>JARQOD010000003.1:518653016-518918790 GCA_033576555.1 Oophaga sylvatica | reverse complement strand
TGCTCTCCTCAGCTACCAAATCATAACAGCAGGGGTGCCAATACTTTTGGCCACCACTATATATATATATTCTATGTGCATGTATCTAGTGTTTTGTGAGCTGTCAGTGTGATTTTACAGTAGCCAGGGATGAATTGCCGGCTTTTCAAAGGACACCAATGCGTATAAATCGGACAGCACTCGCATGATGCGAGTGCTGTGCGATTATTTCTCGCACCCATTGACTTGCATTGGCGATTATCATGCCAAAATCGCAGCAAATCGCAGCTTGCTGCGATTTTTTTTCTTAGACCGATTTCAGCTGAGAAAAAAATCGCAAATGAGAAGTCACCTATTGACTAACATTGGTCCGATTGCAATCCGATTTTTTATCGGCTTGCAATTGTCCGTTTTCGTCGCCAGTGAGTATGAGCCCTGAGAAAAAAATCGCAGCATGCTGCGATTTGCAGCGATTTTAGCATGATAATTGCTAATGCAAGTCAATGGATGCGCTAAAAAATCGGACAGCACTCGCACCATGCGAGTGCTGTCCGATTTATACGCACCAGTGTCCTTTGAAAAGCCGGCAAATCATCCCGGCTACTAGGGTTGAGCATTCCGATACCGCAAGTATCGGGTATCGGCCGATATTGGCTGTATCGGAATTCCGATTCCGAGTTCCGATATTTTCGTCATATCGGATACCGGAATCGGAATGTCACTGTCACTGTCAGTGTCCGTCGGTCGGGTCTGTCAGGAGTCAGCGGCACTTACCCGGCAGAAGATCTCCGGCGGTCACATCCCGGGCTGCTTAATGGCCGCCATCCTCTTCTCCCCGGCGGTCACATGTAGTATCTCGCGATAACTGCAGTGACTGCTGGGTAATCGCGGCCGTAAAGCAGTCCGATGACGTCACCGCCGGGGAAGCTGGTAAGCAGCTGTGCTGCGCCGGGATGTCAGGCTCTGCCTGTCATTGCGATGTAGCAGAGCTGGATCGTCGTGGGACAATCGTTACTATGGACTGCGTCGGACAGGTGGTATACTGTTGGGTTTGTTTTTTTTATTTTTTTACAGGAGATCGATGGCGTCGAAAGAATGAGAGAGTAATAAAAAAAATGAAAACTGTGTTGTCTCTTTTATTTAATTAAAAGACTTTTTTCTTGCTGTGTCTTTTTTTTAAACATTTAAAAACTTTGGGATTAATAATGGATCGGTGTCTTATTGACACCTCTCCATTATTAACCGGGCTTATTGTCACCGTGCAATCAACGGTGACATTAACCCCTTATTACCCCGCTTGCCACCTCTACAGGGCAAGTGGGAAGAGCCGGGTAAAGTGCCACAATTGGCACATCTTTTGATGCGCCAAATGTGGGGCTGCTGTAGCCTGGTATTATCAGGCTGTTGAGGGCCAAAATCCATGGGCCTTGACAGTCTTTTAATACCAGGCCGCAGCAGTCTGCATTTTACTTGGCTGGTTAACAAAAATAGGGGGGATCCCCACGCCGTTTTTTTTTCGAGGGGATCCCCTATTTTTGTTAACCAGCCAAGCTAAGCAGACTGCTGTGGCCTGGTATTATCAGGCTTGCAAGGTCCATGGATATTGGATCCTTACCAGCCTGAAAAACCAGGCCTCAGCGGTCTGCTTCATCTGGCTGGTTAACAAAAATAGGGGGGACCCCACGCCATTTTTTTTTCGAGGGGATCCCCTATTTTTGTTAATCAGCCAAGATATGCAGACTGCTGTGGCCTGGTATTATCAGGCTGGCAAGGTCCATGGATCTTGGCTCCTTAACAGCCTGAAAATCCAGGCCTCAGCGGTCTGCTTCATCTGGCTGGTTAACAAAATAGGGGGGACCCCACACCATTTTTTTTTCGAGGGGATCCCCTATTTTTGTTAATCAGCCAAGATATGCAGACTGCTGTGGCCTGGTATTATCAGGCTGGCAAGGTCCATGGATCTTGGCTCCTTAACAGCCTGAAAATCCAGGCCTCAGCAGTCTGCTTCATCTGGCTGGTTAACAAAAATAGGGGGGACCCCACGCCATTTTTTTTTCGAAGGGAACCCCTATTTTTGTTAATCAGTTCCCTCTGACGTCACTGATGGTGTCCCTGGCTGACCTGAAGTGAAAGTGGAAAGCAATCAATTAAGCTTTCCACTTCCTCTCCTGTCAGCCAGGAGAGGAACTCATTCATTTGGGGGTTTACTGTGAGGCTGCAGCATTAGCTGCGGTCCCTGCAGTAAACATTAACCCTTTCTGAAGGATTACACCGTGGGACCTGACTGTGCATCGGATTGGTAAGAATAATTTTGCTTTATTATTTTATTTTTATTACAGGAAATGGTTTTAGCAGGTAAATAAAATATGGTCAAAAACTGTGTGATTATTTCATTAAACTTCTTTTTTATTAAAGTGTGTGTGTTTGATTTTTCTTTCATACAATAGGATTAATAATTGATAGTTGTCTAATTGACAGCTCTCAATTATTAACTTGGCTTAAAGTGACCTTTCAATTGCAAGGTCATTTTAACCCCTTATTAACCCATTCGCCACCGCTACAGGGCAATGGGAATAGACGGG
This sequence comes from Oophaga sylvatica, assembly GCA_033576555.1. Taxonomy (NCBI): domain Eukaryota; kingdom Metazoa; phylum Chordata; class Amphibia; order Anura; family Dendrobatidae; genus Oophaga; species Oophaga sylvatica. The sequence continues at coordinate 518,916,229 of JARQOD010000003.1, read as the reverse complement.
CAAAGTGCCAGAAAGGGCAAATCTAATTAGAGATTTGCCCTTTCTGGGGTGTCTGGGGGCAGATGTTAGTAGCCGGGGGGGAGGGCAAAAATAATGGTCCCTCTCTGGGCTATTATTATCTGCCCCCACTCACTGGCTTTGTCTGTCTGGTTGCGAAAATAGGGCGGGAGCCCACGCATTTTTTTTCAGCAATTTTACACCTCATATATATATATACATGTCATTGAGTTTGTGACACATATATATAAAATATATATTTATAGTTCATACACTTCTACATAGTATAATAGCCGCTAATTCAATTGCCGGCTTTTGTGAAAATGCAGAACCCGACATGAAATGACACTTGGTGTACATAGGGTTAACCATGTCCTTTGCTATCTGATTTGCACAAACAATTAAATCAGTCTATGTGTGCAAAATTTCACACCTGTAGGTGTTATGTTACGGTAGCTGAGGAGTGCAGGTAAAAAAGGAAATACACCAGAGCAGTTGGAATCTATGAGACTGCAGTACCCCGACCAACCACCGCAACCAGAGGCAGCCGTGGAGCGTTCCTACGTTGGTCCTAGACGCCTCGTCACAGCCTGAGAAACTAACCACACCCAAAGATAGAAATAGGAAAGCTATCTGCCCCGGAGCAGAACCCCAAAGATAATAGAAAGCCCCCAAACATGTAATGGCGGTTAGACAAGAGGAAATACTGACACAGAAAGAAAATAGTATGAGCAAACGCTGGGGCCCAAACTATCCGAATAGAAAAGGATAGGAAGGGTACTTACTGCAATCTCAGAAAACCCTGAAAAAACACCAACTCTACTAATTTCAAAATCACCTGAGATCACACGACCTCTACCACCTAAATTAGTTCTCTGGTGTAACAAAAACAAAACAGCAGCCACTGAAAAAAAACTGGAAAAAGCAAAAGTACAAAACACAGTGGCTGGACTAAACTGAGAGGGCAAAAGCCCCCGGAGGGACCCTGAAGGCCCCCACAGAAGTGCAGGACAAAATGCAAAATATAGCAAAAACACAAAATAAGAAATTGTCTTATCTGATAGCAGGAGATGCAGACACGACACAGCAGGCTACAAGGGAAACTGGAAAGAAGGATTCAGACCAGAACAATTGATCACCGGCAACCCCGATGGGAAAATGACTCCCTTACATAAGACCAATCAGTAACACCTGATTCCCAGTCCTCACAATCCTCACTAGTACCGCTTGTAACCACCAGAGGGAGCCTCTGCTCAGAACTCATCTCAAACCCATTCACAACAGTACCCCCCCCTTGAGGAGGGGTCACCGAACCCTCATTTGAGCAACCAGGTCGGTCAGGATGAGTTCTATGATACGTATGGATAAGTCTCCTAGCATGGATGTCCGAAGCAAACACCCAAGAATTGTCTTCCTGACCATAACCTCTCCATTTAACCAAATACTGGAGTCTTCGTCTAGAAAAACGAGAATCCAATATTTTCTCAACCACATACTCCAGATTGCCCTCAACCAAAACAGGGTCAGGAGGCACAGCAGCAGGAACCACTGGCTCAACAAACCTCTTCAACAAGGACTTGTGGAACACGTTATGGATCTTAAATGTCCCTGGAAGAAGCAAACGAAAAGAAACAGGATTAATAATCTCCATGATCTTATAAGGTCCAATGAACCTAGGCTTAAATTTAGGAGATGCTACTCTCATAGGAATATTCTTTGAGGACAACCAGACCAAGTCCCCCACTTTAAACCGAGGACCATCAGTCCTATGCCGGTTAGCAAACCGCTGGGCCTTCTCCTGAGAGAGGGACAACCTCTCCACTACCTGGTCCCAAATCTGCTGCATACGCTCAACAACAGAGTCAACACCTGGACAGACAGAAGCCTCCGTCTGTCCTGAAGAAAATCGAGGGTGAAACCCAGAATTACAGAAAAACGGAGACATCAAATTGGCAGAGCTAGCCCTATTATTAAGAGCAAACTCAGCCAAAGGCAAAAAAGAGACCCAGTCATCCTGATCAGCAGACACAAAGCATCTTAGATAAGTCTCCAATGTCTGGTTTGTTCTCTCAGTTTGACCATTGGTCTGAGGATGAAATGCCGAGGAGAAAGACAATTGAACACCCAGTTTAGAACAAAAAGTCCTCCAAAATCTGGAAACAAACTGGACTCCTCTGTCAGACACAATGTTCTCAGGAATGCCGTGTAAATGAACCACGTGCTGAAGGAACAATGGCACCAATTCAGAGGAGGAAGGCAACTTAGGTAGTGGCACAAGATGTATCATTTTGGAAAACCTATCACAAATTACCCAGATGGTGGTCATTCTCTGAGAAACAGGAAGATCGGAAATGAAATCCATAGAGATATGGGTCCATGGTCTCTTGGGCACAGGCAATGGCATCAACAAACCACTAGAGCGAGAGCAAGGCTTGGAGCGAGAGCAAGTCCCGCAGGACTGCACAAATTCCCTGACATCGCGAGACAAGGTAGGCCACCAAAAGGACCGACTAACCAAGTCTCTGGTACCAAAAATTCCGGGATGCCCAGCCAATGCGGAACAATGAATCTCAGACATCACACTCTTTTTCCATTGGTCCGGGACAAACAATTTTCCAACAGGGCAGCGCTCGGGCCTATCCTCCTGACACCCCTCCAGAGCAAGTCTCAAATTGGGCGAGATGGCGGAAAGAACTACACCCTCCTTCAAAATAACAGAGAGATCAGATAGCTCAGGAGAGTCCACAAGGAAACTCCTCGAGAGGGCATCCGCCTTAACATTCTTAGTGCCAGGAAGAAAGGAAACCACAAAATTAAAACGTGTGAAAAACAAGGCCCACCTGGCCTGTCTAGGATTGAGTCGCTTGGCAGATTCCAGATAGACCAGATTCTTATGGTCCGTAAGGACCACCACCTGATGTTTGGCTCCCTCCAGCCAATGTCTCCACTCTTCAAAAGCCCACTTCATGGCCAATAACTCCCGATTACCCACGTCATAATTACGTTCAGTAGGAGAAAATTTTCGAGAGAAAAAGGCACAAGGGTTACTTTTAGAGGTCTCTGGATCTTTTTGGGACAAAACGGCACCTGCCCCAATTTCAGAGGCATCAACCTCCACCTGAAATGGCAGAGAAACATCAGGCTGCCGTAGAACAGGAGCAGAAGTGAATCTCTGCTTAAGTTCCTGAAACGCAGAGACTGCCTCAGGAGGCCAATTCACCACATCAGAACCCTTTCTGGTCAAATCAGTTAATGGTTTAACAATAACCGAGAAATTACCAATAAATTTACGATAAAAATTGGCAAAACCCAAAAATCTCTGAAGAGCCTTTAATGAAGTAGGTTGGACCCAATCACAGATGGCCTGAACCTTGACCGGGTCCATTTCAATAACAGATGGGGACAAAATGAATCCCAGAAATGAGATCTTCTGTACGCCAAAAAGACACTTTGATCCCTTCACATACAGAGCATTCTCTCTCAAAAACTGGAATACAGTTCGAACATGTTTCACATGAGAGTCCCAGTCATTAGAAAAAATCAAGATATCATCCAAATAAACAATCAGAAACTTGTCCACAAAATCCCTGAAAATGTCATTCATGAAGGACTGGAAGACGGAAGGAGCATTAGTGAGCCCAAAGGGCATCACAAGGTACTCAAAATGCCCTTCAGGGGTGTTAAATGCCGTCTTCCATTCATCCCCGTGCTTAATGCGAATAAGGTTATACGCCCCCCTGAGGTCAAGCTTGGTAAACCAAGTAGCGTTTTTCACCCTGGAAAACAGGTCAGAAATCAAGGGTAACGGGTATTGATATTTCACAGTAATATTGTTCAAGAGATGATAATCAATACACGGCCTTAATGAACCATCTTTTTTGGCCACAAAGAAAAAACCGGCACCTAAGGGTGAAGAGGATGGTCTGATATGACCCTTCTCCAATGATTCCTTGATATAAGACCGCATAGCGTCATGTTCAGGTACAGACAAGTTAAAAAGGCGACCTTTAGGGAATTTACTACCTGGCACTAATTCAATAGCGCAGTCATAGCTCCTATGGGGAGGTAAGGATGCAGATTTACTTTCGCTAAACACATCAGAAAAATCAAACAAAAAGTCAGGAACATCCTGAGCCTGGGGGGAGGCAGAAAAAACAGGAGTGTTGGTATTAACACATTGGCAGCCCCAACTGGTTACAGACACAGATTTCCAATCCAAAACAGGATTATGAGACTGTAACCAAGGGAAACCCAGCACTATAATGTCATGCAGATTATACAGAACCAAAAATTTGCAGCACTCCTGGTGATCAGGTTCAACCCTCATTATCACCTGAGTAGAAAACTGGGGTTTATTCTCAGCCAAAGGGGTAGAATCGATCCCCAGTAGGGGAATAGACTTCTGTAGGGGTATCAAGGGAAACCCACAACGTTTAGCAAAATCATAATCCATCAGGTTAATAGCTGCTCCAGAATCAACGAAAGCCTGAGCAGAAAATGAGGACAGAGAGCATATCAGAGTGACAGTTAATAAAAACTTAGTCTGAACACTACCCAAGACAACTGAGCGTGCAAAATGTCTTCCCCGCTTAGGTCAGACTGAAATAGCATGAGAGGCATCACCACAGTAGAAACATAACCCATTGCGCTTTCGAAACTCATGACGCTGTGCCCCAGACACCACTCCATCACACTGCATGGGCTCAGCAGCTGGCTCACAAGGCAACACCACTCCACGCATACTTCTCCGCTCACGCAAACGTCTGTCAATTTGAATCGCTAATGACATAGAATCATTGAGACCAGAGGGGACAGGGAATCCCACCATAACATCCTTTACATTATCCGACAGACCCTTCCGGAAAAGGGCCGCCAAAGCGTCGTCATTCCACTTGGTCAGGACTGCCCACCTACGGAATCTCTGACAGTATAACTCAGCGTCATCAAGCCCCTGATTTAATGCCAACAAGGCTTTTTCAGCTTGATCAGTGACATTAGGCTCATCGTACAATAACCCCAAAGCCTGAAAAAATGCATAAACATCACTCAAAACAGGATCCCCAGGTATCAGGGAAAAAGCCCAATCCTGAGGATCGCCGCGCAGGAGAGAGATGACAATCTGAACCTGCTGCGCTGCGTTTCCTGAGGACTTAGATTTTAAGGCAAGAAACAATTTACAATTATTTTTGAAATTCTGAAACTTAGCTCGATCCCCCAAAAACAAATCTGGCATGGGGATCCTAGGTTCCACAACAGGCAACCTAGCAAGATATGCAGCAATACTCTGAACCTCAGTGGCAAGCTGATCCACACGGCCAGACAACTGTGCAAACTCCATTGGGAGAAAAGATCCTCCCCAGCACCCAGAGATACAGAGGGAAAGAAAGAAAAAAAAAAAAAAAAAAAATGCAACAAACAGAAAAATATCTCTGACAACTTTTCTTCCTTCAAAATATTTTTTCCCTTCTGTGAGTACCATACAATTTTTAAGGCCGGTGATACTGTTATGTTACGGTAGCTGAGGAGTGCAGGTAAAAAAGGAAATACACCAGAGCAGTTGGAATCTATGAGACTGCAGTACCCCGACCAACCACCGCAACCAGAGGCAGCCGTGGAGCGTTCCTACGTTGGTCCTAGACGCCTCGTCACAGCCTGAGAAACTAACCACACCCAAAGATAGAAATAGGAAAGCTATCTGCCCCGGAGCAGAACCCCAAAGATAATAGAAAGCCCCCAAACATGTAATGGCGGTTAGACAAGAGGAAATACTGACACAGAAAGAAAATAGTATGAGCAAACGCTGGGGCCCAAACTATCCGAATAGAAAAGGATAGGAAGGGTACTTACTGCAATCTCAGAAAACCCTGAAAAAACACCAACTCTACTAATTTCAAAATCACCTGAGATCACACGACCTCTACCACCTAAATTAGTTCTCTGGTGTAACAAAAACAAAACAGCAGCCACTGAAAAAAAAACTGGAAAAAGCAAAAGTACAAAACACAGTGGCTGGACTAAACTGAGAGGGCAAAAACCCCCGGAGGGACCCTGAAGGCCCCCACAGAAGTGCAGGACAAAATGCAAAAATATAGCAAAAACACAAAATAAGAAATTGTCTTATCTGATAGCAGGAGATGCAGACACGACACAGCAGGCTACAAGGGAAACTGGAAAGAAGGATTCAGACCAGAACAATTGATCACCGGCAACCCCGATGGGAAAATGACTCCCTTACATAAGACCAATCAGTAACACCTGATTCCCAGTCCTCACAATCCTCACTAGTACCGCTTGTAACCACCAGAGGGAGCCTCTGCTCAGAACTCATCTCAAACCCATTCACAACATGTAGGGGTTAATTAAAGGTGTAAATTCGTAGCAAAAAAGTCCGTTTTTTTTTACAACGAATTTACACCTTTAATTAACCCTACAGGTGTGAAATTTTGCACACATAGACTGATTTAATTGTTTGTGCAAATCAGATAGCAAAGGACATGAAAAGACATGGTTAACCCTATGTACACCAAGTGTCATTTCATGTCGGGTGACCCGACATGAAGTGACACTTGGTGTACATAGGGTTAACCATGTCTTTTCATGTCCTTTGCTATCTGATTTGCACAAACAATTAAGTCAGTCTATGTGTGCAAAATTTCACACCTGTAGGGGTTAATTAAAGGTGTATATTCGTAGCAAAAAAGTCCGTTTTTTTACAATGAATTTACACCTTTAATTAACCCTACAGGTGTGAAATTTTGCAAACATAGACTGATTTAATTGTTTGTGCAAATCAGATAGCAAACGACATGAAAAGACATGGTTAACCCTATGTACACCAAGTGTCATTTCATGTCGGGTGCTTCTGTCTTTTCACTGAAGCCGGCTTTACCCGGCAATTGAATCAGAGGATATTTTACTATGTACAAGTGTATAAACTATACATATATGTATATATATATATATATATATGTCACAATGACATGTATATATATATATATGTATTCTATGTGTGTATATTTAGTGTTTACAAGGAAAGAATGGGGTTTTTTTAGTTCCGATATTTTGTTCCCATAGACTTACATGGGACTTCCGGTATCGGTATCGGGTATCGCCGATATTTTAATGGTATCGGCGATACCATTCCGATTCCGATACTTAGGGATATCGGAAAGTATCGCTCAACTCTACCGGCTACTGTAAAATCACACTGACAGCTCACAAAATACTACATATATACACATATAATACATATTGTAAGGATGTGGTCTCGCTGGTGTGCGACCGGAGGTAAGCAGGAGGGCGACTCTTCCAGGTTCTTTAAGCAAGTTTATTAGAACTTCATAAACTTGCTGTAAAACAGAAAACAAAACAGCCTTCTCTGGCACAAAGTAACAAAACAGATATAAAGTCCTGGTACTCTAACTGAGCACTCTTTCAGCAACCAGACTGGAGGTCTCCTCAGAACTCCCACACTGGAGGTTACCACACCTCCAGCCACTCACACCTGTGGTCAGCAGCAGGCTCACTTATATACACCAGCCATTCAGCTAACACAGAGCACATGACAGGTCACATGGCAGTGACCTCATCACAGGTCCTCAAACCACACACAAAAGTATTCAGCTCACACAGAGCACATGACAGGTCACATGGCAGTGACCTCATCACAGGTCCTCAAACCACATACAAAGGTATAGTGAAGTCTTACTATCACTACATACCTCCCCCCTCTGCCTAAAGCCGTGGGCTTGGCACATTTCATTCACCGACTAGAAACTCCTTTCAGTCGTCTCCACAATCAGCCGGTCTGTCACCGTTTGCCTTAGGTCACTGAGTCCTGATCTAATTGAGGTGTCACTGCCTCTAGCTCTCATTTCAGGCCATCTATGTTCTGTCTTAGTTTCACTTTGATGACCTTCATTCTGCAGCGAACCTCTGCGCCTCTCTATATTGTGGGTTGAAGGTGACTGCCTTTTTTTTCTCAACTCTTGCAGCTGTCTGTTGGTCTGCTTCTTCTCAAGTTTTAGCTGCTCTATTCTTCCTTGGTTCACCTCCAAGAGCATCCGGATCTTCCCAAGGCTTTCCACCAACGCCCTCCGACTTGGAGGTTTTCTTGTTGACTCCCGACATCTCTGCTTCTCGTGGAGGTATTGTAGTGGCATAGCTCTTATGTCCGCCTCCCGCTTCACTGTGACTTTCCGGGTGTGGCCATCTGGGTGGCAGTTCCCCTGCTGGCTTTCTTTCGCCGTCGAGGCCCCTTCTTTGGTCAACCTCTTCAGTTCACTCTCTTCCCGTACGCACGGACCGGGAGAGCGCAACCGTTCGATTTCCTGATCTGTCGTGTTAGCTTCCTTCTCTATCTGGAGTTTTTGGAGAATTTTCTCTTGCTCCTCTGCCCAGCATCGGTGCTCTTCTTCTCTCCGTAGAAGTTCCTGCTGATGCTTCTCCTGGGCCTCTCTGAGCATCTCCGTATCTTTCACTAGGACTTGGTTCGCCGTCAGGCACGCTGATAGTTGACCTTGGACTTTAGAGAGTTCTTTCTCCAGGTCCTTCATTCGTTGCTCAATTTCTTGTCCCCGTATCTTTTCTCGCATGACTGTCTCTTTAAGCAGCTTTATCTCATGGCCCTGCTCTCTTTTATCCATTACATGTGGCACCATCCTTCTCCCTTTTTTCTCTTCTTAGAGAGCATAGGCTGTCTGGCCTTCCTGCAGCCCTGCGGTGAGGAAAATGTCTGCCACTTGTACCTGACTCCACCTTGCTGCACTCGCTTTCACTTGCGGTTAAGTTACAGTCTGCATAGGAGTCATTCCCACTCCCTCTGTCATCTTGGAACGGCAAGACCCCACTGAACCAGTTGTCGGCCCCTATTCCTGGGGCGACCCAGTTTTCTGCGGACCTATACTTGGTCACCCCAAAGTCCTCACTTTGGTCTGAGCCACCCTTTCTTACGGCTACCAGGCACTGGGTATCTTTGACTTTAGGGGTGGCTACCTCTGTTTTACCCACCACACTATCAGCAACCACTACAGCCTCCTGCAGGGGTGGGCCTCTCTTAGGGTCATTCTGGTTCCCTTCTGAGCAATTAGCCAGTGCTTCGTCCCACACCTCCCAAAACCGTTTACAATCCTGGCCTATTATTATAGGATATGGTAAGTCTGGGACTACAGGGACATCCTGGGTAGAAATAATAGTGTCCGTCTCAATGATTACCCTGGTTACCTGATACTCCCTAGTGACCCCATGAACACAAGGGACTTCCATCTTCCTTCCGGGAATCAGATATACAGGGAGTGTGTCGCTCAGTAGGGTCACCTGACTTCCTGAGTCTAGAAGTCCACTCACACACTCTCCATTCACTATCAGAAAATAGTTCAGTGCCCCCTGGTCAGATGTAAAGTCAGTACACCATTCGCGACATACACTGTTCAAACCCTGAACCCGGCAACAGTTCCTCGGCTCATCCGTCGCCACCTCTTTTCTCCTCATTGACTCAGATTGAGACTCCACCCCTTCTGAGTGTGGTAGTAGTTTGTTAGGGTTTACTGGTTCCCCATTCTCGCTAGGGACCTCAGAACCCTTTCTCCACAGATCCCAAAACAGACAGAAATCCCGGCCTATAATTATAGGACGCACCAAGTCCCGAACGACGCAGACTTCATGGGACTCAGTGCCATGCGTCGTTTCAATGTCCACTCTGGCCATAGGGTAGTCGTTTACATCACCATGTATGCATTGAACACCAACCTTTTTCCCTGGTAGTATGTTGAGAGGAAAAGTGGCCCTAATCAGGGTCACTAAGCTCCCAGAGTCTAGCAGCGCCGTTACTGCTTCACCGTTCACCTTCACGGGACATACTTGAGGACCCTGATTGGGAAACGGGTTTCCACTGCAGGCTGGATATGCATACCATGAAATACGGTGTCCTAGGCTGTAGTCCATCTGCTCAGTGGTCTGCGGACACCGGGCAGCTATATGTCCTGGCTCGCGGCACCTCCAACAAATAATATCACCCGCAGTGACCTTGGGCACCACCTCCCCCCGCCATTTTGACCTTGGGCTCCCACCCCTTTTTGGGACTCTGCCCCCTGTTGGGGCCGCCAGTACGGAATAGGCTGCTTCCCCAAGGCACCTTCCATTCCCTGGTACCTCTCGACCAGTCCGACCAGTTCATCAGCATCCTGGGGATCACCCTGGGCAACCCAAGTCTGTAGGGGTTTTGGCAGGGAGTGCACAAACCGATCCATGATGACTCTTTCTACCATCTGTGCCGGTGTAGCGGACTCTGGCTGTAGCCATTTCTGGACCAGGTGCAGTAAGTCAAACATTTGGGAGCGAGGTGGTTTGTCCCGGTGATAAGCCCAGCGGTGCACCCTCTGTGCCCTGATAGTCATTGTTACCTGTTATGTTTCGGCAGCTGAGGAGTACAGGTAAAAAAGGCAATACACCAGAGCAGTTGGAATCTATGAGATTGCAGTACCCTGACTAACCACCACAACTAGAGGCAGCCGTGGAGCGTTCCTACGTTGGTCCTAGACACCTCGTCACAGCCTGAGAAACTAACTACACCTAAAGATAGAAATAGGAAAGCTATCTGCCCCGGAGCAGAACCCCAAAGATAATAGAAAGCCCCCAAACAAGTAATGGCGGTTAGACAAGATGAAATACTGACACAGAAAGAAAATAGTATGAGCAAACGCTGGGGCCCAAACTAACTAAATAGAAAAGGATAGGAAGGGTACTTACTGCAATCCCAGAAAACCCTGAAAAGCACCAACTCTACTAATTTCAAAAACACCTGAGATCACACGACCTCTTCCACCTAAATTAGTTCTCTGGTGTAACAAAATCAAAACAGCAACCACTGAAAAAACTGGAAAAAACAAAAGTACAAACATCAGTGGCTGAACTAAACTGAGAGGGCAAAAGCCCCCCGGAGGGGACCCTGAAGGCCCCCACAGAAGTGCAGGACAAAATGCAAAAATATAGCACAAAAACAAAAAGAAGAAAATGTCTTATCTGTTAGCAGGAGATGCAGACACGACACAGCAGGCTACAAGGGAAACAGGAATGAAGGATTCAGACCAGAACAATTGATCACCGGCAACCCTGATGGGAAGGTGACTCCTTTATATAAGACCAGTCAGTAACACCTGATTCCCAGTCCTCACAATCTTCACTGGACAGACCAGCACCGCTTGTAACCACCAGAGGAAGCCTCCGCTCAGAACTCATCCCAAACCCATTCACAACAGTACCTTGAGGAGGGGTCACTGAACCCTCATTTGAGCAACCAGGTCGGTCAGGATGAGTTCTATGATACGCACGGATAAGTCTCCTAGCATGGATGTCCGAAGCAAACACCCAAGAATTGTCTTCCTGACCATAACCTCTCCATTTAACCAAATACTGGAGTTTCCGTCTAGAAAAACGAGAATCTAATATTTTCTCAACCACATACTCCAGATTGCCCTCAACCAAAACAGGGTCAGGAGGCACAGCAGCAGGAACCACTGGCTCAACAAACCTCTTCAACAAGGACTTGTGGAACACGTTATGGATCTTAAATGTCCCTGGAAGAAGCAAACGAAAAGAAACAGGATTAATAATCTCCATGATCTTATAAGGTCCAATGAACCTAGGCTTAAATTTAGGAGATGCTACTCTCATAGGAATATTCTTTGAGGACAACCAGACCAAGTCCCCCACTTTAAACCGAGGACCATCAGTCCTATGCCGGTTAGCAAACCGCTGGGCCTTCTCCTGAGAGAGGGACAACCTCTCCACTACCTGGTCCCAAATCTGTTGCATACGCTCAACAACAGAGTCAACACCTGGACAGACAGAAGCCTCCGTCTGTCCTGAAGAAAATCGAGGGTGAAACCCAGAATTACAGAAAAACAGAGACATCAAAGTGGCAGAGCTAGCCCTATTATTAAGAGCAAACTCAGCCAAAGGCAAAAAAGAGACCCAGTTATCCTGATCAGCAGACACAAAGCATCTTAGATAAGTCTCCAATGTCTGGTTTGTTCTCTCAGTTTGACCATTGGTCTGAGGATGAAATGCCGAGGAGAAAGACAATTGAACACCCAGTTTAGAACAAAAAGTCCTCCAAAATCTGGAAACAAACTGGACTCCTCTGTCAGACACAATGTTCTCAGGAATGCCGTGTAAACGAACCACGTGCTGAAGGAACAACGGCACCAATTCAGAGGAGGAAGGCAACTTAGGTAATGGCACAAGATGTATCATCTTGGAAAACCTATCACAAATTACCCAGATGGTGGTCATTCTCTGAGAAACAGGAAGGTCGGAAATGAAATCCATAGAGATATGGGTCCATGGTCTCTTGGGCACAGGCAATGGCATCAACAAACCACTAGAGCGAGAGCAAGGCTTGGAGCGAGAGCAAGTCCCGCAGGACTGCACAAATTCCCTGACATCGCGAGACAAGGTAGGCCACCAAAAGGACCGACTAACCAAGTCTCTGGTACCAAAAATTCCGGGATGCCCAGCCAATGCGGAACAATGAATTTCAGACATCACACTCTTTTTCCACTGGTCCGGGACAAACAATTTTCCAACAGGGCAGCACTCGGGCCTATCCTCCTGACACCTCTCCAGAGCAAGTCTCAAATTGGGCGAGATGGCGGAAAGAACTACACCCTCTTTCAAAATAACAGAAGGATCAGATAACTCAGGAGAGTCCGCAAGGAAACTCCTCGAGAGGGCATCCGCCTTAACATTCTTAGTGCCAGGAAGAAAGGAAACCACAAAATTAAAACGTGTGACAAACAAGGCCCACCTGGCCTGTCTAGGATTGAGTCGCTTGGCAGATTCCAGATAGACCAGATTCTTATGGTCCGTAAGGACCACCACCTGATGTTTGGCTCCCTCCAGCCAATGTCTCCACTCTTCAAAAGCCCACTTCATGGCCAACAACTCCCGATTACCCACGTCATAATTACGTTCAGTAGGAGAAAATTTTCGAGAGAAAAAGGCACAAGGGTTACTTTTAGAGGTCTCTGGATCTTTTTGGACAAAACGGCACCTGCCCCAATTTCAGAGGCATCAACCTCCACCTGAAATGGCAGAGAAACATCAGGCTGCCGTAGAACAGGAGCAGAAGTGAATCTCTGCTTAAGTTCCTGAAATGCAGAGACTGCCTCAGGAGGCCAATTCACCACATCAGAACCCTTTCTGGTCAAATCAGTTAATGGTTTAACAATAACCGAGAAATTACCAATAAATTTACGATAAAAATTGGCAAAACCCAAAAATCTCTGAAGAGCCTTTAATGAAGTAGGTTGGACCCAATCACAGATGGCCTGGACCTTGACCGGGTCCATTTCAATAACAGATGGGGACAAAATGAATCCCAGAAATGAGATCCTCTGTACGCCAAAAAGACACTTTGATCCCTTCACATACAGAGCATTCTCTCTCAAAATCTGGAATACAGTTCGAACATGTTTCACATGAGAGTCCCAGTCATTAGAAAAAATCAAGATATCATCCAAATAAACAATCAGAAATTTGTCCACAAAATCCCTGAAAATGTCATTCATGAAGGACTGGAAGACGGAAGGAGCATTAGTGAGCCCAAAGGGCATCACTAGGTACTCAAAATGCCCTTCAGGGGTATTGAATGCCGTCTTCCATTCATCCCCGTGTTTAATGCGAATAAGGTTATACGCCCCCCTGAGGTCAAGCTTGGTAAACCAAGTAGCGTTTTTCACCCTGGAAAACAGGTCAGAAATCAAAGGTAACGGGTATTGATATTTCACAGTAATATTGTTCAAGAGACGATAATCAATACACGGCCTTAATGAACCATCCTTTTTGGCCACAAAGAAAAAACCGGCACCTAAGGGTGAAGAGGATGGTCTGATATGACCCTTCTCCAATGACTCCTTGATATAAGACCGCATAGCGTCATGTTCAGGTACAGACAAGTTAAAAAGGCGACCTTTAGGGAATTTACTACCCGGCACTAATTCAATAGCGCAGTCATAGCTCCTATGGGGAGGCAAGGATGCAGATTTACTTTCGCTAAACACATCAGAAAAATCAATCAAAAAGTCAGGAACATCCTGAGCCTGGGGAGAGGCAGAAAAAACAGGAGTGTTGGTATTAACACATTGGCAGCCCCAACTGGTTACAGACACAGATTTCCAATCCAAAACAGGATTATGAGACTGTAACCAAGGGAAACCCAGCACGATAATGTCATGCAGATTATACAGAACCAAAAATTTGCAGCACTCCTGGTGATCAGGTTCAACCCTCATTATCACCTGAGTAGAAAACTGGGGTTTATTCTCAGCCAAAGGGGTAGAATCGATCCCCAGTAGGGGAATAGACTTCTGTAGGGGTATCAAGGGAAACCCACAACGTTTAGCAAAATCATAATCCATCAGGTTAATAGCTGCTCCAGAATCAACGAAAGCCTGAGCAGAAAATGAGGACAGAGAGCATATCAGAGTGACAGTTAATAAAAACTTAGTCTGAACACTACCCAAGACAACTGAGCGTGCAAAACGTCTTCCCCGCTTAGGGCAGACTGAAATAGCATGAGAGGCATCACCACAGTAGAAACATAACCCATTGCGCTTTCGAAACTCATGACGCTGTGCCCCAGACACCACTCTATCACACTGCATGGGTTCAGAAGCTGGTTCACAAGGCAACACCATTCCACGCATACTTCTCCGCTCACGCAAACGTCTGTCAATTTGAATCGCTAATGACATAGAATCATTGAGACCAGAGGGGACAGGGAATCCCACCATAACATCCTTTACACTATCTGACAGACCCTTCCGGAAAAGGGCTGCCAAAGCGTCGTCATTCCATTTGATCAGGACTGCCCACCTACGGAATCTCTGACAGTATAACTCAGCGTCATAAAGCCCCTGATTTAATGCCAACAAGGCTTTTTCAGCTTGATCAGTGACATTAGGCTCATCGTACAATAACCCCAAAGCCTGAAAAAATGCATCAACATCACTCAAAACAGGATCCCCAGATGTCAGGGAAAAAGCCCAATCCTGAGGATCGCCGCGCAGGAGAGAGATGACAATCTGAACCCGCTGCGCTGCGTTCCCTGAGGACTTAGATTTTAAGGCAAAAAACAATTTACAATTATTTTTGAAATTCTGAAACTTAGCTCGATCCCCTAAGAACAAATCTGGCATGGGAATCCTAGGTTCCACAACAGGCAACCTAGCAAGATAGGTAGCAATACTCCGAACCTCAGCGGCAAGCTGATCCACACGGCCAGACATCTGTGCAAACTCCATTGAGAGAAAAGATCCTCCTCAGCACCCAGAGATACAGAGGGAAAAAAAAAAATGCAACAAACAGGAAAATATCTCTGACAACTCTGACAACCTTTTTTTTTCTTTCACAATATTTTTTTCCCTTCTGTGAGTACCATACAATTTTCAATTTTTAGGCCGGTGATACTGTTATGTTTCGGCAGCTGAGGAGTACAGGTAAAAAAGGCAATACACCAGAGCAGTTGGAATCTATGAGATTGCAGTACCCTGACTAACCACCACAACTAGAGGCAGCCGTGGAGCGTTCCTACGTTGGTCCTAGACACCTCGTCACAGCCTGAGAAACTAACTACACCTAAAGATAGAAATAGGAAAGCTATCTGCCCCGGAGCAGAACCCCAAAGATAATAGAAAGCCCCCAAACAAGTAATGGCGGTTAGACAAGATGAAATACTGACACAGAAAGAAAATAGTATGAGCAAACGCTGGGGCCCAAACTAACTAAATAGAAAAGGATAGGAAGGGTACTTACTGCAATCCCAGAAAACCCTGAAAAGCACCAACTCTACTAATTTCAAAAACACCTGAGATCACACGACCTCTTCCACCTAAATTAGTTCTCTGGTGTAACAAAATCAAAACAGCAACCACTGAAAAAACTGGAAAAAACAAAAGTACAAACATCAGTGGCTGAACTAAACTGAGAGGGCAAAAGCCCCCCGGAGGGGACCCTGAAGGCCCCCACAGAAGTGCAGGACAAAATGCAAAAATATAGCACAAAAACAAAAAGAAGAAAATGTCTTATCTGTTAGCAGGAGATGCAGACACGACACAGCAGGCTACAAGGGAAACAGGAATGAAGGATTCAGACCAGAACAATTGATCACCGGCAACCCTGATGGGAAAGTGACTCCTTTATATAAGACCAGTCAGTAACACCTGATTCCCAGTCCTCACAATCTTCACTGGACAGACCAGCACCGCTTGTAACCACCAGAGGAAGCCTCCGCTCAGAACTCATCCCAAACCCATTCACAACAGTTACCCCCATACGTGCGAGGATCTCTACCTTTAGCTTTGGATATTCCTGAGCGTCCTGCACAGTCAAATCGTAATACGCCTTCTGGGGTTCACCTGTCAGGTATGGGGCCAATATCTCTGCCCACTGCCCTGGGGGAAGTCTTTCCCTCTCAGCAACCCTCTCAAATACAGCCAGGAAGGCTTCCACATCATCCCCGGGGGTCATTTTTTGTAATGTGCGTCTTACCGCCTTTCTGACGTGGTTGTCATCAGCCAGACCTGGGGTTGGGGCGCTCGTCCTGCCCTTGATGGCGGTTGTCAAAAGCTGCATCTGCTGCCGATGCTCCTGCTGCATCTGCTGCAAGAACATACTGTTGGCTTCTTGCTGCTGTTCCTGTGCCTGTTGCTGCTGTACCTGTGCCTGGACCAAGTGTTTCAGCAGGTCTTCCATTTTCTCCGGCAATGCTGGCTGGATTGCTATAGCCTTGACCCACGACATGCAGTAACCAGTCTCACTTCTCTGCTGGGAACGCTGCCCGCATTTACGCCACCAATTGTAAGGATGTGGTCTCTCTGGTGTGCGACCGGAGGTAAGCAGGAGGGCGACTCTTCCAGGTTCTTTAAGCAAGTTTATTAGAACTTCATAAACTTGCTGTAAAACAGAAAACAAAACAGCCTTCTCTGGCACAAAGTAACAAAACAGATATAAAGTCCTGGTACTCTAACTGAGCACTCTTTCAGCAACCAGACTGGAGGTCTCCTCAGAACTCCCACACTGGAGGTTACCACACCTCCAGCCACTCACACCTGTGGTCAGCAGCAGGCTCACTTATATACACCAGCCATTCAGCTAACACAGAGCACATGACAGGTCACATGGCAGTGACCTCATCACAGGTCCTCAAACCACACACAAAAGTATTCAGCTCACACAGAGCACTAGTGTTGAGCGATACTGCTCGATATCTAAAAATATCGTATCGGAATGGTATCGCCGATATCACTAAATATCGTCGATATCCGATTCCGATACCGGAAGTCCCATGTAAGTCTATGGGAACAAAATATCGCAACTAAAAAAACACTTTCTTTCGTTGTAAACACAAAATATACACACATAGAATACATATATATATATATATATATATACATACATGTCATTGTGACATATATATATACATATATTTATAGTTTATACACTTCTACATAGTAAAATAGACTCTGATTCAATTGCCGGGTAAAGCCGTGACATACCCCATAGAAGTCGACGGGCTCGGTGCCGAGTACCCCCAAAACCTCTGGCTCTGTGCGACTCAACTTGGGCGTCACGAACAGGATTCTGTAGCTCGCTATAAGCGAGTCCTGTGTGCCTGAATTGAACTGGTTTTGTGCCTGAGAATTGCTAAAATCATCAGAGAATGTATTTGCCATTTTTCCGCCATATCTGCGTCACGACGAGGCACTGGTGAAGAAGAAGGGCGTGCTCTTCGTGGGTGTACACTCACTCAGTGGCGCGAAAACGATGGCCGACCACTCTAAATGGTACTGCAATGTAAGATCGTGCCCCACAGCTCTTCAGTTCCGCCTCCTCATCCTCCTCAGTGTGCGGAAACTAACATGAAGGTCCCGCCTCCCTACAAAAGAGGGCCCTCTCCAGATGCTAATGACACATGTGACTTGGCAGAGATGGCTAATGGACACGAGCAGAAGTGTGAAGGGATGGAGCAGTCAGAGCTCTCCCCCACGGAAGCGACCCGATCGCCACGGAACCACCGTTGGGCACCCGGCCTGGAAACCCTCCTACGCTGCAAGAAGCGGAGGATACCCTAAGAGGCCTGGCCCGGCACCAGGAGGAGGTCGCCAGGATGGAAGCCAGCTGGCGTGCCCTAAAACTAAATGTGCACAACAAAATAAACCAAGCCTTCAAAAAAGAAGCCTGGGTGCACCCTGCAAAAAATGATAAAAAGTGCAAAAAATGATGCATATGATAAATGCATCAAATGAGGTATTGGTTACTATTTTGGCCAAAGCAGATAAGCTCGCAACCCAACGTCAAGGGTTGGTTTATTTGGTTTATTTTGTTGTGCACATTCAGTGCTGACCAGCCCGCCTTCCATCATAGGCGTTTAAAATAGGCTGTTATCCAGACACTGTGCATGACATTCATGTCTTAAGCAACTTACATTTGTGTGCTTTTTTTCCCACTAAGCAGTTAACACCTTCATCATCACTGTTTTTGTGATAGGGTGGCTGCTTTTATCAGTGGTAAGCACCTGTTGCTTCTCCAGCCTTTATATATGGGAGCCTGCTGCATCCTGCTAGTGCATTTGGTCATTTGATCAGCCTTGGTAAGACTGTTTTTCATGATGTGTTTTTGCTAAAAAGTTTTTAATGTGATTTTTTTGGAATTTATGTCTAGTTAGTGACTCGCAATAAAATGGGGACCCTTGACGTTGTGTTGCGAGCTTATCTGCTTTGGCCAAAATAGTAACCAATACCTCATTTGATGCATTTATCATATGCATCATTTTTTGCACTTTTTATCATTTTTTGCAGGGTGCACCCAGGCTTCTTTTTTGAAGGCTTGGTTTATTTTGTTGTGCACATTCAGTGCTGACCAGCCCGCCTTCCATCATAGGCATTTAAAATAGGCTGTTATCCAGACACTGTGCATGACATTCATGTCTTAAGCAACTTACATTTGTGTGCTTTTTTTCCCACTAAGCAGTTAACACCTTCATCATCACTCTTTTTGTGATAGGGTGGCTGCTTTTATCAGTGGTAAGCACCTGTTGCTTCTCCAGCCTTTATATATGGGAGCCTGCTGCATCCTGCTAGTGCATTTGGTCATTTGATCAGCCTTGGTAAGACTGTTTTTCATGATGTGTTTTTGCTAAAAAGTTTTTAATGTGATTTTTTTGGAATTTATGTCTAGTTAGTGACTCGCAATAAAATGGGGACCCTTGACGTTGGGTTGCGAGCTTATCTGCTTTGGCCAAAATAGTAACCAATACCTCATTTGATGCATTTATCATATGCATCATTTTTTGCACTTTTTATCATTTTTTGCAGGGTGCACCCAGGCTTCTTTTTTGAAGGCTTGGTTTATTTTGTTGTGCACATTCAGTGCTGACCAGCCCGCCTTCCATCATAGGCGTTTAAAATAGGCTGTTATCCAGACACTGTGCATGACATTCATGTCTTAAGCAACTTACATTTGTGTGCTTTTTTTCCCACTAAGCAGTTAACAACTTCATCATCACTGTTTTTGTGATAGGGTGGCTGCTTTTATCAGTGGTAAGCACCTGTTGCTTCTCCAGCCTTTATATATGGGAGCCTGCTGCATCCTGCTAGTGCATTTGGTCATTTGATCAGCCTTGGTAAGACTGTTTTTCATGATGTGTTTTTGCTAAAAAGTTTTTAATGTGATTTTTTTGGAATTTATGTCTAGTTAGTGACTCGCAATAAAATGGGGACCCTTGACGTTGTGTTGCGAGCTTATCTGCTTTGGCCAAAATAGTAACCAATACCTCATTTGATGCATTTATCATATGCATCATTTTTTGCACTTTTTATCATTTTTTGCAGGGTGCACCCAGGCTTCTTTTTTGAAGGCTTGGTTTATTTTGTTGTGCACATTCAGTGCTGACCAGCCCGCCTTCCATCATAGGCGTTTAAAATAGGCTGTTATCCAGACACTGTGCATGACATTCATGTCTTAAGCAACTTACATTTGTGTGCTTTTTTTCCCACTAAGCAGTTAACAACTTCATCATCACTGTTTTTGTGATAGGGTGGCTGCTTTTATCAGTGGTAAGCACCTGTTGCTTCTCCAGCCTTTATATATGGGAGCCTGCTGCATCCTGCTAGTGCATTTGGTCATTTGATCAGCCTTGGTAAGACTGTTTTTCATGATGTGTTTTTGCTAAAAAGTTTTTAATGTGACAGTGGAGCAGAGGTAAGAGGAGACCCTGCTCACCTCCTGGCACTGACTGCGCAGTGTGGACTATATATAATCAATACTTGCCCTGCTGGGTCCTGCGCTGGCAGATCATCTGCTGAAGCCTGGTGCAGACTCGTGCGCTGCAAAAGGGAAGACAGGAGAGCTGGATGGAGGGAAGCCAGTGATTGTGAAAACCCCCACCGCTGTGCCCCAGATCAGAGAGCTTTTCCCGCTAAAGAAAACCGCAGCCATCTTGGGGGGAATGACACCTAAAGAGAAGGCATATTTTCACTAAGCTTAACCCCTTATTTTGGTGTGTAAAGGTCCTATGACTTGTGAGTTGCAGCTCTCTGCTGCCATCTGGTGCTTTCTTCTGCAAATTGCTCATGCTCCACATAAGTTTACAGCAGCACGAGTGAAAAGATATGACTCTGTAGCCCATTTGCTATTAAAATCTGTTGTGAATATTTCTCTCTGCTTTCTGGGAGCACCTTACTGAATCCTATTGGGAATTGCGCTCGGCGGGTCCCCTCCTCACCCGTGGCTAAGAGACACCAACATACCGCAACTCGCTCAGCACTGATAATCTCAGTCTAGAATAGTGGGCCAGTCCAGTGCCTTGCCTGCAATCCCCTCTTTTGAGAGCTGCTTGATCGCTGACTGGATTGCAGCCTCTGCTGACATTGGTCCGCTGCCCTGAACAGCTGGCGAGTTCGGTATCTTCACCTACGATCTCAAGAGTCTACCGGGAGGCGAAGCCAGGGAATGGCCGCTTTCTAGTAAAGCTCTCCGCTGATTTTTTCTCATCTGTGGCTATCCCTCAATTTATGAGAGGAGAAACAGTTTTAATTAGCGGGGGGAATACCTGGACGGGGGACTTGTTTGTCGGGTCTACCTCCCCAGGCTCCTCGGGAGACTCCAGGCGTCTGGGACGCCGCACAGCGTGATACGGGCCGCGGGACAGCTGGGCTATACATTCTAAATAGGAACTACATGTTACACAGCGGATTCTAATGTAAGGTTTCTTGTCTGAGACATCACCGCCATCTATCTTTTCACCAATGTCACTGAGCATGGATAAATTTGTGGGCAAACAAACTAAAGGAGGCCGAGCTTCTACCCGAAACCAACAAGGATCAGCATCGCCTAAATCCACCTCTGATACAAGTAGCGAAACTTCTCATTCAATAGCAGATGCCATCATGGAACGCCTCATGCCCGAAATAGACTCTAGATTCGCCACTCTTCAAACTTCAATTGATTCTATAATATCACAAGTTAATAGTCAGGGCACTCGTCTGGATGAGGCTGAACAACGTATCTCTGATCTGGAGGAGGTTACCAAGGAAATGGCAGAACGCCTAGAGGATAAAGAGAAAGCAGTCACAGAGCTTCAATCCAAAGTGGACGACCTGGAAAATCGTTCCAGACGTAATAACTTGAAACTGATAGGTATACCTGAGTCAATACATCCCTCTGAATTGCTAAAATTAACATCTGAATGGCTGCCGGGTGCCTTGGACATTCAACTAACATCTGGCTCAATGGCAGTTGAGAGAGCACACAGAATAGGTCCACAGAGGGGAAAAGTCAATGATAGACCCAGACCGGTGATTTCCAAGGTCCTTGACTTTCAAGATAAAATTCGTCTACTTACTGCCTACAGGAAGAAAGCGCATCTGTCCTATGAAGGGCACAAAGTTCTGATGTTTCAGGACTATTCGGCCATGGTGACGACCAGACGTAGGGCCTTCAACCCGGTGTGTAAGTTGCTGGCTGACAAAAATATTAGGTTCGGCCTACAATATCCAGCAATACTACGCTTCAATCTATCTGGGAAAAACTGGGTCATTGACGACCCAGTAAAGGCTCTAGAGGTTGTCCGAGAAACTTCTCAGCCGCCATGAGCAAGATTCTAAGTGGCTTACTGAGTGACACTATCATAAATCACATACGGTGATGTCAACTGACATCTGTTTGTTATGTTGGTGTTTTTTGCGGTATTTTTACCTCTGCATCTAAAGTTGGGATGCAGGTTTGGGGGAAATGTTGAATATGGCACACAGATACAAATTTTGTGGGAGGGGAGGGTTTATTGGGGAGAAGATCTCTGCATTCGATTTCAGATAATCAATAATCCAGGGATTCTAATGCCTACTCGCTGGGATAGGCTGGGATCCTACTATTGTGTAACAGTTATATCTTATCATTTTTCCCGCACTGGTGTGGGTTAATGGTGGATATTAACAGGCAAAAAATGTCCGCTATGACATCTCTCCTTTGGTGCTCTTGGAATGTCAATGGCCTGAATTCCCCGGTAAAGAGGAAAAAAAATTTACATTATTTACATCAAAAAAATTTTCATATTGTACTTTTGCAGGAGACACACTGGGTGAAGGGTAACCACCTGGGATTTTCCAGCAAAAAATTTACGGTGTGTGCGGAAGCCTCCTTTACCAAAAAGCAGAGGGGTGTCGCTATCATGATAAACAGAAATGTTGACCATGAAATAGTGGATGTGCTAGAAGATCCTTTGGGGAGGTTTGTTTGCGTTAAGCTGGTTTTAGAGGGGACAACTTACAGTGTCATTAATATTTACGCGCCAAATTCATCGGATCCATCCTTCCAGGCTAATGTGCTAAAGAAAATCGCAGGATGGGACACCTCCCATATGATTATAGGAGGCGACTTTAATGAGGTGCACGACATCGAGATGGATAGGTCTAATTCTCAATCCCCCCATATAACTACACAGGGGAGACTAATACAATCTCTTTTAGATCACTTGGGTTTGCTGGACATATGGAGAGTGCAACATCCTGTTGAGAGAGATTACTCTCACTTTTCACATGTTCATAACTCCCATGCTAGAATTGATTACTGGTTGTTGAACCCCTCACTTATGCCAAAAGTCACACAAACCAAAATTTTGGACATACATATCTCAGATCATGCACCAATAACGTTCAACCTAAAATTAAATAAACCAATCTATTTTCATAGGAAATGGAGGTTCCCGTCATATTTATACCAATTAGATGACTTCAAAAAATTCATACAATTCTCATGGGATATGTACAAATCTGATAACCAAATACATTGTGAAACACCAATTCTTTTCTGGAATACCTCTAAAGCGGTGTTGAGGGCAAATAATTGCATATATATGTCATAAAAAAAAACAATTGCGGGAGCGGACCCTGGCAGCTCAGAACACTTTAACCTTAGCATATAAAAATTTTAAACTTAATAATTCACCCCTCACGAAAAAACAATATCTCGAGGCAAAAGAATCGGCGGATACACTCGCTAATGAATGGGCCACATATAGTATTGATCTCCAAAAGCACAAATTTTTTAAGTGGGGCAACAAACCCGGTAAATTACTTGCATCTCTTACCAGACCATACAGAAAGGCCACAAGGATTCACAAAATTCGGTCCAAAGAGGGCAGAGTGTTGATAGAGAATGAGCAGATTGTTGAGGAAGTTAGATCGTTTTTTGGTTCCCTGTACAAAGCAGAGAAGAGAGAGGGGGACGATATTCTTAACTTTATGCAATCAGAGGTGGCACCTTTACTAACGGAGGAATATAGGGAAATCCTTAATGCTCCTATATCCCCTTCAGAAGTCATCCAAACTATCAGCTCTCTGAAGCTCTCTAAATCTCCTGGCCCTGATGGGTACAGTAATGAATTTTATAAGATTTTGGGAGGCAGTATAGGGACACATCTTTGTGAAGTTTTTAATCAGATGGTGCGTTCAGGGCGGCTCCCGGACCGTTTCAATGAAGCAGACATAATAGTGCTCCCTAAACCGGGTAAAGACCCTTCATTAGTGGAAGGTTACAGACCAATCTCGCTTTTAAATTCAGACTTTAAAATTTTCACTAAAATCTTAGCTAATAGAGTGCAAAAAATAATCCCCAACCTGATATTGCCTCAACAAATTGGGTTCGTCCATGGGAAATCCATAACATACAACATACGGACGGCCTTGGGTGCCATCTCTTACGGAAAATCTCATGGTTGCTTAGAGTCTATTGTGGTTAGCCTGGATGCCGACAAGGCGTTTGACAGGGTTGCATGGGACTATCTACTAGACATCCTGGAGTTTAGAAACTTTGGCCCGTGGTTTTGCGAGGCGATAAAGCTGTTATATAAGAACCCGGTGTCCAGGCTGGCCATAAATGGTATACTCTCTTCCACATTTGAAATCCAGAGAGGAACGCGTCAGGGCTGCCCCTTGTCTCCCTTACTTTTTAACATAGCTTTAGATCCTTTACTTAGAACTCTCCAAAATTCTTTAATATTCAGAGGCATAGAGGTAGGCTCCACTTCTCTCAAAATTGCGGCATTTGCCGACGATATACTCCTTTTCATCTCCAACCCCAATGCGGCAATACCGGTCATCATGGAGGCCCTAAATCATTTTGGCAAATGCTCAGGCTTTAAAATAAATTATAATAAATCGGAGGCCCTGGCTCTGTTTGAGCAAGGAAAATTAAATAACGCGACACTTCCTTTCCAATGGAGCACATCATCTATTAAATATTTGGGCGTCCACCTCCCGGCAGATCTGGCGTCCTTATACCACATTAATATTAGACCCCTAATCACGTCCATATCTAACCTACTAAACTCCTGGAAACATTTTACTTTGTCCTTTTTGGGAAAATGCCACTTAATTAAGCTGATAATATTTCCAAAAATATTGTACATTCTCCAGTCACTTCCTATTTTGCTGTCACGCACTGATGTTAATACTCTAAACGCTGCTTTTAGGAATTTTATTTGGGGAGAAAAAAAGCGTACACGCATAGGTCTAATCAAACTACAAGCCCCAAAGGAGGAGGGTGGCACCAACTTCCCAGATATTGCAAAGTACAATCTAGCAGCAAATCTTAGATACGCCATTGACTGGTTGAGAGGTAGTTCACATTTCACAAACGTACTATTAGACCAACAATTAAGTCCCCATGTCTCTCTACCAGCATTATTACATATGACTAACGAGAACTTTATTGCAGAAATAAGAAACCACCCCACCTTATGGCAAACTATACAGACGTGGAGGAAATGTCGGAAACTATGTCATTTGAGAGGTGATCTCTCTCCCTTTATGCCCTTTCTAGGTAACCCGGGCTTTATAAGAGGTAAACCACCCTTATCCTATATTGAGCTGGCTGGGCAGGGTTGCATCCTGGCAGTTGACCTATTAGATGATAGTTTTTCTATGCTCACATTTGACACAGCAGCACGGCGCTTCTCAGCATTTGTGAACAGGCCCTTCCTTTTTCTTCAAGCAAGGAGCTTAATCTTGAAAAGTGTGGCTGCTGGGGGTGGAGAAAGAGGGAGGAACGCTTTGGATGGCTTCCTTAGGACCGCCAGGGTGCAGATAGCCTCGACAAGCAGCATTTATAAACTATTGCGTAAGCAGTGGTCATGGGAGGGCAAAAAGACAGGTCCAGCACGATGGGTCAATGATATACAGAACATCACAGTTGGGGAAATCTTAGACGCCACTTTGTTGCAACGGAAGGTGATCCCCTCCAGCAGTTATGCAGACATGTCTCTATTACTCCTTCATAGAGCTTATATTACCCCACATATTAAGTCTAGGATGTCTCCAGAGGGCATTTTCACCTGTTCCAAATGTGGGACAGGAAACACAGACATATTTCATCACATGTGGGGATGCCCCAAAGTGCAAAAATTATGGCAATCTATTCATGCTGAACTACAGAATCTTGGCGGGATAGTCTTCCCTCTGACTCCGCAATGGGCAATATTTAATATACTTGATAGCTCTCAACACAAATTCCCCAAACATGTTAAGGCCATGTTAATAATATGGGCCTCAGCTGCCAGGAAAAGTCTATTGCAACACTGGCTGGATCCATTGCCACCACCCAAATCTCTCATTTATTCTAAAATAATGTACATTTTTCGAATGGACTGGCTAGACACCCTGACAAATAAAGAGAAATTGACCGGGAAATTTTTAACCACATGGTCATTTTTCATCCCATCTCTGACTCAAGACACCAGGGACAAACTAAGGTCAAATTTTGAAAATACTCAATAGTATCTTCTTCAGAAAATTAGTGGACATGATCCTATTTCTTAAAAAATTTTGATGATTGTCAATTGAATGCAGGAAAGTTATAGGGGTTTACATGTTGGGGGGATGGGTGGGTGGAGGGTAGCCGGGGGGACATTTATGAATATTGTACTTGTGTGACAAGTTTGACATCTTTAAATTTGTATGACTTACTTGGTGGTAATGTTCCTTAATTCATCATATTGAGTTTTGAGTATGTCATTTCAGATTGTTACTTCATGACTTGTATGATTGAAAATTTGCTGTAATACTTTTAAAATCAATAAAACATATTGGAAAAAAAAAAAAAAATGGCGTGGGGTCCCCCCCTATTTTTGTTAACCAGCCAGATGAAGCAGACAACTGAGGCATGGTATTTCAGGCTGGTAAGGATCCAATATCCATGAACCTTGCAAGCCTGATAATACCAGGCCACAGCAGTCTGCTTATCTTGGTTGGTTAACAAAAATAGGGGATCCCCTCGAAAAAAAAAATGGCTTGGGGTCCCCCCTATTTTTGTTAACCAGCCAAGTAAAAAGCAGACTGCTGCAGCCTGGTATTAAAAGACTGTCAAGGCCCATGGATTTTGGCCCTCAACAGCCTAAAAATACCAGCCTGCAGCAGCCCCACAATTGGCGCATCCAAAGATGCACCAATTGTGGCACTTTACCCGGCTCTTCCCACTTGCCCTGTAGCGGTGGCAAGCAGGGTAATAAGGGGTTAATGTCACCTTTGATTGAACGGTGACAATAAGCCCAGTTAATAATGGAGAGGCGTCAATAAGACACCAATCCATTATTAATCATAAAGTTTGTAAATGTTTAAAAAAAATACACAGCCAGAATAAAGTATTTTAATGAAATAATACACAAGACAGTTTTCATTATTTTTTATTCCACGCTCATCCTGCGACGCCATCGATCTCCTGGAAAAAAACAAAAATAACAAACCAACACAAATACTCCCTGTCCGACGTAGTCCAAGATAACGAGTGTCCCACGACGAGTCCAGCTCTGCTACATCTGGATGACAGGCTGAGCCTGGCATCCAGATGTAGCAGAGCTGCTTACTGGTGGAGATTCCCCGGCGGTGACGTCATCTGTGTTTCTCACGGCCAGCTGTCGTGAGAGTACAGCTGGCCGAGATTACCCAGTACATCTCAGCCAGCTGTACTCTCGCAACAGCTGGCCGTGAAAAACACAGATGACGTCTCCGCCAGGGAATCTACACTGGTAAGCAGCTCTGCTGCGTCAGGATGTCAGGCTCAGCCTGGCATCCAGATGTTGCAGAACTGGACTCGTCGTGGGACACTCGTTATCTTGGACTATGTCGGACAGGGAGTATTTGTGTTGGTTTGTTATTTTTGTTTTTTTCCAGGAGATCGATGGCGTCGCAGGATGTGCCAGAAAGGGCGAATCTAATTATAGATTTGCCTTTTCTGGGGTGGCTGGGGGCAGATGTTAGTAACCGGGGGGGCACTAAATAAATGCACCCTCCCTGGGCTATTATTATCTGCTCCCACTCGCTGGCTTTGTCTGTCTGGTTAAGAAAATAGCGCGGGAGCCCACTCATTTTTTTTCTATGAATTTACACCTCATATATATATATATATATATATATATATATAATATATATACATGTCATTGTGACACAAATATATATATATAGGTCATACACTTCTACATAGTGTAATAGCCGCTAATTCAATTGCCGGCTTTTGTGAAATTACAGACTCGACATGAAATGACACATGGTTTACATACAGTTAACCATGTCATTTCATGTACTTTGATATATGATTTTGACTAACAATTACATGAGTATATGTGTGCAAAATTTCAGACATGTAGAGGTTAATTAAAGATGTAAATTCGTTGAAAAAAAATTCAACGAATTTACACCTTTAATTGACCCCTAGATGTCTGAAATTTTGTACACATACACTCATGTAATTGTTAGTGAAAACCATATATCAAACTACATGAAATGACATGGTTAACTGTATGTAAACCATGTGTCATTTCATGTCGGGTGGTTCTGTAATTTCACAAAAGCCGGCAATTGAATTAGCGGCTATTACACTATGTAGAAGTGTATGAACTATAAATATAAATATATATATATATATATATATATATATATATATATCACAATGACATGTATATATATATATGTATTCTATGTGTATATATGTAGTGTTTTGTGAGCTGTCAGTGTGATTTTACAGTAGCCGGGGATGAATTGCCGGCTTTTCAAAGGACACCGGTGCGTAGGGCCTGTGCACACGTTGCAGATTTGTCTGGGGATTTTTCCTCGCCGAATCCGCACCTCTTGGCAGAAAATGAATGTCCTTTTTTGACGCGGTTTTGATGCGGTTTTTCATGCTTTTTTTCTCATGCGTTTTTGTATGCGTTTTTGACAGCTAAATAAAGATATGTTATTTAACAAAAAAAAAGATTTGTGATGTCATTTCTTGTCCAACCTCCTCTTTTACATTTGTCCAACCCACACTACATTACACACACACAGATAGAGATAGAAAGATAGATAATAGATACCAGAAGTTAGATAGATAGATAGATAGATAGATAGATATATAGAAAATACATAGATAGAAAATACATAGATAGATAATAGATAGTTAGAAATATATATAGAAAGATAGATATATAGATAGACAGAAAGATATATAGGTAGATAGATGATAGATAAAATGGTACATAAATAAAGACACACGCGTACACACACACAAAATCTTAACGCAATATAGTTAATAAACAAAAAAATAGGAAAAAAAATGGCGTGAGCTCCCGCGCAATTTTCCAAGCCAGAGGGGGAAAGCCGACAGCCGGGGCCAATATTTCTAGCCTGGGAAGGGGTTAATACCCATGGATCTTCCCAGGCTATGAATATCAGCCCGCAGCTAGCCTTCACTGGGGGACCCCCCCAAAAAAATGACGTGGGATCCCCCTATAATTTATAGCCAGAAAGGCTAGGCAGACAGCTGTGGGCTGATATTCATAGCCTAGGAAGGGGCCATGGATATTGGCGCCCCCCCTGGCTAAAAATACCAGCACCCAGCCGCCCCAGAATTGGCGCATCTGTATGATGCGCCAATTCCGGCACTTAGCCCCTCTCTTCCCACTCCCCTGTAGCGGTGGGATATGGGGTAATAAGGGGTTAATATCACCTTGCTATTGTAAGGTGATATTAAGCCCGGTTAATAATAGAGTGGCGTCAATAAGATGCCTATCCATTATTAGTCTTATATTAATAAAGAGTTAAAAAAAAACACACACACAAGAATAAATTATTTTAATGAAATAAAACACAAGACGGTTTTCATATCTTTATTACACGCTCAGATCCAAGCGACGCCCTCGATCTCCTGTAAAAAAATAAAACAACCGTATACTCCCTGTCCGACGCAGTCCAATTAATAACGAGTGTCCCACGACGGTCTCCTCTATAGAACAGTGACATCAGGTGATGCCACTGTTCTGTAGAGCCTCCCAGTGATGCACTGACAGGAGACAATGGCTCCTGCAGTGCATCATTGAGGTTACCTGAGCTCATGGTCTCACTTTATGGCAATGCTGCGTGGGAACTTTCTCACCCAGCATTGCCGTGAGAGAATGAACGGAAGTGACCTCATTCTCTCCCGGCCGCAGAGTGGTACACAGATGGATGGCGTCGGGGAATAGGTGAGTATGTGCTCAATGTTATGTGTTGTATGTCATTGTATGTTCTGTATGTCGTGTATGTTCTGTATGTCATTGTATGTTATATGTTGTATGTCATGTATGTTTTTTTTTTTTTTTTTTTACATTCAGCACATTAGCCGGATGATGGGACTACTACTGTCCCATCATTGGCTAATGTGTCAGTCACTGTCACTGTAGCAGGCACAGCCGGATGGGACTTGTAGTCCCATCCGATGATGCCTGCATACACGGAGACACACACACAGCCCCGCACACCGCCGCACATACACAGATCATGCACACAGCCCCGCAATACATCGATCCCACACATACACCGATCACACAGACACCGGCACACAATCTCACATAACGACGCTGCAGTGATTCCGCTGGCGATGTGACCAGATAAGGATCGTTGCTGCGTCGCTATGTGATCGCTGCTGAGCTGCCAAACAGGCAGATCTCAGCAGCGATCAGGACAGCGAGTACGCCGGTAACAAGCGACACACGTCGCTTAGTTACTGGCTGTGTACCTTGGATACCAGCGCACTGATGCAGGGAGCTGGTAACCAAGGTACACGTCAGGTTTCCAGGCGCAGCGCCTGGAATCCCGCTATGTATCTTGGTTACCAGCTCCCCTGCAGCAGCGCGCTGGTATCCAAGGTACACATCGGGTTTCCAAGCACAGCCCCGCGCCTGGAAACCCGACGTGTACCTTGGTTACCAGCTGATCGCTGGTCTCCTAGCCTGCCACACGCAGCAATGTGTGCTGGCCAGCGGGAGACCAGCGATCAAAAATGATTTTAGGAAAAAATGCAGTCATGATTTAGGTGCACGAACAGTATCGAACATAACCTTGAACAGCCAATTTTTTTCCAAATCGTTCGGGTTCGTCGAACGGCTCGAACACCGCCCAAAACAGCTCGAATTTGAGATTGGCGAACAGTTCTAGTCGAACACCGCTCATCTCTAGTTAGGGGTCGAGTTCCCGCTCCTGCACAAGGGGAATCTCGAGCTATCCCCGCTGCGGTCTCCCATCTGTCTCCGGCCGCAGTGGAACCTGCTCAGTAGAGACGTCGGTCCCAGCGTCTCGCTCAGTCTAGTGCTGTGCAGAGGATGACTGCTGCCACTCCAGTCCTGCCATTGTAACCAGTGCAGGTCAGTGGCAAGAAGACTCAGTTGGGACTAAGTCCTGTGTTTTCCTTTCTGAGCATGCCCAGGGTAAGATCTCTCATAGGAGATCAGGGGTCATATGCTCAGCTACTGCAGCAGCTCCTACTGGTCCGCCAGGAAGGTCCTGAAACTACATGAGTTCTAGAACAGTTTCTCATTGGTCCTTTTCTGGTAGGTCCTGTAGTTGCTTCTATAAAAGGGTGGCATGGCCGTGCCACCATGTGCTAGTGTCAATTGTGTTATGTGCTTTGTGCCAGTATGATCATACACGCATGTGGTTAGGGCTCGGCTGAAATAAGCCCCTAGAATACCGGCACCTCCGGTGAGGAGACTTGTGTGCACGTGTTCAGGGCCTGGCTGAAATAAGCCCCTAGAATACCGGCACCTCCGGTGAGGAGATTTGTATGTTTGCGTGCCGACTGCATGATCACGGACTGCTATCTAAACAGCAGTTTTCTCCAGTAGCCTTCCACGACAGCATAGGAGGTTGTCTCCTTTCCCTATTGGGGGACAGGAACACAGAGAGGTTAAAAACCCCTCCCACCTCCCATTCGTCAGTGTATTCCTGTCCCCCTTGGGGCACGGAGAGATACATCATATGCTGCGTGGCCGGCTTTTCTGCAGCAGTACCTTCTATGCGGTGTCTTCACCCTCTTGCCGGGCAGCGGTGGTCGGGGCCTCGCGCCTCCCTCCTCCGGTCCTGCTCCCGTATCCCGGATTCGGGACCACAATGAGCCGGCTTCCCTGCACCCCTTCATGGGGGTAAAGCGGGCTGGCTCCCCCCGCCGGAGGCCTCCCGCAGCCCTCCGGCGTCTCCCCCTCCTCGCGCGTCGCTTGACCCGGAAGTGGAGGCAGAGGCTCCTGGTCACTTCCGGGTCATACACTCCATAATGGAGCGCTGGTGATTTCCGGCAGGGAACCACCGATGACGCAGGCACTCGCTTGACGGCCTGTGCTGGGACCGGAGGGGAGGGGATACTGAACGCTGGGCAGCCGCTATACCAAAGAGTATATAAAGCTGCCAGAAGACGTCAGCAGGTAAGCGCCTTTGGGCTGAAGCCTGCTATGGAGACGTCCAGCCCTGCAGCTGCAGAGCCCAGCGTTCCCCCAGCTACTGTAGGTATTGGGATGGGTCCCCCTTTAAGAGGCTCCTGGTACTTTAGTCCCTTATACCCCTCTCCCTCTATTTTAGGGAGAAGGTTCCGTCCAGAGACCCTCAGAAAAAGAAACAAGTGTATCATGTGTTCACTAAAATTGCCACTGAATTGGGACAAAAAGCTCTGCCAAAAGTGTACTGATAAAGTAGTCAGAGCAGAGCATCCCTCGCTACTAGAGGAAATGCGAGTCCTAATTAAACAAGAGGTACAAACCTCCATAGCTGCACTAATACCTCCACCGCCTAATCCACCCTCACCTGGTCCGCCTCCCTCAAAAAAGAGGAAATTCCAGCCAGAGCTTTCGGACTCAGATTCCAACATTTCCCAAGGATCATCTTCATCCAAATGGGGGAATCCCTTACTACAGGCGGAAATCAGAAAATTCCTGTTTTCCTCCGAGTATACTGAAGAGCTTGTAAGCGCTGTGCGGAGTACCATGGGGTTAGAGGACCAACCAATTTCTCACTCAATACAGGATGAATTCTTTGGTGGGTCCCAAGCGGAGAAATCGGTAGGATTTCCAGTGCATAAAAGCATATCGGACATGATTGAACGGGAGTGGGACCTTCCGGAAAAACGTCTCACGACCCCTTCAGAATTAAAAAATCGTTTTCCCCTTGATAAAAATTTAATCAAATGGGATATTCCTAAGGTAGACTCCCAAGTGGCAAGAGTGGCAAAGAAAACGGTACTCCCTTTTGAGGATTCGTCCCAGCTAAAGGATCCCATGGATAGAAAGATTGAAAGTCTCCTCAAAAAAATCTTGGGAGACCTCCACTTCATCCCTAAAATGTAACATAGCGTCCACCTGCGTTGCCAGATCTCTCCATCGCTGGCTCCAGGAAATGGAAAACCACATTTCCCAGGGTACTCCGCGAGCTGATATGTTAGACTCCCTGCCTATTCTCCATAAGGCAGCGGGGTTCCTAGCTGATTCCTCGATGGAATCCATTCGTATTGCGGCAAGGAATTTGGTCCAAACAAACTCAGCGCGGAGAGCTCTCTGGCTTTAAATGTGGAGTGGAGATGTCACCTCCAAA
This sequence comes from Oophaga sylvatica, assembly GCA_033576555.1. Classification (NCBI taxonomy): domain Eukaryota; kingdom Metazoa; phylum Chordata; class Amphibia; order Anura; family Dendrobatidae; genus Oophaga; species Oophaga sylvatica. The sequence goes on along the minus strand of JARQOD010000003.1, from coordinate 518,882,813 downwards.
ATAAAATTATGCTCCATCCCCTTCAAAGGGGATTATGTATTTGGGCCGATCCTGGACGAAATCTTGGAGAAAGCCACTGATAGAAAGAAAGCTCTTCCAGAGCAAAGACCTCCGAAAAAGCGTGTTTTTCGACCTTCCCAATCTCAACCCCCTCAGTATAGGGGTAAGGGGAAGACAGGAAGGTGGAGTCATACCAGGGGAAACCAAAAAATATTCTTGTGCCCAATCAGGGACAACAAGAAAAACAATGACTCCGAGCCGGTGGGGGGGAGACTCTCGACTTTTTTGGCGCAGTTGGCAAAAAATTACCAACAGCCGCTGGGTACTAAATGTATTGAAGGAAGGTCTTCTGATAGATTTCGAGACTTCTCCCCCTCCATTGTTCAGGGTAACCTCCCTTCCATCGCAGGAGACTCAAACCCTAGTTGCTACGGAGATACGACAATTGATAGCCTCGGGTGAAATTTCACCAGTTCCGTCGAACGAACGAGGAAAAGGACATTACTCCCGTATCTTCATTGTGAAGAAACCATCAGGGAAAGCAAGGGTTATAATAAACCTGAAAACCCTCAACCAATCAGTAACCTATCAGAGGTTCAAGATGGAATCCGTAAAATCAGCAATCCCCCTGATAACTCCTCACTCGTTCATGGCAACTATAGATCTCAAAGATGCCTATTTCCACATCCCAATTCATCCTCTTCATCAGAAGTATCTGAGATTTGCAGTCCGACTAGGTCTCGAAACAGTACATTACCAATTCAATGTGCTCCCCTTCGGGATCTCTTCAGCTCCAAGAGTATTTTCAAGAATTATGTCGGAAGCAGTGGCACATATCCGGGAGCAGGGTGTAGCTATAGTTCCTTATCTGGACGATCTGTTAATCATCGGTCCCTCAGTCGAGACCCTCGATTTACGGGTAGCCAAAACTCTACACATCCTGCAGAACTTAGGGTGGATCGTAAACTTAAAGAAGTCTCAGCTCCAACCCTCAAAAGTAATAAGATTTCTTGGAATTCTTTTAGACTCAGAGAGTCAAAGATCTTATCTACCGGACGACCACTGCCAAACATTGATATCCAAAGCCTCGTCCTTCAGGAAGCAGAGGACCCCTACGCTACGATCAGCCATGTCCCTGTTGGGTTCCATGACGGCCTGCATACAATCGGTGGCTTGGGCTCAGGCCCACTCCAGAATCCTACAGGCACACATTCTAGTGAATTGGAATGGAAACCCTGCTTTGTTGAACAAGAAGATTCTGACACCAGGGAATGTCAAAGCCTCCCTAGTCTGGTGGACAAAACCATCAAATCTGCGCAAAGGAATAGACTGCAAGCTCGAGAGGATGGGGCGCTGTAGTTCTACAAATTCCCTTCCAGGGTCTATGGAGTCAGCAAGACAGCCTCAGATCCTCCAACTACAGGGAGCTGAAGGCAGTGTACAAAGCCTTCCAGGCTGCAGGTTCTCTAATTTCTGGACATCACGTCAAAGTCCTCTCGGACAACATGACTACGATGGCTCACCTCAAACATCAAGGAAGCCCCAAATTCAACTGTCTGAGGACTGTTTCGAACCTTATCCTCAACTGGGCAGAATCCCATCTTCTTTCACTATCAGCGATACATTTAAAAGGTTCGGAAAATTTCCAGGCAGACCTTCTGAGTCGCCAAGACATACAGCCAGGGGAATGGAGTCTGAAGAGGAAAATCTTCACCTCGCTCACAGAAATGTGGGGTCTTCCCGAGGTAGACCTGATGGCTTCGGGCCAAAACGCCCAGGTCAAAACATTTTTTTCCCTAAACCCAGGAGATGGGTGTCAAGGAGTGGATGCCTTCAATCATCCCTGGAAATTTCGGCTGGCCTATGTGTTTCCTCCGATACCTCTACTAGCAAGAACTCTGCGAAAAATTCTGGACGACCAGGTTCCGGTCATTTTAGTGGCTCCGATGTGGCCAAAAAGAAGTTGGTTCCACCTCCTACTACAACTTCGGGTAGAAGGACCAATTCTTCTACAACCGGAAGGCGATCTCCTCCAACAGGGTCATCTCCATCATCCAGATCCTCGAAAACTCAATCTAGCAGCTTGGTTGCTGAAACCCAGGTCCTCAGAGCAAAGGGTCTTTCGGATCAAGTAATTGATACTTTACAAAAACCCAGAAAACCAGTAACTAATGCTATTTACAGTAAAATATGGAAAAAGTTTTCCTCCTGGTATCATCCTGATACACCAGACCCACTTCGTCCCAACATTTCTAAAATTTTGGATTTTTTACAAAAAGGTTTAGACCTGGGTCTCAAGCCAAACACATTAAAAGTCCAGGTGTCTGCGCTAAGTTCGGTATTCGACCAGGACTTAGCATGCCATAAATGGATTAAAAGATTCATGATCTCGGCTCTCAGACTGCACCCCAAGAAACAGTATATTGTCCCACCATGGGACCTAAACATAGTACTCAAAGGACTCACAGGACCTCCCTTTGAACCTCTAACCTCATGTTCCCCCTACCTACTTTCATGTAAAACTGCCTTTCTGATTGCTATTTCTACAGCTCGAAGGGTAGGGGAGCTACAGGCTCTCTCAATCCGAGAACCCTATCTTTCTATAAGAGAAGACTCTATTATATTTCACCCTGATCCATCATTTTTGCCCAAAGTGGTATCAGACTTTCATCGCTCGCAAGACATAATTTTGCCTTCATTCTGCCAAAACCCAGCGAACCTTAGAGAACAAGAGTTCCACACGCTGGATGTCAGAAGAATTGTTCTTCACTACTTAGAACTCTCATCATCCTTTAGAGTTGACCAGAACCTCTTTGTACACTTATACGGTAAAAATAGAGGTAAAAAAGTGGCGAAAAATACGATTGCCGCCTGGATAAGGAAAGCCATAACAGAAGCATACCTAGTCCAGAATTTAGATCCGCCAGCGGCCCTAAAGGCCCACTCAACCCGGTCCATGGCAGCGTCCTGGGCTGAAAGAGCTGGAGCTTCGTCCGAGCAGATTTGCAGGGCTGCAACATGGTCTTCCCTGCATACCTTCACGAAACACTACAGATTGGACTTCTGGTCCAATCGAGATTAGTCTTTGGCCGGAAAGTCCTCCAGGCCGTAACCCCCCCTTAATATTGAATTGGTTGGTATACCTCCTATGCTGTCGTGGAAGGCTACTGGAGAAAAAAGAATTATTCTTACCGTTAATTCGGTTTCTAGTAGCATTCCACGACAGCACCAATTCCCTCCCGAAATTCTTGGATTAAGTTCTGAGAATACTAAAGGTAACTGTTCCTAAAATGTGGTGGTAAAACACTGACGAATGGGAGGTGGGAGGGGTTTTTAACCTCTCTGTGTTCCTGTCCCCCAATAGGGAAAGGAGACAACCTCCTATGCTGTCGTGGAATGCTACTAGAAACCGAATTAACGGTAAGAATAATTCTTTTATCTGTGTACTCCTGTGGTGTTAACAGGACACAGTCTCTACCTCTGTGTCATTACCTCAGCGACTCTGTGAAGTAACAGAGTTCGCTTATACCGCCATCTTACTAGCAGCAGGCTCTGCCTGCACGGTGGACCCCGGGCTGTGAACGCACCTTTTATTTATATTTATTTTGGTGCGTTCCGCAGATCCTAACACTGGGTATCATCCGCACATGAACCGCTCACTTTGCGCATGGTGGGCATAGCCACATGTGGAAAGTAAGCGGTACAATGCATTCCTATAGCGGCGGAATCGCTGCGATTCCAGAAAAAGGATGAACATACTGCGTTTTTTTCCGCAGGTCATAACAGCCAAAGATGCTGCAAGTACTGCAGACTCGTCATAACAAAGTTTACTCATTCTGAGACTGCAATAGTCATTAAAAATCACATTTTGTGCTGACTTTGGAGAAACTACTTGTTATATTGTGTTACTTAAATTTTTCACATTTCATTGGTTTATTGCAAATAGTAAAAAAAAGTTACATTTACTTCAAAAACTGTACAGTTACATTCCAGAGTATAAATACTGAATTATGTATCAAGATTAAATATTACAGGAGATTTGCACATTAAGATTTATTGAAATAACTCCGATACAAATTCTACCAGAGGGACACAGCTCTCCCCACCCATACAGAGACAACAAAAACCTAAGAAAAGACTCAGGAGCTCATGGAGGCACAATGTCAGGCCAATAAACCTCAGCCCTTATTCCTCCATATTCCGACATGGAAACTGCCAGTCTTGGGGAATCGGGAAGAAATCTTTCCTTGCAGGTTCCACATGTAAGAAATGTGCTGGATGCAGGGAGGAGGTCATGTGACTGCAGGTGAGTGGCAGTTACTGGTCACTTCCTGTTATCATTTGAATCTCAGGTGACAGTTGGGAGAGAGCGACGGCAGCGACTTGTCTACAAGGAGCATCGGGAGAGATTTCAGTCTTAAAGACACCTTGTTTTGTGTTTTTTTTCCTTTCTTTCCCATTTGTACCCTCCCCCATTTCCCCTTTTTCCATTTTTTGTCAGATTAATTGGATTACATCACCTTTACTGGTCATCTTGTGGTAAGTATCATTCTATGAACCCCGTATACAGTTCCCAGAGCACAATACATTCACATTACACAGTGTACACAGAGATAGGAAGAGAATTGCTCAAATTATGTGATTGAGAAGGAGATGTATAACAGATTTATAGTTTTATTGTCTTTAATGAAACCTCTCTGCAAATAATAATCTGCAGATAAATGATGTTTTATACAATGTGGAGCATCTAATTGGAAGTGGGGAAACATGAAGTTGTGTTCTCCCTGCAGCCGCTCTTCCAATTAGATGGCTGCACATGTTTAATATAGCATTTATCTACAATGACTCCTCTCCTGCTGGGTAATGCCGTCTGTCTGCAGACAGGTTCCTGCTACGGCAGTTATACCCCTCATGTCTGACATTTCTCTGGGACCAGTAAGACAATGTTCACATCATATATAGACATTTGTTCATGTATGTACTAGTTATGTTTTATGTGTTTATGCTGAAATGATGCGTCTGACTGGTATATAATAATTTTATTAAAGTCATCAAATCTTCCTGCTCTCTCCCCTCCCTAACTTTTTTATGTATTCTGTTTTTATTTTTGCTTTCTTTCTCCACCTCTTCCTGTTTATTGGGGCGGGTGGGAAAAAGGCTACATAAGTGCTGTAAAGTGCACATGTTTCTACAAAGGTCTTTTATTACCAATAAAAAAACTATTGTTAAATAAAAACAATAAAATATCTCAATTGTATTATAAAATATCTTACAAGGACATCTGCATGGAGTTTGTGTTTTTGTCCCGTGTTTATATGGGTTTCCCAATGGGGACAATGATAATATCTGTAAAACTAAAATGAATGGCGCTGTGAGTAAAATAAATACATTGTATACTATTTTTTGCAATGGATTCCTATGGTGACAGATGCCAGTGTGCATCATCCATCAGAGGTATCTGTGCAGCTTATATGTCCCAGCATATACATTAAATGGAGGCCGAAATGTGATGGAAAAGTAGCCTAACACTGATCATAGAAGGCAGGAAACTCTATATGTACAGTATACACACACAAAGCTTTATAGGAAAGTAATGTGTATAACTGACATTACATAATGACAGCAGTGTGGGCACATATATCTCGGACATTAGCGCCAACAGACTCATTGGTAACAAAACTGGTGTAAGGGACACAAAAAAATGATAATTAATTCAATATAATGAGTCATAAAAATATGTCATAAAACATGAACTTTGTTGATCAAGTACAAAGGTGTAGTGGACACACAAAAAACTGGAAGAGGGCGCACATCATAAATAAACATACTAAAATAATGTATATAAAAGTGTAAAGGAAACTCGCTGCTTAGTATAAAATCACAAATATAGTATATTGGATGTAACCATCATCAGAAATATATAAGCAGATATGTATAAAAATGCACATATAATATTGATGATGCAATCAGAATATACGGGGGGTACGGGGACTAAATAATGGTCTAGAATACAAGGTAAATGATAAATATATTCAAATACAGGTGCATCTCACAAAATTAGAATATCATCAAAAAAGTTCATTTATTTCAGTTCTTCAATACAAAAAGTGAAACTCACATATTATATAGAGTCATTACAAAGAGAGTGATCTATTTCAAGTGTTTATTTCTATTAATGTTGATGATTATGGCTTACAGCCAATGAAAACCCAAAGTCATTATCTCAGTAAATTAGAATACTTTATAACACCAGCTTGAAAAAATGATTTCAAAATCCGAAATGCTGGCCTGATGAAATGTATGTTCAGTAAATGCTCTCAGTACTTGCTCAGGGCTCCTTTTGCATCAAATACTGCATCAATGCAGCGTGGCATAGAGGCGATCAGCCTGTGGCACTGCTGAGGTGTTATGGAAGCCCAGGTTGCTTTGATAGTAGCCTTCAGCTCGTCTACATTGTTGGCTCTGGTGTCTCTCAACTTCCTCTTGACAATACCCCACAGATTCTCTATGGGGTTAAGGTCAGGCGCGTTTGCTGGCCAATCAAGCACAGTCATACTGCTGTTTTTAAACCTCGTAATTGGTACTTTTGGCAGTGTGGACAGGTGCCAAGTCCTGCTGGAGAATAAAATCTCCATCTCCAAAAAGCTTGTCGACAGAGGGAAGCATGAAGTGCTCTAAAATTTTTCTAGTAGATGGCTGCGCTGACTTTGGTCTTGATAAAACACAGTGGACCTACACCAGCAGATGACATGGCTCCCCAAACCATCACTGATTGTGGAAACTTCACACTAGAACTCAAGCAGCTTGGATTGTGGCCTCTCCACTCTTCCTCCAGACCCTGGGACCTTGATTTCCAAGGTCTAGTGTGAAGTTTTCACAATCAGTGATGGTTTGGGGAGCCATGTCATCTGCTGATGAAGGTCTGCTGTGTTTTATCACCTGTCCACACTGCCAAAAGTACCAATTCCTGGAGTAAAAACAACAGTATCACTGTGCTTAATTGACCAGAAAAGTCGCCTGACCTTAACTCCATACAGAATTTATGGGGTATTGTCAAGAGGAAGATGAGAAACACCAGACCCAACAATGCAGACAAGCTGAAGGCTGCTATCAAAGCAACCTGGGCTTCCATAACACATCAGCAGTACCACAGGCTGATCGCCTCCATGCCACGCCGCATTGATGCAGTAATTGATGCAAAAGGAGCTCCAACCAAGTATTGATTTTACTGAACATACATTTCACTAGGCCAACATTTCGGATTGTAAAATCATTTTTGTAAGCCAGTGTTATAAAGTATTTTAATTTACTGAGATAATGAAGTTTGAGTTTTCATTGGCTGTAAGCCATAATCATCAACATTAACAGAAATAAACACTTGAAATAGATCACTCTGTTTGTAATGACTCTAACAGGGCCGGCGTCAGCACCCGGCGCACCCGAGCAAGTGCCAGGGCCCTGAGCAGGTGGGGGGGCCCACTCACAGTTGGGGACACCGGCATGCTATGGGGGCCCGGTGTCTGTACCAGTACCGGGGGGCTGGTGCCTCGAGCAGAGCAGCGGCCAGTGAGGTGAGGTATTTAATTTTTTATTTTTTTATGTTTGGCGCAATATATGGGGCCCATCATACACTGGAGTATCATATATGGGGCCCATCATACACTGAAGCATCATATTTGGGGTCCATCATACACTGGAGCATCATATATGGGGCCCATAATACACTGGAGCATCATATATAGGGCCCATTATATATGGAGCATTATATGGGGACAATCATACACTGGAGCATCATATATGGAGCCCATCATACATTGAAGCATCATATTTGGGGCCCATCATACACTGGAGCATCATATATGGAGCATTACATGGGGCCTATCATACACTGGAGCATCATATATAGGACCCATTATATATGGAGCATTATATGGGGCCAATCATACACTGGAGCATCATATATGGGGCCCATCATACACTGAAGCATCATATTTGGGGCCCATCATACACTGGAGCATCATATATGGGGCCCATCATACACTGGAGCATCATATATGGAACATTACATGGGGCCTATCATACACTGGAGCATCATATATAGGGCCCATTATATATGGAGCATTATATGGGGCCAATCATACACTGGAGCATCATATATGGGGCCCATTATATATGGAGCATTACATGGGGCCTATAATATACTGGAGCATCATATATAGGGCCCATTATGTATGAAGCATTATATGGGGCCCATCATGCACTGAAGCATCATATATGGGGTCCATCATATACTGGAGCATCATATGGTGCCCATTATATATGGAAAATCATATGGGGCCCATTATATATATTTGTTTGCATCATATTATATTATCTGTCTTATTGAAGGTTTTTTATCCTTTGTTATTACATATTTAAATTAGGCTATTGGGCCACATGCTTTTTATTGCTCTTACATAACATATTATATTATTCCAACATTGTATTTCTTAATCTATTAATTAACATGTACTTTCTTCGTGGGACAATCCCTTTAAGTTTGTTTCCATTTGAAAAAGTTAACTGTTATATTTGATGATAAAGAAAAAACTTCCTCAATTGTAAACTTTTTTTTAATAAATATCATGGTTGTCCTCGACTTTATCCAAGCTTTTAATTTTGTACATCCCTGGTATACAGCACAGTGGAGAGACCACGTTATGTGATATTATGACACAAGGATATTAATACTGCCATAAATAAGATACATATTAATGATAATACCGTATATACTCCTGTATAAGCCGACCTATGTATAAGCCGACCCCCCTAATTTTGCCACAAAAAACTTGGAAAACTTATTGACTCGTATATAAGCCGGGTGTATAAGTTGCCGTCCTGCTCTGTGCTCCCCCATCCAGCTCTGTGCGCCCCCATTCTCCTGTGCTCCCCTCCTCCTGCTCCATTATCCTGTCCTGCTCGTGCTTTCCATCCTCCCCCGTCCTGCTCCGTGCTCCCCCATCCAGCTCTGCACTCCACCATTCTCCTCTGTGTCCCCCCGTCCTGCTCCGTGCTCTCCGTCCTCCCCCGTTCTGCTCCGTGCTCTCCGTCCTCCCCCATTCTGCTCCATGCTCTCTGTCCTCCCCCCATTCTGCTCCGTGCTCTCCGTCCTCCCCGTTCTGCTCCGTGCTCTCCGTCCTCCCCGTCCTGCTCCGTGCTCTCCGTCCTCCCCCGTTCTGCTCCGTGCTCTCCGTCCTCCCCCCGTTCTGCTCCGTGCTCTCCGTCCTCCCCCCGTTCTGCTCCGTGCTCTCCGTCCTCCCCCCGTCCTGCTCCATGCTCCCCCCATCCTCCTCCACCATACTCACCCTCCCCGTGCCATCGCTGAATGTCCCGGCCGGCAATCCTGCGTTCTCCCCGGCTTCCTGCAGCTCTCCCCGGCTTCCTGCAGCTCTCCAGCGCTGAGCGGTGATGTAATACCGCTCATTAAGTCCATGAATATGGAGGCCACGCCCATGGGGGTGGCGTCGCGTCCATATTACATGACCTTAATGAGCGGGTATTACGTCACCGCTCAGTGCTGGAGAGCTGCAGGAACCCGGGGAGAACGCAGGATTGCAGGGACGTTCAGCGATGGCACGGGGAGGGTGAATATGATGTCCCAGCCACCGGCTCCTGCCGCCGCATCCCCTCCCCCGCTGGTTTCTGCCCTATGACTCGTGTATCAACCGAGGGGGCATTTTCTGCACGAAAAAAGGTGCTGAAAATCTCGGCTTATACACGAGTATATACGGTATCTATAGTGACAAATGCTGAAAAACAACATGAAATGGAGAATAATTGCTGAATTAGGTATAATAATACATAACTAGATGGGCATTTCCTGAAGGAAATACATGGTGCTTGAACAGCGCTGCCGGCTTTACAGCACTGTATCAGGTGTCGACTGTCAGAAAGTAAAGTTAGAATATGAATGTTGTGTATAGCGATGGCACAACCTGGGATGGGTCTTATATGGCCCCTTGGTAGCCACTTTGATGTGTGGGGCCCCCTGTTAGCCACTTTGGCCCCTTGGTAGCCATTTTGGCATGCAAGAATCCTTGGTAGCCACTTTGGTGCACACAGCCCCTCGGTAGCCACTTTGGCCACTTGGTAGCCACTTTGGCACATTCGGCACCTCGGTAGCCACTTTGGCCACTTAGTAGCCACTTTGGCACATTCTGCACCTCGGTGCCACTTGGTAGCCACTTTGGCATATTTAGCACCTTGGTAGCCACTTTGGCTACTTGGTAGCCACTTTGGCACATTCGGCATCTCGGTAGCCACTTTGGCACATTCGGCACCTTGGTAGCCACTTTGGCCACTTGGTAGCCACTTTGGCACATTCTGCACCCCGGTAGCCTATTTGGCCACTTGGTAGCCACTTTGGCACATTCGGCACCTCTGTAGCCACTTTGGCCACTTGGTAGCCACTTTGGCACATTTGGCACCGCCACATGGTAGCCACTTTGGCACATTCGGCACCTCGGTAGCCACTTTGGCCACTTGGTAGCCACTTTGGCACATTCTGCACCACGGTAGCCACTTTGGCCACTTGGTAGCCACTTTGGCACATTCGGGACCTCTGTAGCCACTTTGGCCACTTGGTAGCCACTTTGGCACATTTGGCACCTTGGTAGCCACTTTGGCCACTTGGTATCCACTTTGGCCACATGGTAGCCACTTTGGCACATTCGGCACCTCGGTAGCCACTTTGGCCACCTGGTAGCCACTTTGGCACATTCGGCACCTCGGTAGCCACTTTGGCCACTTGGTAGCCACTTTAGCACATTTGGCACATCGGTAGCCACATTGGCCACTTGGTAGCTACTTTGGCACATTCGTCACCTCTGTAGCCACTTTGGCCACTTGGTAGCCACTCTGGCCACTTGGTAGCCACTTTGGCACATTCGGCCCCTCAGTAGCCACTTTGGCCACTTGGTAGCCACTTTGGCACATTCAGCACCTCGGTAGCCACTTTGGCCACTTGTAGCCACTTTGGCCACTTGGTAGCCACTTTGGCACATTCGGCACCTCGGTAGCTACTTTGGCCACTTGGTAGCCACTTTGGCCACTTGATAGCCACTTTGGCACATTCGGCCCCTCGGTAGCCACTTTGGCCACTTGGTAGCCACTTTGGCACATTCGGCACCTTGGTAGCCACTTTGGCCACTTGGTAGCCAATTTGGCCACTTGGTAGCCACTTTGGCACATTCGGCCCCTCTCTAGCCACTTTGGCCACTTGGTAGCCACTTTGGCACATTCAGCACCTCGGTAGCCACTTTGGCACATTCGGCACCTCGGTAGCCACTTTAACCATGTTGACACATGCTGCCACTTTGCCTTGGGGGTCACTTTGGCGCTCCAGGCCCCTCAGGGGCCACTTTTGCACACTGGGCTTCTAAAGCAACTTTCGCGTCCGTGGGGCTTTTCAGAAGCCATTGGCGTGCTTGCCTGTGGCCCCGTGTGCTGCCTGGGGCCCTGTGTGCTGCCTGAGGCCCCTGTGCGCTGCCTGGGCCCCTGTGCTGCCCCTTTAAGACCTTGAAGCAGTGATCTGTGCTTCTATTAGCTGATAGGGATCATGTATGGAAGCTGCATTTGCATAGCTGTCATCTTTGTAAAGTCACTGCACCTGCGCTGTGGCTTCAATCCATGTCAGTTCGGGGTCATGGAAAGGTCACCATTAATTCCTATAGGAAAATTTTTGCTTAAAATGCGATTTTTAAAAAAAACTACAAATCGGATCAACTCCAAAAATACATAGCACACTTGTCCCCACCGAGGGCTTCGAAACGCCACCTGAACGGGGTCTCTGCACCGAGCGGTACGAGCCGCGTTAATTGCAGAAAACGCGGAGAAGAAGAAGAAATAGATGGGCATTTCCTGAAGGAAATACATGGTGCTTGATCAGCGCTGCCAGATTTACAGCAGTGTATCAGGAGTCGACTGTAAGAAAGTAAAGTTAGAATATGAATGTTGTGTATAGCGATGGCACAACCTGGGATGGGTCGTATATGGCCCCTTGGTAGCCACTTTGATGTGCGGGGCCCCCTGTTAGCCACTTTGGCCCTTGGTAGCCATTTTAGCATGCAAGAATGCTTGGTAGCCACTTTGGTGCACACAGCCCCTCGATAGCCACTTTGGCTACTTAGTAGCCACTTTGGCACATTCGGCACCTCAATAGCCACTTTGGCCACTTGGTAGCCACTTTGGCACATTCGGCACCTCTGTAGCCACTTGGTAGCCACTTTGGCCTCTTGGTAGCCACTTTGGCACATTCGGCACCTCGGCAGACACTTTGGCCACTTGGTAGCCACTTTGGCACATTCGGCACTACGGTAGCCACTTTGGCCACTTGGTAGCCACTTTGGCACATTCGGCACCTCTGTAGCCACTTTGGCCACTTGGTAGCCACTTTGGCACATTTGGCACCTTGGTAGCCACTTTGGCCACTTGTTAGCCACTTTGGCACATTCTGCACCACGGTAGCCACTTGGGCCACTTGGTAGCCACTTTGGCACATTCGGCACCTCTGTAGCCACTTTGGTCACTTGGTAGCCACTTTGGCACATTCGGCACCTCTGTAGCCACTTTGGCCACTTGGTAGCCACTTTAGCACATTTGGCACCTCCGTAGCCACTTTGGCCACTTGGTAGCCACTTTGGCACATTCGGCACCTCTGTAGCCACTTGGTAGCCAGTTTGCCACATTCGGCACCTCGATAGCCACTTTGGCCACTTGGTAGCCACTTTGGCACATTCGGCACCTCGGTAGCCACTTTGGCCACTTGGTAGCCACTTTGGCACATTTGGCACCTAGGTAGCCACTTTGGCCACTTGGTAGCCACTTTGGCACATTCGGCACCTCGGTAGCCACTTTGGCCACTTTTATTAGCCACTTTGGCACATTTGGCACCTCTGTAGCCATTTTGGCCACTTGGTAGCCACTTTGGCACATTCGGCACCTTGGTAGCCACTTTGGCCACTTGGTAGCCACTTTGGCACATTCGGCACCTCTGTAGCCACTTTGGCCACTTGGTAGCCACTTTGGCACACTCGACACCTCGGTAGCCACTTTGGCCACTTGGTAGCCACTTTGGCACATTTGTCACCTCAGTAGCCACTTTGGCCACTTGGTAGCCACTTTTTTGCACATTCGGGACCTCGGTAGCCACATTGGCCACTTGGTAGCCACTTTGGCACATTCGGCCCCTCGGTAGCCAGTTTGGCACATTCGGCACCTCAGTAGCCACTTTGGCCACTTGGTAGCCACTTTGGCACATTTGGCACCTTGGTAGCCATTTTGGCCACTTGGTAGCCATTTTGGCACATTCTGCACCACGGCAGCCACTTTGGCCACTTGGTAGCCACTTTGGCACATTCGGCACCTCTGTAGCCACTTTGGCCACTTGGTAGCCATTTTGGCACATTCGGCATCTCGGTAGCCACTTTGGCCACTTGGTAGCCACTTTGGCCACTTGGTAGCCACTTTAGCACATTTGGCACCTTGGTAGCCACTTTGGCCACTTGGTAGCCACTTTGGAACATTCGGCACCTTGGTAGCCACTTTGGCCACTTGGTAGCCACTTTGGCACATTCGGCACCTCGGTAGCCACTTTGGCCACTTGGTAGCCACTTTGGCCACTTGGTAGCCACTTTAGCACATTTCGCACCTCGGTAGCCACTTTGGCCACTTGGTAGCCACTTTGGCACATTCGGCACCTCTGTAGCCACTTGGTAGCCACTTTGGCACATTCGGCACCTCGGTAGCCAATTTGGCCACTTGGTAGCCACTTCGGCAACTTGGTAGCCACTTTGGCACATTCGGCACCTTGGTAGCCACTTTTGACACTTGGTAGCTACTTTGGCCACTTGGTAGCCACTTTAGCACAATTGGCACCTCGGTCGCCACGTTGGCCACTTGGTAGCCACTTTGGCACATTCCGCACCTCTGTAGCCACTTGGTAGCCTCTTTGGCACATTTGGCACCTCGGTAGCCACTTTGGCCACTTGGTAGCCACTTTGGCACATTTGGCACCTTAGTAGCCACTTCGGCAACTTGGTAGCCACTTTGGCACATTCGGCACCTTGGTAGCCACTTTGGACACTTGGTAGCCAGTTTAGCACATTTGGCACCTTGGTAGCCACTTTGGCCACTTGGTAGCCACTTTGGCACATTCAGCACCTAGGTAGCCACTTTGGTCACTTGGTAGCCACTTTGGCACAGTCAGCACTTCTGTAGCCACTTTGGCCACTTGGTAGCCACTTTGGCACATTCGGCCCCTCGGTAGCCACTTTGGCCACTTGGTAGCCACTTTGGCACATTCGGCACCTCGGTAGCCACTTTGGCTACTTGGTAGCCACTTTGGCCACATGGTAGCCACTTTGGCACATTCGGCACCTCGGTAGCCACTTTGGCCACTTGGTAGCCACTTTGGCCACTTGGTAGCCACTTTGGCACATTTGGCACCTCGGTAGCCACTTCTGCCACTTGGTAGCCACTTTGGCCACTTGGTAGCCACTTTAGCACATTTGGCACCTCGGTAGCCACTTTGGCTACTTGGTAGCCACTTTGGCACATTCGGCACCTTAGTAGCCACTTTGGCCACTTGGTAGCCACTTTGGCACATTTGGCACCTCGGTAGCCACTTTGGCCACTTGGTAGCCACTTTGGAACATTCGTCACCTCAGTAGCCACTTTGGCCACTTGGTAGCCATTTTGGCTACTTGGTAGCCACTTTGGCACATTAGGCACCTCAGTAGCCACTTTGGCCACTTGGCAGCCACTTTGGCCACTTGGTAGGCACTTTGGCACATTCGGCACCTCGGTAGCAACTTCGGCCACTTGGTAGCCACTTTGGCCACTTGGTAGCCTCTTTAGCACATTTGGCACCTCGGTAGCCACATTGGCCACTTGTTAGCCACTTTGGCACATTCGGCACCTTGGTAGCCACTTTGGCCACTTGGTAGCCACTTTGGCACATTCGTCACCTCTGTAGCCACTCTGGCCACTTGGTAGCCACTTTGGCACATTCGACCCCTCAGTAGCCACTTTGGCCACTTGGTAGCCACTTTGGCACATTCAGCACCTTTGTAGCCACTTTGGCCACTTGGTAGCCACTTTGGCCACTTCGTAGCCACTTTGGCACATTCGGCACCTCGGTAGCCACTTTGGCCACTTGGTAGCCACTTTGGCCACTTGATAGCCACTTTGGCACATTCGGCCCCTCGGTAGCCACTTTGGCCACTTGGTAGCCACTTTGGCACATTCAGCACCTTGGTAGCCACTTTGGCCACTTGGTAGCCAATTTGGCCACTTGGTAGCCACTTTGGCACATTCGGCCCCTCTGTAGCCACTTTGGCCGCTTGGTAGCCACTTTGGCACATTCAGCACCTCGGTAGCCACTTTGGCACATTCGGCACCTCGGTAGCCACTTTAACCATGTTGACACATGCTGCCACTTTGCCTTGGGGGTCACTTAGGCGCTCCAGGCCCCTCAGTGGCCGCTTTTGCACACTGGGCTTCTAAAGCAACTTTCGCGTCCTTGGGGCTTTTCAGAAGCCATTGGCGCGCTGCCTGTGGCCCTGTGCTGCCCCTTTAAGACCTTGAATCAGCGATCTGTGCTTCTATTAGCTGATAGGGGTCATGTGTGGAAGCTGCATTTGCATAGCTGCCATCTTTGTAAGTCACTGCACCTGCGCTGTGGCTTCAATCCATGTCAGTTGGGGGTCATGGAAAGGTCGCCATTAATTCCTATGGGAAAATTTTTGCTTAAAATGCGATTTTTTAAAAAAAACTACAAATCGGATCTACTCCAAAAATACATAGCACACCTGTCCCCACCAAGGGCTTCGAAACTCCGCCTGAACAGGGTCTCTGTGCCGAGCGGTTCGGGCCGCATTAATTGCAGAAAACGCGGAGAAGAAGAAGAATAAAATATAAGAAATCGGATTACCTACAGGTTCAAGCACCATAATAATATAAACTAGATGGGCATTTCCTGAAGGAAATACATGGTGCTTGAACAGCGCTGCCGGCTTTACAGCAGTGTATCAGGTGTCGACTGTAAGAAAGTAAAGTTAGAATATGAATGTTGTGTATAGCGATGGCACAACCTGGGATGGGTTGTATATGGCCCCTTGGTAGCCTATTTGATGTGCGGGGCCCCTTGTTAGCCACTTTGGCCCCTTGGTAGCCATTTTGGTATGCAAGAATCCTTGGTAGCCACTTTGGTGCACACAGCCACTTGGTAGCCACTTTGGCCACTTGGTAGCCACTTTGGCACATTCGGCACCTCAGTAGCTACTTTGGCCAATTGGTAGCCACTTTGGCATATTCAGCACCTTGGTAGTCACTTTGGCCACTTGGTAGCCACTTTGGCAGATTCGGCACCTCGGTAGCTACTTCAGCCACTTGGTAGCAACTTTGGCACAGTCTGTACCTCAGTAGCCACTTTGGCCACTTGGTAGCCATTTTGGCACATTCGGTACCTAAGTAGCCACTTTGGCCACTTGGAAGCCACTTTGGCACATTCAGCACCTCAGTAGCCACTTTGGCCACTTGGTAGCCACTTTGGCCACTTTGTGTAAGGTTCTATGTATATATTCCTGAAACTCAGTTTGTTCGTCAGCCATTTTACTTTCTGTCTTGCTGCAGCTATCTTGCCCTCAGTCAAAATGGAGTTTCCAGCTTGCATGTTCCCGCCCTGATTCTCTCCTTTGCTTCTTAAGCAGCCACAGCTGAGCAATCAGTGCTTCAGAATCTAGCCTGCAGTGAACCTGTGACTTGACTCCTGTAAGCCTTGGACCTTGTACTCCAGCTATTCCTACTGAGGAACTCTGAAGCACTTGTGGACTCTGAACCCTGCTCTTTGAAAGACCCACGTTTGCATGGACTTACGGTAACAGAGAAGAAGATCCTGAATCTGTATTGGAGAGTGATTGCTGAGCTTGGATTACTCTGGCCTGCTGTGTCTCCTGTTTCTGTGTCTGCAAACTGTGTGACTATTTCTGCCAACTTGTATGAAGTAATACAGGACTTTTCTATATCAAACCTGTGACTCCTGTGTTTTCATCGCACCCAAGCACAAGACGCTATATGAACTGTACTACATACATTACAAGATTCTGAAGCCAAAACGTTAGTGTCTGCTGGGTCTGGAAGGCTGTGTCTGCTGTACTGTGGATATCAGACGTCCGGTTGTACTTTCTGTGATGACAGTGGTTGTGACTTCTCACAACCATTCCAGGTGAGCAATTCCCTTAAGTTTTTTCTTTTTGCAGTGTTACCACAGGTAAACACTATTGTTTTTTTTTTTTTTTCCTTTCTTTTCTCTTTTTTGTCTGCTGTAACTCTGGATATCAGATGTCTGGTTGAAACTTTCTGTGATGATAGTGGTTGTGACTTCTCACAACCATTCCAGGTGAGCAGTTCCCTTAATTTTTTTTCTCTCTGCAGTGTTGCCACAGGTGAACACTATTGTTTTTTTTCTCTCCTCTTCTTCCAGTAATCCTGTCTTAAAAGATCTGGAAAATGGAGGCCCGCATAAAGGAACTTTGCGGAGTGACTGATAATATCCTTGCAGATTTGCAGAATATAAAGACCCGTTTTACAAATCTACAGGACCTCAATAATCACAATTTGCAAGTGGTTGGACAGACTACCCAGGATTTGCGAGCCAGGATTGAGGTTCTAGAGGGGCGAGTCCAGGCTCCTGCCGTAGCCCCGAGTGCTGGGATTCCCAAGTTGCCCCCTTTTCGTTTTGGCGGTGAACGTGAGAAATTCAGGGGATTTATTAATCAATGCAATCTTTTTTTTTCTGCACATGCTTCACAATTTCCCACTGAACGATCTAAGGTGCTTACTATAATTATGTTGCTTACCAACAAGGCTTTAATGTGGGCAAACCCTCTGATTGAGACTGAGGATGATTGTTTGAATCACCTTGATGATTTTATTTCAGCCATGGGGCAGGTGTTTGATGACCCCAATCGAGGTGCAACAGCTGAAGCAGCCATGTTAGCTTTGCGCCAAGGTAAGCACTCGGTAGCTGAATATGCCTTGGATTTCAGGAGATGGGCCCTTGATACCACCTGGGACAGTTCCGCCAAAAAATCTATTTTTCGAAAGGGGTTATCTCCACTGATTAAGGATGAACTTGCTCGTGCCGACCCTCCCACTGCGTTAGGTGACTTTATTAACTACTGCATCCGTATTGATACTCGTCTGACTGAACGCAGGCAAGAGAGATGGTTCGAAAGCAATCGTACTAACCTTTTCCTACCTTCCTCTCCAGCTAAGGAACCTTTGAGTAGGATTACACGGGAACCTGAACCTGAACCCATGCAGGTAGACTCTTTACAACGACGGGTTAGTGATGCACGCAAGGAACATCGTTTTAAGGAGAATCTATGTTTCTATTGTGGTAAGTCAGGGCACTTCATTATAAACTGCCCCAGCCGTTCTCGTAAGACTACTGCAGCACTCATTCATTGTGAGTGTTGCGAGAGGGGATCTGTCAGGTCCGAGCCTCAGGCTCCAGAGAGATCTGCAGCAACAGATCTTGATTTCTCGGACTTAAACTCCGTTACCTCTGAGGACGTTGACTGTGTAAACGCTGCCATTTTTCAAGTTTCCTCAGCGGTGTCCCAGCTGAGTTGTAAGAAAAACAATTCTCATTGCTTTCTTTCCATCAAACTCTGGGTTGACTCAGCTTGGGTGCCTAGCTCTGCTATGATCAACTCAGGGGCAAGTGGAAATTTTATGGATGTCTCCTTTGCTCTGAAACAGGGAATACGTTCAGTGAAGAAGGCTACTCCAGTACAGATGGAAACTGTGGATGGCTCCCTGCTGACCTCTGGACCAGTGGATCAGGAAACAGAGCCTTTGAGGGTTCTTATGGGTAAAGATCATCAAGAGAAACTGTCCTTTATGCTTATCTCTTCTCCCCACTTTCCCATTATTCTAGGGCTACCATGGCTGCAGGCTCAGAATCCTACCATTAACTGGGAGACCAAGGAATTACACTTTCCAGAGAAACAGATGAGTCCAAAAGTTTCAGCTTGCTCTGTTCCTAAAGGAATCATGTCAGTCCCTGAACTACCAGCTGTATACCAGGACTATGTGGATTTATGTGGCAAGAAGAACGCTGACCAGCTTCCTCCTCACCGTCCATATGATTGTCCAATTGAATTATTGCCTGGAGCAGAGATACCTTTTGGTAAGATCTACCCCCTGGTGGGGCCCGAGCTAAAGGCTTTAAAGGATTACATAGATGAAAATCTAGCCAAGGGCTTCATACGCCCCTCTTCATCTCCTGCAGGTGCACCCATCTTCTTTGTAAAGAAGAAAGATGGATCTCTGAGACCATGCGTAGACTATAGGGAACTCAATAAGGTTACTATTAGAAACCGTTATCCATTGCCTTTAATCCCTGAGTTATTGGAGAGAGTGCGACATGCCAAAATTTTTTCTAAACTAGATCTTCGTGGGGCCTATAACTTAGTCCGTATTAGACCTGGGGATGAATGGAAGACTGCATTCAGGTCACGCTATGGACACTTTGAATATCTAGTTATGCCTTTTGGTCTGAGTACCGCCCCAGCCACTTTCCAACACTTGGTGAATGACATCTTCAGGGATCTCCTAGATACATTCGTGGTAATTTATTTGGATGATATTCTAATTTTTTCTAACTCCACAGAGGAACATCATGGACATGTGAGAATGGTCTTGGAACGTCTAAGACAAAATCATCTTTACATCAAACTTGAAAAGTGTGAATTCCATAGGACCGAAATTCAATTTCTGGGGTATGTACTGTCTACACAAGGAATTAGTATGGATGGAAGCAAAACCCAAGCCATCAAGGATTGGCCAAGTCCTAGAAATGTGAAGGAGGTACAGCGCTTCATCGGGTTTGCCAACTTCTATAGACGTTTCATTAGAAATTTCTCTGAGGTAGTGTCACCTATCACTCAACTTACCCGGAAAGAGTCTAGGTTTTCCTGGACTCCCCAAGCCCAGGAAGCATTTTCCCGTCTAAAAGATAAATTTACCACTGCACCTATCCTAGTACATCCCAACCCCGAGCTTGCCTTCATAATAGAGGTGGATGCTTCAGACTGTGCCGTTGGAGCTATACTCTCTCAGAGAACAGGTGAGAAGAATGTCTTGCATCCCTGTGCCTTCTTTTCCCAGCAGTTGTCTTCGGCTGAGAGGAACTACGATGTGGGCAATAGAGAGTTGTTGGCCATTATTGCCGCCTTCAAAGAATGGAGACACCTTCTTCAGGGAGCTGCACAGCAAATAGTCGTCCTGACAGACCATCGTAACCTTGAGTTTATCAGGTCGGCTAAGTGCCTGACTCCTCGCCAGGCTCGCTGGAATCTTTTCTTAAACCAATTTAATTTTATCATCTCTTATAGACCAGGATCGCGCAATGGAAAGGCTGATGCACTCTCTAGGATTTACTCAGCAGAGACACGTCCAATTACTCCTCCTAAGACTATTCTTCCTGACTCTAGATTCCTAGGAGTAATTCATAATCAAGACCTACTTAAGGACATCAAGGAAGCATACCATGCGGATTCCTTTTTGGCACAACCCCCAAGGGACGTAAGTCTTGTCTTTAAGAATGGTGTGTGGATTCAGGGACAACGTCTGTATATTCCTGAAACAGTCAGATTAAGAGTATTGCAACTCATTCACGATTCCAAGATAGCTGGGCATAGAGGAATTCTAAAGACACAGGAATTTCTTTCTCGTTTCTTTTGGTGGCCCACTTGCAGGAAGGATGTTTTGAATTATGTCACTTCATGTGAGGTCTGTGCAAGATGCAAAACACCTCGCTCCTCACCAACTGGTCTGTTACAGCCTCTTCCCACCCCGTCCCGCCCGTGGGGATCCATTTCTATGGACTTCATTGTGGAGTTACCAACCTCTCAGGGGAAGAACACCATTCTAGTGGTGGTTGACCGTCTAACAAAGGCAGCTCATTTTATCCCTTGTGTCGGCTTACCCACTTCAAAACAGACATCAGATTTGATGATTAAAGATGTGTTTCGCTTACATGGAGTACCGGATGAGGTTATTTTGGATCGAGGGGTGCAATTCACTTCTAGGTTTTGGCAAAATTTCTGTGCAGCATTGGACATTAAAGTAAACCTTTCTTCTGCTTTTCATCCCAGACTAATGGACAGACCGAACGAACCAATCAAACCCTGGAGCAGTATCTCCGCTGCTTTATCTGCCACCTACAGGATGATTGGGTGGATCTACTTCCATTAGCTGAGTTCTCGTATAACAACTCTCAGAGTGCCTCCTCTAAACAGTCTCCTTTTTACTCTAATCTAGGTTATCATCCTAACATTCTACCACGATTTCCCATAGAAACGCCTTTACCAGCAGTGGCTGAAAGAATCACGTCTTTACAGAAGAATATGGATCTTCTAAAGGAAAATCTGGAATCGGCTCAAGAAAGGTACAAGAAAGCAGCAGATAAATTTCGTAAACCTGCACCAGCTTTCAAGGTAGGAGACTTGGTCTGGCTGTCAACCAGAAATCTTAAGTTAAGGATTCCATCGTCTAAGTTGGGACATAAGTACATTGGACCCTATAAAATCAGTAAAATTATAAGTGCCGTTGCTTGTCGTCTCCAACTGCCCAGAACTATGAGAATCCACCCTGTCTTTCATGTATCCCTACTAAAGGCTGCGACACCCAATACGTTTCCTGGACGTTCCTCTCCTTGCCCTGACCCAGTGCTAGTCGATGGTCAGGAAGAATTTGTGGTGGAAAGGATTTTAGATTCCAGGTTGTATAGAAATCAGTTACAATATCTGATTAAATGGCAGGGCTACCCAGTGGAGGACAACTCATGGGAACCGGTCAATAACGTTAATGCTCCTCGCTTGCTCCGTCAGTTTCATCAGAGGTACCCACACAAGCCTGGTCTGAGGTCATCCGGAGGTTGTCCTTAAGGGGGGAGTAATGTAAGGTTCTATGTATATATTCCTGAAACTCAGTTTGTTCGTCAGCCATTTTACTTTCTGTCTTGCTGCAGCTATCTTGCCCTCAGTCAAAATGGAGTTTCCAGCTTGCATGTTCCCGCCCTGATTCTCTCCTTTGCTTCTTAAGCAGCCACAGCTGAGCAATCAGTGCTTCAGAATCTAGCCTGCAGTGAACCTGTGACTTGACTCCTGTAAGCCTTGGACCTTGTACTCCAGCTATTCCTACTGAGGAACTCTGAAGCACTTGTGGACTCTGAACCCTGCTCTTTGAAAGACCCACGTTTGCATGGACTTACGGTAACAGAGAAGAAGATCCTGAATCTGTATTGGAGAGTGATTGCTGAGCTTGGATTACTCTGGCCTGCTGTGTCTCCTGTTTCTGTGTCTGCAAACTGTGTGACTATTTCTGCCAACTTGTATGAAGTAATACAGGACTTTTCTATATCAAACCTGTGACTCCTGTGTTTTCATCGCACCCAAGCACAAGACGCTATATGAACTGTACTACATACATTACACTTTGGCACATTCGGCACCTCAGTAGCCACTTTGGCCACTTGGTAGCCACTTTGGCACATTCGGCACCTCGGTAGCCTCTTTGGCCACTTGGTAGCCACTTTAGCACATTTGGCACCTCGGTAGCCACTTTGGTCTCTTGGTAGCCACTTTGACACATTCGGCACCTCTATAGCCACTTTGGCCACTTGGTAGCCACTATGGCACATTCGGCAACTCTGTAGCCACTTTGGCTACTTGGTAGCCACTTTGGCACATTCCGTACCTTGGTAGCCACTTTGGCCACTTGGTAGCCACTTTGGCACATTCTGCACCACGGTAGCCACTTTGGCCACTTGGTAGCCACTTTGGCACATTTCGGCACCTCAGTAGCCACTTTGGCCACTTGGTAGCCACTTTGGCACATTCGGCATCTCGGTAGCCAATTTGGCCACTTGGTAGCCACTTTGGCACATTCGGCACCTCGGTAGCCACTTTGGCAATCTTGGTAGCCACTTTGGCACATTCGGCACCTCGGTAGCCACTTCGGCCACTTGGTAGCCACTTTGGCCACTTGGTAGCCTCTTTAGCACATTTGTCACCTTGATAGCCACATTGGCCACTTGGTAGCCACTTTGGCACATTCGGCACCTGGTAGCCACTTTGGCTACTTGGTAGCCACTTTGGCACATTCGTCACCTCGTAGCCACTTTGGCCACTTGGTAGCCACTTTGGCCACTTGGTAGCCACTTTGGCATATTCGGCCCCTCGGTAGCCATTTTGGCCACTTGGTAGCCACTTTGGCATTCGGCTACCTCGGTAGCCACTTTGGCCCTCGGTAGCCACTTTGGCCACTTGGTAGCCACTTTGGCACATTCGGCACCTCGGTAGCCACTTCGGCCACTTGGTAGCCACTTTGGCTACTTGGTAGCAACTTTGGCCATTCGGCACCTTAGTAGCCACTTTGGCAACTTGGTAGCCACTCTGGCACATTCGGCATCTTAGTAGCCACTTTGGCCACTTTGTAGCCACTTTGGCACATTCGGCACCTTGGTAGCCACTTTGGCCACTTGGTAGCCACTTTGGCATATTCGGCACCTCGGTAGCCACTTTGGCCACTTGGTAGCCACTTTGGCACATTCGGCACCTCAGTAGCCACTTTGGCCACTTGGTAGCCACTTTGGCACATTCGGCACCTTGGTAGCCACTTTGGCCACTTGGTAGCCACTTTAGCACATTTGGCACCTCGGTAGCCACTTCGGTCACTTGGTAGCCACTTTGGCCACTTGGTAGCCACTTGAGCACATTTGACTCCTCAGTAGCCATTTTGGCTACTTGGTAGCCACTTTGGCACATTCGGCACCTTAGTAGCCACTTTGTAGCCACTTTGGCACATTCGGCACCTTAGTAGCCACTTTGGCCACTTGGTAGCCACTTTGTCATATTCGGCACCTCGGTAGCCACTTTGGCCACTTGGTAGCCACTTTGGCTACTTGGTAGCCACTTTGGCACATTCGGCACCTCAGTAGCCACTTTGGCCACTTGGTAGCCACTTTGGCACATTCGGCACCTCAGTAGCCACTTTGGCTACTTGGTAGCCACTTTGGCACATTCCGTACCTTGGTAGCCACTTTGGCCACTTGGTAGCCACTTTGGCACATTCTGCACCACGGTAGCCACTTTGGCCACTTGGTAGCCACTTTGGCACATTCGGCACCTCAGTAGCCACTTTGGCCACTTGGTAGCCACTTTGGCACATTCGGCATCTCGGTAGCCAATTTGGCCACTTGGTAGCCACTTTGGCACATTCGGCACCTCGGTAGCCACTTTGGCAACTTGGTAGCCACTTTGGCACATTCGGCACCTCGGTAGCCACTTCGGCCACTTGGTAGCCACTTTGGCCACTTGGTAGCCTCTTTAGCACATTTGTCACCTTGATAGCCACATTGGCCACTTGGTAGCCACTTTGGCACATTCGGCACCTTGGTAGCCACTTTGGCTACTTGGTAGCCACTTTGGCACATTCGTCACCTCTGTAGCCACTTTGGCCACTTGGTAGCCACTTTGGCCACTTGGTAGCCACTTTGGCATATTCGGCCCCTCGGTAGCCATTTTGGCCACTTGGTAGCCACTTTGGCATATTCGGCCCCTCGGTAGCCACTTTGGCCCCTCGGTAGCCACTTTGGCCACTTGGTAGCCACTTTGGCACATTCGGCACCTCGGTAGCCACTTCGGCCACTTGGTAGCCACTTTGGCTACTTGGTAGCCACTTTGGCTCATTCGGCACCTTAGTAGCCACTTTGGCAACTTGGTAGCCACTCTGGCACATTCGGCATCTTAGTAGCCACTTTGGCCACTTTGTAGCCACTTTGGCACATTCGGCACCTTGGTAGCCACTTTGGCCACTTGGTAGCCACTTTGGCATATTCGGCACCTCGGTAGCCACTTTGGCCACTTGGTAGCCACTTTGGCACATTCGGCACCTCAGTAGCCACTTTGGCCACTTGGTAGCCACTTTGGCACATTCGGCACCTTGGTAGCCACTTTGGCCACTTGGTAGCCACTTTAGCACATTTGGCACCTCGGTAGCCACTTCGGTCACTTGGTAGCCACTTTGGCCACTTGGTAGCCACTTGAGCACATTTGACTCCTCAGTAGCCATTTTGGCTACTTGGTAGCCACTTTGGCACATTCGGCACCTTAGTAGCCACTTTGTAGCCACTTTGGCACATTCGGCACCTTAGTAGCCACTTTGGCCACTTGGTAGCCACTTTGTCATATTCGGCACCTCGGTAGCCACTTTGGCCACTTGGTAGCCACTTTGGCTACTTGGTAGCCACTTTGGCACATTCGGCACCTCAGTAGCCACTTTGGCCACTTGGTAGCCACTTTGGCACATTCGGCACCTTGGTAGCCACTTTGGCCACTTGGTAGCCACTTTAGCACATTTGGCACCTCGGTAGCCACTTCGGTCACTTGGTAGCCACTTTGGCCACTTGGTAGCCACTTGAGCACATTTGACTCCTCGGTAGCCATTTTGGCTACTTGGTAGCCACTTTGGCACATTCGGCACCTTAGTAGCCACTTTGGCCACTGTGTAGCCACTTTGGCACATTTGGCACCATAGTAGCCACTTTGGCCACTTGGTAGCCACTTTGACACATTCGGCACCACGGTAGCCACTTTAGCCATGTTGACACATGCTGCCACTTTGCCTTGGAGGTCAATTTGACGCTCCGGGCCTCTCAGGGGCCACTTTTGCACACTGGGCTTCCAAAGCCACTTTGGCGTCCGTGGGGCTTTTCAGAAGCCATTGGCACGCTGCCTGTGGCCCCGTGTGCTGCCTGGGGCCCTATGCTGCGCCTTTAAGACCTTGAATCAGCGATCTGTTCTTCTATTAGCTTATACGGGTCATGTGTGGAATCTGCATTTGCATAGCTGCCATCTTTGTAAGGTCACTGCTCCTGCGCTGTGGCTTCAACCCATGTCAGTTGGGGGTCATGGAAATGTCGCCATTAATACCTATGGGAAAATTTTTGCATAAAATGCGATTTTTTTCTGAAAACTAAAAATTGGATCGACTCCAAAAATACATAGCACACCTGTCCCCACCGAGGGCTTCGAAACGCTGCCTGAACGGGGTCTCTGCGCCGAGGGGTTCGGGCCGCATTAATTGCAGAAAACGCGGAGAAGAAGAAGAACTAGATGTGTATTTCCTGAAGGAACTACAGATTGTGCTTTGAATTGGTGCCCGGTAGTGTTGAGCGAACATGCTCGGACATGCTCCGTTAACCCTTGAGCATCGGGGTGCTCGGACATGCTCGGAACTCTGCAGAACACCTCATGTATTCGGGCAGGAAGCTCGGATGCCTGCCCAGCAAGTTTGGCGCCTGTTTTACAGCCAATAAACTTGCTGGAATGGCATAGCATCATAGTAATGCTGTAGCCATCTTTCTAGCAACCGGGTTATTTATAGCTGGTGTGGTAGTTGGTCCTTACAAACGCCTCACAGCTATATTATTGATTTATATGGGAGCCCATTGATTACAATGGGGCCATTAATTCCTATGGCAATTTATTTTTACGCCATTTTTTTACGCACGTTTTGAGGTGGCAAAATTTTTTTTCTACAAAAATGTCCTCAGGGGGTTAACAGTTGGAGGAAAAATATCATTTTTCGATTTTAAAAAATTCCAAGCCCGAGACGTACATTTAAGTTCAAAATCAATGCATTCCAATGGAAAAATATTTAGACTTGAGAGTCCTCAGTGGTTGATACCTTTTAATGGCTAACTGAAAAGATGGTAACAAATTGCAAGCTTTCGAGACTACGCAGGTCTCTTCATCAGGCATAGACTAATACAACATCTGAAGAATCACATATTTATACACAAAATAGCACAGAAAAAATGCAATAGGTAGGACAAGTGACATGAAGCAGAACTGTCATTATGGCAGAGGGATTAACATAAATATGACTAGTTCATAGATAAGGAGTGAAGGTTTTATTACCCTCTGATTGGGGTCTGGTATTGTGTTGTGATGACCCTAAAAGGTCAGGGAGGCAGATTCCTTAATTGTTGTAGAACGACATAAAACTCTGGGATATATTCATCCCAGCACTAAGAGTGTCAAAGGTCATCATAAGTTTATATTCCCAGACTTTTCTATCCTTCTCAGATTTGAAGTTAGATTTTAATACAAGTAATTCCATATCTGTCATGCTATGACCGGGCATACAAAAGTGTTTGGCCACAGGTAAATCCATTCTTTTTTCTCTTATCGTGTGGCGATGAGAATTCATCCTTGTTCTCAGTTTTTGCCCGGTCTCCCCCACATACAGACCCCCAGTTGGACATTTAGTACATATAATTAGGTACACCACATTAGATGTGATGCAGCTGAAAGTACCTGGTATCTTGTAGTCCTGATGGGAGTTGGGGATCTTTATCCTGTCCGTGGTCATTATAGATGTACAGGTCTTGCATTTCTTTTGTCTGCAAGGAAAGGTTCCTGCAGCTGTTGGGGAGGACAGGGAGCTTCTGACAATGATGCTTCTTAGATTTGGGGGCTGCCTAAAACATAGTAGTGGGGGGTCTGGAAATATGGATTGTAATCGGGCATCTTTTTGTAGTAAAGGTTGTAGTTTCCGTGCAGCTCCCCTTAGCATCTCCAGACTTGGATTGTAGGTGACCACTAGAGGCACCCGGTTATTTTCTTCTTTAGCTTTGTAATGTAGCAGGTGATTCCTTGATATTCTGGTGGCTCTTGTAATTTGGTTTTCAATTGTTCTTGGATGGTAGCCCTGGTTCAAAAAAGTCTTTCTGAGGCGACCAAGGTGTTCATCTCTATCCATGGGGTTGGAACATATACGGTTGTATCTGATGGCTTGGCTGTAGACAATAGAGTTTTTTATGTGTTTAGGATGGAAACTGTCCCATTTAAGATATGTTGGACGGTCGATTGGCTTCTGATACAGGGATGTCTCTATTTCATTGTTCTTTAGCTTAATGGTGGTGTCTAAAAAGTTAATTTCAGTGCTGGAGTAGTTAAGTGTTAAGTTGATGGTGGGATGAAATTGATTGAACTGTTCATGGAACGTCTTTAGCTGTTGTTCAGACTCCGTCCAGATGATTAAAATGTCATCAATGTAGCGGTAGTAGGCCCGAGGCCTGATGGGGCAGGAGGACAAAAATTCGCTTTCAAGCTTGGCCATGAAAAGATTTGCATACTGTGGAGCCATTTTACTTCCCATAGCTGTGCCAGTCTCCTGAAGATAGATCTTGTTGTCAAATTCGAAGTAATTGTGGGTGAGGATGAATTTTGTGAGTTTCACCACAGAATCAGCATCATTCCCGGTGTTTCCCATGAAGACTTTGCAGGCATTTAATCCATCCTGGTGTGGGATATTAGAGTACAAAGATTCCACATCCATGGTGGCCAGGATGGTTCCTTCTGGTAGAGAACCTATTGCTGCTAGTTTATTCAGTAGGTCAGTTGTGTCCTGAATGTAGCTGGGTGTATCCTTTACCAGGGGTTTAAGAACACCCTCTACCCATCCAGATACTTGCTCAGTAAGGGTGTCCACACATGAAATAATCGGCCTCCTGGATTTCCGGCTTTGTGGATTTTGGGAAGCATGTAGAATGTCCCTGTTCTTGGACTTTCTGGTATCAGGTCATCAGCTCTTATGGATTTGTCAGACAGACAAGATACCAACTTGCTTAGTTCCTTGTAATAGTCCTGTGTAGGGTCCGACTCCAGTTTTCTGTAGTAGCGTGTGTCCGTAAGTTGTCTGTTTGCTTCCTTCATATAGTCTGATGTGTTCATCATGACTATTGCACCTCCCTTGTCAGCAGGTTTAATGATGATTTCTTTGTTGGTTTTCAGAGACTGTATGGCCTTTCTCTCCTGGGCACTGATGTTGGAGGCTTGTCTCTTGTTGGTGGCTATGATGGTGGATTTTATCAAATGTCTGAATGAGTCTATATATTTATCCAAATGAGGGTTACGTCCAGGTGGAGGTGTCCAGTCTGACCTCTTCTTGGTTATTGGGATCCCTCTTCCTTCAGTCCGAGTGTTTTCTGAATCTTCTGTATCATTGAAGTTTCCCTCAGGCGCAGTCTCCTGAAAAAATGTTCCATATCACTGCAGAGTTCGGTTTTATCCAGGGCCTTAGTAGGACAAAATGAGAGTCCTCTAGAAAGCACGGCAAGCTCCACTTTGCTGGGTTTGTAATCTGAGAGATTGATGACACAGTTAGATGCTTTTGTGTCTGGAATGGAGTGGTTGTCAGAGTTGTCAGGTTTTGGTTTTGTTTTGTATCTGTTTGTATAGAGTCCGGAATGGAGGCGCAATCTGTGTAGTTTCTTTTCCTTGTTTTGAATCAGAAAGGTCCGTAGTTTGTTGTAGTATTGTTGTAATTTTTGCTCTGTGCTTTCTGTAAGTGTTTTCCTCAGAGTTTCCAATTGTCCTTGGACTTTACTCCTTATGCTGTAGCAGACATGCAAAAGATGGTTCCTTAGTCTTTCAGAAGTCCTGTGACAAAGGTTTTGTGCATAATGGGTATTGTAGGTGTGAAGAATTGGGTTTGTAATCCAGAGTCCTTTGGGAATTAGATTCTCCTTTTTGCATTTAGATAAGAAAAAAATGTCGCTGTCCATTTGTGCACGTTTCTTCAGAAGTGGTTTCAGTTCCATAAAGATGCGGTACATTCTGGTATCCTCCATTTTGATATAGGAAAGATGTGTATCTTCGTACCGTGTTAGCCAGTAGATAGAAAAATATTTAGACTTGAGAGTCCTCAGTGGTTGATACCTTTTAATGGCTAACTGAAAAGATGGTAACAAATTGCAAGCTTTCGAGACTACGCAGGTCTCTTCATCAGGCATAGACTAATACAACATCTGAAGAATCACATATTTATACACAAAATAGCACAGAAAAATGCAATAGGTAGGACAAGTGACATGAAGCAGAACTGTCATTATGGCAGAGGGATTAAAATAATATGACTAGTTCATAGATAAGGAGTGAAGGTTTTATTACCCTCTGATTGGGGTCTGGTATTGTGTTGTGATGACCCTAAAAGGTCAGGGAGGCAGATTCCTTAATTGTTGTAGAACGACACGACATAAAACTCTGGGATATATTCATCCCAGCACTAAGAGTGTCAAAGGTCATCATAAGTTTATATTCCCAGACTTTTCTATCCTTCTCAGATTTGAAGTTAGATTTTAATACAAGTAATTCCATATCTGTCATGCTATGACCGGGCATACAAAAGTGTTTGGCCACAGGTAAATCCATTCTTTTTTCTCTTATCGTGTGGCGATGAGAATTCATCCTTGTTCTCAGTTTTTGCCCGGTCTCCCCCACATACAGACCCCCAGTTGGACATTTAGTACATATAATTAGGTACACCACATTAGATGTGATGCAGCTGAAAGTACCTGGTATCTTGTAGTCCTGATGGGAGTTGGGGATCTTTATCCTGTCCGTGGTCATTATAGATGTACAGGTCTTGCATTTCTTTTGTCTGCAAGGAAAGGTTCCTGCATTCCAATGGGAAGATTTTTTTTTTCAAACGTAAAGGGTTAAAAAGCAAAAAATCCGATCGACTCCAAAAATACTTAGCACACCTGTCACGGCAGCTAGCTTCAAAACCTTGTTTGAACGGAGTCTGTACACCGAGCGGTTCGGGCTGTATTAATTGCGCAAATCTGGAGAAGAAGAAGAACACGGAAAAAGAATAATGTGAATAACAATATAGTGCTTTTTCCAAAGCACAATAACTAGATGTGTATTTCCTGAAGGAACTACAGATTGTGCTTTGAATTGGTGCCCGGTAGTGTTGAGCGAACATGCTCGGACATGCTCGGAACTCTGCAGAACACCTCATGTATTCGGGCAGGAAGCCTGCCCAGCAAGTATGGGAGCCCATTGATTACAATGGGGCCATTAATTCCTATGGCAATTTATTTTTACGCCATTTTTTTACGCACGTTTTGAGGTGGCAAAATTTTTTTTCTACAAAAATGTCCTCAGGGGGTTAACAGTCGGAGGAAAAATATCATTTTTCGATTTTAAAAAATTCCAAGCCCGAGACGTACATTTAAGTTCAAAATCAATGCATTCCAATGGGAAGATTTTTTTTTTCAAACGTAAAGGGTTAAAAAGCAAAAAATCCGATCGACTCCAAAAATACTTAGCACACCTTTCACGGCAGCTAGCTTCAAAACCTTGTTTGAACGGAGTCTGTACACCGAGCGGTTCGGGCTGTATTAATTGCGCAAATCTGGAGAAGAAGAAGAACACGGAAAAAGAATAATGTGAATAACAATATAGTGCTTTTTCCAAAGCACAATAATAAAATATAAGAAATCGGATTACCTAGAGGTTCAAGCACCATAATAATATAAATAATGCACTGGGTATAATAAAAAGTGTGTGATTTATAAATGTGTGTGATGAAAGGTGAAGAGAGAAAAAGAATATATAAGATTTTTATATAAACAAACAAGCAATGCTGAGTGAATGTGGGAATAAGTGACCACAGATCAATGTTAATACCCCTCAAAGTGGCATGATTTCATTACATAAGAGAAAATATACGTATATGAGTGAGTCCACAATGTAAAATGTGTATGGAAATAAGGAGGAAGTAAGGAGGGTGGAAAAGAGTGGGAGAGGGGGAAGGAGGGATGGATAGATGGGGAAAGGGGAGGAAAGACTAAGTAACACATGTATGAACATAGTGACTATAAGTATATAAGTATAAGTGAGTATAGGGGTCTCACATAAATTGGAACCAGAATAAATGGTGCAGGTGTAAAAACCAAACAGGACACAGTAAAGCAACATTGTAATATATAGATAAAAATACTAATGATGTAATAAAATTTGTCTATCTACATAGGTGGTAAAAATGGGAATATCAGATGGTTCAGAGGGACAGTGAATTACGATGAGAATGATGTGACGATACATCGCAGTCACTGCCAGAAACTAAGGACACAAAGTCTCAGGCGGCAAAACGGCATAAACACGTGGAGGCACTGTAATAAAGAGAATGATGGGTGAATTGCATAAAAACACATGAAAAATAATAAAATCAAAGGAGAGTATAAAACTAGGCTGCATCTAGAGAGGATATGAAGGAGAAAACCTTAAAAATACATTAAAAATACATAACTAGATGACAAAGGTGGTCAGAGGAAGGGGCGAAAGTAATATTTTGCTTAAGTTCAAGGGGGTATACCGTATTCAGGGTCAATATTTAGCTGATGTTTCCGCCTCTTATATTAGCGATGATTCTATCATTGCCCCTCACTTTCAGTCCAGATGAATCGCAGTAATTGTGCAGCTTGTAGGGTCTGGGAATGGTTTTGAGACAATTTTGATCATCCTCATTATTTGCTGCATCGATTCCATTATTATGTTCTCGTACCCTTAATGGGGTTGTCCACTTCTAAGACATCCTCTTCTCGGTCTGAGTGTTTGCCAAAGTGAACGGCCAGCCGGCTCTCTGATTTCCTCTTGATTACCTGTATGTCCAAATGCAGTGACATTGACGCCAGCGCTGATAGTGCACAGGACTCACGTGCCATAACAACCGCATGTGGGGCCCATAACATAAGTGCTGACACCTCTGGAGTGGTGCTAATACGGGAGGTGAGTATAAATGTTTTTATTTCCACAAAGGGCAAACATTTAGATGTCAGGACATGAAATGCATCTGCCACTAGGTGAACATCCCTGACGAGGGCGGACATGACCGCGTATGGCCAATATGGCTTCTTCCTACCTGCCACCTCCCCTACGGACCAACCCACATAGGGAAAAACGCCACCTCCTTTAAAAATAAAAACAATAACATAAAACATTTTTTAAACAGTAAATATTAATATGAATTTTTTAATAATACATAGAGAAAGCCAGAAACAAATAGTGCACATCATAACTCAAGCTAAATAGATATATAGCATAATGAATAAATTAGAGACATGAACCATTATGAAAACCTAGAGTCAGGAACCATCCAACGCACCCCCTCGCTCTCTCTATGTATTATCTATGTATATCATTGAGAGAGTATATGTCCATGGAGACTGTCAGGAATAAATCCTAGCGGTGTCTGATATTACTAATTAGTATCCATTATGCACTTTATTCTTTGCACTATGCACTTTATATAGTAAATCAGTGCTGCTCTATGGTGTAATCTTATTTATATACATAGTGTATGAATTATGCTATTTTGAACTACTCCGGACATTGTTATTATATTCATCCAATGTTTTGCTTTTTTCCAATTTTTGGATGATTTGCTTTCATCTCCAACAATTTTTATGAACTTGTTTTTTTAAATTAATAAAGATTATATTGTTTGTATTCAGATGTTTGAGGACTTTTTCCTACATGTTTTCAGTTGTTTCACGGTCCTCTGTGTGTAATTACCGGGGCATTTCTTATGGTATCAGCACATTTCTAGTCTAATGTTATGGTCTCACATTTTCACTTTATACTGGTGGCTCTGGAATATGACATATTTTACATATTTAAACATATTTTTAATCTCTTCCCAAAAACCAGGGATCTACCACCTCCCATATAAAGATGGACCGCCAGCCACAGGACGACGGATGGTGTGACGTGACCACCATGATGGCTTCTGCAGTGCTGGACTGCTACAGGAATACTGTCAGTGCCAGGCTCGTTCATCCATGTATTGTATAATCTTGATTTCTTTATGAATCTTCCTAAAGTCTGAGTATCTCCTGCTGTATTGTAGCCTCCACCTCTCCACATTATGGAGCGTATCCTGAGGGCCGCTCAGGACCGTGTAAGTGACAGTATCAGATAACGCACCGGGGACGTATCTATGAATCCAAACGTTCATATTTATCAGACACAAAACATGCAGCAGTTTATTTGGGATTATCACTAATCTACAGTATACAGAACCAAACATATCCCCAGCCTGCCCCCAGAATATGTGGAAGGACCCCTCACCTACCCCAGCATATATAGTTCATGTCATCTAACTGATATCTGATCTTTCTAGCTCTTCTTCAGGAACCTGCATAGGATGGAGAAGACCCTGGAGAAGACCCTGGAGATGACCCTGGAGGAGGTAAGAGGCCGACATCTACACCATTATAAGGCATTCCTCACGGGGCAGGAAAACATCAGCTCACACTGAGGCCGGCTTCACAGAAGTGTGTGCACAATGCTCCGGTCTACATCCAGAAGGAAATGATGAGTTTTCATCTGTGTGTCCTTTTGTTCCCGTCCATATACAATCCATATGTGCATTCTATACATATGACGTCATTTAATCCATAGTAAAGATCTAATCCAGTTTCTTATCTTTGTAAGTGGAACATATCTGTTAACACACATGACATAAGGATGGTAACTCGTATGTGATCCATCTCTTACACACTCATTGGCCTATAATGGGTGAGTCCGATCCAGAATAGGAATCACAGTAGCGCATGCTGCGATTCTCTGTATGGGATCCAATATTTTTGCATATCCATAAACTTGAATAGATGAACCTAACCTCATCCGACCTACAGAAGAAACTAATGCACGCCGAAGTGTTTTTCAAGTGGAGATTCAGTCCATGAAAAAAACGAAGAAAAAAATTCTCCTATGAGCTAATTGAATCACATTGGTCCTCGTGCCGTCCGTGTGATGTCAGTTTCTTCATGGACAGCACTCAGACCGAAAATAAGATTGTGTGAACTTGGCCTTACGGTCAGTGTCTGTGTTGTCAGAGGATTCTGATATTTTTGCTGTAAAAATGGCAGAAATTCTGCAAATCTGAGCAAATCTTTAATATCAGTAAGAAAAGCGGTAATTTCCAGATCCCACCATGATTGATGAGGAATTAGGCCTAGATATATGATAACGTATAGTGTACAGCGGGACAGATACATATAGAGGATGATCTGATTTGGATATTAATAAAAATATCTGTAATAGAAACCTCACGAGTAGAGTTGAGCGATACTTTCCGATATCCAAAAGTATCGGAATCGGAATGGTATCGCCGATACCCAAAAAATATCGGCGATACCCGATACCGATACCGGAAGTCCAATGTAAGTCTATGGGAACAAAATATCGGAATTAAAAAAACCCCATTCTTGCCTTGTTGGTTAATTGTACATGAAGGAAAACAACAAAGAGTAATGTAGAATGTATTGGGGAAGGTGAGGAGACATTAAAGGCATAGATGTTTAACACAATCAAATGGAATAGCATTAATATTTTTTTTTTTAAAGATGTTCGGATTGACGAAGAAATTGACAATGTTGTTCACGTTTTTTCTATTTTGGCAAATATGTATATTTCACAACTTCCATGCTCTTCACCTTTTTAACTTTTGACACACTTTCTCCTTCATAATCTTCAGCAGCATCATCTTTTTCATCAAATTATTCTTCATCTTCACCTTCTTTATCTTCTTCTTAAACTTCTTGCTATTCATCTTTTTGTTAACATTACTCATATTCTTCTTATTAAACTATCATTCTAATTCATATTGTACTTCATCTTCTTCATCATATTCTTATTTGTGACAGAGAATCCTGTACTTGTAATCTGTCAAAGTATGAATTTTTCATTCTTCCGTTCTTGCTGTAACAAAAGATTTAAATTACAACAGTATTTGTCCGTGTTCAGTTTAGCCTGCAGCAGCAGCAGGCATTTTCCAGGGGCACCACGAGGAGGAACGGACTCACCCCCATACACTGCTTAGTCTTCTTCTGCTTATAATTTAGAGCATATATTTTGCTCTTCATTTTGGTCTTATACTTCATGTTCTTCTGCTTTTAGATCTTCTGCTTATTGTTCTTGTGTCTCTTGTTCTGTATCTTGTATTTGTAGGACAACCTTGTACCAGCTGATGTTACTGGGACACGGTTACTAAGCAGGAGGTACCTGTGCTCCAAAGCACTACCAAGGACCAGCAGACGTTGCAGGAACTCGGATACCGAGATGGAGGCACCTAGGCCAAAGGCACTGCGGAGAACCAGTTGACGGTACTGGAACCCGGACGGGTAGCAGAAGGTACAAGAGCCAATGCAAGTAACGAGGACCAGCTGACTGTGCTGGAACCCGGAGGGGCAGCAGAAGGAAAAGAGCCAATGGCACAACCGAGGACCAGCTGACGTTACTGGGACACGGTTACTAAGCAGGAGGTACCTGTGCTCCAAAGCACTACCAAGGACCAGCAGACGTTGCTGGAACTCGGATACCGAGATGGAGGCACCTAGGGCAAAGGCACTGCAGAGAACCAGCTGACGGTACTGGAACCTGGACGGGTAGCAGAAGGTACCCATGGAAATTTAAGTTGACAGGCCGCGAGCCGGCCGCAGTTACCGAATCCCACAGTACTACAGTGGGTGATTGTCCTATTGTCACAACGGAAACAGCCTTTATTTGCATATCCCGCAGCACACATAGGAAGCACCTAAACTCAAAGCACCATAGAGTCGGCTAACCCGACCGCAACACGACAGGACAACTTATTGGAGGCTAAGTGACGTTTACACTGACAGGAAACAGATGGCGTGCTGTAACCAGTCTGGGCAGGAGTGAGTACCCATGCCAATGACACTTCCGAGCAACAACTGGCGGTGTTGAAGCCAGGGATGAGAAGACAACAGGGTGGAGGCAGCATGACTTTTTGCCGTTCACACAGCAGGGGAACAGCTGACATTACTGAACCCCAGTAACACTATAGCTTGTGTATTGGTCTGTGGACACGACACTTCTGAGCAGCAACTGCCAGTGTTATAGCCCAGGGAGTAGAGTTCAGGTGGTAGAAAGATGAACATAACAGGAGACATGGATAACGTTGCGAACCAGTTATTTAATCTGAAAACGGACAGACAAATTCTGGCGAGATCCATGCCTTGTTCATTTTCAGAAAAGTAAGCCGGTCTACATTATCGGAGGATAGTCGCATGCGACGGTCTGTTAGTACACCACCTGCAGCACTAAAGTCGCGCTCCGATAATACACTGCCAGCAGGGCAAGCCAGCACCTCCAATGCATACTGGCTAAGCTCTGGCCATGTATCCAGCTTAGAGACCCAAAACTTGAATGGGGAAGAGCCATCTGGGAATACATTGAGAGGGAAAGACATGTAGTCTGTCACCATCTTACGGAAACGTTGCCTCCTGCTGACTGGAGCCGTCTCGGATGGTGTAAACATTTGTGGCGCTGCCACAAAACTTCGCAACATTTGGAACATACTGGTCTTGCCCTGTGCAGAGGCGCTGCTTGTGCTCCCTCTTGTTGCAGAGCTGTCTCCACTGCCTCGACGCACAGAGCTGCTTTGTAAAGCAGTACCAGCAGCAGTGCTCTCGGCTGGAATGGAGAACATTATGGATTGCACCAGTGTGTCTTGGTACTCCCGCATTTTACGCTCCCGATTCAACGGTGTGATGAGGCTTTGTAAGTTGTCCCGGTAGCGAGGGTCTAGGAGGGTGTACACCCAATAATCAGACGTGGTGAGAATGTGGGCGATGCTGCGGTCGTTTCTCAGGCACTGCAGCATGAAATCAACCATGTGCTGCAGACTCCCAACTGGCCAAGAAACGCTGTCCCCTGGAAGAGGCGTAATCTCTGCCTGCTCTGCATCACCCCACCCTCGCTCTACATACTGACTAGAGCGTTGTGTACCTCCCTCTGGAGTGATGTCTTCCTCCTCCATTGACTCCTCCTCATCCTCCTCACAAAGTGAGCCCTGCCCAGCCCTTTGTGAGGAACCACGTTGCACTGACTGTCCAGAAGGTGATGGAATTTGTGACTCCTCATCCTCCACCTCTTCCAAAACCTCATCCCTTAGTGCTTGCAGTGTTGTTTGAAGCAGGCAGATAAGGGGGACAGTCAGGCTGACTAGTGCATCATCTGCACTCGCCATCCGCGTTGACTCATCAAACGGACGCAAAACGTGGCAGATGTCCTTCATAGAGGCCCACTCAGTAGTGGTGAAGTGTGAACGGCGCAAATTGCGAGTTGATTGCGCCTGATGCAGCTGATACTCCATTACTGCTGGCTGCTGCTCACACAACCGCTCCAACATATGTAACGTGGAATTCCACCTGGTGGGTACGTCACATATGATGCGATGTTCTGGAAGGCGAAATCTGCGTGCAGAGCTGCAATGCGCGATCTGGCCATGCTGGAACGTCGCAAGTGAGCGCACTCTAGGCGGACCTTGTGCAGCAGTGCATCAAGATCCGGATAGTCCCTCAAAAAACTCTGCACGACCAAGTTGAGCACATGTGCCAGACATGGTATGTGAGTGAGGTTGCCAAGGCCCAGAGCTGCCACCAGATTTCGGCCATTGTCACACACTACCAAGCCTGGCTGGAGATTCGCTGGCAAAAACCACACGTCGCTCTCCTTCTTGATGGCATTCCAGACCTTCTGCGCTGTGTGGCTTCGATTCCCCATTGAAATTAATTTGAGGACGGCCTGTTGACGTTTGGCCACGGCTGTGCTCATATCGGTCGCATCAGGTAAGCGTTCACGGGTCCATGTGGAGGTAGACCGTGACGGCTCGTGCAGCGATGATTCTGAGGAACTGGAGTAGGAGGAGGAGTCAATGTGGACAGACTTGATTCCTGCAATCCTTGGAGTTGGCAGAACACGTACAGCGCCACTCGCAAGATCTGTACCCGGCTCCACAACATTGACCCAATGGGCAGTGAGGGAAAGGTATCGTCCCTGGCCATGGGTACTGGTCCACGCATCGGTGGTCAGGCGGACCTTGCTACTGACGGCGTTTAGTAGCGCATGTTTAATTTTTCCCTCAACATGCTTTTGCAGACCAGGGACGGCTTGCCTGCTGAAATAAAATCGGCTTTGTATTGTGGGACTGCCAATGCCATTAAGTTACGGAAACTGTCAGTCTCCACCAGCCTGAATGACAGCATTTCAAGGGACAGGAGTTTTGCAATGCCAGCATTCAGAGCCTGTGCTCGTGGATGGTTTGCCGAGTATGGCCGTCTTTTATCCCATGCCTGTGCTACCGATGGCTGTTTTGTGGCCTGGGAGTGTGAGGATGACAGGGAACTTGCAGCTGTGGGTGGAATAACACTGGGTCTCTGGACAACAGTGACAGAGGTTCTTCCATGGCGATCCTGTGAGGAAGCCGAACCAGCTGTGTGTGAGCTGGAGGAAGAGGCTCCAACACGAGCTGAAGATGTAGGTGCTGCTGTAGGTTGGCCTACATCTCCAGTGTGTCTTTGGAACTCAACCACGTGCTTTGACCGCACATGTTTCCACATATTTGTGGTATTAAGGTTACTGACATTTTTACCTCTTTTTACTTTTTGATTACACAGCTTGCATTTGACATAGCAAATATCATCTGCAAGTCTGTCAAAAAAGGACCACGCAGTGCAAGTCCTGGGAGCGCCCGTTTTGGCTGTTGGAAGAGAACTGCTACAAACGGGTGCCAAACTGGAGGCTACAGGCAACCGAGTCTGCAGCCTACCTCTCCCTACTGTTTGGACCGTTGAGGCAATCTCTTCCTCAGAGCTGCTACCACCACCTTCCTGTTCCTCACGCCATGTTGGGTCTTGGACCTCATCATCTCCACTACCCTCTTCCAACACCTGCTGCTGTTGGGTGGTCTGGCCAGCACCATGCTCAACAGAAAATGGCACCTGAGTCTCATCATCATCAGATGCGTTCTGCGGTGTGCTGACCATCGGCACTGGCTCACCCGCCTCTTCACATTCAGAGAGACACAGCTGTTGCGCATCACTGCATACTGCCTCTTCTTCACATTCCAGAATGCTGCTTGGCTGGGCCCCTGTTTGCAAGCCAACAGATTCTGAGAACAGAAGCAGAGACTCAGCTGGCTCCAGTTCAGAACTCTCTGACTGCCTGGGCAATTTGGCAGGCGGTGAAGAGACAGATGGTTGTTCAACAGTGCTGTGGTCCTGAGAGGAGGTGGAAGGAATTGAAGTCGATGCATTGGCTGCCATCCAACCAACAACGGCTTCAATTTGTTCTTCCCGCAGCAGGGGGGTACGCTGAGCTCCTACAAAAGTGCGCATAAAGGAACGCTCACGGGGAAAACTGGTGGATGCTGTGTCACTGGGTGTGGCAGCAGCCACAGAATCCCCACGTCCTCTCCCTGCTGAAACTCCACGGCCACGACCACGTGCCTTACTCCCTGCCTTCTTCATCTTGGTAGATTGATAAAGAAAGTCAGAAAAGTTATAAGGCCTAAGTGTGGTTATTCCTCAGAGACTGCAGTGAACACTGCAGACAACTGTTCACAATCTGTGAAAGGCTACTCCTTTGTCTACTTCTATAGTGTTTGCAACCAATGTATTGGATACGGATGGAAGCGCGTCACACTAATAGATTAGATTTTAAATGGAATGGAGCAGCACCAATTGGAGATAAATGAAAAGGATGAGGCACTGAGACACTCTCAGCAGAGTACAAGCAGCAGTGCTTGAACAAGTAACTGGAGCGTGATGTGCACTCAAAAAATAAAAAACACAGACTGAAGTGAACACTGAAACACAACTGTTCACAAGCTGTGAAAGGCTACTCCTTTGTCTACTTCTATAGTGTTTGCAACCAATGTATTGGATACGGATGGAAGCGCATCACACTAATAGATTAGATTTTAAATGGAATGGAGCAGCACCAATTGGAAATAAATGAAAAGGATGAGGCACTGAGACACGCTCAGCAGAGTACAAGCAGCAGTGCTTGAACAAGTAACTAGAGCGTGATGTGCACTCAAAAAATAAAAAACACAGACTGAAGTGAACACTGAAACACAACTGTTCACAAGCTGTGAAAGGCTACTCCTTTGTCTACTTCTATAGTGTTTGCAACCAATGTATTGGATACGGATGGAAGCGCGTCACACTAATAGTTAAATTGCATGGAGCAGCAAGAATTACACTGAAGAAAAAAAAAAGAGTCTGTCAGTGAAACGTGCAGATGCCTACAGACAGCGTTGCATGCAGAGCAAACTGCAGCGTCACCTGCACTCTCACACACACCTTGCACAGAGCTGTTAAAACAACACTGGCAAAAGGAAGCTTTACACAGCGGTTGGTAAACTAGCCTGCCTAAAGCCCAGTACACACAAAATCGCAATATCTAACTGTCCCTCAAAGTCAGCAGAACAGCGTTCTGTCCCTAACTGAGTTCACAGCACAGTGATGCTAAAATGGCGGCGGCGCCTTTTATAGTGCATTCTGACATCATTTCAGCAGCCAATCACAGCCATGCCATTAGTTAAGATGACCGCAGCATTACAGGATGTGCCCACACTTCATAAGATTCCTCATTGGCTGACTAAAATCACATTGCCTCTCAAAGAATTATGGGAACTTCCGATTCCGGTATACGATATTGGAAAAATATCGGAACTAAGTATCGGAATTCCGATACAGCGAATATCGGCCGATACCCGATACTTGCGGTATCGGAATGCTCAACACTACTCACGAGTCGCCTTCTGTTAGATCTGTTACTAGAAAACAGATAAATTACTAATAAGGTTTTTTTTTTTTCTCACTACAACAGTTAAGACTCTACGGATTAAGGATCACCGAATACTACGTAAGTGATATAACAGATTATGTCATTACGGTATATTCCAGCTGTACAGCAGAGATATAAGGACACAGGGGAAAATCTATCAAAATGAGTGTTTTACGCATCAGTCATGACCCAATGCTGGAGTAAGATGCGCCACATTCATCTTTGAGCTGCCTATGCGTTAGAGGAAGAAATATTCTGTGGTGAAGATGGAACATTTCGGTACAGTTTTACATTCTGCAAAAATTGTGACTTTTCTACCCCAGTTTTCTGATAAAAAGAGCTTAATGAATTGGCCCCATAATGTGCTGCAAGTACAATTTGGAAAACATCCTTACACAGAACAGATGTAAAGCCGCTCATTCCTGTTCATCAGAGAAATATCTGTACAACCAAGAAAAAGAATAAATTATCACAATCACTTTATTTTTTTTTTTACAGATATTTACACTCAAACCTTTAAAAGCCCCTATATACATATGACTAAAATCAGCAGCATCTGCCAATATCGTGCCTGTGTATATGTTGCGTCCCACTCTCTCCTGACACATGAGGTTGGCGCAGAGAAGGATCTGGCCTGTTGG
This sequence comes from Oophaga sylvatica, assembly GCA_033576555.1. NCBI lineage: Eukaryota > Metazoa > Chordata > Amphibia > Anura > Dendrobatidae > Oophaga > Oophaga sylvatica. The sequence continues at coordinate 518,840,605 of JARQOD010000003.1, read as the reverse complement.
ATTTCCAACCACCAATCCTTCTATTCTCGGGGAGATAAGACCTCGCCACAGAGGTTTTGGTTCATGAAGCATAAAACAACTGCATCAAAACTAGAATAGAAAAAATCTGAGAGATAAGCACCAATAATATCATCGTGCAGATCTGAGCACACCCAAACATTTCCCCAATACAATGTCTAATTTTCTCTTTTCTTCTATAAGGATCAGGATGCGGACGGCTATGATGATGATGACGGGGTAAGAGCCTCATGGGCACCATAGTCTATACAGGTGCTCCATTCCCTTACGTCCCTGCCGGCATCTCTACACTACAACTCCTAGTGTGCAATAACATGGGGAATTAATAAAATGACTGAAAATAAAGGGGTTGTTCATCCCTGGTGTAATTTTTGGCAGAATTCAGAATGTGAACAGTATGTAATGTTCTGACCTGATCACTTGTATGTAAATCACTGACTTTTGGTCATATGACAACTGCTGGACCCGGTATATGCAGCCGAATCCTGACAGTGTGTTAGGGGACAATGATTTATGAAAATCTCACTGAAGCGACACAACCCCTTTATAGTATTAAGTATTAAAAAGATAGATACAAACAAGCTAACTCTTACCTGTTGTATTGCAGCCGATCTTCATGAAGCTGGATGACGGCGTCAGGATCCCAGAGGACGACGTAAGTGATGGCAGTGATGATCCAGGCCGGGGTTACACTTGCAACTGCAATACGAGAAACTCGCGCCTCAATACCTGGCACTGCTGCCGGCACTCGGACCGGAGCGTTCAGCTGTATAGAAATACATGCAGGTCCCGAGTGCCGGCGGCAGTGCCGGATATTGAGGCAAGAGACTTGCGCGAGTGTCTCGCATTGCAGTTGCAAGTGTGACCCCGGCCATAGGGATCGGCTCCAGGTTTCAGGCCCTGATTCATCATTGCCTTTGTGCCTGTTTTTTGTCTAGTTTTGTGTGTTTTGCGCATTTTCTGTTTGCACCTAATTCACTATTTTGTTTGTGCCTTTTTTGTCTATTCTATGTGTTTGGTTTGATTTTTTTCCGCCTTCTGGGCTGAGTCTAGTAATTCCAGACATTTTATCTTAATTCATCAATTGAAACCTTTTCAGAATTTTCCACAACTTAACTCCAGTCCAATCCTGCTTTGAGTAATTCAGCATTCGGCGCAATTTTTGCAACTTTTAGCTCCAAAAGTCACAAACATTTTAAGACAAAGAGAACATTTTTAACTTTTTGTCAAACTCATGAATCTCGTGCGCCACTTTGATGAATATGGCACCAAAAAAGGCAACTAATACCACGAGACAAAAAGAAAAGTGACAGAACAGAAATGCACGTGATGAATCGGGGCCACGATATTTAGTTTTACTTCATTGTGTCTATAGGAACCAGAGACAGAGGAAATTCAAGAAGAAGCCATTACTTCAGTGGAGGAAGAACCTGTCTCTGAAGAAGGCAGCACAAGCGCAGAGGAGGAGGCAGAAACAACCTGCTGCGCCTGGCCCCGCATTCCCGCAAGAAGGATGCTGAGAAGAGCGAGGGCCAGGATTGCCTCCTTCATAAATATCATATTCAGATAAGGATAAGTATAGGTAATAAAGGGTAAGTATAGGTAGGAAAGATATATAGGTAATAAAGGGTAAGTATAGGTAGGAAAGATATATAGGTAATAAAGGGTAAGTATAGGTAGGAAAGATATATATATATATAGGTAATAAAGGATAAGTATAGGTAGGAAAGATATATAGGTAATAAAGGATAAGTATAGGTAGGAAAGATATATAGGTAATAAAGGATAAGTATAGGTAGGAAAGATATATAGGTAATAAAGGGTAAGTATAGGTAGGGAAGATATATATATATATTTAGGTAAAAAAGGATAAGTATATTTAAAATGCAATTAATAAAAAAAGATAAGTTAAGATAATAATAGATAAGGAAGGGTAAGAATATTTAAAAATATAGATTAGAAAGAATAGGTATAGGTCATTATTGGTAAGAAAGCCTAAGTAAATATAGGTACTTAAGTGTAAGTGTAGGTAAAAATGGATAAGTATAGGTAAGAAAGAATAAGAATATGAAAAAAAGAATAAGTGTAGGTAAGAAATGTTATGTATATTTAAAATTCAATAATAAAATGATAAGTATAGGTAAGAAAAAATATGTAAAAAAGGATCATTATAGATAGGATAAGTATTGGTAAAAAAGGATAAGTACGGTATAGTTAATTATAGGTAAGAAGGGATAAGTATATCTAAAAGTCAATAAAAATAAGAAAAAAAGAAGTATGAGTATAGTTAACTAAGTATAAGTATAGGTAAGAAAATATAACTGTAGGTAAGTAGTGAGAATAAAGTATAAGTACAGGTACATTTAGATAAGAAAGGATATTTATAGGTAAACATAGGTAAGTAAAGATAAGTATTGGTATATAGTAGGGATAATTATAGGTAAGTATATGTAAGAAAGCATAAGTAAAGCGAACCTGTTAAGGCCTCTTTCACACATCCGTTTTTTGCAATCAGGCACAATCCGGCGAATTGTTTAAAAGACGGATCCGGCGTAGATTGTAAAAAACTGATGTGCCGGATCCGATTTTTAGCTGGATCCGTCCTGGCCTTTTTTGAGTGGAAAATGAGTAGTAGTAGTATTAGTAGTAGTAGTAGTATTAGTAGCAGTAGTAGTAGTAGTAGTAGTATTAGTAGTATTAGTAGTAGTAGTAGTATTAGTAGCAGTAGTAGTAGTAGTAGTAGTAGTAGTAGTAGTAGTAGTAGCAGTAGTAGTAGTAGTATTAGTAGTAGTAGTAGTAGTTGTAGTAGTAGTCCTTGAATTTCCAGAATCCGGATCAGTATTTTGCCGGATTGCACAAAAGACTTATCTGGTATCATAGACTTCTATTGTTTCCGGACGCCTGATGCGCCGCTTCAGGCGCTGTCAGGCGTTTCCGCCACAAAAAAAAACGTTACATGATGCGCTCTATCCAGCCGCCGGAATTAAAATCTATGTGTATCAGTAAACTCGGCACTCAACTTAATGATGCTTAACAGAACAAAATTTATTGTGGACAGCGTTGTGATAACAATGCGTTTCGGTCCTACAAGACCTTCATCAGTTGCTGTGCAAAAGTAAATAAAGAAACAATGTACAAAAAATAATCACAGTATAACTGTGGGTAAATATATACATATGGTACATAGGGATATTAAGGCATGCGGTTACAGGAAGAAGCAAAAATTTGGTACAATCACATAACCAGTGTTTTGAAGACAAATGAACGTACCATTTATCACAGTGTGAATAGGGCCAATAGCAAGATGGTGAGATTAGGGTGGGCGCCTATGATGACCAGAAAAAATATGCCAGTGATATATCTTATATACAGCACGGTGCTAGTGAATGTGAGAAAATATAGTGGTAATTTTACCCTGTATGCGGTAATCAGTTCAGTGAGACCGGGCATTTGCTGCAGCCTGGGAGAAGATATATACATATATATACATACGTTCCTCACCCTCAATCCTGATGTGCATGGTCCCCTCACCCCCCCAATCCTGATGTGCATGGTCCCCTCACCCCTCTATCCTGATGTGCATGGTCCCCTCAACCCCCAATCCTGATGTGCATGGTCCGCTCACCCCCCAATCCTGATGTGCATGGTCTCCTCACCCCCAATCCTGATGTGCATGGTCCCCTCACCCCCTAATCCTGATGTGCATGGTCCCCTCACCCACCCAATCCTGATGTGCATGGTCCTCTCACCCCCCAACCCAGCAGACTCCCATAAAAGACGGTCACCGCTACTCCCCAGTGCACCTGTCCAGCGGTGGATGCCGCGATAACTACACATACTGGGTAAGCGATCTTGACCTCCTGGGGGTAATTCTGACATAACGCTCACCACCTAGGAACGTATGTATATATATGTATATATCTTCTCCAGGCTGCAGCAAATGCTCGGTCTCACTGAACCGATTACCGCATACAGGGTAAAATTACCACTATATTTTCTCACATTCACTAGCACCGTGCTGTATATAAGATATATCACTGGCATATTTTTTCTGGTCATCATAGGCGCCCACCCTAATCTCACCATCTTGCTATTGGCCCTATTCACACTGTGATAAATGGTACGTTCATTTGTCTTCAAAACACTGGTTATGTGATTGTACCAAATTTTTGCTTCTTGCTGTAACCGCATGCCTTAATATCCCTATGTACCATATGTATATATTTACCCACAGTTATACTGTGACTATTTTTTGTACATTGTTTCTTTATTTACTTTTGCACAGCAACTGATGAAGGTCTTGTAGGACCGAAACGTATTGTTATCACAACGCTGTCCACAATAAATTTTGTTCTGTTAAGCATTATTAAGTTGAGTGCCGAGTTTACTGATACCCTATTACGGTTTCGGAACCTACTCTGGCACCCTCATCCATAGCAGTGCACACGGTCCTTTATATTGGAGTTAAAATCTATGACGGATCCAGCAGAAAACGGACTAAACGGAATGACATGCGGCGCAATCAGGCGCTAATGCATGTCAATGACAAAAAAATGCATCTTGCGGTTTAAAAAACCGGATCCGTTTTTTTAAAAAAGCGCCGGATCGTGCCTGATTGCAAAAAATGGATGTGTGAAAGAGGCCTAACAGGTTTGGCCAATATGAGATACGGCCACCACTTTCAGGGCTGATATACAGCATTCTATAATGCTGTATATCTGTCCCAACCCGACCTGTAAGACAAGAAAAATAACTGTTAATATAGCCACCTATGGGGCGGTCCGGTCCAAGGGGTGTCGCTGTTCTTGATCCAGCACCTCCCATTTTCTTACGATTACTATACTACTTCTTGGTTCGTGTGGATGACGCGTCCCTGCGTCATTTACACAGTCTCCTCGGCATCACGCTCCTGCACAGGCGTACTTCTCTGCCAGGTTGAGTGCAAAGTAAAGTACTGCAGTGCACAGGTGTCGGGGCTCTCTGACCTTTCTCGATGCCTTCACATTGCAATACTTTGCGATTGCAAGAAGATGGGAGGCGCTGAACCAAGAAAATTGACACCCATCTGACTGGACCGCCCCTCAGGTGAGTATAATGAGTTATTTTTCTTCTTCGGGTTGGGGGCTTATATACGGCATTATAAAATGCTATATATCAGCGCTGAAAAGTGGTGGCCGTATCTCATATCGACCAATCCTGGTGACAGATTCCTTTAAGTATAGGTATAAAAAGGATTGGTATAAGAATAAAAGGAATAAGTATAGGTAAGTTTTGGTAAGAAGGCATAAGTATATTTAAATATAGGTAAGAAAGTATAAGTATAGATAAGTAAGGATAAGTTTATTTAAAATTCAATAAACAAAAATTCTAAATAATCTAGATATAAAGAATAGATAGACATATGCATTAGTTATATATATAATATTCCATATAAAGGTGTGACAGGGCCCATCCAGAGCCGACACTGCAGTGAACCAGGGATTAGCCGATCGCCAGCACTTGGGGTCAGGAAGGAATTTTTCCCCACACATGGGGTTGTTTCGCCTTCCTCTGGGTCACATCCTTTTTATGCAGTAAATCCTATACATGGCACTGGATTATTAAATTAAATTAAATTTGATAGTAGGTAAAAATAAACATTAATAAACTCTATTCATTGTGTCTGTATCTTCTTTATATTCTGTTCATTCTGCTGAGACTATTATTAAAATTTTGGTCTGCTGTAGTGAATGTTACAAATGGCAACAAATTAAGCGTTAATCCCACATTTTTATTGTGGTGAGTTGGGTCACATAATCTCGCTGCCGATTATTTCGTGACAGTGATGGCTTTCCCAGACTAATGTCACTGCCCCAATATGCACCAGATCATCAATCACATGTAGTACATAGGATAGGGCGAACATCATCATCTACCGCGGGGGTCTCTGGACGTATAGTGAACATGGGATTTTTTGAAATCTCATCCACTATGCTGTAACATCTGGACGCTGCGCAAGTACACAGCGACCAACTCGCACCATTTACTGGCCGTGTACACCTACCCTAAAAAGTCGTTCTGTTAGCAGCTTTCACATTATGCACTGCAAAAATTATTCATTATGTGTTAAATGACGTTTATTTTTGCTACTTGTTTGTACTACATTTCTATTTAGGTCCGATTGCAATTATTAATGTCAAAGTTGACTAATAATAGTTAATATGCAAACATTAGTGATGCCGTAACATTTCCTGTTCTCTATGCTACTTCATATTCTCTGAAAAATGGCCAAGAAAGCAAAAATTCTGCCAGGGTATGTAAACTTTTGCGCACAACTGTATACCCAAGTTGGCGACTATAAATGTGTATACACATATACCGTATATACTCGTGTATAAGCCGAGTTTTTCAACGCTTTTTTTGTGTTGAAAATGCCCCCTCGGCTTATACACGAGTCATTGTCCCAGAAAGACGGCGGGGGAGAGGGAGCGGCTGAGAAGTGGGACACAGGGACAGGAGCCGGCGACTGCAGCTGTAACTATGCCCGCTGCTAAAGAGAAATTAATATTCACTGCGCATTTCTCTTATAGCGCGCACAGTTACAGCCGAAGCTGCCAGATTCCAGCACACATCCTACTTACCTTCCCTGTGTGCCCTCGCTGCATCTCGTTCGTTCTGGTGCCAGAAGCTCTTCAGGCCGAGCGATCACGTAGCCCCACTCATTAAGGTAATGAATATTCACCTCTCTCCATTCCCATAGGCGTGGAGTGAATGCTCATTACCTTAATGGAGCTGCTGGCACGGAACAAGATGCAGCGAGGGAGCGCAGGGAAGGTAAGTAGGATGTGTGTTTTTTTATAGGAACCATGCATACAAGGAAAGGGGATAAGAAGCCATGCAAACAAGGACAGGGATGGGGGAGCCGTGCATACCAGGACAAGGACAGGGGAGCCATGCATACCAGGATAGGGATTAGGGGACAATGTATACCCAGCTTATACTCGAGTCAATAAGTTTTCCCAGTTTTTCATGGCAAAATTAGGCGCCTCAGCTTATACTTGGGTTGACTTATACTCGAGTTTATATATTGATACTACAACACTAATACAAGATAGAGTATTAGCACAAATGTAATATACAATTAAACCCACAATTACCTATCAACTTTCCCACCCAAGTTAGCTAAAACATACACACACTATCAGTCCATCCCACCTAACACCAGATGTCCCTAGATGAAGATCAAGGGGTTAATAGCACTGCAGAAATTTATATACCAACAATGGGTTTCAGGAGTTAGGGTTTGGTATAAAGGGGGTTAATATGAGGGGGTTAATGCAGGGCTCTCATGGGTTACTTAACCCAATGTACTCATCATGGTGCCAGTGGTGAAAGAGAGAAAACATGTAGCGCGCTGGGTTTTTAACATCAGCAAAAATGGAGGTGTGGACACACGAGGGTCAGGGTGTGCTATCGTCTGCTTGCTCGCTTGTGTTTAGAAAGACTGCACGGACCAGGGATCATCACACTGACCGCCCATTTTCCTTTCCCGTGTGCAGAATACTACTCAGACAACACATGGTGAGTGTAAAACAGTGTGGTAATACTTTATGAAACCACCAATAACATATAGAACAGTCCCAGCAAATAAACAAGATGGTGCAAATTACAGAGTCTCACCCTATCGCTGTCTCGCTGGGATTAGAGTAGCTGCGACTTCGGGGCTTCCAGGTCCGACTACCTCCACCAGTAGCACCCTGCCTTTGGAGGACAACCACAAAGAGGAGGTAACGACAAGCTTAGGAAGCTGACAGTCTATTGAGCTACTTGCCCAAGTGACCTGATTGTCTCAAACTGGCTTCTCTGAACTTCTCCATGGGGCCAGGTGACCAGAGGGTCCCAAACTAGCTTCTCCAAATGTCTCCATGGGGTCAAGTGACTAGATGGTCCCAACCAGGCTTCTCCAAATGTCTCCAGATGGTCAATGGAGCAGATCTGTATTTCTCCAGCTAGGGCCGTGGTCCCTTAAGCTGGCATCCCATAGAATGTCTCAAATCTGTATCCCTTCAGTTGTAGCTATGATGTCCTTGCTGCCATTCTGTAGAGTCTCTCTGTAGAAGGATAGAGGTTCTTTTAATACCTACATCTGTCCTCTAGGTCATCAGGAACAGGTCAGGGGGAAGGTTGGATGAGGTCAACTCTCATAGTTAGAGTATTCAATCAATCTTCTTAGTTTGTCCTTCTCTGCTTTCAGGTAAACAAGTTGCATGGCCTTGGACAATGGGTAATCAACATATTAGCAAACATCACTTGTTCAATTACCCTGTGTCCCTGACCACTACTATTATCTATCGGCTTTTGACTGGACATTCCTTTATCCAAGGCAAATCCTCCACCCCAGCACACAGGCTGCTGTCAATAAGGTTATTATTGGCTGTCTGAAGAACTTTCTGACACATTGTATTTGGGCAAATCATCAAAATCTGCTGCTGGCAGTTCCCTGTGCAGCATAAAACAGGCGTGTTTTTTACATGGGTTTTTGTTGCAGATTCTTCCCCATTCATTAGTAGGGTGAAATCTGCAGCAAAAACGCTGAAAGAATTGATGAAATCTGCACCAAATCTGCAATGAAAAATAAGCAACTTGTGCATGAGAATTCAGGATGAGACATTCACTTTGCTGGCACTAGGAAATCCTTCAGGTTTTTTGACAAATCTTTGTAGAAAAAAACGCTGCAAAATATAACAAAAACTGCTACTGTACGTGTGCAAAGACCCTTAGGCTATGTTCACACATTGCATTTTTGTTTTTTTCCTGCAGGCAAAACCTGCTCTCTTGGCAGTAAAGTAGCTGCTTACAAAAGGCAAAAATGCAATAACTTGTGTTTTTTTCCAGCATTTTTGCACTTTGTCAGTGCTTTCTATGGTGAAAAAACACTGCAGAAATGCTGAAAGAAGTGACATGCTGCAGATACAAAAAAACAGCAGTTTTCCAATTCAGTCCCGAAAAAAAGCAAGTGTGTACATGAGATTTCTGAAGTTTCATCACTTTTTGTCGTACTGTAAAAAGAGGCTTTTAATATGCATAAAAACCACAGCAAAAAAAGCAGCAAAAATGCAACATCGGAAGTAGCCATAAAAAAGTTGTATCTTCAGGAGTGCACTGATCCCTTGGCTCCCGGCTTCCTGTTTGCAGGGGAGTGAGGGGTGGTGTGCTCCTGAAGATTTACAGCACGGTTGTGTCGTTTTAAGGAATTTTAGACATCAAAATGGGAAAATGTTCTTTATAGCTAAAGTAACAAAACTATAAAATACCTGTCCACAAGAGGCAGTACTGATAGATACTGTGCCTGTATTATTTGCTTACATGTAAAGTGTTGTAGAATATGATGGCGTTGTATAATATCATTGCCCCAATACGGTTCAGAATCTACAGTATATTTGTCAAAATTGTTTTGTCGGGTATCCGGGACCAGGGGCTCCTTCCCTGTCCCTAACGCTAGGGGCACCCTAGCTTTGCCCTGTTCCCTGGATTACTTCTGATGGTGAAGAAGTACCTTGCCTTAGCTCCTGAGTCCGCCCTTCATCTGTACCCCTCTCCCACCCAGGGAAGAATGTAATTGTAGTAATATACTGTAATACACCAACCAGACTAACAAGGTAATATGAACAGGGATAAAGGAAACTACCAATCATACAAATATACTCACACAACAACAGAGGTATACAGCGGGGAGTGGAGGATGGGGTCAAACCAAAGTAGGAGAACGAGGGGAATTAGCACACACTCAAAACCTAGCAGTCTCAGATAAATCCACCAAATGCCTTCTCAAACAACAACCTCCAACCACCATCTATTAACCATGCAGCATGAGCTAGCTCTGGCAATGAGTGCTTGCCAGGGCCCAGATTTTATAGGAGAAAGGGAATGGCTAACCGAGAACAGCTGAGAGTCTTAATGCAGGAAAACTTTCAAGAGCTCTCAACTGAGCAGATTAAACTCTGCAATGCTGAAAGAAACCTGCACCATTTAATATGAAAGTGAAGTGTTTCTAATCAGTGCAGGAGTAGGAGAAATCAGACACTGCTGTCATCTGGCTCCTCTCTGTCGAGGTAAACTCGTGACAATATTCTTTATCAGTAACTCTTGAGTATGAGAGGAATCCAGAGAATACCAAGGTTAATACACAGAGAACATAGAAACTCCTTACAGATGTTGTCCTTGGTGGGATTTGATTCCAGGACCCCAAGGATAGAGTGGTACGAACTGAGTCGCCGTGCTGCCTGTATTCAATAAAGGACAGCATGTAAATCTAATGATAATCAAAACTGAAGGTTATAAATCATTCAGCAATGGGCAAAGTATAATTGATCTGAACTTGATAAACTTTTGTCTTTACTTCCAATCTAAGTTGCTATGTAAATGTGTATGTGGATTACGTAATAGGCAAAAAGACCTCCAAACTTCAGCTCAGCTCTAGGTTTCAGCAACACATAGCTGAATATATCTAAAGGGTATGCCACACTAAACAACATCGCTAACGGGATCGCTAAAAAACGTCACTATTTAGCGATCCCGTTAGCGATGTTGTTGTGTGCGGCATCTACCAGCGACGTGGCCCCTGCTGTGATCTCGTTCATCACAGCGATCGTTCCGGACCCTATTTTTATCGTCGGCGTCCCGCTGGCGTCCCGCTGGTATCGCTATATCGCTGAGTGTGGCACATTTTTTTAGCGATTTAGCGGTACAAAAGTACCGCTAAAGTCGTTAAGGAGATCGCTAACCGCGATAGCGTCCTTAACTACATCGCTAAATTAGGCCACTACTAGCGATATTAAAACGATCCCGCTAGCGATCTCATTAGTATGCGATGTTAACGAGATCGCTAGCGGGATTGTTTAGTGTGGTATACCCTTCAAAGAATAGATGGACGCCTCTTGAAAACTCAAGTCAACTATTCATACGCTTAAGCAGTTGCCATAGTAATCACTATGTAATAATGGCAGCTAGAGTTAAACTAAAGAATGCCTCCTTTAGTTGGAACAGCAAGTGTCCTTGACTCCAGGCTCTTGACGTTGGTATTGTCAAGTTGTTTACCTGTATGGAGAAAAGGATTCCCCACGACCAAGCCCATCCCCCATATCAGAACGACGCCGTTACCCGTTACCAAAAACACAAGAGCCAATAATTCTTTGGAATATATATGGCCACAGCAGCCTTTACTAATATACAAACAACATTAACAATATTAACAATGAACTATACATAAACATTGAGGAGGAGTCCTTGAAGCCACAAAATCATGGTGAATTGACCCAAAATGCTGTGAACAACACCCAACCTCTTACTTCCAGCCGTTACCCCACAGGCTCGGGAGCACCAACAACCGAGATATGTTGTTCACCAAGGTACTTGGGGGTCCGCCCACTCTTGTGGGAACTCCCCGTCCACCTTTCACCAGATCACGAGCCACATAAATTCAGACGGAGGAGACCCTATACACTGAGTCCCCCCAAACCAATCTCCAAACAACTTCAAGGACTCCCCCCCCTCAAACCGCCACAACGAGGGCCCATTGAAAACCTTCGATGGCCCAAGACCCCCTAAACCCGCAAAGCTATGGCCCTTTCTATGCCCTCTTGAATACCAAGAGCCCAAATGTCCGAACCAACTGCATTTAGATGGACCCCATCAGCTAACCCCCCTCACCCTTCTCAAGGTCAAAATGCCGCACAGACACACTGCCGTTTCGAACCATAAAAGAAGATACGGCCCTATTAACCTTTATCCTGGCCTTATTGACCTTTGCCAGGGACCTCATGTTGCGCCAACGCCTGCGTGGAACAATCTCGGACCAGACCATGATAACCCCAGGATATAACACCCACAACTGCAAGCAATCCTGCTTAATATCCTTTGCTAATTCCCGAAAAGGTCGCACCGCGAGATCGTTCTCCCCCACGTGGAGTACCAAGATATCAGGAGCACGATCCAAACGAGCACAACCATGGATTTCGGGCAACACCCTCCTCCACTGCATCCCCCTAAAGCCGAGCTATCGAACCACCGCCATAGACCTGGGAAATCCCAGTCGACGGCCCTCATTCCTGACATCAGCTCGCAACGCTCCCCAGTGGACGAAGGAATGACCGAAAATCCATACCAGCAGGGGCACGACAATTAACAATTCCGAAAAGAGGGAAGAATAGGAAGCATTTAACGAAACCAGGATGGATGAACACAGAACTTAAACACATGCTAAAAAGGAAGAAAGAAATGTATATCAAATGGAAAGAGGGAGGCATATCTAAAGAAGAATATAATGATGTCTGCAGAACCTGCAGGGTAAGAATCAGATTAGCTAAAGCTGACAATGAATTAAGGCTTGTGTAGCGCCCGCGTCCCTGCCTGCTGCCAGACAGGGACGTCGCTCTCCTCACCTGTCCTCGGCGCCCTCCTTCCGCCCTGCTGGTCCTGCGCGCTCCTTCCCTGCTACTGGCCTTAGGGCGCGCGCCCGCACCCTCCCCCGCTCTTAAAGGAGCCGCGCGCATTTTCCAAATCAGTCTCCAGCCAATGCTGGAGGACTCCACCCTATATTAAGGGCTTCCTCCTTAATGTAGGTGCCCGAGCAATGTTGTCCCTGTGCAGTCTAACTCTGTTTCAGCCATCAGCTCCTGATTCCAGTTACCTGCCTGTTACCTGTCGGCTTGCCTGTCTGCCATCCGTCTGCGGTTCCATCCAGAGGTTCGGATGTCATCTGCAGAGATCCCCGGCTCTTGCCTGCTCACCTAGGAGCGATCATCTGCCATCCGACTGCAGCTCCATCCGGAAGTTCGGACATCATCTGCAGAGATCCCCGGCTCTTGCCTGCTCACCTGGGAGCGATCATCTGCCATCCGACTGCAGCTCCATCTGGAAGTTCGGACATCATCTGCAGAGATCCCCGGCTCTTGCCTGCTCACCTGGGAGCGATCATCTGCCATCCGACTGCAGCCTACCTGGAGGCTCCACCATTTCAGGTTGTATATACCTGCCTGTCCCAGAGACTGCCTGGTCACTTGCCGTGACAACCTGCCTGTCCAGAGACTGCCTGGTCACTTGCCGTGACAACCTGCCTGTCCAGAGACTGCCTGGTCACTTGCCGTGACAACCTGCCTGTCCCAGAGACTGCCTGGTCACTTGCCGTGACAACCTGCCTGTCCAGAGACTGCCTGGTCACTTGCCGTGACAACCTGCCTGTCCCAGAGACTGCCTGGTCACTTGCCGTGACAACCTGCCTGTCCAGAGACTGCCTGGTCACTTGCCGTGACAACCTGCCTGTCCCAGAGACTGCCTGGTCACTTGCCGTGACAACCTGCCTGTCCCAGAGACTGCCTGGTCACTTGCCGTGACAACCTGCCTGTCCCAGAGACTGCCTTGGTCACTTGCTGTGACAAACCTGCCTGTCCAGAAACTACCTATATCTCCTGCCGTGAATCCCTGCCCTTTTCCCAGGTGCCACCCGCTCTCTTACAAGTAAACTCTCTTGTATAATAAAGCTTTGTGGTTCCACCAACCTGACCTGTCTCGTCAGTAGTTCCACCCACCAGACCCGTTACAGTTTGCTCGGGCCATGGAACCGGTGGCACCCAAACCCCTTCACTCCCGGAACCGTGTCATGAGCTGTCTCGCCAGAGGTCTCAACAGGAGGCCATCCTGGGTCACCTGCGGAACGTCAAATCCCGTCTGGACACTCTGAAATCATCACTAGCAACCATCGCTGGAGCCATGACTCATAATCCGTCAGTCCCGCTGATTCCCAATTCCGTGGTTTCCATTCCCGGACCCCGACTGTCAGCTCCTCCTAGGTTTGGAGGCGATCCTGCTCTGGCTCGGGGTTTCATTAATCTGTGCACCCTGCATTTTGAACTCCTGGCACACCAGTTTAACTCTGACCGGGCCAAAGTTGCCTTCATCATGTCCCATCTCACTGGAGAGGCCCTGACCTGGCTTAACCCTCTCTGGGAGAGAGAGGATCCTCTGGTGTCTGACCTGCCTGCGTTTCTCTCGGCCTTCCGGAAGGTATTCGACGAACCTGGACGGAAGACTTCCTCTGCGTCATCTCTGCTGCGTCTCCGTCAGGAGAGTTTCACCGTTGGTCAATATGCCATACGGTTCCGGACTTTAGCCTCAGAACTAGCTTGGGACAATGAAGCTCTAATTTCGGTCTTCTGGGAGGGTCTGTCCGGCCGTATTAAAGACGAACTTGCTGGTCGGGACGTTCCAACCTCTCTAGATGATTTAATAAATCTTGCCAATCGAATTGATCTACGGTTCCAGGAACGAGCCAAAGAGATCACCCGTAAAAAAGAGTTTTCCCATCTTGCACCCTCGTGTCAGAGATCTATAACCTCTTCCGTTTCTCCTCAGGTGCACACTGCTGAGCCTATGCAGGTCGACCAGACCAAGATGGTCAAAGCCCGTCAGGACTCACGCCGTGCCGAGAAAAGTTGCTTCTACTGCGGCAGTAAGGAGCACTGGATCCAAACCTGTCCGGAGAAGTCGGGAAAACGCCTGTGTCTAGGTTCGCTCGGAGAGGTCAATCTAGACAAAAATAAATCCTCTTCATCCCTGCTGCTGTCGGTTTCAATTCTGATCGGTAAGAACCGCCACTTCGAAATGGCCCAACTTGATTCTGGAGCAGCTGGGAATCTCGTGTCACAGGCTCTAGTAGAGAAGTATCACATTCCCACCAAACCTCTTGTTGAACCTGTATCTGTTGCTGCTGTGGATGGGGGCCTCCTACCTCGTCCCATCCGACTTATCACCGAAGTCATAACCCTGCAGGTGGGAATGTTGCATTCTGAGAGCATCTCGTTTCATGTTTTACCCGGACTCTCTCATGCTTTCTTACTAGGTCTGCCTTGGTTCCAAAAACATGCACCCGTGCTCGACTGGCAGAATGGAGAGGTTCTTCGCTGGGGACAGGACTGTCATAAAACGTGTCTGGTGCCTGTTCATCCTGTCTATTCTTCTCCTACACCTGCTAATCTACCTGGACTCCCGATTCCATATTGGTCATTTGCTGATGTCTTCAATAAAAAGGAAGCAGAGACATTACCCCCGCATAGACCATATGATTGCCCGATTGACCTGTTGCCCGGTACTACGCCTCCCCGTGGGCGTATTTACCGTTGTCTGCTGCTGAGACCAGGTCGATGTCCGAATATATCGAGGAGAACTTAGCAAAGGGATTCATCCGGAAATCTACCTCCCCAGCGGGAGCAGGTTTCTTCTTCGTTAAAAAGAAAGACGGATCTCTCCGTCCCTGTATTGACTACAGAGGCCTAAATTCGATCACGGTGAAGAATAAGTACCCTCTTCCGCTCATTCCAGAACTGTTTGATCGTCTTAGAGGGGCTAGAGTCTTCACCAAACTAGATCTTCGTGGAGCATACAACCTGGTTCGTATCCGTCGAGGAGATGAATGGAAGACGGCATTCAACACCCGGGACGGCCATTACGAGTACTTGGTGATGCCCTTTGGTCTCTGTAATGCTCCAGCAGTCTTTCAGGAGTTGGTCAACGACATCTTCCGGGACCTCCTCTATTCCTGCGTTGTGGTGTACCTTGACGACATCTTGGTCTTCTCTCCGGATCTTCAGTCTCACCGGAGGGATGTTCGTCAGGTTCTGCTCAGGCTCAGGCAGAATCACCTCTTCGCCAAATATGAGAAGTGCCTCTTTGAGCAGACATCGCTTCAGTTTCTGGGCTACATCATTTCTCAGACAGGCCTACGAATGGATCCGGAGAAATTGTCTGCCATCGAGAAGTGGCCCGACCGGAGGGGTTGAAGGCCATTCAGCAGTTCCTGGGATTTGCCAACTATTACCGTCTCTTCATACCGCACTTCTCTTCCAGGACTGCTCCAATCTCAGCGCTCACTCGCAAGGATGCTAACCCCAAACAGTGGACGACCGAGGCAGAGGAGGCCTTCCTTTCTCTGAAACAGGCCTTCTCTTCCGCTCCAGTGCTGCATCGCCCGGATGGCAACAAGCAGTTCTTCCTGGAGGTGGACGCTTCCTCTGCTGGAGCCGGAGCGGTTCTTACCCAAAAATCGCCATCCGGGAGGATGGTATCCTGCGGTTTCTTCTCCAAACTCTTCTCCTCCTCCGAGCGCAACTACTCCATAGGAGATCGAGAGCTATTGGCCATTAAGTTGGCATTGGAGGAGTGGCGTTACTTACTCGAAGGGGCTCTTCATCCGGTAATCATCTACACGGACCACAAGAATCTGGCATACCTCCAGCAGGCACAGAGACTTAATCCTCGCCAAGCCCGGTGGTCCTTGTTTTTTGCCCGCTTCGATTTTCTTTTGCATTTTCGCCCAGCTGACAAAAACGTCAAGGCGGATGCCTTGTCTCGGTCTTTCCTGGTGTCGGATCTCGAAGATGAGCCTAAACATATCATCGATCCCGCCAGAGTGATGCAGGTGGCTCCCGTGAGTCTAAATCGTCTCCCTCCTGGTAAGACGTTCGTATCAGAAACCGATCGGAAGAGAATCCTACATTGGGGTCACTCGTCTAAACTCGCTGGCCACGCTGGTCAAAGAAAGACCCTCCAACTCATTACCCGGCATTATTGGTGGCCTACCCTGCACAAAGACGTAATAGACTTTGTTTCTGCCTGTGTTTCCTGTGCCCGCAACAAAGTTCCGAGACACCTGCCTACCGGCCGTCTTCTTCCGCTTCCTGTACCCGCTGCCCCTGGCAGCATATAGCCATGGACTTCATAACAGATCTGCCCGTCTCTGCCGGTTGTACGGTCATTTGGGTGGTCGCTGACCGCTTTTCCAAGATGGCTCACTTCATTCCTCTGCCAGGTCTTCCATCTGCACCCGAGTTCGCTAAAGACTTTATCCGCCACATCTTCCGTCTTCATGGTCTGCCTCGTCACATTGTGTCGGATCGTGGGGTTCAGTTCACCTCACGTTTCTGGAGAGCCACTCGTCACCCTGGATTTTTCCTCCGCTTACCACCCACAGTCCAATGGACAAGTTGAACGAATAAATCAGAATTTGACCAGTTATCTTCGACACTTCGTTAATGCCCACCATTCTGACTGGGTGGAGCTCCTGCCTTGGGCCGAATTCTCCTACAATAATCATGAGAGCGAATCTTCCACCAAGTCTCCGTTTTTTGTAGTCTTCGGTCAGCACCCTCGGATCCCTGTCCCTGTTTCCATCTCTGTGGACAATCCAGCTGCGGAATCTCTAGTTAGAGAATTCTCCTCCATCTGGGAGAGTACCCGGTCCGCACTCATTCAGTCTTCCGAGCGCATGAAAAGACATGCTGACAAAAAACGTCTGGATCCTCCTCAATTCCGTCCTGGGGACAAAGTCTGGCTTTCGTCCAAATATGTTCGACTCAAAATTCCGTCCTACAAGTTAGGTCCTCGGTTCATCGGTCCTTTTGAGATCATCAGTCAGATCAATCCGGTGTCCTATAAATTGAAACTCCCGGCCAATTTGAGAATTCCTAATTCTTTTCATGTATCTCTCCTCAAACCTGTGGTTCTTAACTCTTTTTTTAAGTCTACAGGTACACCTCCTGCTCGAGTGTCTGCTGATGATGAATTTGAGGTAGAGAACATTCTGGCCACAAAAAGGGTAGGAAGAAAGACTTATTTTTTGGTGGATTGGAAGGGGTTTGGTCCTGAGGAGAGAACCTGGGAGCCTCGGGAGAACATCCATGCCC
Source organism: Oophaga sylvatica (assembly GCA_033576555.1). Taxonomy (NCBI): domain Eukaryota; kingdom Metazoa; phylum Chordata; class Amphibia; order Anura; family Dendrobatidae; genus Oophaga; species Oophaga sylvatica. The sequence continues at coordinate 518,822,873 of JARQOD010000003.1, read as the reverse complement.
CTCTTATCCTAGCTAAATTTCTTTCTGGCCTAAAGAAGGGGGGGCCTAGAGGGGGGGGTACTGTAGCGCCCGCGTCCCTGCCTGCTGCCAGACAGGGACGTCGCTCTCCTCACCTGTCCTCGGCGCCCTCCTTCCGCCCTGCTGGTCCTGCGCGCTCCTTCCCTGCTACTGGCCTTAGGGCGCGCGCCCGCACCCTCCCCCACTCTTAAAGGAGCCGCGCGCATTTTCCAAATCAGTCTCCAGCCAATGCTGGAGGACTCCACCCTATATTAAGGGCTTCCTCCTTAATGTAGGTGCCCGAGCAATGTTGTTCCTGTGCAGTCTAACTCTGTTTCAGCCATCAGCTCCTGATTCCAGTTACCTGCCTGTTACCTGTCGGCTTGCCTGTCTGCCATCCGTCTGCGGTTCCATCCAGAGGTTCGGACGTCATCTGCAGAGATCCCCGGCTCTTGCCTGCTCACCTAGGAGCGATCATCTGCCATCCGACTGCAGCTCCATCCGGAAGTTCGGACATCATCTGCAGAGATCCCCGGCTCTTGCCTGCTCACCTGGGAGCGATCATCTGCCATCCGACTGCAGCTCCATCTGAAAGTTCGGACATCATCTGCAGAGATCCCCGGCTCTTGCCTGCTCACCTGGGAGCGATCATCTGCCATCCGACTGCAGCCTACCTGGAGGCTCCACCATTTCAGGTCGTATATACCTGCCTGTCCCAGAGACTGCCTGGTCACTTGCCGTGACAACCTGCCTGTCCAGAGACTGCCTGGTCACTTGCCGTGACAACCTGCCTGTCCAGAGACTGCCTGGTCACTTGCCGTGACAACCTGCCTGTCCCAGAGACTGCCTGGTCACTTGCCGTGACAACCTGCCTGTCCAGAGACTGCCTGGTCACTTGCCGTGACAACCTGCCTGTCCCAGAGACTGCCTGGTCACTTGCCGTGACAACCTGCCTGTCCAGAGACTGCCTGGTCACTTGCCGTGACAACCTGCCTGTCCCAGAGACTGCCTGGTCACTTGCCGTGACAACCTGCCTGTCCAGAGACTGCCTGGTCACTTGCCGTGACAACCTGCCTGTCCCAGAGACTGCCTGGTCACTTGCCGTGACAACCTGCCTGTCCCAGAGACTGCCTGGTCACTTGCCGTGACAACCTGCCTGTCCCAGAGACCGCCTTGGTCACTTGCTGTGACAAACCTGCCTATCCAGAAACTACCTATATCTCCTGCCGTGAATCCCTGCCCTTTTCCCAGGTGCCACCCGCTCTCTTACAAGTAAACTCTCTTGTATAATAAAGCTTTGTGGTTCCACCAACCTGACCTGTCTCGTCAGTAGTTCCACCCACCAGACCCGTTACAGTTTGCTCGGGCCATGGAACCCGGTGGCACCCAAACCCCTTCACTCCCGGAACCGTGTCATGAGCTGTCTCGCCAGAGGTCTCAACAGGAGGCCATCCTGGGTCACCTGCGGAACGTCAAATCCCGTCTGGACACTCTGAAATCATCACTAGCAACCATCGCTGGAGCCATGACTCATAATCCGTCAGTCCCGCTGATTCCCAATTCCGTGGTTTCCATTCCCGGACCCCGACTGTCAGCTCCTCCTAGGTTTGGAGGCGATCCTGCTCTGGCTCGGGGTTTCATTAATCTGTGCACCCTGCATTTTGAACTCCTGGCACACCAGTTTAACTCTGACCGGGCCAAAGTTGCCTTCATCATGTCCCATCTCACTGGAGAGGCCCTGGCCTGGCTTAACCCTCTCTGGGAGAGAGAGGATCCTCTGGTGTCTGACCTGCCTGCGTTTCTCTCGGCCTTCCGGAAGGTATTCGACGAACCTGGACGGAAGACTTCCTCTGCGTCATCTCTGCTGCGTCTCCGTCAGGAGAGTTTCACCGTTGGTCAATATGCCATACGGTTCCGGACTTTAGCCTCAGAACTAGCTTGGGACAATGAAGCTCTAATTTCGGTCTTCTGGGAGGGTCTGTCCGGCCGTATTAAAGACGAACTTGCTGGTCGGGACGTTCCAACCTCTCTAGATGATTTAATAAATCTTGCCAATCGAATTGATCTACGGTTCCAGGAACGAGCCAAAGAGATCACCCGTAAAAAAGAGTTTTCCCATCTTGCACCCTCGTGTCAGAGATCTATAACCTCTTCCGTTTCTCCTCAGGTGCACACTGCTGAGCCTATGCAGGTCGACCAGACCAAGATGGTCAAAGCCCGTCAGGACTCACGCCGTGCCGAGAAAAGTTGCTTCTACTGCGGCAGTAAGGAGCACTGGATCCAAACCTGTCCGGAGAAGTCGGGAAAACGCCTGTGTCTAGGTTCGCTCGGAGAGGTCAATCTAGACAAAAATAAATCCTCTTCATCCCTGCTGCTGTCGGTTTCAATTCTGATCGGTAAGAACCGCCACTTCGAAATGGCCCAACTTGATTCTGGAGCAGCTGGGAATCTCGTGTCACAGGCTCTAGTAGAGAAGTATCACATTCCCACCAAACCTCTTGTTGAACCTGTATCTGTTGCTGCTGTGGATGGGGGCCTCCTACCTCGTCCCATCCGACTTATCACCGAAGTCATAACCCTGCAGGTGGGAATGTTGCATTCTGAGAGCATCTCGTTTCATGTTTTACCCGGACTCTCTCATGCTTTCTTACTAGGTCTGCCTTGGCTCCAAAAACATGCACCCGTGCTCGACTGGCAGAATGGAGAGGTTCTTCGCTGGGGACAGGACTGTCATAAAACGTGTCTGGTGCCTGTTCATCCTGTCTATTCTTCTCCTACACCTGCTAATCTACCTGGACTCCCGATTCCATATTGGTCATTTGCTGATGTCTTCAATAAAAAGGAAGCAGAGACATTACCCCCGCATAGACCATATGATTGCCCGATTGACCTGTTGCCCGGTACTACGCCTCCCCGTGGGCGTATTTACCCGTTGTCTGCTGCTGAGACCAGGTCGATGTCCGAATATATCGAGGAGAACTTAGCAAAGGGATTCATCCGGAAATCTACCTCCCCAGCGGGAGCAGGTTTCTTCTTCGTTAAAAAGAAAGACGGATCTCTCCGTCCCTGTATTGACTACAGAGGCCTAAATTCGATCACGGTGAAGAATAAGTACCCTCTTCCGCTCATTCCAGAACTGTTTGATCGTCTTAGAGGGGCTAGAGTCTTCACCAAACTAGATCTTCGTGGAGCATACAACCTGGTTCGTATCCGTCGAGGAGATGAATGGAAGACGGCATTCAACACCCGGGACGGCCATTACGAGTACTTGGTGATGCCCTTTGGTCTCTGTAATGCTCCAGCAGTCTTTCAGGAGTTGGTCAACGACATCTTCCGGGACCTCCTCTATTCCTGCGTTGTGGTGTACCTTGACGACATCTTGGTCTTCTCTCCGGATCTTCAGTCTCACCGGAGGGATGTTCGTCAGGTTCTGCTCAGGCTCAGGCAGAATCACCTCTTCGCCAAATATGAGAAGTGCCTCTTTGAGCAGACATCGCTTCAGTTTCTGGGCTACATCATTTCTCAGACAGGCCTACGAATGGATCCGGAGAAATTGTCTGCCATCGAGAAGTGGCCCCGACCGGAGGGGTTGAAGGCCATTCAGCGGTTCCTGGGATTTGCCAACTATTACCGTCTCTTCATACCGCACTTCTCTTCCAGGACTGCTCCAATCTCAGCGCTCACTCGCAAGGATGCTAACCCCAAACAGTGGACGACCGAGGCAGAGGAGGCCTTCCTTTCTCTGAAACAGGCCTTCTCTTCCGCTCCAGTGCTGCATCGCCCGGATGGCAACAAGCAGTTCTTCCTGGAGGTGGACGCTTCCTCTGCTGGAGCCGGAGCGGTTCTTACCCAAAAATCGCCATCCGGGAGGATGGTATCCTGCGGTTTCTTCTCCAAACTCTTCTGCTCCTCCGAGCGCAACTACTCCATAGGAGATCGAGAGCTATTGGCCATTAAGTTGGCATTGGAGGAGTGGCGTTACCTACTCGAAGGGGCTCTTCATCCGGTAATCATCTACACGGACCACAAGAATCTGGCATACCTCCAGCAGGCACAGAGACTTAATCCTCGCCAAGCCCGGTGGTCCTTGTTTTTTGCCCGCTTCGATTTTCTTTTGCATTTTCGCCCAGCTGACAAAAACGTCAAGGCGGATGCCTTGTCTCGGTCTTTCCTGGTGTCGGATCTCGAAGATGAGCCTAAACATATCATCGATCCCGCCAGAGTGATGCAGGTGGCTCCGTGAGTCTAAATCGTCTCCCTCCTGGTAAGACGTTCGTATCAGAAAACGATCGGAAGAGAATCCTACATTGGGGTCACTCGTCTAAACTCGCTGGCCACGCTGGTCAAAGAAAGACCCTCCAACTCATTACCCGGCATTATTGGTGGCCTACCCTGCACAAAGACGTAATAGACTTTGTTTCTGCCTGTGTTTCCTGTGCCCGCAACAAAGTTCCGAGACACCTGCCTACCGGCCGTCTTCTTCCGCTTCCTGTACCCGCTGCCCCTGGCAGCATATAGCCATGGACTTCATAACAGATCTGCCCGTCTCTGCCGGTTGTACGGTCATTTGGGTGGTCGCTGACCGCTTTTCCAAGATGGCTCACTTCATTCCTCTGCCAGGTCTTCCGTCTGCACCCGAGTTGGCTAAAGACTTTATCTGCCACATCTTCCGTCTTCATGGTCTGCCTCGTCACATTGTGTCGGATCGTGGGGTTCAGTTCACCTCACGTTTCTGGAGAGCCACTCGTCACCCTGGATTTTTCCTCCGCTTACCACCCACAGTCCAATGGACAAGTTGAACGAATAAATCAGAATTTGACCAGTTATCTTCGACACTTCGTTAATGCCCACCATTCTGACTGGGTGGAGCTCCTGCCTTGGGCCGAATTCTCCTACAATAATCATGAGAGCGAATCTTCCACCAAGTCTCCGTTTTTTGTAGTCTTCGGTCAGCACCCTCGGATCCCTGTCCCTGTTTCCATCTCTGTGGACAATCCAGCTGCGGAATCTCTAGTTAGAGAATTCTCCTCCATCTGGGAGAGTACCCGGTCCGCACTCATTCAGTCTTCCGAGCGCATGAAAAGACATGCTGACAAAAAACGTCTGGATCCTCCTCAATTCCGTCCTGGGGACAAAGTCTGGCTTTCGTCCAAATATGTTCGACTCAAAATTCCGTCCTACAAGTTAGGTCCTCGGTTCATCGGTCCTTTTGAGATCATCAGTCAGATCAATCCGGTGTCCTATAAATTGAAACTCCCGGCCAATTTGAGAATTCCTAATTCTTTTCATGTATCTCTCCTCAAACCTGTGGTTCTTAACTCTTTTTTTAAGTCTACAGGTACACCTCCTGCTCGAGTGTCTGCTGATGATGAATTTGAGGTAGAGAACATTCTGGCCACAAAAAGGGTAGGAAGAAAGACTTATTTTTTGGTGGATTGGAAGGGGTTTGGTCCTGAGGAGAGAACCTGGGAGCCTCGGGAGAACATCCATGCCCCTCTTATCCTAGCTAAATTTCTTTCTGGCCTAAAGAAGGGGGGGCCTAGAGGGGGGGTACTGTAGCGCCCGCGTCCCTGCCTGCTGCCAGACAGGGACGTCGCTCTCCTCACCTGTCCTCGGCGCCCTCCTTCCGCCCTGCTGGTCCTGCGCGCTCCTTCCCTGCTACTGGCCTTAGGGCGCGCGCCCGCACCCTCCCCCACTCTTAAAGGAGCCGCGCGCATTTTCCAAATCAGTCTCCAGCCAATGCTGGAGGACTCCACCCTATATTAAGGGCTTCCTCCTTAATGTAGGTGCCCGAGCAATGTTGTTCCTGTGCAGTCTAACTCTGTTTCAGCCATCAGCTCCTGATTCCAGTTACCTGCCTGTTACCTGTCGGCTTGCCTGTCTGCCATCCGTCTGCGGTTCCATCCAGAGGTTCGGACGTCATCTGCAGAGATCCCCGGCTCTTGCCTGCTCACCTAGGAGCGATCATCTGCCATCCGACTGCAGCTCCATCCGGAAGTTCGGACATCATCTGCAGAGATCCCCGGCTCTTGCCTGCTCACCTGGGAGCGATCATCTGCCATCCGACTGCAGCTCCATCTGGAAGTTCGGACATCATCTGCAGAGATCCCCGGCTCTTGCCTGCTCACCTGGGAGCGATCATCTGCCATCCGACTGCAGCCTACCTGGAGGCTCCACCATTTCAGGTCGTATATACCTGCCTGTCCCAGAGACTGCCTGGTCACTTGCCGTGACAACCTGCCTGTCCAGAGACTGCCTGGTCACTTGCCGTGACAACCTGCCTGTCCAGAGACTGCCTGGTCACTTGCCGTGACAACCTGCCTGTCCCAGAGACTGCCTGGTCACTTGCCGTGACAACCTGCCTGTCCAGAGACTGCCTGGTCACTTGCCGTGACAACCTGCCTGTCCCAGAGACTGCCTGGTCACTTGCCGTGACAACCTGCCTGTCCAGAGACTGCCTGGTCACTTGCCGTGACAACCTGCCTGTCCCAGAGACTGCCTGGTCACTTGCCGTGACAACCTGCCTGTCCAGAGACTGCCTGGTCACTTGCCGTGACAACCTGCCTGTCCCAGAGACTGCCTGGTCACTTGCCGTGACAACCTGCCTGTCCCAGAGACTGCCTGGTCACTTGCCGTGACAACCTGCCTGTCCCAGAGACTGCCTTGGTCACTTGCTGTGACAAACCTGCCTGTCCAGAAACTACCTATATCTCCTGCCGTGAATCCCTGCCCTTTTCCCAGGTGCCACCCGCTCTCTTACAAGTAAACTCTCTTGTATAATAAAGCTTTGTGGTTCCACCAACCTGACCTGTCTCGTCAGTAGTTCCACCCACCAGACCCGTTACAGCTTGCAAGAGATGTCAAAATCAATAAAAAAGGATTTTGGGGATATGTCAAAAGTAAAAGAAAAGTCAAAGATGCCATAGGATTTTTACAGGATGAAAATTATGAAATGGCAAGAAAGGATGTTGAAAAGGTCGAACTTTTAAATTCCTATTTTGCATCTGTTTTCTCTCAGAAAGGAAATGTAACATCAACTGATCTTCACTGTCCTATTAAAGGAATAGAAGAATCCAGGATATCTATAAACAGAAAAATAGTGAGGAAACACTTAGCTAACATAAATGAATTCAAGTCTCCAGGTCCAGATGAATTACACCCCAGAGTACTGAAGGAGATAGCAGAAGAAATTTTTGAACCACTCTCCATAATCTTTGAAAATTCTTGGAGAACAGGAGAAGTCCCAGAAGACTGAGAAGAGCAAATGTTGTTCCTGTCTTCAAAAAGGGGAAGAAGGTGGACCCAGGGAACTATAGACCGGTGAGTCTGACATCTATACCAGGAAAGATCTTTGAACAAATTATTAAACAACATGTATGTAAGTACCTGGACAAGAATGAAGTGATTAACCAGAGTCAGCATGGGTTTGTAACTAATAAGTCATGTCAGACTAATTTAATTTCCTTCTATGACAGAATCACTGACTGGGTGGATCAGGGAAATGCTGTAGATATATTATATCTTGACTTCAGCAAAGCATTTGACAAAGTATCTCACACAATCCTTATTGAAAAAATGACTAAGTATGGAATGGATAAGGCAACTGTTAGGTGGATTCATAACTGGCTTAGTGATAGGACCCAAAGAGTGGTAGTAAATGGCTGCACATCCAGTTGGAAGAATGTATCAAGTGGGGTACCACAGGGCTCTGTCTTGGGCCCTGTATTGTTCAACATCTTTATCAATGATTTAGATGAAGGAATTGAGGGTAAACTGATTAAATTTGCTGATGACACAAAGCTAGGAGGGATAGCTAATACTAGAGAAGAGAGAGAGAGGATTCAAAAAGATATAAATAAACTGGAGCAGTGGGCAGCAACTAACAGAATGTTTTTTAACAGGGAAAAATGCAAAGTACTTCATCTGGGAAATAAAAATGAAAAAAGCGTATACAAATGGGAGGAATAAGGCTAAGCAACAGCACATGTGAAAAAGACTTGGGCATACTAATAGATCACAGACTGAACATGAGTCAACAGTGTGATGCAGCAGCAAAAAGGCAAATACAATTCTGGGATGTATTAACAGAAGCATACAGTCTAGATCACGTAAAGTCATTATTGCCCTCTATTCCTTTTTGGTCAGACCTCATCTGGAATACTGTGTCCAGTTTTGGGCACCACATTTTAAAAAAGACATCAACAAACTGGAGCAAGTTCAGAAAAGAGCGACCAGAATGGTGTTCGGTCTGCAAACCATGTCCTATGAGGAACGGTTACAGGATTTGAGAATGTTTAGCTTGCAAAAAAGAAGACTGAGAGGTGACTTAATAGCTGTATACAAATATCTCAAGTGCTGTCACATTGTAGAAGGATTATCTTTATTCTCACTTGCACACGGAAAGACTAGAAGCAATGGATGAAACTGAATTGGAGGAGACACAGATTAGATATTAGAAAAAACTTTTTGACAGTTAGAGTGATCAATGAGTGGAACAGGCTGCCTCGAGGGGTGGTGAGTTCTCCTTCAATGGAAGTCTTTAAACAGAGTCTGGACAGACATCTGTCTGGGATGATTTAGTGAATCCTGCTTTGAGCAGGGGGTTGGACCAGATGACCCAGGAGGTCCCTTCCAACTCTACCATTCTATGATTCTATGAAACGAGAAAAACAATGCTAAATACAAAAACACCCCGCAACTACTCCAAAACCTCACACGTCCCACACCCGTACCAGACCAATGCCCCCCGTCGTGAATTAAGGCCTAATGTAACTCCGATATCGATTAGACTTCCATCCACCAATACGTTGAATAGATGATGAGCCCAAACCCCCAGCTGCCGCTTCCATCGCCGCACCTATGCGGAATGGACCTACTTCACCACCCTGAACTCCTCACTAGCCAACAACCCCAAGAAACTTTTTGACACTTTTCACTCCCTCCTCAGGCCAAAAGCACAAGCTCCTATCACAGACATTTGTGCTGATGACCTGGCCTCCCACTTTATAGAAAAAATAGATACTATCCGTCAGGAAATCTGCTCTCAACCACCAAGTGCTGTGACTCCCATCCCTCCCTGCATTTCCCCTGGCTCAATTTCCACATTTGATCCTATCACAGAAGAAGAGGTCTCCAGACTCCTCTCTTCCTCTCGTCCGACTACATGCACTATCGTCCCCATCCCCTCACATCTCCTCCAGTCTCTCTCTCCAGTTGTCACAACTCACCTAACTACAATCTTTAATCTCTCACTCTCCTCTGGCATTTTCCCATCCTCCTTCAAACACTCCATCATTACTCCGCTACTAAAGAAACCCGCTCTCGACCCTTCCTGCACAAACAACTACAGACCGGTCTCCAATCTCCCCTTCATCTCTAAATTTTTGGAGCGCCTAGTCTACTTCCGCCTTACCCGTTACCTCTCCACTCACTCCCTCCTAGACCCTTCACAGTCCGGCTTCCGACCCCTACATTCGACTGAAACTGCACTCATCAAAGTGACCAATGACCTTCTGACAGCAAAACGTAACGGCGACCACTCTCTACTCATTCTTCTCGACCTTTCTGCAGCTTTCGACACTGTTGACCACTGTCTCCTACTGTCTAGGCTCCAGTCACTAGGTATTAAGGACACTGTTCTCTCCTGGTTCTCCTCCTATCTTTCTGACCGCTCCTTCAGTGTTTTGTTCTCTGGCTCCACGTCATCTCCTCTTCCTCTCACTGTCGGTGTACCCCAGGGCTCAGTCCTTGGCACCCTTCTCTTCTTCTCTACAAGGCCCCAATTGGACAGACCATCAGCAGATTTGGCTTTCAGTACCATCTTTATGCTGATGACACACAACTATACACGTCATCCCCCGACCTTACCCCCGCTGTTCCACAGAACGCCACCGACTGTCTGTCCGCAGTCTCCAACATCATGTCTGCTCTCTATCTGAAACTTAACCTCTCCAAAACTGAACTCCTTCTGCTCCCGCAGCCTACTAACCTCCCTAAATCTGACATCTCCCTCTCCGTGGGTGGCACCATAATAACACCCCGGCAGCAGGCTCGCTGTCTGGGTGTTATGTTTGACACCAATCTCTCCTTCACCTCCCATATACAATCTCTTGCCCGCTCTTGCCGTCTACACCTAAAGAACATCTCTAGAATCCGCCCTTTTCTCACCATGGAAACAACAAAAACCCTCACTGTAGCATTGATCCACTCCCGCCTGGACTACTGCAACGCACTATTACTTGGCCTCCCCATTACTCGACTATCCCCTCTCCAGTCCATCCTTAATGCAGCAGCAAGGGTCATCCATCTGGCTAATCGGTACTCGGACGGGTCCGCTCTTCGCCAGTCCTTACACTGGCTGCCCATTCATTATAGGATCCAATTCAAAGTACTTGTTCTCACCCACAAAGCTCTCCACAGTGCAGCACCCCCCTACATCTCCTCCCTCATTTCTATCTATCGGCCTAACCGACTGCTTCGCTCTGCAAACGACTTTCGACTAACCTCTGCACTAATCCGTACCTCCCACTCCCGACTACAAGACTTCTCTCGCGCTGCGCCAATCCTCTGGAATGCTCTACCCCAAGAAATTAGGACTATCCACAATTTGCATGGTTTCAGGCGCTCCCTCAAAACACATTTGTTCAGAGTGGCCTATCACATTCACTAATCAAAGTCGTTCTATGTTTAAGTGTGTATGTGTAGCCCATTCACTATCTCCATCCATCCCTCAGTCCCTCAAGATGGCTGGATCATCATTATAAATGCACCATTGTATATACACACCTGTACTTTGTATCTCCCCCACCTCATTGTAGATTGTAAGCTCTCACGAGCAGGGTCGGCTTATTTTGCTTTAATTATTGTATGGTTAACGTTGTTACTTATGACTTATGTTTTGAAACTGTTAAACTGTAAAGCGCTGCGGAATATGTTGGCGCTATATAAATAAAGATTATTATTATTATTATTAAAGAATGAGTCCCAAAACGAGAATCATCCAAACCCAACGATCGAATGGACTTCTTAAAAATGGCGTTAAACTGATACCGAGACAGGCTACCGCCATCAGCATGACACAATAACGAGCCCTCCAACCTCGGGCCCAGCTCCCAAAAACGCTGCAAGCACAGCGCCGGACACATCGAATACCCTGGTACACTACCCAAAACGACCCGTCGGCCCTTCCCCACCTGATCTGTTTTGGACCTACGCAACCAGAATTCAACCCCACGCAACGTCAATAGCACGTCCTTAGCCAACAAACTGCCTGCCACCTGTTTATTACCCGAAACCAGCTCGCCCACCCGCAAGGCCCCAAAAAATGCAAACGAAAAGGCTAGGCGAAATAACAAAACCTCAAAACGCGAGGAACACGTCGATTCCAAAACAAAGCCCAACCGTTCCAACAAACCAAAAGATACTGGGCCCTCGTATCACCCTGACCTTTTGCCCGACGGAAACCCTTTGCCGCCTGATGTACCAAAAAATCCCGAGTCCCACGCAGTCGGAAACCGAAAGACAATGCTGACAAAACACGCGATACCTTAGCACAAGACCATCCTTCCATTGCCCCCCGCCCCAACCAAGCCAACAAAATTCCTTCCTGATCCACCCTGGGCCCCGTAACTGGAACAGCTCCAAGAACCTCCTCCCACATTTGCCATACTGCCTGGTAAGCCTCCCAGGTTTTGGGGGCCAACGACGACCTAATCAGCGACTCTGCAGCCCGTAAACCACCTTCCATAGCTCCTCCGGGCAAGCTAAACCCTCAAACTCCGCTTCTGGGGCCAATGAGCGAAAACGATCCCACTGTGAACGAGAAAGAGAATCAGCTATGTTGTTTTTAACACCCGGAACGTGCGTTGCAGTCACGTGTGCATTCAGGACAAACATAACAAAACCAATTGTTGCAACACTCGAACAACAGGGGAGAAGATGCAGCAAGCCCATTAATCGCACAAACCACTCCCATATTGTCACAATTGAAACGCACCCGACGGTCCAGAAACTCCTGCCCCCACAAATGCACTGCCACAAGGATCGGAAAGATCTCCAACAATGGTATGTTGCGTATCAAGACCGCCGACACCCATTCCCCAGGCCAACGTGATGCACACCACTGTCCCTTGAAGTATGCCCCAAAACCGACACCGCCTGCCGCGTTCGTAAACAACTCCAACGTATCGCTCTCAACAACCTCAGCCATGACCAATGAGCGGCCGTTATACCCCTCCAAAAAAGAATCCCAAACCGCCAAATCCGCCTTGAGTTCCCCGACAACCTGATAAAGTGATGAGGGGCTCTAATCCCTGCCGTAGCGCTTGCCAGCCTACGTGAAAAAACTCGCCCCATCGGCATAACTCGACATGCAAAATTTAGCTTCCCTAGCAACGACTGAAGATCCCGCAACGACAATTTCTTCAACAGGAGAGCTCTGCCCACTTCAGCCCGCAGAGCCGACAACTTATCCTCGGGCAGCCTGAATTCCCATGCCACGTGTCAATGACAATCCCCAAAAAACACAAACATGTACTCGGACCCTCAGTTTTACCAGGCGCCAAAGGAACCCCAAAATGCTTCGCCACCCACTCGATTGCTCTCAAAATCCTATGACAGCGCAACGAATCAGCCGGACCAACACACAAAAAATCGTCCAAATAATGAATAACCGATTCGCAACCGGACACATCCCGCACCACCCACTCAAGGAAGGAACTGAAAGCTTCAAAACACGTTCATGACAAAGAACACCCCATGGGTAAACACCTGTCGACAAAGAACCCACCTTCCCAAAAGCAGCCCAGCAGCTTCAGGCTATCCGGATGCACAGGTAATAAGCGAAAAGCGGATTCAATATCGGTCTTAGCCAAAAGGGCCCCGCGACCGCATTTCCTCACCCACCGCGCAGCCTCGTCAAAAGAGGAATAAACCACCGAACAAATCTCCGGATCAATGCCATCATTCACCGACCTGCCCCGCGGGTAAGAAAGATGCTGAATAAGGCGAAACTTATTCGGCTCCTTTTTTGGAACAACACCCAAAGGGAAACAACTAAATCAGGAAAAGGTGGAGACACGAAAGGGCCCGCCATGCGACCCAACAAAACTTCCTTTGCCAGTTTTTCCCCAACAACCTCCTTATGCAACAGTGCCGAACTTAAATTCCGAAGCACCCGTGGAATGACAAACGGGGGATGCGGGATAACAAAACCGTCCTTAAAACCATTGAACAACAATGCCGCCTTCTCCTTGTCCGCATATCTATTTAGATAAGGGACCATCCTTTCCAGACTCACTGGAGTCACCCCCTTGTGAATTACCACTCCCAGATTTTGGCTTCCCTTTTTTAAAGCACTTAGACGCTCCATGTGAGGCGCCATTGCAGTTAGAGCAGATGTGTTTGAATTTACAATTTGCCCCAAACTTACACTGGCCATCATTAAACTGCCAGCAAACCCTCAACTTATGCCCTCCTGCTTGCCCTTGACCGCTTCCCCCTGCTGCCCCGGCGTTGTTACTACTTTGGCTGGTGCCCCAGCACCCCCCATGAAAGGAATGCCCAAATTTATTTTGCGCTATAACTCTCATCCACAGACCAATATCTTTTTGGTCCCAACGAATTGCAGGATGAACAGCCTTCCTTTGCCGGAATTGCTCGTCATACCTAAGCCAAGCCTGTCCCCCATACACCCTGTATGCTTCCCCATTGCGTCAAAGTAGCAAAATAATGCAGAACAATTGTCCGGAGCTTTCTCCCCGATAACACTTGCTAAAATGGCAAACGCTTGCTGCCAGTTTACAAAAGTCTGAGGAATTAAACCCCACCTCCGCTTTTCCTCCTCCTCCTTCTTACTATGCTCTTTTTTTGCTTTTATCCAAATTAAATTTCTCCAAAGGCAACAAAGAAAATATTTCTACATACTCGTCTTTCCAAATACGCTCTTTTACTTCCTTCTTCAAATGCGCCCCAAGGGGGCCCTCAAAGCATACGTACACTTCCCCATGAGCCCTATCATCCAAATGCACCCGACACTTTTTCTTTTTCTGTCTGCACCGACACCGACACTGGTTCGGCACTGGGCCCCACCTGTTCCGACCCGCTCAAACCCAACTGCCCCCCATCCTGCGACCCAACCCTTGCCGCCAACGGAGACGGAGTAACAAACCCCCTCTCCAATCGTGACAGTAAATTGCGCACATCAACTAACATCTCCCTAACGCCCCCAGCCGCCTCAACCACCCCCCACACTGTTACCAGCACCTGACTGATCGACCCCAAACGGTGAAGAAGACAAAAACGAATGACAGACACTTAACACGGAAGTACACTCACCAGGCTGCGAGGGAGCTGTGAGCCCTCCAGCCGAAAAACCTGGCTCCTGAGATGCATCCGCGCTGTCACGGTCCGACACTGCAACCTCCGGTAGCCTGCTGTTGAAGTCTGGAAGCCCCATCGGGAACATCGGGGGAGTAAGGCCTAAGCCCCTGTAGTGAATCAGCCCGCTGGTCCACGAAAAGCGATGACGCCTAGGTAGCCACGTCCGTAGCACCCGCTGCTGCTCCATTGTCGTGCGCAGAAGTGGTACCCCGCAGCACCCCAGGGACAGGACACCTGCATGGAACCCCCTCCCGCTATCCACGGGGCTTGGCTGCCTCAGCCCTGCCGTGTTGCAGGCCGCTGCCACACTATCTGGGACACTCATTATGGGATCGGCGGCGTAGGCAGGCCGCCCGGCAGTAACCGCGCAGCGGCGGCCCCCCGACGTATCTGAAACCTCACAGCGCATGGGGGATGAAACCTGCTGCCCTGCGTTGCCGGCCGGTACCTCAGCCACCAAAGGTCTGGAGCTGTCACTGTAGGCAGGCCGCCCTGCAGGTACCCTACTGCTGCGGCCCCCCGACGGACCTGGAGCCCCACCGCCGATGGGGGATAAGGACCAATGTCCTGCTTTGCCAACCGACCCCACGGTCGCCGACAATCCCGAGATGCTGAGTGAGGCAGGCCGCGCTGCAGGCACGGCGCTGCAGTGGCCTCCCGAGGACGCTGCTCTAGTAAGCCGCCCGGCGCGTGATGGCTCCGCCTCCTGAGCGCCACGAGGCGGAGGCGCAATCACCGCCGCAGGGCCTCGCTGGCTGACCAGATTCCTCCCAGGCCGGGGCCTGCTAACGCGAGCACTGCGTGGCGCCCGGCCTGGAGGGGCTCCAACGCCGACGCGAGGCCTGCGGAGCCTGATCGGGCGAGAGCCGTTCCGGAGGCTTCACCCGTCTCGGACGCCTCTCCCTCTGTGAAAGCCCAGCCGACTGCCCGGGAGTCCCCTTGATCAGGGTTGCGACCTGCGCCTCCAGCCATCCTGGAGGTTGCGACAAGGCCGCGGCCCTGAGGCGCTCCAGCGCCAGATTAACCGACATGGTAAGTTCAAGTACAAGTACTGCTGATGGGGGGCAAAAGCAAGAACTAAAAGGGGGCCACCCCTTACCTGGCCTTATAAACCCTCCACCACCCCCTTAATCTAAATGCTCCTCCCCCTTTGTAAACGCCTCCAACCCCCCGTCATGCTGGCCTCTACCCACGCCTCGTTTTTGAGGGAGGGAGGCTCTGCTCCGGCCATTACTTTGTCTGCAGGGCTTATGTTCACACCAACGTGCAAAGTGGTGCGTGTCCTCATAAACACTGCAGTGAAACGCATAACAGAACTTATTATATCTTGTTGCGGATGGTCACAGGAAAAATTCCACAGCATCATAGATAATTTTTCCTAACATGTATTACATACATTTTGCTGTATCTTGGTAAAAATTTTACAAAATAGACAGCATCCAGCGCTTTACAAAAAGTGCAGTCACAGAAAAATATGATTTAATCCTTGTAAAAATAAGTAAAGCTATAGCAGGAGGCAGCTTACGTATTTCACACTGTGTAATCAAGTTTGTAATCATATTATGGTCATTTTTCCTGTTATTAGACCTCTTGATGAGTGCTGGATACCTTAACTTTTGTGTAGTCTCTGCTATCACTGCCGACACAGAATTTGTTGGAGTCGTCTTATCAATCTGATGATTTGCTATGATATTTATTATTATTACACTTAAAACTTTCAAGGCTGTGATCAATAATTTTATACCAGTGGATCAGAGATCTGAATGATTTACAGTAAGTGTAATGTTAAATATCATAATTTTATCTGTTTTCTTTCCACTTTTATCAGTTTTAGTCGCCCAATAATAAAGTTTATATTGTCTTCTCAGCAGTTCAGTGATATTAGGGTATGTGCAGAGGTTGCAGAATCTGCTGTGGAATTTTCCACGCAGATTTTGCTAAATCCGCAGGTAAAATGACCTGCGTTTTACCTGCGGATTTAGTGCGGATTTGCTGCGGATTTTCCGCGGTTTTTGTGCGGATTTCCCCTGTGTTTTGAGACCTGCAGATTCCTATTTAGAGCAGGTCTAAAAACGCTGCAGTTCTGCACAAAAGAAGTGACATGATGCGGATTTAAATCCGCACCAAATCCGCGAGGAAAAATCCGCAGCATGTGCACTGCGTTTTTTTTATTTCCATTGAATATACCGTATATTCCGGCGTATAAGACGACCTGGTGTATAAGACGACCCCCCTACTTTTCCTGTTAAAATATAGAGTTTAGGATATATTCACCGTATAAGACTACCCCTTTTCCAACGCTTACCAAACACCGGTAAAAATTTAAAAAAACAGATTTGAATTTAACATGGTCATTTTTTAATTTAAATTCTTATGACATGCAGGCGTATAAGACGACCCTCCAACTTTTACAGTCAAAATATGAATTTGTCTTAAAAGTGTGGGGGGGTCTTCTTATACGCCAGGTGTCATCTTATACGCCGGGTACGGAACATATGGTGGGGGGAGTGGGCTTTTCAGAGGTGTTTACCTAGGGTCTAGGCGCTGGGCGACGGCGGCGGCTCCTTTTGTGCAGCCTGGGGGGGCTCTGTGCTGGGGGATGGCGTCGGAGGCTCCTCTCGTGCAGCCCCCCAGGCTCTGTGCTGGGGGACGGCGGCGGCTCCTCTCGTGCAGCCCCCCAGGCTCTGTGCTGGGGGACAGCGGCGGCTACTCGTGCAGCCCCGCAGGCTCTGAGCTGGGGGACGGCGGCGGCTCCTTTTGTGCAGCCTGGGGGGGGCTCTGTGCTGGGGGACGGCGTCGGAGGCTCCTCTCGTGCAGCCCCCAGGCTCTGTGCTGGGGGACGGCGGTGGCTCCTCTCGTGCAGCCCCCCAGGCTCTGTGCTGGGGGACAGCGGCGGCTACTCGTGCAGCCCCGCAGGCTCTGAGCTGGGGGATGGCGGCGGTGATTCTTTTCTCAATCCCCGGAGGCCCCGGCAGCTCCATTCATGCGATGCGGTGGCCTCCGGGAAAATGGCCGCTGAGGGCGGCGCATGCTCAGTTTCAGATCTCGTCTCCCGAGATCTTGAGACGAGATCTGAAGCTGAGCATGCAGCGGCCATTTTCCCGGAGGCCATCGCATCGCATCGCAGCAATGGAGCTGCCGGGGCCTCCGGGGATTAAGAAAAGAATCACCGCCGCCGTCCCCCAGCACAGAGCCTGCGGGGGCTGCAAAAGAGGAGCCGCTGCCGCCGCCCCCCAGCACAGAGCCTGCTGGGGCTGCACAAGAGGAGCTGCCGACGTCCCCCAGCGCCTAGACCCTAGGTAAACACCTCTGAACCGCCATACCCGGCGTATAAGACGACCCCCGACTTTGAAGACGATTTTCAGGGGTTAAAAAGTCGTCTTATATGCCGGAATATACGGTAATGCTACTGTACATCACTTGCAGTTCTGCTGCGGATCTGCAGCAGATTCTGCAACGTGTGCACAGACCCTTTATCTGATAACTTGAAGAGTAATGAGTAGGGTTGAGAAAATCGATTCGATGTGAATGGAGTTAGAGTTATATTTTATGGGATCCGAAAGTCCTGGTGAAATAAAACAATTTGCAATTAATTTTGAGCAAATTGACAAAAATGTAGGATGATTTTTTTTACTACTTGCAGAAAATTACATCAGCCATGGAAGGCCGACATGATCTCACGTGTGATGACCAGGGCTTCCCGATAATGTCTTGCTGCGATCACATCACATGGTGTAATCCAGCCAATCAAGAGGGACTATCAGAGCCTGTATAAAAGCCTAGGCAGGGAATGCAGTAGCCATTTTAGGGTGACTTGGGATGGTTAGAGGATGTTACAGCTACACAATAGAGACAGGAAAAAAATCCTTAAGTATTGGACAAATACTCTAGACAATGATATGTTGTACAACTGGAGAAGTGAAGTTGATGAGTGCAGTAGTCTGTAAATAATACAGAGATTCAATTTATAGGAGAAGAAAGGAGAACAGCAAAAATGTCAGACTCCGTGAGATGCACTGTATCTGGCATCTATCCTGCTGAACTTTAATTACATATTTTGGGCCCAATTCATCAAAATGCGGGACAGGCTGGAGTCAGTGTATGTCTCTTCATAAATCAGGAGTGTTGGACAAGTGGCATACTCATCAACAGCGTCGGACTGGAACACCTTGGGCCCACCAGAGAAAATCATTCTTGGGGCCCACTATGTAGCTACATAGAAATAAATACAAGACCACCAATTGTGCAGTAAAACACACTAATATCAGGGTATAATATAAGGTAGTACATGTCTTAATTATGTAGAAGGAGTTGGGGTAGCCTCCCTCATAGATTATAAAGCAGCCCCCTCATAGGGGATAATGCTGCCCCCATAAGGGATAATGCTGCCCCCCTCATAGAGGATAATGCTGCTCCCCTCATAGGGTATAATGCTATACATATAGATAGATAGATAGATAGATAGATAGATAGATAGATAAAAGATAGATACCATATATACTTGAGTATAAGCCGACCCCCCTAATTTTGCCACAAAAAACTGGGAAAACTTATCGACTCGAGTATAAGCCTAGGGTGGAAAATGAGATTATGCCCCACATGCTGCCCCATGTATTATGCCCCACAAGATGCTCCATAGATTATGCCCCCATAGATGCTCCTTAGATTATGCCCCATAGAAGCTCCATAGATTGTGCCCCCACAGATGCTCCTTAGATTATGCCCCCATGGAAGCTCCATAGATTGTGCCCCCATAGATTATGCCCCTATAGATGCTCCATAGATTATGCCCCCATAAATGCTCCTTAGATTATGCCCCCATAGATGCTCCTTAGATTATGCCCCCCATAGAAGCTCCATAGATTATGCCCCCATAGATGCTCCATAGATTATGCCCTCATAGATGCTCCATAGATTATGCCCCCATAGAAGCTCCATAGATTGTGCCCCCATAGATTATGCCCCCATAAATGCTCCTTAGATTATGCCCCCATAGATGCTGCACAGATTATGCCCCCATAGATTATGCCCCATAGAAGCTCCATAGATTATACCCCCATAGATGCTCCATAGATTATGCCCCCATAGATTGTGCCCCCATAGATGCTCCACAGATTATGACCCCACAGATTATGCCCCCATAGATGCTGCATTTTATAGGCCCCTTTATGCTGCAGCAGCTGCTGCTGCAAAAGAAAAGACATACTCACCTCTCGTTGCTGGGGGCCAGGTGCCGGTGTCCGGAGCAGGCGGGGACACCAGCGCGCTATGGGGGACAGGTGCCGGTGTCACCGCTCGCTCAGGGCCCCGGCACCTGAGAGATTTACCTGTCACCCGCTCCACCGCTGAGCGCCGCTGTCTTCGGGTCCTCCAGCAGTGAATGCTCAGGCAGAGGGCGCGGCGCACACTAACCACGTCATCGCGCCCTCTGCCTGAACATCGCAGCAAGAGGACCTGAGGACACAGCGGCGCAGCGGTGGAACGGGACAGGTAAGTAATGATATTCACTGCTTCCCACGCCCATTTCTCTTTAGCAGCGGGGACAGGGGCTCCTGCCTCCTGTCACCCGCTGCTGCTCCGCTGGCACGGGGTCCCCATGGGAGCTGCGTGGTGTGCCGCTATTAGCGACACGCCACCGGCTGGGGGCCCCTGGAGCAGCGGAGGCCCTAGGCAACTGGCCCCTGTATGCCAGCAGGTGCCAGGGCCCCCAGATGCCAGGGCCCACCGGAGTATCCTCCGGTTCTCCTGTGGGCCAGTCCGTCCCTGTCTGAGACTATCTTTGTGAATACACGTGGGGCTATCGAGACTCTGAAGGGCAGGCACTGCTATTGTAGGTGTGTGGGAACTCCCGCAATCTCCACTAATACTCTCAGGAATTTTTGATGCCCCACATATATAGGTACATGGTAGTATGCATCTGAAACAGCCCGGATACAGAAGTTTTACTGTTGATTTTAGAGTCTCCATTTTGAACTTTTCTAATTGGATATACTGGTTTAGGGCCTTTAAATTGAAAATTACCCTCATAGACCCATCTGGTTTGGGGTCATAAACAGAGTGTTGTAAAAGCCCTTTCCCTCTTCGTGGACTGGAACTTTTACTAGTACTTCTTTTAGTATGAGAAGCTGGATTTGTTCCTCTAAAATAGTTTGATTCATGTTGGAGACCCGAGTCATTACCATGCGCTGTGGAGGGAGGGTGGTAAAACTTAATTTTACTCCTTCTAATATTAGGTTGGTTACCCACCGTGAGGATGGTAGTGTCCCCCACTGATGGGCAAAGAACCGGAGTCTTCCCCCCACCGGCCCTCTGGCGTCATTGATGTTTTGGGTCTGGCTTGTGGGGAGGTTTATTAAAAAGGAATCCTTTATCCTTTCTATCTCTCCACCCTTTCACTCGCATGAATCTATCATCTGAGCGGCCTCGGCTTTCCCTCCCAGACCCCCAAAATGACTGCCGAGAATCACCCCAACGCCTCCTAAATAAGTATGGCTGTGGGAAATGTTTCTTTTTGTCCGCCGCCTTCTCTAGGATGTCATCTAGAGCTTTCCCAAATAGGTATTGGCCTTCACAGGGGACCCCGCAGAGCTTTACTTTAGACTGGAAATCTGCTGACCAGTTTTTTAGCCACAAAGCCCTACGCCCAGAATTGGACAAGGCCATGCACGAGCAGCACTACGTACTGAATCAACTGCCGCATCGGCTAAAAACCCTGCGGCTTTTTGCAAGGATGCTATTGCTTCTAGCAATGTATTTCTAGGGCATTTGTTTTTAATTTGGTCACTCAGCTCTTTCAACCACTTAACCATAGCTCGGGCCGTGCAAGTGGCGGCTACTCCTGGTTTAAACGCCCATGTTGAGACTTCCCAGGCTGATTTTAGAAAGTCGTCTGCTTTCTTATCAAGCGGATCTTAGTGCTCCCATATCTTCGAATGGGAGAGCTATGCCCTTAGAGGTACTGGCTATGGCTGCGTCTAACTTTGGCGCTTTCTCCCACTTTTCACAGACCTCCTCCCCAAAGGGATACTTCCGTTTCAAGGCCTGCGGAACCGACATTTTTTTATTTGGTTTCTTCCACTCTTTTTTAATTATGTTTAATACATTATCATGAAACGGAAAAACTTTCCTCTTTTTTCCTCCAGATTGCTAAACATAGAATCCTGGACTGACTTATGTTCCCTAGGTGTCTCTACACCCAAAGTGGACCTAACCAGCTTCAATAGCTTTCCAATATCTTCCGATAAAAAATATGGACGACCATATTCATCCTCCGAAGACTCACTCCCTGAATCATCAGAAGCTATTATTTCCCCCGGCTCATCCCCCTAATCCATATCTGAACTGTGCACAGGTGGAGGGGGATTTTCAGCATGTGTCATTTGTTGTTTAATCTCCTCTTTTACTGAGTTTTTTATTTGCTCTCTAATCATGGTTCTTTCAATACATGTGCGACACAGTCGCTTCTCATATGATTTAGGGAGAGTTTTTAAACATAAAGCACAGGCTTTATTTTTCTGTTTTGAAGTGGCTTTCCTTGCCTAAATAAACATGACACAGAGAGAGAGAGAGAAAGAAGGATACTCATTACTGAGTGGTCATTTGTTTGCCTTACAAAGGCACTCACCCACCACCGTTAGGTACCGCAGTTGCTGGTGGGTCTTGCAGGACCGGTTCCTGCGTTTCCTCTGCTGGGTCTGCCATGTTAGTGGATCTGTAGACACATTTCCACTGTGCCCAGCCACTTTTATATGCATGAGGATGAGCGGTGTTGCACTCCTGAATCAACTCCATTCTAGGAGCGTTCAGGGCACCGCTCTCCCCCGGCGTGTGACGTCACTTCCTGGCGCCCACCGGAAGTCGTCGCATCCCCTCGGTGCCTGCGTCGGGGTGCACACGCCGATTTCCTCCCCGACTCAGCCTCCGGCCAGGAGCGGTCGCTGGGGGGGTCCAGGTGCTGGATGGAGCGCCCCTGCAACGTCGGCCGGCTCAGCTCTCTGGCTTATGCCGCAGCCTGTCCTTGGCTGTCCGACTGCCGCCTCCTGCACCCAGACGCCGATCTCCAGAGGGAATCTCTCCCCAGGTACCGAACGCCGCAGGCTCCAGTCCAGAAAACAGGAAACCAAACTGAGGAGAGAGGTACCGCCCCCTTCTTTTATCTCCGCTGCAGGTTTCCTGTTTTCTGGGGGCGGAAGCCATCTCTCACTAATGGTGCTGTCATGGGGAAGGGAAAATATAGCATCACAACCACTCTCCGTACAGGAATACAGAACCAGAATCACCATCAGTACAAACATACAGAATCACAACATCTATGTGTACAGGAATACATCACCAGAACCACTAACAGCACAGATATACAGCATGAAATCTGCAAAACCCTTCCATTAGAATTTTAGCAGTCTTTGCTTATCTGTTTTGTATGTTTATTGTAGCTGCTGTCAATCATGAGGTTTAAAAGATTAGACTAATTCCAAAAGTCATTATAATGTAAGCGTGCTCAAGGCCATGTTAATATAGATGTATAACCTAGGATGTTTGACTGAAGAAAAATGCTATGCTAATAGGGGAACACAGGAAGCCCCATCAGGAAGCTAGGGTGGGATATGTTAAAAGAGTAAACTACTCCGATGGGAAGAAAAAAATCCTTAAACACTGGAATCATTACTGTACAAAATTACGGCTCCCATGTTCCTCCCAAAGTCTCTCATATCACTTTTGCACATGAAGTGGGATATAACTTGGCTCTCCAGTAAGTCCGCAATATATATATTTTTTTAACTGAATTGGTGTGTTGAAGCGTTTCACTTGGGCTTGGTGATACCAGAATGGAATATTCTGTATTTATTAATTGCTTTTTTGTACTGCAAGTTCATTTATCTGGATATTTAATGTGCTCCATTTGACTGCATCTGATGTCAGATATCATTCAGACTGCTGTATTGAAAGGGTACACTTCTGATTAGAGATGGGCGAACTTAAACAGTAAAATTCTATTAATATAAGACGCACCTAAGTTTCAGAGGAGAAAACTGGGGAAAAAAAAAATTGAAGCAAAAAATGAGGCTCATTCTGTCCTCTCCTAGTATATCCTCACCCATCCCCTGTAGACTGTGAGCCCTCGCAGGCAGGGTCCTCTCTCCTTCTGTACTTTTGTGTCCTTTGTCTTGCACATGTTTATTGTACTTGTCTATATTTCCCTTTTTCACATATAAAGCACCATGGAATAAATGGGGCTATATAAATGTATAATAATAATAATAATAAACTCCATTATTTGCTCTCTGCAACTTATCTACCTAATTTTGTTAACTAACCTGAAACAAGCTTACAGTATGTGGTCGTGTGCAGTGTGTTCGGGCTCCATTTGTAGTGCGCCTGTAATTAGGGATTTATTCACTTCAAAAGAATTCTTCGCCAGATACGGCCATTATATCCTCCAGTGAATACCTTGTTCACTGCCCCCAAAATTCCCTTCCCTCTACTGGTGCATCTTCAGTTTGAACTCCCATCCAGGGTGTTCATAAGTAATTTTCCCATGTCGATCATGATTGTTTTTTCCCCCTCGTACCCCAACAGGTCATTAAAAAGGAAAACAAATACAGAGGGAGTGGGGGGAGAATAAGTCCGATAAGAGACAATACACCCAACAAAATCAGACGCAACTTAACGTGAGGATTTTTAATTCATCCCAATATTAAAGTCAGAGGAAGTTGAACTACTGAATAAAGGGTTATCTTTGTCCCATGGACAGAGCAGATACATTTAGTCTGTTCTTAGACATGAACAGTTTTATTTGGAAATAGACATTTTCTTATACAAGCAAATAAAAAAAAAATAGCGATATTAAAACCCATGTGGAATCTCATGATGATGATGATCTGTCACAACAACAAGTCTCACGTCCAGATTCGTCCTAATCCTATTCTCAATTTTTACCCTATTTATCAACGATTATTTAATAATGAAGGAAATTAGAGCTTTCCCCCAGGTTTTTGGTAAAACCTGTAGGACGGTTGGCCCTTAGGAATCTGAAATCCAATAACCTAATAGTTATACGAGCTGCTGACAAAAGGGGTGGAGTGGTGGTTATGAATAGGTTATCCTACACTAATGAAGCAATGAGAATTTTGTAAGACTCACATTTTTAATCAACAATTCTCATGATCCTTCTCCCTCCTATTTTCAGGAACATCAATTAATAGAACCAGTTTATCAATCTAGATCAGTGTTTCTCAACTCCAGTCCTCAGGACCCACCAACAGGTCATGTTTTCAGGATGTCCTTAGTATTGCACAGGTGATAATTTTATCACCTGCTCAAGCATTAATTCCATCACCTTTGCAATACTAAGGAAATCCTGAAAATGTGACCTTTTAGTGGGTCCTGAGGACTGGAGTTGAGAAACACTGATCTAGATGATTTAATAAAAATGAAAAATATTTCCTGTTCATTAAGCATTATCAAACACCTCACTTTTACTTCTTACCCAAAGTTCATAAAAACCTTACAGACCCCTCTGGCTGTCCAATCACATCGTGTATTAATTCTATTACAGCCAATTTGTCTCATTATATTATACATTTATGCTGCTAGTTTTCTGCTTCTGGGGGCCGATCCCTTCTACAGTGCTGTCAAGGTGTAGGGGGAAAAACTACGAGTGCAACTTCATCCTAAAGCTAAGCTCATATTGCCATATAGTTGGTGGTTGTGTTTAACGTAGCGCACACTGACCCAATAACCTGCGATTTTTCATACAGATCAATTGCAGCATCCACTAGTCTGGTCCACTTTAACATAGCAGTGCATGTAACTGCAGGCAACTCTTGCACCGCTCCGCCAGCAGAAGAGCAAACAATTTCATGAAACCAGTATCCAGGTTCCCCCACTCCATTATATATTAAAAAAGAAATATATCTATGTCTATGTATATATATATATATATATATATATATATATATATATAGACAAAAAACCTGCACACGTGTAAAACTCTTCAACTGAGCAAATGCATGTGAAAGACAATGCTGCCTTTCTGCTAAGCTCGGCACACACAAGGAATACAAATGACAAGCCCATTAAAAGACAATATTTATTTATTTTTTGACAGTAATTTGCCTTTTAAAAAGGAAAAAAAACCTGAAGTTTAAAAATCAACGATTACAAGAGCATAAAACACCTAATTTGGAGGCATTGTAACAGGAAACACTTCATTGCAAACTGAAATGTGTGGCTGATATTAGATATTTATACTAATTCAGACTGACAGATAGAAGCCAATTAAGGCTGCATTCACACGGCTGTAATACAGCTCCATACAGGACGAGGATGAAATCCAGTAAGGACATGGCCGGGAAACCTACAGCCGGGCTTTTCTGTGGTAAAGGCTCCCAGATGGGATCAGATTTTGTTCCCGTCCTACTTTGCATATAAAGAAAATAATTTAACCATACAAAAAACAGACAAGAATAAAAACAGACAAAACACATGAATACAGCACTCCTTCCATCAGAGCATCCCCAATTATACAGTATATAATTTTTCAGTAAAGTGCATCTTCTGTGAGATTTGTCTAGTGAAACAGTATTTCGCCAATCTAAAACTTAAACACAAAAACGTGAATCATTAAGAAAGATGTTAACGTGAGGTTTTTCTTTTTTCACAACTTTTCACATTAAATAAACTGGAATTGGATATACTTGGCAAACATTTATACCTTGGAGAAAAAGCAAAACAAAAAAACACATGATTAGAAAAAAAACGTTTCTTGGTGCAATGGCAAATACAGTGTGAACAATTAGATCTTAGGGAGTTTTGGCGCAGTTATGACCGGGTTGGACTCCTTCAGACATCGCCTTGCTGCGGTTTTGTAGTCATAGGTACAGCTGTGAGTTTCTGAATAACGGTGAGTGGCACAAAAATTGTTCCCACACCTGGAAAAAAAAAAAAAAAAAGTATTTGGTTATGTTCACAAGTTGCGTTTTTTGCAGCTTTTTTCTGCAGTTCAGAATAGCAAAAGCTATAACACTTCAGAAATTGCATGCTTAATTTTTTACCGAATTGGAGAGCTGCAACATTTATTGAAATCTGCAAAACATCAATCCCACGTTTTTAGCAGCGCATTTTCACTTATATATATATATATATATATATATCAAAAGACATTGCAAAGAAATCTGCAAAACATCAATCCCACGTTTTTAGCAGCGCATTTTCACTCATATATATATATATATATATATATATATATATATATATATATATATATATATATATATATATATATCAAAAGACATTGCAAAGAGTGCAACAAACCGGTTTTGCGGCTTTTTGTGGAGAAAATTAACTTTATTAAAACATGTTTTTTTTGTGTCTTTTTTGCCAGAATGCATGCAGCAAAAACATCTGTAAATGCCATTAATTTAGAGAATCAAGATAAACAGATCTATAAATGGAGTTGAAGCTACCAAGTGTCCTCACAATCCTGTAATTATTCATTTGCCCTGTGGCAGCGCTGCAGAAGACTGATCACTTGTCCAGGTTCACTAGCAGATTCTATGTCAAGAGTATACACCATGTTCCAAATTATTATCCAAATTGGTTTTAAGTGTCATAGCGTTTTTTTTTTGTTTTTTTTTGTCAATGAAACCCATTGATGGTATTGTGTCTCAGGGGTTTTTGGATCACTGAAATCAATCTCAGATACCTGTGATAATTAGTTTGCCATGTGAGCCCAATAAAAGGAAAACTGGATGTTCCACACTATTAAGCAGGCCAGAGTTTTCAAGTAACATGGGAAAGAAAAAGGATCTCTGCTGCTGAAAAGCATCAAATAGTGCAATGCCTTGGTCAAGAGATGAAAACATTAGATATTTCTCGAAAACTGAATAAGCGTGATCATCGTACTGTTAAGAGATTTGTGGCTGATTCTGAGCACAGACGTGTTCGTGCTGATAAAGGCAGAATGAGGAAGGTTTCTGCCAGGCAAGTTCATCGGATTAAGAGAGCAGCTGCTAAAAAGCCATTACAAACCAGCAAACAGATATTTGAAGCTGCTGGTGCCTCTGGAGTCCCTCGAACCTCAAGGTGTAGGATCCTTCAAAGGCTTGCTGTGGAGCTTAAACCTTCTATTTGGCCACCCCTAAACAGTGCTCACAAGCAGAAACGGTTGCAGTGGGCCCAGACATACATGAAGGCGTAATTTTCAAACTGTCTTGTTTACTGATGAGTGTCGAGCAACCCTGGATGGTCCAGATGGATGGAGTAGTGGATGGTTGGTGGATGGCCACCATGTCCCAACAAGGCTGCAACGTCAACAAGGAGGTGGAGGAGTCACGTTTTGGGCCTGAATCATGGGGAAACAGATGGTAGGGCCCTTTAAGGTTCCTGAAGGTGTGAAACTGACATCTGCAAAGTATATAGAGTTTCTGACTGACAACTTTCTTCCATGGTATAAAAAGCAGAAACTTGTCTTCAGGAGCAAAATCATCTTCATTCATGACAATGCACCATCTCATGCTGCAAAGAATACCTCTGAGTCATTGGCTGCTATGGGCATAAAAGGAGATAAACTCATGGTGTGGCCACCATCTTCCCCTGACCTCAACCCTATAGAGAACCTTTGGAGTATCAAGCAAAAGATCTATGAGGGTGGGAGGCAGTTCACATCAAAACAGCAGCTCTGGGAGGCTATTCTGACTTCATTCAAAGAAATACAAGCAGAAACTCTCCAAAAACTCACAAGTTCAATGGATGAAAGAATTGTGAAGGTGATATCAAAGAAGGGTTCCTATGTTAACATGTAACTTGGCCTGTTAGGATGTTTTGGAGTTAAGTAGCTTTTTTGTTCAGTGAATGTGACCTCCTAATGCTGCAAATTCCACAAATGAGCATTTTCAGTTCTTTAAAACAGATCAAATGTTTAGAAATTCTACTGTGCCTAATAATTTGGAACAGTGCATTTTGAGTTTGTATTCATTTTGGAGATTATACTGTTATCATTGGGAGGTTTCTTCAATAAAATTCGATGTATACTCTAACGGGTGATGACTTTTATTAGACTGACTGTCATTTGCACGGACAACTTAGGAAAATCAGAGAA
Source organism: Oophaga sylvatica (assembly GCA_033576555.1). Taxonomy (NCBI): domain Eukaryota; kingdom Metazoa; phylum Chordata; class Amphibia; order Anura; family Dendrobatidae; genus Oophaga; species Oophaga sylvatica. The sequence goes on along the minus strand of JARQOD010000003.1, from coordinate 518,794,399 downwards.
AAATATCATTTGCATAATAATTTGGAACATGGTGTATTGCCACGCAGGTGCCCGAATAAGGCTCGAATCACACTAGCGTATGGCATCGGATGCGAGATGCTAATGACCCTCGGTTCCAGCTGAGTGTCAGTGCTCTGTGCTGTGATTCTCTCGCATGACAGCATTGGAGCACAGCTGCGGAGGAGACAGAGCATCTTGGCGTCGGCAGGAATCACACTGCCATAGACTTGTATGGGTGCGAGCTAGCGGAGTCTCGCTGCAAATTGCAGCATGCTGCAATAATTTCCTCATGCCGATTCAGCCTGAGAGAACAATCGCAGATCTGATCTTCCCCATAGAAGAACACTGGGCCGAGTGCTATGTGATGTTTTATCGCATAGCACTCGGCCGTGTTATATGGTAGTGTGACTAAAAGAGGATACCGATGCCGCTCATGGACCGCATCGGTATCCTCTTCCTGTTGACAGGGTGGGACTACTGGTGTCATGCCGACTGACAGCCAACTCCTGCTGCCTAATTGGGGGAAGTCGGCTGTCAATCAGCATGACACCAGTAGTCTGGTGTCTATATTTTTAAAGTCCAAGATATCCCCTTAAGTGATGGGGCAGAATTTGCCCGAATCAGCCTGCTCAGAGAAAAGTGTGCACTATGGATATATATAAAAAAAAAAAAAAGTACCCTTTTATTGAACTAGGCCAGCATGTATACTGACAGTAATCCCTTCATAGCCCTGGGCCACTAGCATTAACCATTCCACTGCCCTAAAATCACCAGGGCATGCAGACATTCATACCTTTCATGCCACAGACCATCAGGGTTGCTGATATTAACCTGTGCAATATCTTAGACCACCAGGTATTCAGACAATCTTCACTGCATTAGACCTGGATACTGTGTAATACTATTCACATGGATGCCATGTAGTGTTGTTTATAGCTACATAATAACATATTAAATGTAAGGTGATGAACATGAATATTTAAGGTGATTCAATATCGTGACAACTTAGGGACTTGAGGACTGTTCAACCCAACTTTCCTGCCCACTAGCAATGAAAGCCTAGAGGAAATATGACCACAGTAAGTTATATGACTAGTCAGTGCAGCAGTCATTAAGTTTCCTCAATCATATACGGGAATCAGAATTTTTAGGATGGAGAAAGGCCACTTCAATTGTATACAAGTCAATCTCTATCTTAAAGTGATTGTTCAGGCTTGGGACAAAAGTCTGCCGTTACTACGTGTGGTACGCACATGGTCACAATTCCTTGCTATTACTGTTGGGAGCGGACAGGTACATGACCACACATGGGAGATTTGCATACTCGTGGTCATGTGCCGACTAGATGTGTCCACGTTCTCTCAATTCACTTCTTGAGAGAAGCTGAATGCATCTAGTTGAAATTTGACCGCCAGTGTGCAAATCGTATACACGTGGTTAGGTGACCACCCGCTCTCAACGTCAATACTGAGGGATCGTGATAGCCGGCGCCAAGAGCAGGCAGGCGCGTGACAGCAAGTATGACATTTGCATACATGTAGTCATGGCTGACTACAGGTTCATGGCTTCTCGCAATACATGCAAATTCATGCATATTGAGGAGGCTGGATACATCTAGTCAAAAATTCTTACAGTGTGCACTGTGAGGATTCAGAAGTTGGCAGATATTTGGATCATCATTGGTCGGCAACTGGACAGAAAGCTGCCAGCAGCGGATCTTGATGATTGGCCCAAGTGCATTCAGTGTGGCAGAACATTCATTAGACAGCTATTGTGAAGGAGAGAATGGCTAATGAAACCAATTATTAACCTTATAAGCCAGTTCAGATATGATGTGACAAAGATGGCGTCTGTGTCCTGGAGCAACACCCTGGAAGGAAATTTTGGAATGTGAAAGTTGACACACTGAAGACCATATATGGAGTGGAGTTGGCATCGACCTATCGTAGACGGACTCTGGCTGTTCAGAAGATTGTGTGACGCCCTTTTCCTGTCTGTTACAAGATTCTGTTTTAAGAATAAAGTTCAGTTGTGTGCCAACTTTCACTGAGAGAGGAGCTTGTATCTGACTGTGTATCCGATACATTCTTTCCTCTAAACATGCACTCGGCTCATATTTAGGTCAGAAACAGGCAATCAAAAGGTCTCACTTTAAGAGATCACCCCAACACCATTAATACCAGCCAAGGTGTGCGAGTGTGGAGATTTCTGCACGTGACGTTCCCACTTATGTTTTGAAGATTTTGTTTTCATTGCTTCAATATTTGCATATAGTTTAAGTATATCCATCAGTCCATGACTTTACCCTTCTTGGTGTTGTAATTTCAATGTTGTAGAGCATATACATCACTAAATTGCCCTTCTTAGTGTCTAACAGCCTGTAAATCATTTTTTTCCTTGTTCAATCCACAGGTCACACTCAGCAGACATTCAGACAGCATTTAAGCAGTTACCTGCATTCATAGCTAGTCGCCAGGCCAGTTTTCTTCCCACAGAGAAAGCAATGTTTTGTTGTCTTCTTCTTAGTCCGCACAGTAGACTCAACAGGAGGAAAGAGATGTGTGGCTTCAACTGTACAGGAGGGAATGAGAGGAACATTAGAACAGAGTTAAGGTACTGCCACACTACACAATCCCGCTAGCGATCTCGTTAGCGTTGCATACTAATGAGATCGCTAGCGGGATTGTTTCTATATCGCTAGTAGCTACCTATTTTAGCGATGTCGTTAGGACGCTATCGCGGTTAGCGATCTCCTTAACGACTTTAGCGGTACAAAAGTACCGCTAAATCGCTAATAAAGGTGCAACACTCAGCGATTAGATACTTACCAGCGGGGCGCCAGCGACGAAAATAGGGTCCGGAACGATCGCTGTGATGAACGATATCACAGCAGGGGCCTCGTCGCTGGTAGATGCCGCACACAACAACATCGCTAACGGGATCGCTAAATAGTGACGTTTTTTAGCAATCCCGTTAGCGATGTTGTTTAGTGTGGCATACCCTTTAGTGAGTAATGCTGCGGCCAGGGTTTAGGACAAGGGTTTCAATAATTTTACAGTTTTTCTTTTTTTGTTTTTACATTTGTCTTTCCTAAAACATAAACCTGTTAAGAAGAAAAGAATAAAGAGTTGGGCAGGTTAAATGCCATCTTTTGTTCTCAAGGGAGATAACCCGCGGAGTGAAGCGTCTTGCATGGCTTTACTCTCCCCATTTAAAGCACATGGATGCTTGGCTGGATTGAGGAAGCATTTAAAAATAGGATGGGGGAGAACACATACACACGTGGTCAAAATTGTTGGTACCCCTCTTTTAATGACAGAAAAACCCACAATGGTGACAAATAACTTGACTGTCAAAAGTAATAAATGAAAAATCTATGAAAATGAACAAATGAAAGTTAGACATTGCTTTTCAACCATTACATAGAATTTAAAAACAAACAAAAAAAAAAAAAACCAAAAGACTCATGAACTAGGCCTGGACAGAAATGACAGCACCCTTAACTTAATATTTTGTTGCACAACCTTTTGAGCCAATCACACAATTCCTGTAACTGTCAATGAGACTTCTGCACCTCTCGACAGGTATTTTGGCCCCACTCTTCAAAAGCAAACTGCTCCAGTTGTCTCATGTTTGAAGGTTGTCTTTTCCAGGTGGCATGTTTCAGCTCTTTCCAAAGATGCTCAATAGGATTTAGGTCAGGGCTCATAGAAGGCCACTTCAAAATAGTCCAATGTTTTCCTCTTAGCCATTCTTGGGTGTTTTTAGTTGTGTGTTTTGGGTCATTATCCTGTTGCAAGACCCATGATCTGCGACAGAGACCAAGCTTTCTCACACTGGGCAGCACATTTCTCCCTAGAATCCCTTGATAGTCTTGAGATTTCATTGTACCCTGCACAGATTCTAGACACCCTGTGCCAGATGCAGCAAAGCAGCCCCAGAACATAACAGAGCCTCCTCCATGTTTCACACTAGGGACAGTGTTCTTTTCTTGATATGCTTCATTTCTCCATCTGTGAACATAGAGCTGATGTGCCTTGCCAAAGAGTTCCATTTTTGTCTCATCTGTCCATAGGACATTCTCCCAGCTTTGTGCATTGTCAACAAGTAGTTTGACAAATTCCAGTCTGGCTTTTTTAATGATTTTTTTTGGTCTTGGTTGTCTCCCATGAAGTCCACTTTGACTCATAATGACGGATGGTGCGATCTGACACTGATGTTCCTTGAGCTTGAAGTTCACCTTTAATCTGTTTAGAAGAAGTTTTTCTGGGCTCTTTTGTTACCATTCGTATTATCCGTCTCTTTGATTTGTCATCAATTTTCCTCCTGCGGCCATGTCCAGGGAGGTTGGCTACAGTCCCACATCAAGCTGCTTGGAGATGGTCTTATAACTTTTACCTTTAACATGTCTGTCTATAATTTTCTTTGTAATCTCCTGAGACAACTCTTTCCTTCGCCTCCTTTGGTCCATGTTGAGTGTGATACACACCATGTCACCAAATAGCACAGTGAGTATCTGTAGCCCTCTATACAGGCCGCTCACTGATTCCAAGATTGTAGATACCTGTGATGCTAATTAGTGGACAAACCTTGATTTAACATGTCCCTTTTGTCACATTTTCAGGGGTACCATCATTTCTGTCCAAGCCTATTTCATCAGTTTTTTTTTTCTTTTAATTCTGTGGAAGCATGGTTGAAAAGCAATGTCTGACTTTCATTTATTCATTTTCATAGATTTTTTTTTTATTATTTATTATTACTTTTGTCAGATTCAAGTTATATCTGTGACCATTGTGGGTTTTCTGTCATTAAACGAGGGGTAACAACAATTTTGACCAAGTGTGTATTGAATGTATATGGTCCCCTTAAGTTTACATTTGATGCTCATATTGTTTACAATGCCAAAAATTTAATGCAGATGGGATTACCATTCTGCTAAGGCTACGTTCACATTTCGTTTGTATGTTCCCGAGACAATGCTCTCCTTAGCTTTGGTTCTTGTGCTGTGTGGCACACAACATGATACCAAACAGCACTGTGACTAATTTCCACACTTTACATAGGCAGACTGACTGATTACAAAATTGTAGACACCTGTGATGCCAGTTACAGGACACCTTATTTTTGACATGCCACTATGAAAATAAATTTGACCAAACTTTTTCTAGGGGGTAGAATAATTTTTTGTCCAGGCCAGTTTCATAAGTTTTTTTTTTTTTATATTTCTGTTGAACCACAAAAAGGTCTGAATTGCTCATTACTTAATATTAATTTTCAGTGTAAATTTGACTTTTGTTCAGTTTCAAGTTATTTCAGTGACAATTGTGGGGTTTGCCTTCATTAACAGATGGGTACCAACAATTTTGTCCATGTGTTAATTTAATTATATATTTATCCACACATACATACAAGATAATATAAAGGGCAACACAGATGTAGCTACCAAACAATTGTTTTTCATGTATATTTACTAGTCTATATAGATCAGTTACTGGATCTGCAGTTAGGTGTTTTTGTAAGAAAACTAAATGTTAACTTGACTCTTACTTGTGCCTCTTCCACAGCTCGTATTTATTACACTCTGTCCAAGTCTGTGAGGTGTCTGTAAAAGATAACGACAGGAAAAACAGTTTCATCAAACAATACAATGACACAATGGTGTGACACCACTATACAACTATGTGCTGGCCAGCGGGAGACCAGCGATCAAAGAAAAGTCCAGGACATACAGATTTTTGTGTTACTCACCGTAAAATCCTTTTCTCCGAGACGCTCATTGGGGGACACAGGACTGTGGGTGTATGCTACTGCCACTAGGAGGCTGACACTAAGTAAACATAAAAAAAAAGGTTAGCTCCTCCTCCGCCGTATACACCTCAGCACTGGCCGCAGGCAAACCCAGTTTAGTGCAAAAAGCAGTAGGAGGCTAAAATAAATCAGAGTTAACACAGATACAGTATATCCAGAAGAAAAAACTGCTGATACAGATTAATCAGAGAATAAAGTTAACTCAAAACAAAGCCATCCGGCTCTTAGGGAGGGTGCTGTGTCCCCCAATGAGCGTCTCGGAGAAAAGGATTTTACGGTGAGTAACACAAAAATCCGTATTTCTCCTTCGTCTCATTGGGGGACACAGGACTGTGGGACGTCCCAAAGCAGTCCCTTGGGTGGGAAACCGACTCCACAGTGTAATTTATAATCAAGCATTGCTTATAGGTGCGCAACCGCGCCCTGAAGAATCCTTCTACCCAGACTGGCATCCGCAGAAGCCTGGGTATGGACATTATAATGCTTGGAAAAGGTATGCAGACTGGACCAGGTTGCTGCCTTACAAACCTGTTCCACCGAAGCCTGATGCCGGAGGGCCCAGGAGGCACCCACCGCTCTGGTGGAGTGAGCCTTGATCCCTGCAGGGACCACCGCGCCTCTGATGCGGTAAGCCTCCTGAATGGCTAACCGAATCCACCTAGCCAAGGTTGATTTAGAGGCAGCGAGTCCCTTCCTGCGACCTTCAGGGAGGACAAACAGCGTGTCCGTCTGTCGAAAAGACGCCGTCCGAGATACATATCTCCTGAGTGCTCTCACCAGATCCAGCGTATGGAGAGCCTTCTCCACTCGGTGCGTCGGAGCTGGGCAAAATGAGGGCAAAACAATGTCCTCATTAATATGAAATGAGGACACGACTTTAGGCAAAAAAGGTGGTGTTGGTCTGAGCACTACCTTATCCTGATGGAAAAGCAAGTACGGAGCTCGACAAGACAGTGCGGCCAGCTCCGAAACCCGCCTTATGGAAGTTATGGCTACCAAAAACACCACTTTCCAGGAAAGAAATGACAGAGAAACCTCCTGCAAAGGTTCAAAAGGAGACTCCTGCAGGACTCCCAGGACTAGATTGAGATCCCAAACATCTAAGGGAGCCTTGTAGGGGGGAACTATATGGACAACCCCCTGAATAAAGGTCCTAACCTGAAAATTAGACGCGATACTTCGCTGAAAAAGCACTGATAAGGCTGATATCTGGCGTCTAAGCGTACTTGGCGCTAGACCTGAATCTAGGCCTGCCTGGAGAAATGACAGAATGTTTGGAATTGAAAACCGAAGCGGGGAACAACCATGTTCCCTGCACCAAGCAAAAAAGACCTTCCAAGTCCCGTGGTAGATGCGAGCCGAGACAGGCTTTCGGGCGCTAGCCATCGTCGCGGCGACCTTTTTAGAGAATCCAGCCCTGGTCAGGATCCAAGATTCAACAGCCAGACCGTCAAACACAGGACCGCTGAGTTCTGGTGGTAAACTGGGCCTTGGGAGAGAAGGTCCGTGCCTCTGGCAGTCGCCAGGGTGCGTCGGCGAGCAATTGTACCAGCTCTCGTACCATGAACGACGCGGCCAATCCGGAGCGATTAATATCGCTGGGACCCCTTCTAACCTGATCTTTCTGATCACCCTTGGGAGCAGAGCTATGGTGGAAACAAGTATGGAAGATGAAACTGATTCCATGGTAGAACCAGGGCATCCACTGCAATTGCCTGCGGATCCCGGTACCGGGAAACAAAGTTGGGCACCTTGGCATTTATCTTGGAAGCCATCAGGTCCACATCTGGGGTTCCCCAGCGTCGGCATATCTGCTGAAAGATCTCGGGATGTAGAGACCATTCCCCTGATGCTATGCCGTGACGGCTGAGAAAATCTGCTGCCCAGTTTTCCTCGCCCGGTATGTGGACTGCTGAAATCACAGAGTGATTTACCTCTGCCCAGGTCAGAATCTGTTTTACCTCGTGCATGGCCGCCCTGCTGCGGGTACCTCCCTGATGGTTTATGTATGCCACCGCCGTGGCATTGTCCGATTGTATTCGGACTGGGCGGCCCGCCAGATGCTGGTGAAAATGCCTCAAAGCCAGCCGAACAGCTCGGATCTCTAAAATATTGATCGGGAGGGTCGATTCTTGCTGAGACCAAGTTCCCTGAGCTGTGTGGTGACGAAACACTGCTCCCCATCCGAGCAGGCTGGCGTCCGTTGTGACTACCAACCAAAAATTTGGAGGAAACAAACGACCCTGTCGAAGAGTGGTGTCCCTCGTCCACCACGTAAGAGTCTGTCTGACCTGCAGGGACAGACGGCACCGCAGATTGAGGGAGTAAGGGCTCCCGTCCCATACTGCCAAGAGTGCATGCTGAAGGGGGCGAAGATGAAACTGGGCAAACGGAATAGCCTCGATTGCCGCCACCATCCTTCCTAGGACCCTCATGCAAAACCGGATGGTGTGAGGAATGGTTGGCGAAGGATCCGTACCTCTTGGCGGAGAACTAAGGCCTTGTCCTGAGGAAGAATTATCAACCCTTGAGCGGTGTCGAAATTCATCCCTAAAAAGGTGATCTTCCGAGATGGAACGGGAGATGATTTCCTCATATTCACCAGCCACCCCAAGCGAGCAAGGGTGTCTAACGTAATGTTGACACTTTCCTCGCAGGTCTGAAAAGACGGACCCTTGATGAGGAGGTCGTCTAAGTAAGGCAGGATGACTATCCCCCTGGAGTGCAGATGGACACAACAGCAGCCATGACCTTTGTGAACACCCTGGGGCTGTGGCTAGCCCGAATGGCAGGGCTGCGAACTGAAGATGAAGTTTGTCGATGGCAAACCGAAGAAACCTTTGATGAGGGGGAAATATGGGGATGTGAAGATAGGCATCCTGGATGTCTATTGATGCTAGAAATTCCCCTTTTTCCATGGCTGCAATGACCGAACGGAGAGATTCCATTCAGAAATGCCGAATTTTGACAAACCGGTTCAATCGCTTTAGATCCAGAATGGGCCTTACGGTACCGTCCTTCTTGGGTACAATGAACAGGTTGGAATAAAATCCCTGACCTCTTTCGACCTCCGGTACAGGTACGACAACCCCGCTGTGCCGAAGAGACTCGACCGCCTTGAATAAGGCACGAACCCGAGACTCCTCCTTGGGAAGACGCGAGGGAAAAAAGCGATTTGGGGGAAGGCTGGTAAATTCTATTTTGTACCCCGTAGAGACTAACTCCCTGACCCACTCGTCGTGAGTCACTGATAGCCAAGTGGGGCGAAACCAGAGTAAGCGGCCGCCTACCCTGGATAAATTGACCGGATTCTGCCTCCAGTCATTTGTCCGAATATCTTTGGGGTTTGGACCCTCTAGATCTTGGCTGATAAGATCGCCCTCTTCCCAGAGGGTTGGTCCTGTAGGTGACCTGGCGATCTCTGGCCTGATTAGGCCGACCTGAGCCGCTGGAGGTGGCTGGCATGGCCCAGCCTGGGTTACGAAAGGCCCTAAAATGAGGCTGAGGTTGTCGACGAAAAGGTTGTCTAATCCTTTGCTGAGGAAGGAAACTGCTCTTCCCTCCCGTTGCATCAGATATGAGCTGATCCAGTCTCTCGCCAAATAACCGACCACTCTGATATGGTAAAGATGTAAGCGACTTCTTTGAGGTTGAATCCGCTCGCCAGGTTCTTAGCCACAAGGATCTTCTAATGGCAATTGCATTAGCAGCGGCTAATGCTGCGCAATTTGCCGCATCCATGGACGCATTAATTAAAAAGTCTCCAGCAAGAGCTATTTGATTAGAAATCTGGGTTACCTCAGACGGCACCTCTATGCCGTGAAGAGCTCTATTTAGAGACTCCGACCAGGATATCATGGCCTTGGCAACCCAAGTCGCTGCAAAAGAAGGAGAGAGAGCAGAACCTGATGCCTCAAATACCGAACGGGCCAAACTCTCAATTAGACGATCCGTTGGCTCCTTAATAGAGGAACCGCTGGGAATGGAGAGGAGCGTTTTAGATGCCAAACGCGAAACAGGAGGATCAACCGAAGGAGATTCTGTCCACTTCTTAAGGAGCTCAGGAGCAAAAGGATATCTAGTATTGAGAGCCTTTTGTCCAGCAAAGCGCTTGTCCGGTTTCTCCCGGTGGCGCTGCACTAATTCTTCAAACTCAGGATGAGCTCCAAAAACCTTATGGGCTTGCCTGGCTCGTTTAAAGGACACCTTGTGACCAGAGGTCAAGGTGGACTCATCGTCTATCCCCAGGGTTTGATTGATAGCTTCGATCAAACTGTCAATTGTCTCCTGACTATACGGTGCCTCTATATTAAGTGATTCTTCCAAATCGGAATCCGAATATTGATCACTTGCCAAAGGAGAGGGAGAGCGGGAGACAGAACTAAAAGATGCCGAGGCTCCGGACGGCATGGGCGACACAGTGTGGGTTCGTTTCCCCTGTGTCTGCCTGGTGAGAGCGCGGCCCCTGCAGGCCGGAGGTTCCTGAGACGTAGCCAAGACGGGTGAACCACTGTCCCTGCTCCTATCGGGAGCTTGAAGGGACTCGACCGCTCTGGTTAATGACGCCACAGATTGAGCCAGGGATAGGGCCCACTCAGGGGGACTTGACGCACTAGGCTCGGCTATAGGAGAGGGTTCCTGAGCTCGTTCAGAGTCACAGGCTTCGCAGACCCGAGAAGTCTGGGCGTGCGGAAAAGGGGACCTACAAGCAATGCATGCGGTATAAAGTATCGTATGAGTCTTAGTTCTTTTGGACATTCTGAATCCGTCACAGAGTACACAATAAACTGGATGTGTCGGTCAGCGGAAGGGGCGCAAAAGTGCGCAACAATCAGGCTGGAGGTATAGCCTTACCCCAGTCCTGTATCCCCTGCGTCCTTAAACAGCGTGTTCCGGATCGGAGTCCGAATATAAATGTGTCCCCCAATGCGCAGAAAAAAAGACATCCGAGCTCCAAAACTTTCAAAAAAGAGCGCTCCTCTGTCAGAGAGGAAGTGCTCATGTAGCCGAGCCTCAGGAGGGAGGGTCAAGAGGCGCGGCCTAGAAGTTAGGCTTCCGGCTGCGGCCTAAACTCCGGCAAAAAGCCGGGGGCTAAATTTGAAGCCGCGGCCTAGCGCCCACCGAAGCCGCGGCCTAAATTTCCGGCGGAGGCCGCCCCATAAGCGGAGGGCGGGCCCGCCGGAAGAAGACGCCGCCGTGGGTGGAGCCCACTCCTGCGACCGCGGCCCCTCTAGCTGACGCCGGCACTATATTCCGGCCCGCGGCCTAGTCCCCGGGAAAAGCCGGGGACTAGATTTGAAGCCGCGGCCTAGCACCGGCCGAAGCCGCTGTCTAAATTTCCGACGGCGGCCACCCCAAGTCGGGGGGCGGCCCGCCGCCGCCGGGAACGGAGCCCCACTCTCACGACAGCGCCCCCCCCCCCCTCCGGCCGACGCCGGACAAGATTCTCACTTCTTCCAGCCCGCGGCCTAGTTCCTGGATAAAGCCGGGGACTAAATTTTACCCGAAAATGCTGCTGCAACCTTCGGGCGGCTGTCCAGGCGGGGAACGACAGTCTGATGCTCCCCAACAGATCCTCCTAAGGTGAGCCGTCTCTTCATGCAGCAGAAAAGGGGGACTCCGTAAAAAAAAGGGGGGGGAAGGACGGTGCAGGAACCCTAACTCCATCACCCCTTCAGGGGATGAGGAGAGGGACCGTCCGCCTCCTTGCAGCACCGCAGTCTAGCATTGGTGGTGCAGTGCGGGCCGCACAGACTAACTCCTGCCTCTGTACAGCCTAGGGTTTCAATACCTTAGGGTGGTCAGGGCTGAGTCCGGCATTCATGTCCCACGTTGCGGGAAAGGGTACGTTGGAGGCTTTACTCCACGTGCTCGCCCGTTGATGGTTTGGGGAGATCGGACCCTTTCAATAGGATCCGTCGCCCCTATCTCATCTTCATGGGAAAAAAAAAAAAAAAAATGGTCTGGAAAAAGAACCAGACGTGTGCCTCCATCAGACACTAAGCAATAACTGGGTTTGCCTGCGGCCAGTGCTGAGGTGTATACGGCGGAGGAGGAGCTAACCTTTTTTTTTATGTTTACTTAGTGTCAGCCTCCTAGTGGCAGTAGCATACACCCACAGTCCTGTGTCCCCCAATGAGACGAAGGAGAAATTCAGCGAGGATCAGCGATACCCAGCAGGGGGCTGATCGTCGCTGCATGTCAAACATGGCGAAATCGCTTCTGAGATCGCTGTTGAATCACAAAATTTGTGACTCCGCAGCGATCTCGCTATGTGAGACGGGGCCCTTAGGTTGTGCAGGGCACTGCAGCAGCTTCAGTAACCATGGTTGTGACCACTCAGTGATCATAACCATGGATACCCAAGCTACTGTAACGCCCTGTACATGGGGTAAGCAACATAGCGAGTCAGAAGAACTACACTACATTTCTAATTGGAGGTATTTGCCATTACACCTACTACATATTGTTATAGGAATTTGGATATGGGAATACCCCTTTAAATGATGAATTTATGAGCAAGAAGGGAGAATAGATAGGTGGAGAAAGCCATTTTTGTTACAAAATTACATATTGCAAAGTTTCTTCGCTTGTACATGTTGAAATACAAAAAAAATAAATAAAAAAATAAAATAAAAAATAAAAATATGAAACTAACCCGTTCTATAACCCACTGCAGTATATACAGTAAGATCTAATGTATTAATATTTTGCAGTTTTTCAATTGAACTTGATGGACATGTCTTCAACTGTACTACGTTTTTTGGGTTTTGTTTCGATGGCATTCATGGCGTAGTAAAGATGACTTGTTTGATCATTTCAATTATACAACCAAATTTCTTTACTTCTCTGTTGATGTAGAAGTACCAACCAGTGGAATTAAAAGAGATAGGTCTCGATTGGAGATTCAATACAATTTCTCAGCGCCAATGCTGACGTAGCATTAGTTAGAACCCATTAAAAAGAGACTGTCAGCACAGAATGACTGTTCAAACCCAGTAGCACAGCTTGGTGCGGCCATTTATATACACCTTGCCATCTGCTCGTTTTCCCATCAATCTTCACCCCCTCCTCTTTGGCTTTATGAAGCTAAAGCCCTCAAAGAAGGGTGAAACTAGATGTAAACCAAGCAGGTTGAGAAGGTGTATTAAAAAGTGAAGCTCCGAGTGCCTGTACTTGGTTTGACCAGTTATTCTGTGCTGACAGTCGACTTTAAGTGAATACTTACATTGAAGATGTTCAAACTCTCATGTACGGAGAGTGCCTCTTCCTGGAGGGTTGTTGATGGAGCGATAAGATGATTTCGTAGTCTTCCGGGATTACAGGAGCTGTTCAAGTCATCTCTACTTGTGCTTCGAGCCAGCGAAGCAAAAAATCCTAGATTATTAAGTGATCCCATGGGTTCTTTAGATGCTTTATTAACCATCTCTGTCATATCTCTAGCTTCCATTTTTGAAATCACATCTGATGCCTTCCCTGGAGATTCCACTTTCACACCTCGGTACCTAGTAGTCCTAGAAATGGTAGGATCGGCCATGTTTCGGAGCTGCAGAGAATGGAAATGACTGTGTGAAGCTGGTGGTCTCAAGCTTCTGAAGTCAAAACACTTAGGGTGACGTGACTTCGAGAAGGTGGCATCATTTAATTTTGGAGATAAGTGGATGGGTGATAGAAACTTGCTTCTTGGTGGACTTACTTCAGAAGTATTACGAGAGGTCTCCAACAAATCAGAGTTCAATGATTTGGAGAATGCAGTCTGATGTGTCTCAATGGTGGAGGCCTCTTGGTTTCCTTCCAACAGGTCAAAATCAGACTTCATTTTCCTCAAGCTGCAAAGTTCTCCATACTGCTCAGGGGGTCCTGCCTGTGCCAACAATGCAAAGGATTCAGAAATTGACCTAGATGCATCTTCAGATGAGAAAAGGTTTAGGTTCTGGTGTAAAATGGGGTCACTGTCTTTTTTCAGCACATCATTCTTGGGGAAAGGTGTAACCGGAGAGAGAACTGCATTTGTTGAATGACTCGCATCTTCAAGTTCTACACGCGAAACCTTGGGGGGTAAATTAATACTAGAGAGTGATGGAATTAATGATGGGCTTCCCCAGGTCTCCTCTGCTTTCAGAAAGTCACTAGTGATAGACGGTATTGTCCTAGCAGCAGTTAGGGTAGAAAGTGCATTGTGGGAAGACTCCGAGACGTATGGGTTCCCGGGAGGTAGACAAGTCTGTCCAATGTGGGGGAGAACTTTTAGAAGTCTGTGACGGGAAGAAGCCATTGAGTTGCTTGTAGGCCGAGGAGCATTAGGAGGCCGTGGTTTCAACTTCGAAGACATCTTCGGCTGCACAACAACAAAAATTGAAGAGAGACATGAGAGCATCACGTAACATACAGCATTCATCCAATATTTTAAGGATAGGTAATAAAATGTGGGAACCAGACTGCTGCGATTCACATTGATCATGAGACTGGGGGTCTTTTATTCTCTGTGTAAGAGGAGTGACAGCTGGGACCCACATTGATCCTGACAATGATCCCAAGTCCCTCATGTGAATGGATCAGTAGAGCGAATGCGTAAACAGCTTTATCTCCTGTCTTAGGCAGGGGGATCGTGAATGTGCACTACCAATCCATGGATGGGGAGGGGAGAAGCAGGAACAGGATCCCCGGTGGGATTCCCAGAGGTTAGACCACCTACACATACATTTATCATCTATGTGAACCCCTGTTAGACAGGAGCAGCCACTTTTCATATTTTTGATAAGTTAAACTACAAAACTAATAAAACAATAACCCGGCTGTCAAGTAGTTCACACAGTGTTAGCTATACTCAGATATAACCCCGGGCATTTGTGTTATACACCCACGAGCAACAACTATGAGAGTGAAGTCCTGTTATCTGACTACAACACATTGGGACGTTACATCCGGTTCACTATACATTTTGTGATTGCAGTTTTCAAAAACAGCCGTACTACTTAAGAGAAACAAACAGTTTATGGCGTTGGTTTAAAGACCTTTTTATTGAGGTTCATGTTCTCCATCTTTGATTTCAACAACTTCATTTTGTTCATAGTGATCGAATTTTCTATAATCTGTTGGCCAGATGGAGAAGCCTCAATGTCATCTTCATCTTCAGCGTACAAGTTATAGACCGAACCTCCACTAACGAGAAGACAAAAAGAGTTTGTGTACAGAACAGAAGAAACTCAACCAGAAATAAATAAGTTAATAGCTTTCATCCTAATGTAGACACTTTTCTAGATGATCCAGTGAAGACTATGCTGACAGATCAAGTGGAATATATCATCCATTATTTCAGATAGAGAGTACTATCAGTTAATTATTTAGTATCTACTTCCATGATCCTTAGGACAAACACCCAGCACATTAGGAGTCAAATAATGAATCTTAAAATGTCTAGAATCGCTTAATTTGAGGGCCGCAAACCATCACCATGTTATACTGCATGTATACCAAGTCTGCAGTACAAATGTATGTACACACACACACTACACAGCAGCACTCCAATTCATGTATTCATTAATTGCAGACTACTGCTACATGCATAAGAAAAAAAAAAGTAAAAAAAAAAAAATCTTAGTATCTTAGTTAAAATTGTGTAAGCTAACCTGTCAATGAAAAGGTGACCTAATTTCAAATGGGTCACTAAGGACGGCAATTTTCCAGCAAAATTGTTTTTTTTGAATTTGGGGCCCAAATTTACAGACACCCCTCTACATGTTCCAAGCGGTCAAGTGAGCTTGGGAAGATCAGAATCCAGCTATACTTTGCCATTGTATGATTTTAACATTAATCTGCATTTTATTGCATGAAATAAGAGTTTGGTACAATATAAAAACAGAACTTAATATTTGTTACAGAAACCTTTGTTTGCAATTACAGAGGTCAGACGTTTCCTGTAGTTCTTGCCCAAGTTTGCACACACTGCAGCATGTGTTTTGGCTCACTCCTACATACAGATCTTCCAGGTTTCAGGGCTGCCACTGGGCAACATTGAGTTTCAGCTCTCTCCAAAGATTTTCTATTGGGTTCAGATCTGGGGACTGGTTACGCCACTCCTTAGTTGCCCTGGTTGTGTGTTTCGAGTCATTGTCACTGCTCTTACTGAGGGAAGGAGGTTGTTGGCCAAAATCTAGCAATACATGACTCCATCCATCCTCCCTTCAATATGGTGCAGTCGTCCTGTACCCTTTGCAGAAAAGCAAACTAAAGTAGGATTCCCTCCTCTACCACCATGCTTCACTGTTGGGACAGTGTTCTTGGGGTTGTACTCATCCTTCTTCCTCCAAACACGTAGTGGAGTGGATACCAAAAGGTTCTATTTTGGCCTCATCTGACCACATGACCTTCTCCCATACTTCCTCTGGATCATCCAGATCGTCATTGGCAAACTTCAAACAAGCCTGGACATGTGCAGGGGGACCCTGAGTGCCCTGCAGTATTTTAATCCATGACGGCATAGTGCATTACTAATGGTAATGTTGAGACTGTGGTCCCACCTCTCTTCAGGTGATTGACCAGGTCCTCCCATGTAGTTCTGGGCTCATTCCTGAGCTCTCAGAATCATCCTTACCCCATGACGCAAAATCTTGCATGGAGTCCCAAACCAAGGTAGATTGACAGTCACCTTGTGTTTCTTTCATTTTCTAATATTTGTACCAGCATTGTTTCCTTCTCACCAAGCTGCTTGCCTATAGTCAT
The DNA here is from genome assembly GCA_033576555.1 of Oophaga sylvatica. Lineage (NCBI taxonomy): Eukaryota > Metazoa > Chordata > Amphibia > Anura > Dendrobatidae > Oophaga > Oophaga sylvatica. The sequence goes on along the minus strand of JARQOD010000003.1, from coordinate 518,777,869 downwards.
GTAGCCCATCCCAGCCCTGTGCAGGTCTCTGATTTTGTCCTTTGTGTCCTTAGACAGCTTGTTGGGCTTGGCCATGGTGGAGAGGTTGGACTGTGAGGACAGGTGTCTTATACAGGTAACGAGTTAAAACAGGTGCAATTAATACAGGTAATGAGTGAAGAGTAGGATGGCTTCTTAAATGAAAAACTAACAAGTCTGAGGGACTGGGGCCCATCAGACTAGTTATGACACTGAGGGCATCGTAATAGTATGCACATCACAGACATTCACGATTAGTCAGTGACTACAGACTTTTCTTCTGAAACCAGACAACCCATTTACCAAAATTGAAGAGTGTTTGTATATAGACATTTGTATTATAGCCACCACAGCATTATTAATATTACATTTATACATTGTAGGCTGTGCTGGATAATGTATAGACCTTCAACCATCTCCAAGGCCTTGTACCCAATTATCCACACATCTTTCCAAGACTGGTTTAATTAGAGGAAAGCATAGCTGGATCTTTTTCGTCCCCTAGTTCAGTTGACACCTAGGAACATAAATGGCACCTTAAGGTTATATCTCCACGGGCCGTTTTGTCGGCTCTTTGGATGGAGCGGAAACCCCGCTCCGCCCAAAGTCCCGCCCCCTTCTGTACGCACGGTGATTCCGGATGTGTTCATTGAGCACATGCGGAAATCACCACATCCTATCCATAGACTGGGCTATTTATCTTGAGGAGACGGAGAGTCTCTGCAAGATAAATAGACATGCTGCGGTCTGGAAAGACGCGCTGCATGTGCGGATACGCAGGGCTGCTGGATGCGGCCCTGCACGCATGGTGGAGACAGGGTTTCATAAAATCCCATCCACTATGCTGTAACATCTGGACGCTGCAGATTGAACACTGTGGCTGTATGCAGCGTCCAACCCGCAGCAAATCCAGACCAAATACGCCCAGTGGAAACGTACCCTTAAACACTGCCACTGGCGGGATCTGATCGGCTGTTGTGTATGGCAGACCCAGAGGCCATTGGCTTCTATAGCATCTGGAGGCCTGCTAATCAACACCCTGTGATCAACATGCAGAGGTGTACATGGCTCGACAGAGGGAGTGCTCTCCTTCTGTCAAACTGTTCATGCGCTGCTGGCACTAAACAGATCGGCATGTGAGGAGCCCTGTGAGGCTCCTGCAACTGATTGGCAACTGCCATTCTAAGATATTTGTGCATTCTAAGATGAATTTTCTTGCCCTTGTCAGATCACAGCCCCTAAGCAAATTCAGAACGGGCAAGTACCAGCATGGGAGACTGGCTTTGAATCCCTGGTCCAGTTGACTGATTGCACAAACAGTATAGAAGCTGTGTAGTGTGATCAGAATCACGCACATATCTCTTCTGGAGCAAAAAGTCACAATGACGACTATACATGTCATACAGCATTAGGGGTTAATGTACTGCACACTGTTTACCAATTACAGTTAAGTACTCAAAAGGGAAGGGTGTGGATATCCCCAATAGTCGTGTAGTCTGGTCTTTAAACCCTGCTCCTTCCAGCTTGATTGACATACCACTCCGAATCTTGGCTGTGCCTCTGTAGAATATGATGGTGGTTTATGGGCCTCAAACCAAGTGACAGGTTCCCTTGAACAAATCGTTTAGTCAGCAGTACGTCCTGCTCATCTCAACGTAGATACACAGATAACTTTGCGCTGCACACAATAGTACTGAATATGCATTTGTGTTGCAAAACCTCATGTATAAAGCACAATTCAATGAAACTCACACAGGGATCCACAGTTTGATGCAAAGGAAAAGAAGAGCATCTTGCAAGGGTCAAGATCTATTTGGTGCACCAATATCTGCACAGTGTGAGACACTATGATCATCAGTACATGTGTTAATGGACTAGGCGACTTTTTTTTATGGGAACTGACTTTGATCCTCCTAACTGGAGACAAGACTAATGGTGTTTGTTTCTTTGCAGCATACAACTGGTAGTAGTGACCACTTCCATAGTTGGCTGAGCATTCCCATCAGTCTAAGATGCCTCATACACAACAGATAGCCATTTGGCCAGAAGCCACTATGCCAAGCTCTCCATTAGAGTCCCCTGGCAACAGCTTACCTCGCCACTAACAAAGAATCTGCAATCCAAAACTGGACGTGCTCAAGTCTTCTGCATCATGTACTGCATTATTGAACTATTTCACCGGCAAGGTGTGATCTGCAAAATGTGTGTCCTGTAAAGAGATACTCAATGCAGAGGGTGGGCCTGGAGGGGAAACACACCCCCAGGAAGAAGCCACTGCGAAACGTGCATCGAGCTCACACAGTCCCATACCGGTATCCTATATGTTTATATCTTCAGCACTAATTGTTACATCTACATATGAAACCACTGTATGGACGAGACTTGCATCTCCTTATTACAACTGTACTTCCCTCCATGCCCACCCTTTGCTGCTCCAAGTGTTCTACCTCATATGTTGCTGTTTACACGTTTACTTTCTAGCAGAGTGCCTCAATCATTGATAATCACTGGATATATCATTAATGCCATTCTCCTATGCACTATATATTTGCACCTTAGCAATTCTTGACATTATGTGCAGATAGAATTGCACATACTGTATTTATTATTGTCTATTTTTGGGTCTGCATTATCTTCTCTCCATCTGCATTGTATGCAAGAACCTCCACGTCTCACCCTCTGGTTGGTAAGACTTTTTTTCACGTGCAATAGTGTCTGAATAGTGCCTTCTATCATAACTAGGTGATTTATTTATTCTTCCACTTGTTGGCCTTACTACATTATGAGGACCTTATTCTGTGATTTTGTTTTTTGCTACTATCCAGATTCCCCTGCATTGTACAACTTGTACTCATTCTGACCATTTGATGCATACACCTTTAATTATTGGGCATATATAGGTATTTAATGTAAGGAAAGTGGAGATTACCTGAGCGATTCTGATAATGGTGTCAGGGTACCATCCCCTCTATCCACCACACGGAAGAAATTCAGCTGATCTCCTTCACGGTATACCAAAAATGTAACCTGCTTATTTGAAGGGGGCTTTTCCCACAACTCCTCCTGGACGGGGTCCATGAATTCTGCTATCTCTCGGACGGAGTCATCCAGTGGCACTGAACACAGCAAACAATTACATTAATAACACAAGGCAGGATCAAAGCATCTTGTTGGCCCTCATGTCACATTTTTTGGAAGTCTTCCGCACATCAGCTCATTGGAGCAAGTATAGGATTTTCAACGAACACTTATGATGAAACACACTCTGGCCATTTACACAGAAGCACCAGTGTGAGTCTGACCTAGATTTCCCCACTGACCGACATAGAAATCATTTATTTTATTGGGAAAGGAAGCAGGATGTTCACCATCGCTTCCTGTCCAGGAACACCCTCTTCCCAATGTAGGTTTTCACATCATCTCCAAGAAGGAATTTGGGCATCTTGTTATTAAATGGGGCTGCAAAATTGTTCTACAAAACGTAAGGGAATTGGATCACAGTGGCCAATGGCAGCACCCAACTGCAAAAGAAAAATACGGATTTTTGTGTTACTCACCGTAAAATCCTTTTCTCCGAGACGCTCATTGGGGGACACAAGACTGTGGGTGTATGCTACTGCCGCTAGGAGGCTGACACTAAGTAAATATAAAAAAAGGTTAGCTCCTCCTCCGCCGTATACACCTCAGCACTGGCTGCAGGCAAACCCAGTTTAGTGCAAAAAGCAGTAGGAGGCTAAAGAATAAATCCGTGTTAACACAGGTACAATATATCCAGAAGTAAATCTACTGACATAGACCCAAAACATAGAATCAACTCCAAAACGAAGCCATCCGGCTATTAGGGAGGGTGCTGTGTCCCCCAATGAGCGTCTCGGAGAAAAGGATTTTACGGTGAGTAACACAAAAATCCGTATTTCTCCTTCGTCTCATTGGGGGACACAAGACTGTGGGACGTCACAAAGCAGTCCCTTGGGTGGGAAATCGACTCCACAGTGTAATTTATAACAGGCATTGCCTATAGGTGCGCTACCGCGCCCTGAAGAATCCTTCTACCCAGACTTGCATCTGCTGAAGCCTGAGTATGGACATTATAATGTTTGGAAAAAGTATGCAGACTGGACCAGGTTGCCGCCTTACAAACCTGTTCCGCCGAAGCCTGATGCCGAAGAGCCCAGGAGGCACCCACTGCTCTGGTGGAGTGAGCCCTGATTCCTGCGGGAACCACAGCGCCTCTGATGCGGTAGGCCTCCTGAATGGTTAACCGTATCCATCTGGCTAAAGTTGACCTAGAGGCAGCGAGTCCCTTCTTGCGACCTTCGGGAAGGATAAACAGCGTGTCCGTCTGCCGAAAGGATGCCGTCCGAGATACATATCTCCTGAGTGCTCTTACCAGATCCAGCGTGTGGAGAGCCTTCTCCACTCGGTGCGTCGGAGCTGGGCAAAATGAGGGCAAAACAATGTCCTCATTGATATGAAATGAGGACACGACTTTAGGCAAAAAAGGTGGTGTTGGCCTGAGCACTACCTTGTCATGGTGAAAAAGTAAGTACGGAGCTCGACAAGACAGTGCTGCCAGCTCCGAAACCCGCCTTATGGATGTTATGGCTACCAAAAACACCACTTTCCAGGAAAGGTATGTCAGGGAAACCTCCTGAAAAGGCTCAAATGGAGATTCCTGCAGGACTCCCAAGACCAGATTGAGATCCCAAACATCTAAGGGAGCCCTGTATGGGGGCACTATATGGACAACCCCTTGAATAAAGGTCTTAACCTGTAAATTAGACGCGATTTTTCGCTGAAAAAGAACCGACAAGGCTGATATCTGTCGTCTAAGAGTACTCGGAGCTAGACCTGAATCTAGGCCCGCTTGGAGAAATGATAGAATGTTTGGAATTGAAAACAGAAGCGGGGAACAACCATGTTCCCTGCACCAAGCAAAAAAGACCTTCCAAGTACCGTGGTAGATACGAGCCGAGGCGGGTTTCCGGGCGCTCGCCATTGTAGCAGCGACCTTTTTGGAGAATCCAGCCCTGGTCAGGATCCAAGATTCAACGGCCACGCCGTCAAACACAGGACCGCTGAGTTCAGGTGGTAAACTGGGCCCTGGGAGAGAAGGTCCGTGCGTTCTGGCAGACGCCAGGGTGCGTCGGCGAGCAGCTGTACCAGCTCTGCGTACCATGAACGACGCGGCCAATCCGGAGCGATTAATATCGCTGGGACCCCCTCTAACCTGATCTTTCTGATCACTCTTGGGAGCAGAGCTATCGGCAGAAACAAGTATGGAAGATGAAACTGATTCCACGGTAGAACCAGGGCGTCCACTGCAATTGCCTGCGGATCCCGGTACCGGGAGACGAAGTTGGGCACCTTGGCGTTTATTCTGGATGCCATCAGATCCACATCTGGGGTTCCCCAGCGTAGGCATATCTGCTGAAAGACCTCGGGATGTAGCGACCATTCTCCTGACGCTATCCCCTGACGGCTGAGGAAATCCGCTGCCCAATTCTCCTCGCCTGGAATGTGGACCGCTGATATCAGAGTGATTTCTTTCTGCCCAGGTCAGAATATGTTTTACCTCGTGCATGGCCGCCCTGCTGCGGGTACCTCCCTGATGATTTATGTATGCCACCGCCGTGGCATTGTCCGATTGTATTCGGACCGGGCGGCCAGCAAGATGATGGTGAAAATGCCTCAGAGCCAGCCGAATAGCTCGGATCTCTAGAATATTGATCGGGAGGGTCGATTCCTGCCGACACCACGTCCCCTGGGCTGTATAGTGACGAAACACTGCTCCCCATCCGAGAAGGCTGGCGTCCGTTGTGACTACCAGCCAATGGACTGGAGGAAAATATCGCCCTTGGAGAAGAGTGGTGCTGTTTGTCCACCATGTAAGTGTCTGTCTGACCTGCAGAGACAGACGGCACCGGAGATTGAGCGAGTAAGGGCTCCCGTTTCATATTGCCAAGATTGCATGCTGAAGGGAGCGGAGATGGAACTGGGCAAATGGAATGGCCTCGATTGCCGCCACCATCCTTCCTAGGACCCTCATGCAAAACCGGATGGTGTGAGGAATCGGTTGGCGAAGGATCCGTACCTCCTGACGGAGAACTAGGGCCTTGTCCTGAGGAAGAGTTATCAACCCCTGAGCAGTGTTGAAAGTCATCCCCAAAAAGGTTATCTTCCAAGATGGCACGAGAGACGACTTCTTTAGATTCACCAGCCACCCTAGGCGAGTAAGGGTGTCTAGCGTGATGTTGACACTTTCCTCGCAGGCTTGACAGGACGGCCCCTTGATGAGGAGATCGTCTAAGTATGGCAAGAGGACTATCCCTCGGGAGTGCAGAATGGATACAACAGCAGCCATAACCTTTGTGAAAACCCTGGGGGCTGTGGCTAGCCCGAAGGGCAAGGCTGCGAACTGAAAGTGAAGGTTGCCGATGGCAAACCGAAGAAACCTTTGATGAGGAGGGAATATGGGGATATGAAGATATGCATCCTGAATGTCTATTGACGCTAGAAATTCCCCTTTTCCATGGCTGCAATGACCGAGCGGAGAGACTCCATTCGGAAATGTCGAATCCTGACAAATTGATTCAGACGTTTTAGGTCCAAAATAGGCCTTACAGTGCCGTCCTTCTTGGGTACTATGAACAGATTGGAATAGAACCCTTGACCTTTTTCGACCTCTGGTACAGGAACAATGACCCCGCTGCGCCGAAGAGATTCGACCGCCTTGAATAAGGCGTGAATCCGGGATTCTTTTTTGGAAAGACGCGAGGGAAAGAAATGATTTGACGGAAGGCTGATAAATTCTATTTTGTACCCCGAGGAGACTAACTCCCTGACCCACTCGTCGTGAGTAATCGATAGCCAAGTGGGGCGAAACCAGAGTAAGCGGCCGCCTACTCTGGATGACTCGACCGGATTCTGCTTCCAGTCATTTGTCCGAATATCTTTGGGGTTTAGACCCTCTAGATCTTGGCTGTTGAGATCGCATTCTTCCCAAAGGGTTGGTCTTGTAGGAGACCTGGCGATCTCTAGCCTGATTAGGTCGACCTGCGCCACTGGAGGTGGCTGTCGTGGCCCAACCTGGGTTACGAAAAGCCCTAAACCGAGGCTGAAGTTGTCGGCGAAAAGGCTGTCTAATCTTTTGCTGAGGAAGGAAACTGCTCTTCCCTCATGTCGCATCAGATATGAGCTGATCCAACTTCTCGCCAAATAACCGGCCACTCTGATACGGTAAGGATGTAAGTGATTTTTTTGAAGTTGAGTCCGCTCGCCAAGTTCTCAACCACAAGGATCTCCTGATAGCAATCTCATTAGCAGCAGCTAGGGCTGCGCAATTCGCCGCATCCATGGAAGCGTTAATTAAAAAGTCTCCTGCAAGAGCTATCTGATTAGAGATCTCAGTTACCTCAGACGGCACTTCTAAGCCGTGGAGAGCTCTATTTAGAGACTCTGACCAGGATATCATGGCCTTAGCAACCCAAGTCGCTGCAAAAGAAGGAGAGAGAGCAGAGCCTGATGCCTCAAACACCGAGCGGGCCAAGCTTTCAATCAGACGGTCCGTTGGATCCTTGATCGAGGAACCGTTGGGAAGAGAGAGAAGCGTCTTAGACGCCAAACGCGACACAGGAGGGTCGACCGCAGGAGATTCCGCCCACTTCTTCAGAAGTTCGGGAGCAAAAGGATATCTGGTATTAATGGCCTTTTGTCCTGCGAAGCGCTTGTCCGGTTTTTCCTGGTGGCGCTGCACTAGCTCTTCAAACTCAGGATGAGCACCAAAAACCTTATGAGTTTGCCTGGCTCGTTTGAAGGACACCTTATGACCAGAGGCCAAGGTGGACTCATCATCAACCCCCAGGGATTGATTGACAGCTTCAGACTGTCAATTGTCTCCTGACAATTTGGTGCTTCTAAATTGAGGGAACCTTCAGAACCGGAGTCCGAATATTGATCACTCGCCTCCAAGGGTGAGGGAGAGCGAGAAACTGAACTGAAGGATGCCGAGGCCCCGGACGGCATAGGCGACGCAGTGTGGGTTCGCTTCCCCTGCGTATGCCTGGTGAGAGCGCGGCCCCTGCAGGCCGGAGGTTCCTGAGACGTAGCCAAGACGGGTGAACCACTGTCTCTGCTCCTATCGGGAGCTTGAAGGGACTTGATTGCTCGATTGCTCTCGTTAATGACGCCACAGATTGAGACAGAGACAGGGCCCATTCCGGGGGACCTGACGCACTGGGCTCGGCTATAGGTGAGGGCTCCTGAGCCCGTTCGGAGTCACAGGCTTTACAGACCCGATTAGTCTGGGCGTGCGGAAAAGGGGACCTACAGGCAATGCATGCTGTATACAGCACCGTGTGGGTCTTAGCCCTTCTGGACATACTGGATCTGTCACAGAGTCCTTCCCGCAATAATTTGGATGTGGCGGTGCGGTGTAGCGGAGCGGAGCGAAGCAACCAGGCTGGAGGTAGTAGCACTCACCCCAGTCCTGTCCCCGAACGTCTGACAATGGTGGAATGCCCGTCCTGCGAAGCGCTTGGAAGGTCACTGCGCAAGAGAGAAGACTGAGGCTCCAGACTTCAAAAAAAGCGCGCTCCCCTTTCAGGTGGGCGTGCCTAAATAGCCGAGTCTTGGGGGGAGGAGTCACGAGGCGCGGCTTAGCGCCGGCCTATCTTCCGGCCAACGCCGGGAGCAAGATTAGACAGCGCGGCCTAGTCCCGGCCGAAGCCGGGGACTAAATTTCTGCCCGCGGCCTAGCGCCGGCCGAAGCCGGGGGCTAAATTTTTGGCGGCGGCCGCCCAGGAATCGGGAGGCGGGCCGCCGGAAGATGATGCACCTTTAGGGGGCGGGACTCACGCCGGGGACTCGCCTGTTCCTGGCTGAAGCCAGGCTGGATCCCCGATCACCTCAGAGACGCTTCACTGATCCTTGCGCAGCTCCCTTGCTCCAGCCCCATCCTCCGGCCTCTCTCCACGCGACAATACCGGTTTTAAAGGTGGGTCTCCGGCCGTAGATTCTGCTTGGACGCGTCCTTGCTTGTAGTGGCCAGCGTCTCGCCCAAACTCAGATTAGAGGGGGGCTTGCAGAAAAAGTGGGACGGTGCAGGCACCCTAACTCCATCACCCCTTCAGGGATGAGGAGAGGGACCGTCCGCCTCCTTGCAGCACCACAGTCTAGCATTGGTGGTGCAGTGGGGGCCGCACGGACTATCTCCTGCCTCTGTACAGCCTAGGGTATCAATACTCTAGGGTGGTCAGGGCTGAGTCCAGCATTCGTGTCCCACGTTGCGGGAAAGGGTACGTGGAGGCGACACTCCACGTGCTCGCCCGTTGGTGGTTTGGGGAGATCGGACCCCTTCAAAAGGGTCCGTCGCCCCTATCTCGTCTTCGTGGGAAAGTGAAAAAAAAAATAAAAAATAAATAGTCTGAAAGACTATGTGCCTCCATCAGACACTAAGCATGAACTGGGTTTGCCTGCGGCCAGTGCTGAGGTGTATACGGCGGAGGAGGAGCTAACCTTTTTTTATATTTACTTAGTGTCACCTCCTAGCGGCAGTAGCATACACCCACAGTCTTGTGTCCCCCAATGAGACGAAGGAGAAAACTTACATCTAGAAGAGGTGATTAAAAAAGGGGTTTGTGCCAAGTTTACATTCATGTATGATGAAAACAGAACCAATTTGAAAAAGAAAAAAAAAAAAAAAAAAGGAAAAAAGTTCTGTTAAAAAATGCATGGTCAAAAAATATTTGTTTCATCATAAGAATGGTGCGAATCATCAAAAATTAATTTCCACTATTTAGAAATTTACTACAGCTTTTTTATGTCCCTTTCCTTCCGTGCAGGGAATTGCAAGACCTTAGGTATCCATGGTTAAGTTCACTGATATAGAGATAGTTAGGTATTCATGGTTACGACAACTAGCCAACTTGGGTCCTGCACATGAGGAAAGACATAGCGACTCAGAAAAACTATACTACAATTCTAATTGGAGTATGTTACTAATATTATTACACCTACTACAAATTGGGATGGGAACAACCCTTTAAGGCTCTTTGTATGCAACTGATCTCAGCTGGCCAAGTAGGACCAGTCACTCTATTCTTTTAATGCAGTAATAAGCCTAGGATAGTATCTACAGAGCCTGTCGGGACAAAGGAATCAAATTTTACTGCTGCGTGTAGCTAGAGTGACAAGACAGGTGGCTGCACATGCGAAATCAGTAGTTGCACGCAGCAGTAAAATTACATTATTTTGTTCCATTCGGCACTGTATTTAATATCGATGACCATTTACTGCACTAGAAGACAGCCAGCCAGGACGCAGCTACAGAAGAATAAAGATGGACTGTGCATGCTCAGCCACCTAAGTATTGACACCCCTGCAATTCTGTCAGATAATACGCAGTTTCTTCCTGAAAATGATTGCAAACACAAATTCTTTGGTATTATTATCTTCATTTAGTTTGTCTTCAATGAAAAAACACATAAAGAATTGACCTAAAGCCAAATTGAATATAATTCCACACCAAACCTAAAAAAGGGGGTGGACAAAAGTATTGGCACTGTTTGAAACATCATGTGATGCTTCTCTAATTTGTGTAATCACCAGCACCTGTAACTTACCTGTGGCACCTAACAGGTGTTGGCAATAACTAAATCACACTTGCAGCCAGTTAACATGGATTAAAGTTGACTCAACCTCTGTCTTGTGTCCTTGTGTGTACCACATTGAGCATGGAGGAAAGAAAGAAGACCAAAGAACTGTCTGAGGACTTGAGAAACCAAATTGTGAGGAAGCATGAGCAATCTCAAGGCTACAAGTCCATTTCCAAAGACCTGAATGCTCCTGTGTCTTCCGTGCGCAGTTTCATCAAGAAGTTTAAAGCCCATGGCACTGTGGCTAACCTCCCTAGATGCGGAAGGAAAAGGAAAATTGACGAGATATTTCAACGCAAGATTGTGCGGATGGTGGATAAAGAACCTCGACTAACATCCAAACAAGTTCAAGCTGCCCTGCAGTCTGAGGGTACAACAGTGTCAACCACTACTATCCGTCGGTGTCTGAATGAAAAAGGACTGTATGGTAGGATACCCAGGAAGACCCTACTTCTTACCCCGAGACAAAAAAGCCAGGCTGGAGTTTGCCAAAACCTACCTGAGAAAGCCTAAAATGTTTTGGAAGAATGTTCTCATCAACATAGAGTGTACAGGAAAAAAAAAAAAAGAGGCATTCAAAGAAAAGAACACGGTCCCTACAGTCAAACATGGCGGAGGTTCCCTGATGTTTTGGGGTTGCTTTGCTGCCTCTGGCACTGGACTGCTTGACCGTGTGCATGGCATTATGAAGTCTGAAGACTACCAACAAATTTAGCAGCATAATGTAGGGCCCAATGTGAGAAAGCTGGGTCTCCCTCAGAGGTCATGGGTCTTCCAGCAGGACAATGACCCAAAACACACTTCCAAAAGCACTATAAAATGGTTTGAGAGAAAGCACTGGAGACTTCTAAGATGGCCAGCAATGAGTCCAGACCTGAATCCCATAGAACACCTGTGGAGAGATCTCAAAATGGCAGTTTGGAGAAGGCACCCTTCAAATATCAGGGACCTGGAGCAGTTTGCCAAAGAAGAATGGTCTACAATTCCAGCAGAGCATTGTAAGAAACTCATTGATGGTTACCGGAAGCGGTTGTTCGCAGTTATTTTGGCTAAAGGTTGTGCAACCAAGTATTAGGCTGAGGGTGCCAATACTTTTGTCTGGCCCATTTTTGGAGTTGTGTGTGAAATGATCAAGGATTTGATTTTTGCTTCATTCTCTTTTGTGTTTTTTCCTTGCAAGCAAATTAAATGAAGATAAAAATAGCAAATAATTTGTGATTGCAATCATTTTCAGGAAGAAACTGAGTATTATCGGAGAAAGAATTGCAGGGGTGCCAATACTTTTGGCCACCACTGTACATACAGGAGAGCCACATGGCAGGCAGCATTACTAATTCTATATAGCAAAACCCTTATGATAAAAAGGGTTTTTTATAACCATGCATAATTTTTGCTAGCTTTAAAAAAAAAAAAATTCATAAAAAATATAAAGGTGGTACAACCCCTTTAATATCTGATAACTGGGATCCAAGTGATAACTCATAGCTATAGGACTGCAAAGAGGTGGATTTTAAAATTAAAGGGTGGTCCAGAGTTCAGCGGTGTCCAATGTCCATTGGCTTCATTGATATTATCTAGAGCTGTAGAAGACCTGCATGACCATATTCAAGAACTGTCTCACTGTGGTCATGAAGTGAGTAGGAACAGGGTGTTCAGAAGCCCAGTTCTAGTAACAGTGGTGGCCCAGCTAGCACACAGTTATTAACCATCTTGCAGATAGTTACGGTATAATGAATGATCCACAATGGACATTTTTAAACTGTGACCACAGACTGTACATACCTCTCCTTGTGTTAATTGGACCTCCTCTCATAGCCAACACCAACTTCAGAGTGCAACCTTCTGAGATGCTGAAGGGAGAAAAAAAAATTACAAAGCATTATGATTGGTTAAATGGTTTAAAGAACTTAAAGAAAAAAAATTGCACACAAAATCCAAATACTCACTTGTAGTCAGTCAAGCAATACTCATTCTCCAATTCCATGTTATTCCAAATTAAATGTTGTTGTGCAATGGGAATGCCTAGAACGAGATCAAGGCATCATGGATGTCATGTACAGCAGCTTACAAATTACTATTAGGTTTACATTCATGGATGCAATCAGAGGGAACATACATCTCGTTTAATACAATTTTTTTTTTATTTTTCCTGGTGTCCAAGGCTTCATGTCACCATCAGTAAAAAAAAAAAATAAAAAAAAAAAAAATAACACCACCACTAAGGACACAAATTTTCAGTTCACCCCAATAGCCCCTGGGTACCAACTTATCCACTTGATGAAGTCAAGGCCTGGTTGTGGTGAGTCAAGAATGCAGAAAGGGAGCATACAAGGCGAGAAAACTTGACTAAGCACATTTAGGTGAGAAGGAAGAGGCTATGGTGTGAGAGCGACCAGAAGAATCAGGCTAGAATACCAGGATTGGAGACTCCAGTACAGTACTTTACGGATCACTAGAACGCCCTCCGCATGGAACACTGAGAACATGCAGTGGAGAAGGACGAAGCCCGTTCCTAAACATGATAATCTGCACCTTGAATGTCCAGGGAACTGGCAGATATGCCTAGTCTTCAAATGGGATTAAGAGAAACATGGAGTGAGATCACCAGAAGAGACACTTTTCCAGGATGTAGAGATTTATGGGTGAAACAAGCTGCGCAGCCGCCAGCCTGGGGCTGTAGATTGTGGAATTCACGGTGGCCATCAGAGCTCCTCTGGGTACAAACAAGTCAGAAGGTTCTCTCAGTGATCTCCACGATGTGCGAGTAAAATCTACTGCTTTCAAGTATAAAGCCAGAACTGGAGCCAAATGACCCAGAGGTAGTGTAAAACTAGAGGGCGATCGCTATACAAGACTGTATGCTCTTCCCAACAATCTGGAGGTGAGACTGTATATGTGACCACACTCAGGTACTTTATGAAACCAAAACTCACCAGCCTGACAGAATTCTGTTAGACATTACCACCTGCCCATGGAGGGGCATGAAGGCTAGCCATGGGAGTAGAGTGGTGGGTATGGGGATGTGACGTCACAAATGGAAATATCCACCTTCACATTCTATTCTGTGGGTAAGAGACCTCTACTCTGTAGCACAGAGACAGAATGGTTCATTACAAGAACATTGGAGGTCTTTCTAGAGCGGAGATATGAGAGTCCACCATGACATGAGAAAAAGGAAAGACAAAGTTGTCCTCAAGAAGAAAAAAACAAAAACAAAAACAAAAAAACAAAAAACAAAACCAACAACTAAGATCTATACCAATGTTAAGTGCAGAAACACTGTCTTAGTAATCGTACAGAAGACATCCCGACCAATAGCAATAAGTCATTAGGTTATACGCATCTTTGCCACTTGGTAGCTCTACTTGCTTCTGTGCTCCCCATCTGTACCTGCGTTAAAACAGGTGATTCATTATCGCATTATTGGCTCTAAATAATGATAATTTGATATTACAAATAAGGGAAATGTAAAAATGAGAAGTGTACTCCGGCAAATGTCATTTTTGGAGGGAAGGTTTATCAGTTGTTAGAACTTGGCGAAGAGAACAGGTCTTACTGGAACAACTGTTTACACCCATATCCCCTAGTAACAGTACCTTATCCAACACATGTGGAAAACCAAAGCGCACACGACCAGAAAGAGCCGAAGCTGTGTGGGTTATCCACTTGCTTACATCACCGGTGACTGGAGATGTCCTACAACCATAAGGAAGACGCCGCCAAGTGTACAAAACACAGACCAGCGGCTGGGAGAAGAACGCTGGTGCCTACTCTAGCCTGCTCCTGGCATATTGCCAGTGTCAAACGCCTGCCTGTGTCAGATCACTCAAGAAAAACACAAAAACCACAAACACAAGCCCTCATAGAACAAGCCACTAACAAGAAAACTATGTATGTTTGGTAAATGTACTGACCTGCAGAATCAGGTTATACCAACTAAGCAGTACTGTGCAGCCACATATGGGGTATTTACACATTTAGCAGAAACTGACAAATTTGGTGTTAAAAAAATGTAATTATTCTTACTTCACTGCCCATTGGTAGAAAATGCCGTGACACGTGTGTCAATATGATTATTCCACCCTTACAAGAATTCATTGAGTGGTGTAGTTTGTAAAATGGGGTCACTTATTGGGGGTGGGGGAAGGTGCTGAGGGATTCTGATACTCTGGGACCTCAGTGGGTCATGACAACCGCAAACTATAAGGGTATGTTCCCATGTTCAGTAATAGGCAGCGCTTTGGACGCAGCACATGTCCGCTCCGTCCAAAGTGCTGTCGGCTTTTAGATGCAGGCGATTCCTCATGTTTTCATTGAATACATGCAGAATCACAGTGTCCAATACATTGTACGGGACATTTATCTTGGAGGCTCGCGTCTCCGAAAGATAAATAGATATGCTGTGGTCTGGAAAGAAGCGCCACATGTCCGTCTCCGCGGGTGCCAGAGCACGCATAGTGGAGATGGGATTTCTTGAAATCCCATCCACTATGCTGTAACATCAAGTAAAAAAAAGGGGAGAAGCCAGCGCCGCACATGGTCAGCATGTAATATATAAAGTGCTTATGCACATATTGGATTCTAATCTGTATTAAAAATGAGACATTTGGCAAATAATTGATCAATTCTTTGAGCCACCCCGCCACGACAAGGCATTCTCATATGGGGCAGTCCTACTCTACGTTTTTTATTTTCACTGTACCATTACGGCCTCCTGAATGTATAAAAGCAAGACTGCAAAAAAGTCAGATCTGAAATGTCCATCTCCGAACCTGGTCTGCTTTCACCTGCGCTTGCCTTACTGGCACCATGGGAGTGATACAGCAATGCTTCAGGTACTTTTGTTTTGATTTTTTGCAGTCTTGCTTTTATACATTCAGGAGGCCGTAATGGCACAGCGAATATAAAAAACGTAGAGTAGGACTGCCCCATATGAGAATGCCTTGTCGTGGCGGGGTGGCTCAAAGAATTGATCAATTATTTGCCAAATGTCTCATTTTTAATACAGTTAGAATCCAATATGTGCATAAGCACTTTATATATTGCATGCTGACCATGTGCGGCGCTGGCTTCTCCCCCCCTTTTTTTTACCTATGCTGTAACATCTGGCCGCTGCAGATGTACGGAGCATCCAACCCTCCGTGTTTACTGACCGTGGGAACATACCCAAAAACATTCAAATCTGCACTATAATATAGCGTTCCTTCCCTTCTGAGCTTTGCATTGTGCCTGAAAAGTATTTCCCAGATTACTAGTAGGGTATTGGTGCTCCAAAGAGAAATTGCACAACAAACGGAGGTAAATTTTTTCATATTAGCCCTCACAAAAATTTGGGGCTAAAAATATTTTTGGTTGTAAAAATGTAATTTGCACTTTCACTGTCCAATGGTTTAAAATTCTGTGAGGCACATGTGGTGTCAATACAATCACTGCACCCCTAGAGGAATTCATTGGGGGGTGGGATGTAGTTTGTAAGGTGTGTGTGTGTTCTACTATGGTACCTCAGGGGCTCTGCCAATGTGACATGGCACCCTCAAACCAGTCCAGCAAAATCTGAACTCCTATGTGCCGCTTCTTTTCTGAGCTTCGCACGGACTGTAAAAAGTAGTAGTTTTCGGACACATGTGGGGTTTTGGTGTACTCAGAAAATTGCACAGTCCCATTATCCCTTTTGAAACAAAAAAAAATAAACAAAATGTGTAATTATCCATTAATTCAGCCCAATGTTACACAGTTCTGAGGGTTAAAAATGCTCACTACACCCCTAAATGAATTCCTCAAGAAGGTGTAGTTTTCAAAATGGGGTCACTTGTGGGGATTTCTGGTACTTTGATATGTCAGGGGATCTTCAAAAGGTCATATGGCATCCGCAATCTATTTCAGTGAAAATTGGGCTACATAATTCAGATCCTTCCCTTCCAAGCCATGCGCCCAAACAGTAGTTTTCCACCACAAATCGTGTATTGTGTACTCAGGAGAAATTGCATGGTCTATTTATTTCTGTTACCCTTGTGAAAGTGGGGGAAAAAAAAAAGTGGGGCTGGAGCAACAGGTTTACAAGAAAAAAAAAGTAGTTTATTTTCATGGTTCAGTGTTATAAAATTCTGTGAAGCACGTGTGGCTTCTAGATGCTCATCACACCGCTAGACAGATTCCTTCAGTCAGTGGCATAGTTTCAAAATGGGGTCACTTGTGGGGAGGGGGGGGGTGTTTTCCACTGTTTAGGCACACGAGGGGCTCTGCAAACAGGACATGACGACCAGTATCTATTGCAGCAAATTTTGAACTCCAAAAGTCAAATGGCACTCCTTCCTTTCCAAGCTCTGCCATGCACCCAAACAGTAGTTTTCCACCACACATGGAGTATCAGAGTACTCAGGAGACATTACCCAAATTGTACTGTACCTTCTCCTGTTACCCTTGTGAAACTGCAAAATTTGAGTCTAAAGCAACAAATGTACATGGAGGGCCTGGATGTCCTTCTTGAAAAATACATGACATTCTGAGCACTAGATTTCTGTGGTGGAGTCAGGAAGGAATTTTTCCCCTGATTTCAGGCTATAGGTTGAACTCGATGGGCTTGCATCTACAATTAACCTTAAAAACTATGAAAAAAAAAAAAATCTCAAAGCAGTCTACTGCTCTATAGGAAGTGACATTTTCTTCATTATCTTACATTAGCCTTTTATGTGGGGGGATATCAAAAACATAATTCAAGTCAAATGGTAACAGTTTTGCACAATCGATACCTTCGAGCCTCTGAATTTTGGCTTTCACACAGACGATGGTTTCAAATGGCGACACCCGAAGTTCAAAGCAAGTTCCTGTAAGAGTTTCAATGAAGAGCTCCATTGTTTCATAGAACGGTAGTTTGTAGTGGAAGGACCCAATATTATTTTCGTTGAAAAATGGGGGTTCCTTTTTGTTGGACATTGCATAGGATAAAAAAAAAACAACATACAACAAGAAGAACTACTAAAATGAGAAAACCTCTGGACCGCAGACACATTGGGTGTGATCTTGTTCCATTTTTAAATATGGCAACCTGCAGACACAAGAAGAAGGTTAGAAATGAGGCAACACCACAGCTGATATCAGCGTAGTGTACAAGTACTGTATGTGAGCTGCAATTCGGAACATTAATTGCTTTTTTTCTTTAAAGGGAACCTGTCACCAGTGATTTTTCTTCTCTTGCAGGGCTGATCAGGGGCCTATATACAGCATTATAGAGTGCTGTACAGTCATGGCCAAAAGTTGAGAATGACACAAATATTAATTTTTACAAAGTCTACTGCTTCACTTTTTCTAATGGCAATTTGCATATACTCCAGAATGTTATAAAGAGTGATCAGCTTAACAGCAATTACTTGCAAAGTCAATATTTGGCTAGAAAATTAACTTTATCCCCCAAAACACATTTCAACATCATTGCAGCCCTGCCTTAAAAGGACCAGCTAACCTCTTTTCAGTGATTGCTCCATTAACACAGGTGTGGGTGTTGATGAGGACATGGCTGGAGATCATTCTGTCATGATTAAGTAAGAATGACACCACTGGACACTTTAAAAGGAGGCTGGTGCTTGGCATCATTGTTTCTCTTCTGTTAACCATGGTTATCTCTAAAGAAACACGTGCAGTCATCATTGCAATGCACAAAAATGGCCTAACAGGGAAGAGTATCGCAGCTAGAAAGATTGCACCTCAGTCAACAATCTATCGCATCATCAAGAACTTCAAGGAGAGAGGTTCCATTGTTGCCAAAAAAGCTCCAGGGCGCCCAAGAAAGACCAGCAAGCGCCAGGACCATCTCTTAAAAGTGTTTCAGCTGCAGGATCGGGCTACCAGCAGTGCAGAGCTTGCTCAGGAATGGCAGCAGGCAGGTGTGAGTGCATCTGCACGCACTGTGAGGCGGAGACTCTTGGAGCAAGGCCTGGTCTCAAGGAGGGCAGCAAAGAAGCCACTTCTCTCCAGAAAAAACATCATGGACAGACTGATATTCTGCAAAAGGTACAGGCAGTGGACTGCTGAGGACTGGGGTAAAGTTATTTTCTCTGATGAATCCCCTTTTCGATTGTTTGGGACATCAGGAAAACGCCTCATTCGGAGAAGACAAGGTGAGCGCTACCACCAGTTATGTCTCATGCCAACTGTTAAGCATCCTGAAACCATTCATGTGTGGGGTTGCTTCTCAGCCAAGGGAATCGGCTCTCTCACAGTCTTGCCTAAAAACACAGCCATGAATAAAGAATGGTACCAGAATGTCCTCCAAGAGCAACTTCTTCCCAACCCTCCAAGAGCAGTTTGGCGATCAACAATGCCTTTTCCAGCATGATGGAGCACCTTGCCATAAAGCAAAGGTGATAACTAAATGGCTCAGGGAACAAAACAAAGATTTTGGGTCCATGGCCTGGAAACTCCCCAGATCTTAATCCCATTGAGAACTTGTGGTCAATCATCAAGAGACGGGTGGACAAACAAAACCTAAAAATTCTGACAAAATGAAAGCATTGATTGTGCAAGAATGGACTGCTATCAGTCAGGATTTGGTCCAGAAGTTGATTGAGAGCATGCCAGGGAGAATTGCAGAGGTCCTGAAGAAGAAGGGTCAACACTGCAAATATTGACTTGCTGCATTAACTCATTCTAACTGTCAATATAAGCTTTTGTTACTCATATGTTTGCAATTATTATATTTCTGTCTGTGATAAAAACATCTGTCAAACACACATAAAAACCAGAGGGCAGCAGATCATGTGAAAATATAATATTTGTGTCATTCTCAAAACTTTTGGCCATGACTGTAGATAAGCCCTGAAAGGCAGTGGCCGTAACCAGCCAAACCTGGTGATAGGCTCCCTTTAAAGTTAAAGTCAATGATCACCATATATACTACTAGGATGAGATACAGCGCTACAGCTACCTAGCTAGGGGTACGTTTTTTGAGCAGTTTGTTATTTGTGTCTGCTCTAAAAACCAACTGACGAAGGAAAAAAAAAAAATGCTCGAAATACACCTCTGTATTATTTATATGGTTAAACATACAAACATAACGAAGCAAATGCCATATATTTGAAAAAAATAAATAAAAATGTACCGTATATATCTTTATTGAAAAAAAAAAAAAATTAAAAATGCCTTTGGAGACACAAATTACAAAAAAAAAGAATGGAAAAACCATTTTGATTTACCTCTGTTTACTCTTTTTAATGTTTTCCCCCCTCCACTTCTAAGCTCTGGAAGCCTATTGGTGAAAAAACCAAAACAAAAAAACAAAACAAAAAAAAACACCCTCCCAAAAGAAGCAGCGCTCCCTTCTTGAAGACCTGTTTTTGACTGGTTCAAAAACCTGTTTGCACAAGCCTTTAGGCCACGTGCCCACACTGAGTAGTGGGTCAGTGTTTTACCTCAGTATTATGGCCGGGTGCACACGATCTGGAAGCGGCAGCGATTTGGACGCAGCGCACATTCGTATATTGAACGCAGGTGAATCCGCATTTGTTCACTGAACCGTGCGGAGTCACCGTGTCCAATACGTTCTATGGGTGATATTTCTCTTGCGCAGCATTTACTGGTCGTGTGCACATACCCTCAGAGAAAGCATGCAATAGAAAGACGTCACTTCTGTATTTATCACCCACTCCTGGTTTTGGCTTAAAGATGCTGAGGTAACAAACGCACCAAATACCCAGTTTGTACAGGGCCCTAGCCTATGAGCTCAGGTTAGGAAACCCACAGACCAGGCTGGATATTATGATCCGAGCATGGACATGTATATTTGACCAAAATTATCAGTTTTACTCATTTGTGATAAGTTTTCAGAGACAGATTTGCACTTTTATTCTATTTAGGAGATGAGAGAGGGGCACACTGACCCCACAGGGAGCCGGCTAATGGCAGCGAAACTGGCAGTGTATTTAACTACATGCAAGCTGCAAGAGAAAAATTGAGGGAACCTGAAAACGGATTATTGTTACCAGGACCAGGCATTAGTCACAGTGCGGCTAAATTATGGCAGCAGCCATATTGGTTTTACTGTAAAGAGTTGTATTATGTTTCGGTAGCTGAGGAGTGCAGGTAAAAAAGGCAATACACCAGAGCAGTTGGAATCTATGAGATTGAAGTACCCTGACTAACCACCACAACTAGAGGCAGCCGTGGAGCGTTCCTACGTTGGTCCTAGACGCCTCGTCACAGCCTGAGAAACTAACTACACCTAAAGATAGAAATAGGAAAGCTATCTGCCCCGGAGCAGATCCCCAAAGATAATAGAAAGCCCCCAAACATGTAATGGCGGTTAGACAAGATGAAATACTGACACAGAAAGAAAATAGTATGAGCAAACGCTGGGGCCCAAACTAACTAAATAGAAAAGGATAGGAAGGGTACTTACTGCAATCCCAGAAAACCCTGAAAAGCACCAACTCTACTAATTTCAAAAACACCTGAGATCACACGACCTCTACCACCTAAATTAGTTCTCTGGTGTAACAAAATCAAAACAGCAGCCACTGAAAAAACTGGAAAAAGCAAAAGTACAAACATCAGTGGCTGAACAAAACAGAGGGCAGAAGCCCCCGGAGGGGACCCTGAAGGCCCCCACAGAAGTGCAGGACAAAATGCAAAAACACAGCACAAACTCAAAAGAAGAAAATGTCTTATCTGTTAGCAGGAGATGCAGACACGACACAGCAGGCTACAAGGGAAACTGGAATAAAGGATTCAGACCAGAACAATTGATCACCGGCAACCCTGATGGGAAGGTGACTCCCTTATATAAGACCAGTCAGTAACACCTGATTCCCAGTCCTCACAATCTTCACTGGACAGACTAGCACCGCTTGTAACCACCAGAGGGAGCCTCTGCTCAGAACTCATCTCAAACCCATTCACAACAGTACCCCCCCCTTGAGGAGGGGTCACCGAACCCTCATTTGAGCAACCAGGTCGGTCAGGATGAGTTCTATGATACGCACGGATAAGTCTCCTAGCATGGATGTCCGAAGCAAACACCCAAGAATTGTCTTCCTGACCATAACCTCTCCATTTAACCAAATACTGGAGTTTCCGTCTAGAAAAACGAGAATCTAATATTTTCTCAACCACATACTCCAGATTGCCCTCAACCAAAACAGGGTCAGGAGGCACAGCAGCAGGAACCACTGGCTCAACAAACCTCTTCAACAAGGACTTGTGGAACACGTTATGGATCTTAAATGTCCCTGGAAGAAGTAAACGAAAAGAAACAGGATTAATAATCTCCATGATCTTATAAGGTCCAATGAACCTAGGCTTAAATTTAGGAGATGCTACTCTCATAGGAATATTCTTTGAGGACAACCAGACCAAGTCCCCCACTTTAAACCGAGGACCATCAGTCCTATGCCGGTTAGCAAACCGCTGGGCCCTCTCCTGAGAGAGGGACAACCTCTCCACTACCTGGTCCCAAATCAGTTGCATACGCTCCACAACAGAGTCAACACCTGGACAGACAGAAGCCTCCGTCTGTCCTGAAGAAAATCGAGGGTGAAACCCAGAATTACAGAAAAACGGAGACATCAAAGTAGCAGAGCTAGCCCTATTATTAAGAGCAAACTCAGCCAAAGGTAAAAAAGAGACACAGTCATCCTGATCAGCAGACACAAAGCATCTTAGATAAGTCTCCAATGTCTGGTTTGTTCTCTCAGTTTGACCATTGGTCTGAGGATGAAATGCCGAGGAGAAAGACAATTGAACACCCAGTTTAGAACAAAAAGTCCTCCAAAATCTGGAAACAAACTGGACTCCTCTGTCAGACACAATGTTCTCAGGAATGCCGTGCAAACGAACCACGTGCTGAAGGAACAACGGCACCAATTCAGAGGAGGAAGGCAACTTAGGTAATGGCACAAGAGTTACTTTTAGAGGTCTCTGGATCTTTTTGGGACAAAACGGCACCTGCCCCAATTTCAGAGGCATCAACCTCCACCTGAAATGGCAGAGAGAAACATCAGGCTGCCGTAGAACAGGAGCAGAAGTGAATCTCTGCTTAAGTTCCTGAAATGCAGAGACTGCCTCAGGAGGCCAATTCACCACATCAGAACCCTTTCTGGTCAAATCAGTTAATGGTTTAACAATAACCGAGAAATTACCAATAAATTTACGATAAAAATTGGCAAAACCCAAAAATCTCTGAAGAGCCTTTAATGAAGTAGGTTGGACCCAATCACAGATGGCCTGAACCTTGACCGGGTCCATTTCAATAACAGATGGGGACAAAATGAATCCCAGAAATGAGATCCTCTGTACGCCAAAAAGACACTTTGATCCCTTCACATACAAGAGCATTCTCTCTCAAAATCTGGAATACAGTTCGAACATGCTTCACATGAGAGTCCCAGTCATTAGAAAAAAATCAAGATATCATCCAAATAAACAATCAGAAATTTGTCCACAAAATCCCTGAAAATGTCATTCATGAAGGACTGGAAGACGGAAGGAGCATTAGTGAGCCCAAAGGGCATCACCAGGTACTCAAAATGCCCTTCAGGGGTATTGAATGCCGTCTTCCATTCATCCCCGTGCTTAATGCGAATAAGGTTATACGCCCCCCTGAGGTCAAGCTTGGTAAACCAAGTAGCGTTTTTCACCCTGGAAAACAGGTCAGAAATCAAGGGTAACGGGTATTGATATTTCAAAGTAATATTGTTCAAGAGACGATAATCAATACACGGCCTTAATGAACCATCCTTTTTGGCCACAAAGAAAAAACCGGCACCTAAGGGTGAAGAGGATGGTCTGATATGACCCTTCTCCAATGATTCCTTGATATAAGACCGCATAGCGTCATGTTCAGGTACAGACAAGTTAAAAAGGCGACCTTTAGGGAATTTACTACCTGGCACTAATTCAATAGCGCAGTCATAGCTCCTATGGGGAGGTAAGGATGCAGATTTACTTTCGCTAAACACATCAGAAAAATCAATCAAAAAGTCAGGAACATCCTGAGCCTGGGGGGAGGCAGAAAAAACAGGAGTGTTAGTATTAACACATTGGCAGCCCCAACTGGTTACAGACACAGATTTCCAATCCAAAACAGGATTATGAGACTGTAACCAAGGAAAACCCAGCACGATAATGTCATGCAGATTATACAGAACCAAAAATTTGCAGCACTCCTGGTGATAAGGTTCAACCCTCATTATCACCTGAGTAGAAAACTGGGGTTTATTCTCAGCCAAAGGGGTAGAATCGATCCCCAGTAGGGGAATAGACTTCTGTAGGGGTATCAAGGGAAATCCACAACGTTTAGCAAAATCATAATCCATCAGATTAATAGCTGCTCCAGAATCAACGAAAGCCTGAGCAGAAAATGAGGACAGAGAGCATATCAGAGTGACAGTTAATAAAAACTTAGTCTGAACACTACCCAAGACAACTGAGCGTGCAAAACGTCTTCCCCGCTTAGGGCAGACTGAAATAGCATGAGAGGCATCACCACAGTAGAAACATAACCCATTGCGCTTTCGAAACTCATGACGCTGTGCCCCAGACACCACTCTATCACACTGCATGGGTTCAGAAGCTGGTTCACAAGGCAACACCATTCCACGCATACGTCTGTCAATTTGAATCGCTAATGACATAGAATCATTGAGACCAGAGGGGACAGGGAATCCCACCATAACATCCTTTACATTATCTGACAGACCCTTCCGGAAAAGGGCTGCCAAATCGTCGTCATTCCATTTGGTCAGGACTGCCCACCTACGGAATCTCTGACAGTATAACTCAGCGTCATCAAGCCCTGATTTAATGCCAACAAGGCTTTTTCAGTGACATTAGGCTCATCGTACAATAACCCCAAGGCCTGAAAAAATGCATCAACATCACTCAAAACAGGATCCCCAGGTATCAGGGAAAAAGCCCAATCCTGAGGATCGCCGCGCAGGAGAGAGATGATAATTTGAACCTGCTGCGCTGCGTTCCCTGAGGACTTAGATTTTAAGGCAAAAAACAATTTACAATTATTTTTGAAATTCTGAAACTTAGCTCGATCCCCTAAAAAAAAATCTGGCATGGGGATCCTAGGTTCCACAACAGGCAACCTAGCAAGATATGCAGCAATACTCTGAACCTCAGTGGCAAGCTGATCCACACGGCCAGACAACCGTGCAAACTCCATTGAGAGAAAAGATCCTCCCCAGCACCCAGAGATACAGAGGGAAAAAAAAGCAACAAACAGAAAAATATCTCTGGACAACTCTGACAACCTTTTTTCTTTCACAATATTTTTTCCCTTCTGTGAGTACCATACAATTTTCAATTTTTTGGTCCGGTGATACTGTTATGTTTCGGTAGCTGAGGAGTGCAGGTAAAAAAGGCAATACACCAGAGCAGTTGGAATCTATGAGATTGCAGTACCCTGACTAACCACCACAACTAGAGGCAGCCGTGGAGCGTTCCTACGTTGGTCCTAGACGCCTCGTCACAGCCTGAGAAACTAACTACACCTAAAGATAGAAAGAGGAAAGCTATCTGCCCCGGAGCAGATCCCCAAAGATAATAGAAAGCCCCCAAACATGTAATGGCGGTTAGACAAGATGAAATACTGACACAGAAAGAAAATAGTATGAGCAAACGCTGGGGCCCAAACTAACTAAATAGAAAAGGATAGGAAGGGTACTTACTGCAATCCCAGAAAACCCTGAAAGGCACCAACTCTACTAATTTCAAAAACACCTGAGATCACACGACCTCTTCCACCTAAATTAGTTCTCTGATGTAACAAAATCAAAACAGCAGCCACTGAAAAAACTGGAAAAAGCAAAAGTACAAACATCAGTGGCTGAACAAAACTGAGAGGGCAGAAGCCCCCGGAGGGGACCCTGAAGGCCCCCACAGAAGTGCAGGACAAAATGCAAAAACACAGCACAAACTCAAAAGAAGAAAATGTCTTATCTGTTAGCAGGAGATGCAGACACGACACAGCAGGCTACAAGGGAAACTGGAATAAAGGATTCAGACCAGAACAATTGATCACCGGCAACCCTGATGGGAAGGTGACTCCCTTATATAAGACCAGTCAGTAACACCTGATTCCCAGTCCTCACAATCTTCACTGGACAGACTAGCACCACTTGTAACCCACCAGAGGGAGCCTCTTCTCAGAACTCATCTCAAACCCATTCACAACAGAGTTGTATTTTTTTTTCTGAGATGCCACACTTTTAAAAGTCGGCCAGGAGTTGTGCTTCTCGGACGACTAGTCCAAGGCAGGTCACTAGCGGCTTCTCCGTGCCCCATATCTCCCAATGTGTGTATTAAGAAAGGCCTGTCAGCCGTGGAGACAAGTCTATTATGGCAGCCATGTTTGTTTCACTCTAAAGAGCTGCGGCATTTCAGAAAGAACATACAGTCCCCGGCCGGCTTTCAAAAGTATCTTTGATGACTAGTCCCTGGCCCAGCCCTTTAGAGTAAAGCAAACATGGCTGCCATAACGGCTGTGATTCATGCTGCCTTCGGCTCGGGCACTAGGAATCCACTTGTCAGATCCACTAATCGTTACCAACTACAACATGTGTTCCATTTCATGCAATAGATGAAATACACATATATGTACACATACAGTACAGACCAAAAGTTTGGACACACCTCATTTAAAGATTTTTCTGTATTTTCATGACTATGAAAATTGTACATTCACACTGAAGGCATCAAAACTATGAATTAACACATGTGGAATTATATACTTAACAAAAAAGTGTGAAACAACTGAAAATATGTCTTATATTCTAGGTTCTTCGAAGTAGCCACCTTTGCTTTGATGGCTGCTTTGCACATTCTTGGCATTCTCTTGATGAGCTTCAAGAGGTAGTCACTGGAAATGGTCTTCCAACAGTCTTGAAGGAGTTACCAGAGATGCTTAGCACTTGTTGGCTCTTTTGCCTTCACTCTGCGGTCCAGCTCACCCCAAACCATCTCGATTGGGTTTAGGTCTGATGACTGTGGAGGCCAGGTCATCTGGCGTAGCACCCCATCACTCTCCTTGGTCAAATAGCCCTTACACAGTCTGGAGGTGTGTTTTGGGTCATTGTCCTGTTGAAAAATAAATGATGGTCCAACTAAACGCAAACCGGATGGAATAGCATGCCGCTGCAAGATGCTGTGGTAGCCATGCTGGTTCAGTATGCCTTCAATTTTGAATAAATCCCCAACAGTGTCACCAGCAAAGCACCCCCACACATCACACCTCCTCCTCCATGCTTCACGGTGGGAACCAGGCATGTAGAGTCCATCCGTTCAACTTTTCAGCGTCGCACAAAGACACAGTGGTTGGAACCAAAGATCTCAAATTTGGACTCATCAGACTAAAGCACAGATTTCCACTGGTCTAATGTCCATTCCTTGTGTTCTTTAGCCCAAACAAGTCTCTTCTGCTTGTTGCCTGTCCTTAGCAGTGGTTTCCCAGCAGCTATTTTACCATGAAGACCTGCTGCACAAAGTCTCCTCTTAACAGTTGTTGTAGAGATGTGTCTGCTGCTAGAACTCTGTGTGGCATTGACCTGGTCTCTAATCTGAGCTGCTGTAAACCTGCGATTTCTGAGGCTGGTGACTCGGATAAACTTATCCTCAGAAGCAGAGGTGACTCTTGGTCTTCCTTTCCTGGGGCGATCCTCATGTGAGCCAGTTTCTTTGTAGCACTTGATGGTTTTTGCAACTGCACTTGGGGACACTTTCAAAGTTTTCTCAATTTTTCGGACTGACTGACCTTCATTTCTTAAAGTAATGATGGCCACTCGTTTTTCTTTACTTAGCTGCTTTTTTCTTGCCATAATACAAATTCTAACAGTCTATTCAGTAGGACTATCAGCTGTGTATCCACCAGACTTCTGCACAACACAACTGATGGTCCCAACCCCATTTATAAGGCCAGAAATCCCACTTATTAAACCTGACAGGGCACACCTGTGAAGTGAAAACCATTTCCGGTGACTACTTCTTGAAGCTCATCAAGAGAATGCCAAGAGTGTGCAAAGCAGTAATCAAAGCAAAAGGTGGCTACTTTGAAGAACCTAGAATATAAGACATATTTTCAGTTGTTTAACACTTTTTTGTTAAGTATATAATTCCACATGTGTTAATTCATAGTTTTGATGCCTTCAGTGTGAATGTACAATTTTCATAGTCTTGAAAATACAGAAGAATCTTTAAATGAGAAAGTGTGTCCAAACTTAAACTTTTGGTCTGTACTGTAGGTTTTAAGGTCTGGCCAGATGAGTCCAGTGTATGAAGGTGGTAGGGAGGGCTCTACCTCCTGATATATGTGACTGCATCCTCACCTGGGGGTCTCACCATGCACATATCTGTGTGGTCTACGCTTATAAATGCATCTAACACACAGTGTACCCCGGTGACTGAATTTTGGTTCTGGCTGGATTTACACCATTTGGATAATATGAGTGCTGCATGTATCGCTGTACTAGTCATCAAGTCTCACAACTGTGAATGGAGTGCTGGAGAAAGCCTCTAGGGCAGTGTTCACACTGTTTCTGCAGTGACTCTGGGTATTCCATCTGAAACCCCAAAAAACAGGATTCAGACAAACCGTTGATGGGGCCATTGAAAGCAATACGAGTCCACATGCATTCAGTTTGTTTTTCCTCTGAACATTCCCCTTTGTTCAGAAAGAGACAAACGTAATCTGCAACATAGTCTGCAGAAACAGTGTCAAGGGAGGGGAACTCTAGAATCCTTCTGTCCCACTCCCTGTTGATAGTTTCTGCTAACCAGAGTGATCATGATGCGACCTGTCACCTGTACAGAGTATAATCCTGTAATATGGGGATTATTCACTTACAGATTACCAAGTGGCAACATGTCCGCTCCTGATCTGGAAGAAAAAGGGTTGGATGAATAACCCCTCATAGCACTGGAGGAAGGAGTGGAGTAGCTCACTCTTCTTGGCTACCAAGATAAATCATCCATAAGTATGAAAATATTCTAAGTATTAGAATATTCTTTTGGGGACCATAGATATATATTGAAAAACTTTATCAGGACACATGATGACATAAGAGAAACATGACATCAGAGCGCACAGCGACCTCATCAGAGCGTGCAGCAGCGACCTCATCAGAAAGCGCAGCAGCGACCTCATCAGAGAGCGCAGCAGCGACCTCATCAGAGAGCGCAGCAGCGACCTCATCAGAGAGCGCAGCAGCGACCTCATCAGAGAGCGCAGCAGCGACCTCATCGGGGCACGCAGCGACCTCATCAGAGCGTGCAGTGACCTCATCAGGGCACGCAGCGACCTCATCAGAGAGCGCAGCAGCGACCTCATCGGGGCACGCAGCGACCTCATCAGGGCACGCAGCGACCTCATCGGAGCGCCCAGCGACCTCATCGGAGCGTGCAGCGACCTCATCGGAGCGCCCAGCGACCTCATCAGAGCGCGCAGCGACCTCATCGATAATACATGCCCCACACCTGGAGAACGACCCTTTGAGAACTGGCACTTAGAGGTCATGACCTACCTCCGCACGCGAGTCAGCAGATCACTCACCGGTGGGCATACCCACGAGAGGTAATAGTTGGCACAGAATGGATGGGATATCCTGGGTGAGATTTACCAGCACTATCGCCCCCCTGTCCCTTCCCCACCAATATTTCGCTCGCCCTTCTACTCAGTGTGAATAGACCGCACATTACTCTCGACCTCCCGGCTATTATCACAGGGGCGATCGAGCCCCCACCCTGTGTCCCCTCCAACACCTTTGCAGGGACTAACCCGAATTTGCTTCCAAGCCACGCCTCCCCTTTGTGACGTCATAAAGACAGACAGACAGTCGGACCTTTAAGCATCGGGCTCTAACAACGCCAGCCCTAGAGCGGAGTGGCAGCCAATAAAAAGAGTGGGCGTGGCCATACAGACAGTGGAGGGAGGCCGCCATGGGAGGAGAGTGAGAGGCGGGACAGTCTGCTCTTGTTGTTGTTACAGACATACCCGGATGTTAACCCCTGTCCTTAACAACGGGTGTCACGTGACCCATCCGGCAGGAATGCGTAGGTACTGCTAGATCATGTGACTAGATGACAGCCAGGACAGAGACTTTGATGATGTCGTAGTCATGTGATCGGTCACTTTCCTGGAGAACGAGGCTATCAACTGGGGATAAAGGAGCTTACCCGACCAGTGCTTGATCCGCCTTGTCGTCACGTGCGTCTGTAAAGTAGCGGTGCTGCAGAGCTGTGTGTACAATGTACCAGGAGATCTACTGCTGCAGAGCTGTGGATACGACCGTACACCATGTACCAGGCAGCTCTATGACTACGTGCTGCAGAGCTGTGTGTGCCATGTACCAGGCAGCTCTATGACTACGTGCTGCACAGCTGTGTGTGCCATGTGCCAGGGAGGTCTATGTGCTGCAGAGCTGTGTGTGCCATGCACCAGGCAGCTCTATGAGCTGTAGAGCTGTGTGTGCCATGTACCAGGAGATCTACTGCTGCAGAGCTGTGTGTGACATGTACCAGGAGATCTACGTGCTGCAGAGCTGTGTGTGCCATGTACCAGGGAGGTCTATGTGCTGCAGAGCTGTGTGTGCCATGTACCAGGAGATCTACGTGCTGCAGAGCTGTGTGTGCCATGTACCAGGGAGGTCTATGAGCTGCAGAGCTGTGTGTGCTATGTACCAGGCAGCTCTATGAGCTGTAGAGCTGTAAGTGCCATGTACCAGGGAGGTCTATGTGCTGCAAAGCTGTGTGTGCCATGTACCAGGAGATCTACGTGCTGCGGATCTGTGGGTACGCCATGTACCAGGCAGCTCTATGAGCTGTAGAGCTGTGTGTGCCATGTACCAGGAGATCTACTGCTGCAGAGCTGTGTGTGCCATGTACCAGGAGATCTACGTGCTGCAGAGCTGTGTGTGCCATGTACCAGGGAGGTCTATGTGCTGCAGAGCTGTGTGTGCCATGTACCAGGAGATCTACGTGCTGCAGAGCTGTGTGTGCCATGTACCAGGAGATCTACGTTCTGCGGAGCTGTGGGTACGCCATGTACCAGGAGATCTACGTGCTGCGGAGCTGTGGGAACGCCATGTACCAGGAGATCTACGTGCTGCGGAGCTGTGGGTACGCCATGTACCAGGCAGCTCTATGAGCTGTAGAGCTGTGTGTGCCATGTACCAGGAGATCTACGTGCTGCGGAGCTGTGGGTACGCCATGTACCAGGCAGCTCTATGAGCTGCAGAGCTGTGTGTGCCATGTACCAGGAGATCTACGTGCTGCGGAGCTGTGGGTACGCCATGTACCAGGAGATCTACGTGCTGCGGAGCTGTGGGAACGCCATGTACCAGGAGATCTACGTGCTGCGGAGCTGTGGGTACGCCATGTACCAGGCAGCTCTATGAGCTGTGAGTGCCATGTACCAGGGAGGTCTATGTGCTGGAGAGCTGTGTGTGCCATGTACCAGGAGATATACGTGCTGCGGAGCTGTGTGTGCGATGTACCAGGAGATCTACATGCTGCAGAGCTGTGTGTGCCATGTACCAGGAGTTCTATGTGCTGCAGAGCTGTGTGTGCCATGTACCAGGAGATCTACGTGCTGCGGAGCTGTGGGTACGCCATGTACCAGGCAGCTCTATGAGCTGTAGAGCTGTGTGTGCCATGTACCAGGAGATCTACGTGCTGCGGAGCTGTGGGTACGCCATGTACCAGGCAGCTCTATGAGCTGCAGAGCTGTGTGTGCCATGTACCAGGAGATCTACGTGCTGCGGAGCTGTGGGTACGCCATGTACCAGGAGATCTACGTGCTGCGGAGCTGTGGGAACGCCATGTACCAGGAGATCTACGTGCTGCGGAGCTGTGGGTACGCCATGTACCAGGCAGCTCTATGAGCTGTGAGTGCCATGTACCAGGGAGGTCTATGTGCTGGAGAGCTGTGTGTGCCATGTACCAGGAGATCTACGTGCTGCAGAGCTGTGTGTGCCATGTACCAGGAGATCTACGTGCTGCGGAGCTGTGTGTGCGATGTACCAGGAGATCTACATGCTGCAGAGCTGTGTGTGCCATGTACCAGGAGATCTATGTGCTGCAGAGCTGTGTGGGCCATGTACCAGGAGATCTACGTGCTGCGGAGCTGTGTGCGCCATGTACCAGGGAGCTCTTTGTTCTGCAGAGCTGTGTGTGCCATGTGCCAGGGAGATCTTTGTTCTGCAGAGCTGTGTGTGCCATGTACCAAGGAGATCTTTGTTCTGCAGAGCTGTGTGTGTCATTCCTATGGGGCAGAGCTGTATGTGTTGCACACCTGGGGCACAGCTGTGTATGTAGCCTGCATTATATGACATGACCTCATTGTGAAGGCTGATACAAAGATATTGTATATACTCACCAAACTCCGAGTCCAGACTGCTGAACTTTTCAGTTGGGTGCATTTCTGCCAGGTTCTCGTTTTGGGTTCCTCAGATGAGACAGGATTTACAGTACTGAAAAAAAACAGTTTTCTCGATCGCTTCATTGGGGACACAGGAACCATGGGTGTATGCTGCTGCCACTAGGAGGCATGACACTATGCATATAAAAAAGTTGGCTCCTCCTCTGCAGTATACACCACACCGACTGGCACCAAGTTAATCAGTTTTAGCTTAGTGTCAGTAGGAGGTGGACACGGGTCTCTCCGGAGACCCATATCTACCTAATGTGCGTCGTTCCTTTTCAGGTCCTTTACCGGAGGGATACAGTGTGAACAGTCACTACTGTACTCCCAAGCAGAGACTATTGAGTACGGCGTGTACTGCCACCCCGTATCGTCATATGTCTGTTCTCTCGTCAGGACCCCGAAAAAGATCCCTAACACGGACGTGTGTTCAGGTGATCTGGAAAAGGAAGCAAGACCCGGGCCTGCCTCCGTCTCACACCTACTCGCCCACCAGAGCCTGTCAGTTGAGACACGGACGTCCTACAACTGCATGCCGGACGTCCGACTCTTGTCAGAGGTATTGTCCCTCTTTCCCCCTAGATACCAGAGAAGACAGAAGAAAAAAAGAAAACAAGACTTTTGAAAAAAAAAAAAAAAGATTCTTTATAGAGCAGTTAAGGGCGGAAGTTAGCGTTCAGGGGGGCCCCGAGCTTCTCCTTCTTTGGGGCCACCTTGCAGCTCCAGGCGCCTGGTCGCGCCTCTGCGTGCCCCTTATGAGGGCCCTTGGATTGCGGCTTCTTGCGGGGGTCCTTGCGTACAGATCGGGTGACCTCCGCACCGCCCCCCCCCTCCATCGGCGACC
This sequence comes from Oophaga sylvatica, assembly GCA_033576555.1. Lineage (NCBI taxonomy): Eukaryota > Metazoa > Chordata > Amphibia > Anura > Dendrobatidae > Oophaga > Oophaga sylvatica. The sequence goes on along the minus strand of JARQOD010000003.1, from coordinate 518,744,943 downwards.
ACGATCTCTAATTGAGGCCCCGGCTTCACCTCGGGTCTAGTTTTCTTGCCGGCTCCGCCCTCTAGCTTCTGGGTCCTTCCAGCGCTGCCTAAGCTCTGCCCACCTCTCCCAGCGTTACTATGGGCTGGAGCTGCAGCCATATTGCCCCCAAATGACAGCGCTTTGCACATTTTCTCTCAGCAGCTGGCGCTTTTTTTCCACTGCTGGGTCCTCTGCTAGACGCCATCTTCGGCAAGTGCACAAGTCGTCTTAGAGCCTCTGACTACCGCTTCGTCACACCTGTGGAGCAGCACATAAGATAACCGTGAGTTGCTCTGCCCTGCAGAGCTGACACTCTCCTCTGTCTCCCTTCCGTCGCCCAACCTTATGGCATCAGTTACTGGGATTGTTCACCATGCCTAAGCACAAGGGAGAGCCTGCTCGCCCTCCACCTTCCTCTTCCTCCACCACTCTGGTCAGACACTTTGTGTGCTCTTCTTGTAATGGCAGACTCTCTTCAGGTCAGTCATCTCCCCCCTGCCAGGCCTGCAGCAACCCCACAGTACCCACCCAGGAATCCCCTTCTACCCCAGGTGGTTATGAGCCTCCTGCCCCGGAGTGGGCTTCTTCTCTGTCACAATCTGTGGCGGACCTCACCAGGGTGTCGCAGACCCTAGAGTCCGTAATAGACAGATTGCTCCTTTTAACACCCGCGGTCACCAGCGAGTCACAGGACTCGCAGCCCGGTCCTTCCAACCCAGGCCGTAAGAGACCTAGACAGGAGCACCGTTCTAGGTCCTCTTCCCGCTCCGCCTCACCAGACGACCTTTCACAGCGTGATCCCTCTCTAGCGCCCTCCTCTCTGGAGTCAGGCGAAGAGTCTTCGGACGCGCTTTCGGAAGATGAGTCGGACCTGGATTCAGAACAGGCCTCCAGCATGACTGATACGATGCAGAGCCTGATTGTGGCAGTCAATCAGACCTTAGGCATCAAAGATACCGCTACGGAATCCGCAGATCAGGCGGTTTCGTTAAGACGGTCCAAACCACCTTCCAAGGTCTTTGCCCCACATACTGAGTTCATGGAGCCACATACTGAGTTCATGGAGATACTCAAGGAGAGGGAGAATCCGGCCAGGCGTTTTCAAAGAGGGAAGTGCCTCGGCATCCTATATCCCTTCCCCCCAGATCTTACCACTAACTGGACAATCTCCCCTACAGTGGACCCACCAATACGGTTCTTCCACTTTCTAACGCAGCTTCCCTCAAGGATGCCAACGATAGAATTATAGAATCGCTGGCAAAATCAGCCTTTGAAGCGGCCACATCTACCTTATGCCTGGTCTTTGCCTCTACTTGGGTCTCAAAGGCCATAGCCAGATGGGTCAAACAACTCCGCAAGGGCATCATGGCTGGAGCCCCTCAGAGAGAGCTTGCCGACCAGATTTCCCATGCTGGGCAATATTTAGTATCGGCCTCCCTGGATGCCGCGTCTTGCGCTGCTCAGGCATCCAGCAATACTGTGGCCATCCGGAAGAACATTTGGCTAAAGGCTTGGCAAGCAGACCTTTCGTCAAAGTAGTCGCTCACAGGCCTCCCCTTCCAGGGAGACCGTCTGTTCAGCTCCAGGTTGGATCAGATCATTAAAGAAGCAACCGGAGGCACGAGTTCCCTTTTCCCTCAGTCAAAGCCTCGCAGACCCATTCAAAGGCGACAGTTCCACTTCTTTCGGCCCTTTCGCCGTTTCCCGACGTCGGAGGATTCCTCCGGTAAGCGCAGGCCGCAGAATGGCCAGGTCAAGAAGAAAGCTGTTATGTTTTGGTAGCTGAGGAGTGCAGGTAAAAAAGGCAATACACCAGAGCAGTTGTAATCTATGAGATTGCAGTACCCTGACTAACCACAACTAGAGGCAGCCGTGGAGCGTTCCTACGTTGGTCCTAGACGCCTCGTCACAGCCTGAGAAACTAACTGCACCTAAAGATAGCTTTCCTCTTTCTATCTGCCCCGGAGCAGATCCCCAAAGAACATAGAAAGCCCCCAAACATGTAATGGCGGTTAGACAAGAAGAAATACTGACACAGACAGAAAATAGTATGAGCAAACGATGGGGCCCAAACTACCTAAATAGAAAAGGATAGGAAGGGCACTTACTGCAATCCCAAAAAACCCTGAAAAGCACCAACTCTACTAATTTCAAAAACACCTGAGATCACACGACCTCTACCACCTAAATTAGTTCTCTGGTGTAACAAAATCAAAACAGCAGCCACTGAAAAAACTGGAAAAAGCAAATGTAAAAACATCAGTGGCTGAACTAAACTGAGAGGGCAAAAGCCCCGGGAGGGGACCCTGAAGGCCCCCACAGAAGTGCAGGACAAAATGCAAAAATCAAGCACAAAAACAAAAGGAAGTAAATGTCTTATCTGATAGCAGGAGATGCAGACACGACACAGCAGGCTACAACGGAAACAGGAATCAAGGATTGAGACCAGAACAATTGATCACCGGCAACCCTGATGGGAAGGCGACTCCCTTATATAAGACCAGTCAGTAACACCTGATTCCCAATCCTCACAATCTTCACTGGACAATCCAGTACCGCTTGTAACCACCAGAGGGAGCCTCTGCTCAAAACTCATTTCAAGTCCATTCACAACAGTACCCCCCCCTTGAGGAGGGGTCACCGAACCCTCACTTGAGCAACCAGGTCGGTCAGGATGAGTTCTATGATACGCACGGATGAGTCTCCTAGCATGGATGTCCGAAGCAAACACCCAAGAATTGTCTTCCTGACCATAACCTCTCCACTTAACCAAATACTGGAGTTTCCGTCTAGAAAAACAAGAATTCAATATTTTCTCAACCACAAACTCCATATTACCCTCAACCAGAACAGGGTCAGGAGGCAAAGCAGTAGGAACCACTGGCTCAACAAACCTCTTCAACAAGGACTTGTGGAACACGTTATGGATCTTAAATGTCCCTGGAAGAAGCAAACGAAAAGAAACAGGATTAAGAATCTCCATGATCTTATAAGGTCCAATGAACCTAGGCTTAAATTTAGGAGATGCTACTCTCATAGGAATATTTTTTGAGGACAACCAGACCAAGTCCCCCACTTTAAACCGAGGACCATCAGTCCTATGCCGGTTAGCAAACCGCTGGGCCCTCTCCTGAGAGAGGGACAACCTCTCCACTACCTGGTCCCAAATCTGTTGCATACGCTCCACAACAGAGTCAACACCTGGACAGACAGAAGCCTCCGTCTGTCCTGAAGAAAATCGAGGGTGAAACCCAGAATTACAGAAAAATGGAGACATCAAAGTGGCAGAGCTAGCCCTATTATTAAGAGCAAACTCAGCCAAAGGCAAAAAAGAGACCCAGTCATCCTGATCAGCAGACACAAAGCATCTTAGATAAGTCTCCAATGTCTGGTTTGTTCTCTCAGTTTGACCATTGGTCTGAGGATGAAACGCCGAGGAGAAAGACAATTGAACACCAAGTTTAGAACAAAAGGTCCTCCAAAATCTGGAAACAAACTGGACTCCTCTGTCAGACACAATGTTCTCAGGAATGCCGTGTAAACGAACCACGTGCTGAAGGAACAAAGGCACCAATTCAGAGGAGGAAGGCAACTTAGGTAATGGCACAAGATGTATCATCTTGGAAAACCTATCACAAATCACCCAGATGACGGTCATTCTCTGAGAAACGGAGGTCGGAAATGAAATCCATAGAGATATGGGTCCATGGTCTCTTGGGCACAGGCAATGGCATCAACAAACCACTAGAGCGAGAGCAAGGCTTGGAGCGAGAGCAAGTCCTGCAGGACTGCACAAATTCCCTGACATCAGGAGACAAGGTAGGCCACCAAAAGGACCGACTAACCAAGTCTCTGGTACCAAAAATTCCGGGATGACCAGCCAACGCGGAACAATGAATCTCAGACAACACACTCTTTTTCCACTGGTCCGGGACAAACAATTTCCCAACAGGGCAGCGCTCGGGCCTATCCTCCTGACACCCCTCCAGAGCCAGTCTCAAATTGGGCGAGATGGCGGAAAGAACTACACCTTCTTTCAAAATAACAGAAGGATCAGATACCTCAGGAGAGTCCGCAAGGAAACTCCTCGAGAGGGCATCCGCCTTAACATTCTTAGTGCCAGGAAGAAAGGAAACCACAAAATTAAAACGTGTGAAAAACAAGGCCCACCTGGCCTGTCTAGGATTAAGTCGCTTGGCAGATTCCAGATAAACCAGATTCTTATGGTCCGTAAGGACCACCACCTGATGTTTGGCTCCCTCCAGCCAATGTCTCCACTCTTCAAAAGCCCACTTCATGGCCAATAACTCCCGATTACCCACGTCATAATTACGTTCAGTAGGAGAAAATTTTCGAGAGAAAAAGGCACAAGGGTTACTTTTAGAGGTCTCTGGATCTCTTTGGGACAAAACGGCACCTGCCCCAATTTCAGAGGCATCAACCTCCACCTGAAATGGCAGAGAAACATCAGGCTGCCGTAGAACAGGAGCAGAAGTGAATCTCTGCTTAAGTTCCTGAAATGCAGAGACTGCCTCAGGAGGCCAATTCACCACATGAGAACCCTTTTTGGTCAAATCAGTTAATGGTTTAACAATAACCGAGAAATTACCAATAAATTTACGATAAAAATTGGCAAAACCCAAAAATCTTTGAAGAGCCTTTAATGAAGTAGGTTGGACCCAATCACAGATGGCCTGAACCTTGACCGGTCCATTTCAATAACGTGGCCTTTCTTGTGGCGATCACTTCTATCAGACAGGTTTCAGAATTAGCGGCTCTGTCCTGTCGCCCCCCTTTCCTGGTTCTTCACCAGGATAAGGTTGTGTTGCGGTCTCCGCCTTCCTTTCTTCCCAAGGTGGTATCCACTTTTCACTTGAATGAGGATATTGTCCTGCCTTTCTTCTGTCCGGCTCCGACTCATTCTCTGGAGCGCTCGTTGAACAGGCTGGACCTGGTCCAGGCAGTGAGGATCTACCTGGATAGGACTGCTTCCTTCAGGAAGTTGGATCTTCTGTTCATCATTCCAGACAGGGCGCTGAGAGGCCTGCCGGCCTCCAAGGCTACGATTGCACGTTGGATTAGGACTGCAATATTGGAGGCTTACCAGGTTAAGAACAGAGTGCCCTCCTCTGGGATTAAGGCTCACTCCACCCGGGCAGTAGGCGCCTCCTGTGCGGTTCACCATGGAGCATCCGCCCTACAACTTTGCAAAGTGGCAACCTGGTCTTCCATGCACACGTTTGCCAAATTTTACAAGGTCCACATCTACGCTTCGGCGGGCGCCAGCCTAGGCAGAAGGATCTTGCAGGTGGCATTAGGGATTTTGCCAACCTGAATGGAGTTTCTTGCCATTTTCTCCCACCCCAGGGACAGCTTTGGGACGTCCCATGGTTCCTGTGTCCCCCAATGAAGCGATCGAGAAAACAGGATTTTGGTTGCTTACTGTAAAATCTGTTTCTCGGAGTGCTCATTGGGAGACACAGCACCCTCCCATATGTTTTTTGTTACAACTCCTGTCCTTTCTTCTGGTTGTTATTGTTAGGATTGAGTTGTTTTTTCTGTCATGTTGTTCTCCTACTGCTTTCTCACTAACTGATTAGCTTGGTGCCAGTCGGTGGGTGTATATTGCAGAGGAGGAGCCAACCTTTTTTCTATGCATAGTGTCAGCCTCCTAGTGGCAGCAGCATACACCCATGGTTCCTGTGTCCCCCAATGAGCGCTCCGAGAAACAGATTTTATGGTAAGCAACCAAAATCCTGTTTTTAGGAACGTGTAGAAACAGTGCTGCAAAAAGAACTGTCAGTTTATTTTTTGGAATTAACAAAATGTAAAGTGAGTGAACAAAAACGAAATCTAAGTGACCTCAATATTTGGTGTGTCTATCCTTTGCCTTCAAAGCAGCATCACTTCCTCTAGGTGCACAGTGTGCAGTTTTTGAAGGAACTCTGCAGGAAGGTTGTTCCAAACATCATGCAGAAACTAACCACAGATCGTATGTGGATGTCGCTTGTGCAAATCCTCCTGCCTCTTCATGTAATCCCAAATAGACTCTGTGGTTGAGATCGGGGCTCTGTGGGGATCAGATCATCACTTCCAGTACTCATTGTTCTTATTTATGCAGAAAGGAGCTCCTAATGTCATTCACTGTATGTTTGGGGACGTTGTCCTGCTGCAGAATACGTTTGGAGCCAATCAGATGCCATCTTTATGGTACTACATAATGGATAAGTATCTGCCTGTATTTTTCAGCATTGAGGACACCATTAATCCAAACAAAATCTCCAACTCCTTTTTACTAAAAATGCAGCCCACAACTTGCAGGACCTGCCCCCATGCTTCATGTTGCCCACAGACAATTTTTATTGTACCACTCTCCAGCCCATTGGGAACAAATTTCCTTCTTTTCAAGTCAGAGGTTATTTTATATTGACTGGACAGTTTAGAGAAACTGCTGCCATCTATGTGCTGCAGAGCTGTGCGTGTCATGTTGCAGGCATTTCTACTTGCTGCAGAGCTGTGTGTGCGCCATGTACCGCCATGTCGGACGCGTCCGCTCTTCGCCAGTCCTTACACTGGCTGCCCATTCATTATAGGATCCAATTCAAAGTACTGGTTCTCACCCACAAAGCTCTCCACAGTGCAGCACCCCCCTACATCTCCTCCCTCATTTCTATCTATCGGCCTAACCGACTGCTGCGCTCTGCAAACGACTTTCGACTAACCTCTGCACTAATCCGTACCTCCCACTCCCGACTCCAAGACTTCTCCCGCGCTGCGCCAATCCTCTGGAATGCTCTACCCCAAGAAATTAGGACTATCCACAATTTGCATGGTTTCAGGCGCTCCCTCAAAACACATTTGTTCAGAGTGGCCTATCACATTCACTAACCAAAGTCGTTCTATGTTTAAGTGTGTATGTGTAGCCCATTCACTATCTCCATCCATGCCTCACTCCCTCAAGATTGCTGGACCATCATTGTAAATGCACCATTGTATATACACACCTGTACTTTGTATCTCCCCCACCTCATTGTAGATTGTAAGCTCTCATGAGCAGGGTCGGCTTATTTTGCTTTAATTATTGTATTGTTAACGTTGTTACCTATGACTTGTGTTTTGAAACTGTTAAACTGTAAAGCGCTGCGGAATATGTTGGCGCTATATAAATAAAGATTATTATTATTATTACCAGGCAGATCTACGTTCTGCAGAGCTGTGTGTGAACCATGTACCAGGCAGATCTATACGCTGCACAGCTGTGTGCGCATCATGTACCAGGCAGATCAACGGGCTGCAGAGCTGTGCGTGTGCCATGTACCAGGCAGATATACTTGCTGCAGAGCTGTGTGCGCCATGTACCAGGCAGATCTACGTGCTGCAGAGCTGTGTGTGCGCCATGTACCAGGCAGATCTACGTGCTGCAGAGCTGTGTGTGCGCCATGTACCAGGCATCTCTGTGTACTTCAGAGCTGTGTGTGCCATGTACCAGGCAGATCTACGGGCTGCAGAGCTGTGTGTGCACCATGTACCAGGCAGATCTACGGGCTGCAGAGCTGTGCGTGTCTTGCGCACGGGGTCAAGCTGCACGTTTCGTCCTCACGGGGGTCGAGAGAATTGGATCACAGTATGCCGACACTCAGATCAAACTCTGATCAGAGCATCGTTAGCATAATCAACCCAATTCTCTCGGATGACCCTATGGTTCAGGGTATATAAAATTAGCTATTGTTTGAATCAGTGTTCATCCCCCCATTATCTAATTTGTACGGATACAGTTATGTCACACAAATTTTCATAATAAACATACAATAATCTTGAAATTGGATTACAAAATAATTTTGACCCATTGGTATAGAATTAGGATTTATTAGACATCTTGATAGAATTAAAGTTTTCAGATATAGATGTTACAGAATTTTAGAAATGTCCTGCATCATGGATACAAGTTGGAACCGAACACAACATCAACACTGTATGCAATCCTTCCTGATGCGGATTTGGTTAGAATAAATATAATAATACAGCTGGAAATAGTATTCGGTGAAATGAAATGGCGAGAACAAGCTGCTGAAGATATGCGATACTGGAGGGCGTGAATAGTGTCACTTGTTGGGAGAATGGTCCAACATTGACAATGTCCACTTTCCGACTTGATCCACATTGTGTGTAAATGCCGCTATCGGTGGCTCCATATTTAATCAGCTGGCCTGGTGCAATGTCACCATTGTGGTGTCACACACACATACCATGTCCTGGTAGGCCAACTAGTCAAAACAAAAGTGGGTACTGGCAAGTAGGAGGCGGTTTGCAGGGTTTGTATCCATCGACCATGGAAAACTGACCTGTGAATCAATTTGCTTGTCTCGCTAGTAAATAACTTTTAACTTTCCTTGCAATTTACAACAAGGTATTTCAAGGTCAGAACTGCTCTGAGCATACACCAGAAATACATAGACTGTACTCCGCTCCAATGCCAATAGAAACCACTAAAGAGCATGCGAGCAATGGAATGTGTCCAGCAATGGCCGATCCACCAGCACTCGTTATACCCAACACGTGCGATGAGCCCGTTGTCCGGATAAGAAAGTTTGGCACAGACATTTAAGTGCTTCTAAAAACTAAAGCCATTCCGACTTTAGCCTACAATGTAAGTAAACTATCAGACTATTGATAATATTCCTGGAGTGTGAAGCAATGAAATGAAATTGTGCAAAGATTCTCTTCTCTGAAGGCCGGCCGTTCCCACTCATTATCCAAGAGCGTTTAAGGGATCATCAAACGTTGTGGAGACCTTGCTGTCTGGCTTTGCTTCAGCCCCTGGCTGACTTGACTTAGATTTCGACTTGGTTTTCTTTACGTTAGGCACTGGTGCTGAAAATATATCATCTGCAGGGGGAAAAAAAGTTTACATGGTATAAAAATACATTACTGAAAAAGCTGCGATTTTTAGGGTATGTGCACACAGCGTCCTTTAGACACCAGTGTACCCGGATTGTTTTTAAAGCAGAAGACACTTCAGGAAACCGCTGGAGATGGTTTCCCTGAATTGTCGTCTCTTGCGACGGCGTAGCCGCCTCTTTTTTTCTTCTTCTATATGTAACATAGTGGTGGCTTGGAAGCAGGCCGAAGAATGGACCAGTCACTTTTTAGCCACTTCACAGTATTCAAAGCCTGAAGAGGTTAAAAGAAGTCACACAAGACGGAACATGTGTTCAACATTTTTCACGTTATTTTAGTGCTTTTTCAGGAGGGTTCCAGGTGGAATCCACCCAAAAAAAGACACTGTGCACATACTATTGTATAAGCATGCTCATTGCAAAAGCTGCCTATTAATTAGGACTAATTAACCACGTTTTTTCCTTCTCTTCTTCCGGAAACATCAATTTTTTTTATTTTTCCGTAAGCACAGATGGATGCAAGTAGCAGAACACAGTCAGTATAGACCGAGCAGACATTGGCTGTTCTATGCCTGAGAGCGAGATAACAATGATTGTACCCACATACCCATGTCATCGTCAAATATAGATTTCGGCTCGTTCTTCTTTTTGGATTTCTTCTCCTTAGGTTTGTGTGTGAAATCGGCAAAAATATCAGTATTTTCCTCAAACAGATTAACTTCCGATGATGCTTTTTTCTCCTTTGGTTTCTTTACTGGTTTAAAAGCTTCTGCTGCAAATATATCATCCTTCAAAACAAAAGATGCCAACAAGATATTAGTGGCATCGTCATCACTCGTTTATTGACATTCTTGATACATTGAATGGAGAAAATTACCTATTGTCAGGTCACTACATTCAGGGGTGCGACCGTATTGCATCTTATGCCCGCCATGGACAGTCCCCCTTGGGTTAGAAATATACCCTAGTATTTTTATTTTTCAATCAATGCAGCCGTTTTACTTTTTTTTTTTTTTTAGATGATTAAATAACGCTCCTTGCTCTTCTTTATCACTTTATTGGGAGATTTGCTGATCAGCTATTTAGGCATTTTTTATATTTGTTTCACAGGGTTTACAAATGTGGCAAGATCAATTATGTATCTTTTTTTCATTACTATTTCATACGAATAATCAAGGATTTTAGATTTTAATTTTCCATATTTAAAAGCACTTTATTGCTTCATTTTTTTAAAATCTCCGTCTGGGATTTGTAAAAAAAAAAAAAAAAAAAATCCCTTGCTCACTCATAATATACTGCAACACTTCTGCTTTACAGTGTACTATTGCCTGTCCTTACATGGGAGACCTGGATGTGCTGGAGAGGACGACAGGGAGAGACCCTTCCCTCTATAATAATAATAATAATAATAATCTTTATTTATATAGCGCCATCATATTCCGCAGCGCTTTACAGTTTAACAGTTTCAAAACACAAGTCATAGGTAACAACGTTAACAATACAGTAATTAAAGCAAAATAAGACGGCCCTGCTCGTGAGAGCTTACAATCTACAATGAGGTGGGGGAGATACAAAATACAGGTGTGTATATACAATGGTGCATTTACAATGATGGTCCAGCCATCTTAAGGGAGTGAGGGATGGATGGAGATAGTGAATGGGCTACACACACACACACACACTTACACATAGAATGACTTTGATTAGTGAATGTGATAGGCAGCTCTGAACACATGTGTTTTGAGGGAGCGCCTGAAACCATGCAAATTGTGGATAGTCCTAATTTCTTGGGGTAGAGCATTCCAGAGGATTGGCGCAGCGCGGGAGAAGTCTTGGAGTCGGGAGTGGGAGGTACGGATTAGTGCAGAGGTTAGTCGAAAGTCGTTTGCAGAGCGCAGCAGTCGGTTAGGCTGATAGATAGAAATGAGGGAGGAGATGTAGGGGGGTGCTGCAGTGTGGAGAGCTTTGTGGGTGAGAGCAAGTACTTTGAATTGGATCCTATAATGAATGGGCAGCCAGTGTAAGGACTGGCGAAGAGCGGACGCGTCCGAGTACCGATTAGCCAGATGGATAACCCTGGCTGCTGCATTAAGGATGGACTGGAGAGGGGATAGTCGAGTAATGGGGAGGCCAAGTAATAGAGCGTTACAGTAGTCCAGGCGGGAGTGGATCAATGCTACAGTGAGGGTTTTTGTTGTTTCCATGGTGAGAAAAGGGCGGATTCTAGAGATGTTCTTTAGGTGTAGGAGGCAAGAGCGGGCAAGAGATTGTATATGGGAGGTGAAGGAGAGATTGGTATCAAACATAACACCCAGACAGCGAGCCTGCTGCCGGGGTGTTATTATGGTGCCGCCCACTGAGAGGGAAATGTCAGATTTAGGGAGGTTAGTAGACGGCGGGAGCAGAAGAAGTTCAGTTTTGGAGAGGTTGAGTTTCAGATAGAGAGCAGACATGATGTTGGAGACTGCGGACAGACAGTCGGTGGCGTTCTGTAGTACAGCGGGGGTAAGGTCGGGGGATGACGTGTATAATTGTGTGTCATCAGCATAAAGATGGTACTGAAAGCCAAATCTGCTGATGGTCTGTCCAATTGGGGCGGTGTAGAGAGAGAAGAGAAGGGGGCCAAGGACTGAGCCCTGGGGTACACCGACAGTGAGAGGGAGAGGAGATGAAGTGGAGCCAGAGAACGAAACACTGAAGGAGCGGTCAGAAAGATAGGAGGAGAACCAGGAGAGAACAGTGTCATTAATACCTAGAGAGTGGAGCCTGGACAGTAGGAGACGGTGGTCAACCGTGTCGAAAGCTGCAGAAAGGTCGAGTAGAATGAGCAGAGAGTGGTCGCCGTTACGTTTTGCTGTCAGAAGGTCATTGGTCACTTTGATGAGTGCAGTTTCAGTCGAATGTAGGGGTCGGAAGCCGGACTGTGAAGGGTCTAGGAGGGAGTGAGTGGAGAGGTAACGGGTGAGGCGGGAGTAGACTAGGCGCTCCAAAAGTTTGGAGATGAAGGGGAGATTGGAGACCGGTCTGTAGTTGTTTGTGCAGGAAGGGTCAAGAGCGGGTTTCTTTAGTAGTGGAGTAATGATGGAGTGTTTGAAGGAGGATGGGAAAATGCCAGAGGAGAGTGAGAGATTGAAGATTGTAGTTAGGTGAGTTGTGACAACAGGAGAAAGAGACTGGAGGAGATGTGAGGGGATGGGGTCGGTAGTGCATGTAGTCGGACGAGAGGAAGAGAGGAGTCTGGAGACTTCTTCTTCTGTGATGGGATCAAATGTGGAAATTGAGCCAGGGGAAATGCAGGGTGGGATGGGAGTCACAGCACTTGGTGGTTGAGAGCAGATTTCCTGACGGATAGTATCTATTTTTTCTATAAAGTGGGAGGCCAGGTCATCAGCACAAATGTCTGTGATAGGGGCTTGTGCTTTTGGCCTGAGGAGGGAGTGAAAAGTGTCAAAAAGTTTCTTGGGGTTGTTGGCTAGTGAGGAGATCAGTGTGGTGAAGTAGGTCTGTTTGGCGAGGTGAAGGGCAGCATTATAAGTTCTTAACATGAATTTAAAGTGGATGAAGTCTTCTGGTGTGCGGGTTTTTCTCCATAGGCGTTCAGCACTCCTAGAGCATCGCTGGAGAAGGTGAGTTTGCGATGTGAGCTAGGGCTGTTTTACTGTGTGTTTGGAAGTTCTGAGGGTGAGCGGTGCTACTTGGTCAAGGGTGCGTCTAAGAGTGTCATTGTAGTGCTGAACAGCCAGATTAGGACAAGAAAAAGAGGAGATTGGGGACAGCGAAGAGTGTAGGGAGTCTGAAAGTGTCTGAGGGTTAATGGCTTGCAGATTTCTGAATGTGCGGTAGGTAGGAGTTCGCTGGGGTGGTGGAGGATTTGTGAGCGTGAAGGAGAGAATGTTGTGGTCAGAGAGTGGAAGCGGTGAGTTATTTAGGTGGGAAATTGAACAGAGGCGGACAAAGACCAGGTCAAGGGTGTTGCCATCCTTGTGTGTCTCAGAGGTTGAAAGCTGTGAGAGGCCTAGAGAAGTGGTTAGTGATAGAAGCTGAGATGCAGATGTGGAAGTAGGACTGTTAATGGGGATGTTGAAGTCTCCAAGGATAAGGGTTGGTAGTTCTGAGGACATGAAGTGCGGCAGCCAGGCTGAGAAGTGGTCAAGGAACTGGGTGGATGAGCCTGGGGGCCGATATATGACCGCTATTCTGAGGGAGAGGGGATGGAAGAGCCTCTATGTAAGGTTTGGGTCACAGGGGCGTGAAAAAAATACAGATTGTTACATTATTGAGATAGAAGATGGCTGGTCCTACTGATTAGCGTTTATGTAGATGGGAGGCGGAGAAGGAGGCAGGCGCTAGAGACAGAGCTCCACCCTCCTCTACTTCCGTCTACATAGAACCTAATCAGCACCAGCTGTCATCTCTTATCTCAGTAATGTGACAATCTGTCTTCACTGAATACCGATTTTACCTGTGAATTGAGAATTTTGAAAATGAAAGATCAGTCGTGAGGGAGAAAGAAACAGATTTCTCTGATAAAACACGGATTTTGGTAAGAACTTACCTGTAAAATCCTTTTCAGCGAAGAAGGAAGGGAGACACAGACATTACTAGTGGGTAGGCGGAGCCCACACAGGATAAACACACCTCAGATTAAAAAAGTGTTGACCAGCCCTCCAGCTATATAGGGCTCCTCCTACTCCAGCTCTCCAGTCGTACCCAAGCTTAAGGAAGAGCAAATATCACCAGCGTAGCAACATAACCCCTTCTGAAGGACTTCAGAGAAAAAACAAGAAGACAGGTTATGCATATAGCTGAAACAACCACACAGTCCAGGTACTACTCCCTGAACCTGACCACTGAGATGAGCTGGCAATGCTGGAACAGAGCCTTAGCGCGCCGACCTCAGCCCAGATAATCGCTATCAGAGAAGGGTCACGCCGCATCTGAAAACAACAACACACTTCTGCCATGGGAGGGATCTGTGTCTCCCTTCCTTCTTCGCTGAAAAGGATTTTACAGGTAAGTTCTTACCAAAATCCGTGTTTCAGCTGCAGATGAAGGAAGGGAGACACAGTCATTACTAGTGGGACGTCCCAAAGCAGTCCAAAAATAAGGATGGGCAGGAAAGCAAAAAAGGCAGATACCCACAACCTAGATAAATGCGCGAATAGCGCTAACTATAAGTTCACAAGAACTTTTAAACTACAGCCGCCTGCAGGACCCTACGTCCTAAGGCCGCATCAGCGGAAGCACTAACGTCCACCTTATAAAATTTTGTAAATGTGTGGACGGAACGCCAGGTCGCCGCCCGGCAGAGCTGAGCTGCCGAGGCTCCTTGATGAAAAGCCCACGATGAACCCACAGCCCTTGTGGAGTGAGGTCGAATCTTAATCGGGCAAGGTTCGCCCTTAAGTCGGTAAGCCTCTAAAATGGCTGACCGAATCCAACGAGCTATAGAATCCTTGGAAGCTCGTTGCCCACGTCGACGACCTGCTGGAATCACAAACAGAGAATCCGACTTCCGAAAATTTTGAGTAATGGACAAATAGAACTTTAAAGCCCGCACCAAATCCAATGTGTGCAAGGCTCGTTCTTTCGCATTCCTTGGCTCCGGACAGAGCGAGGGCAACACAATATCCTGGTTAACATGAAACTGTGATACTACTTTAGGTAGAAAGTCGCCACGTGTGCGAAGCACTACGCGATCTGGGAGAAACTCCAGAAAAGGAGGCGAGCAAGAGAGAGCCGCCAACTCAGAAACCCTTCTCAAAGAAGTGACCGCCACTAAGAAGGCAACCTTCCAAGAAAGCAAAGAAAGGCTAACAGAGTCCATAGGCTCAAAAGGCCCATGTTGAAGAGCCTCCAAGACAAGATTGAGCCGCCAGGGAGACACAGGCGCCTTCCGCGGCGGAAACTGACTGGTTACTCCGCGAAAAAAGGAACGTACGTCCCTATGCGAAGCGATAGCCTTCCGAAATAGCAAGGACAGAGCAGAAACTTGCCCTTTCAAAGTGCTAACTGCCAAACCCCTGTCCAGCCCGTACTGCAAAAAGGCCAACAAATTGGGAATGGAAAAACTCCTCGGGTTCCTAGAAGAACCCGAACACCACAAAAAGAAGGCTTCCCAAGTCTTATGATAAATTCTAGTGGTAGCCGGACCTCTGGCAGCTCACAGAGTGGCAATGACTTCGGCTGAAAAACCTTGCCGGGTCAAGATTTCGGTCTCAAGAGCCACGCCGTCAAACGCAGAGACTTCAGGTCCGGGTGCCGAACGGGCCCTTGGGTTAACAGGTCCGGACGAAGAGGGAGTGGAAGTGGAGGCGCTGCCAGAAGCGACACCAGCGTTGAGAACCACGTCCTCCTTGGCCAATCTGGGGCTATCAATATAGCCGGGACTCTCTCCAGTCTGATCCGACGCAAAACCAGAGGAAGTAAGGATATCGGGAGCACAGCAGCGCAAAAATTTCTGGATGAAGACTCCATTCTCCGGGATCCATCTTTTCGCAACTCAGGAAGTCCGCTGTGATATTCTGAGCTCCAGGAATGTGAATCGCAGAGATGGCTGGCACCCAGGCCTCGGCCCATACCAGGATTCGAGACACTTCCATCATGAGCCTGAAGCTCCTCGTTCCACCTTGATGGTTGATATACGCGACCGCCATCGCGTTGTCTGTCTGCACTCGGACTGGTAGACCGCTTAAAGGGACCGTCCAGTGTTGGAGGCAAAGGAAAATTGCCCTCAATTCCAGGATGTTGATCGGCAAGACAGACTCTTCCAATGACCATACTCCCTGAATCCAGAGACCGTTCCAGACGCCCCCCCAGCTCGTCAGGCTGGCATCGGTGGTTATGATCGACCACCTTGGAGGAAGGAAGGACTTCACCAGGGATAACGCTTCCGGACGTAACCACCATTCTAGCGACTCTCTCACCCTGTGGGAGATGATGACACTGCAATCCAGTGAAAACCGTGATCGATCCCAACGGTTCAAGATGAGCATTTGGAGAGCCCTGGAATGAAATTGGGCAAACGGAATTGCTTCCATTGACGCCACCATCAAACCCAGAAGGCACATACACCTTCGAAGGGACATTGCTGTCGCAGACTTCATACCCTGCACATGGTGAAGAAGACTCGCTTGCTTGTCTGAGGGCAGAGACACCACTGCTCGTACCGTGTCGAACTGCATTCCCAAAAACAGGATTGACTGCGACGGTTCCAGGGACGACTTCTCCCAATTGATCAGCCACCCGAAGTCCTCCAGGAGCTGAAGGGATAAATCGCGAGCCGTCACCGCCTCCTTCTTTGAGGACGCCACAATCAAAAGGTCGTCCAGATAGGGAAGAATCGTAATCCCCTGTCTTCGCAGAATCGCCATGAGAGGAGCCAGAATTTTTGTAAAAACTCTGGGTGCTGAGGCCAGACCGAATGGCAGGGCCACAAACTGGTAATGGTCCTGACCTATGGCAAAACGCAGGAAGCGTTGGTGGGCCCTTCCGATGGGGACATGCAAATAAGCGTCGCGAATGTCGATTGACACCAAAAAATCGTTCTGTGACAAGGCCGCCACAATGGAGCGAAGTGATTCCATGCGGAATTTTCGGGTGCGGACATGCCGATTCAATCTTTTGAGATCCCAAATGGGACGAAATTTGTCCTCCTTTTTGGGGACTACAAAGAGGTTGGAATAAAACCCTCTTCCCCGGTCCTCCGGTGGAACTGGTACCACCACACCCTTCTGTAGAAGGGAATCGACCTCCCGCAGTAGAGCGGCAATTAGCCCGGGCTCTGACGGAATGCGGGATAGGCAAAAACTGTCTGGGGGTCGAGAAAGAAACTCTATGAAGTAGCCTGCCGACACGACCCGCGTCACCCAGGAGTCCGACACGCGGGAAGCCCAAGTCGGCTTGAATTGGAGTAGGCGACCTCCCACTCGAGAGCCCTCGAGTGAGACCCTGGCGTCAGTCCGCTTTAGCGGGCTTTTTGTCAGCTTTCCGCTTGTCTTGGCGGAAGCTCTGTTTCCAGGAGTGCGAGATTTCTGAGCGCTCTTTTTTCCTGAAAAAGAGGGACGACCCGATCCCCAAGAGGGCTGACCAAACCGTCCCCTGGACCGAAAGGACCGCCGACTACCACCGGCACTAGGCCTGCCAGACGCAGAAGCCACAGCTCTTCGTTGCGGTAAAGCCGTTTCTTTTGCCTTTGCTTTGGCAATCAGGTCCGTGAGGCCAGATCCAAATAGCTGACCACCTTTGTAAGCTAAAGAAAGCAAACCTTGCTTGGAAACCGCATCTCCGGTCCACTGTCTAAGCCACAGAGCTCTCCTGACTGTGATCGCCGAGGATTGTGCCCTGGACAGCATGGAGGCAGTATCCAAACCTGCATCACTGCCATATCGAGCTGCATCCTCCAATGACTTGAAAAGCCCCTCTACCTCGGATAGTGGGGATCCATCTTGCCAAGCCGTCCGTAGACGGTCTAACCAGCTCAAGGAGGCTTTACAAGCACACATGGATCCTAGCACAGCTCTGAATCCATGACCCGCGGCCTCGTAGATGGATTTCGCCGCCATCTCCGTTTTTCTGTCCAGCGGATCCTGCAGACTCGCCTTCCCTTTAACAGGAAGTAATGAGGATTTGCTAAGCTGGGATACAGGGACACTTCAGGAGAAGGAATCCAATTAGCAATCAAGTCCGTAGTACACGGATACAGCGTCTCAAAAAACCGTGTCCCCTGAAAACGTTTATCTGGACACAGGCGTTCCTTCTCCACTGCCTCATTAAGCTCATCCAGAGATGGTAAGGCTGATCGCGACCTATGCGGCTCCTAAAACATCCGGGCCGACTTACCAGGAAGTCTAGTTACCTCCTCCGGTAACTGTAATGCCTCCCTCATGGCTCCAATAAAAGCCTCTGTACGGCTCAAAAGAGAGGCAGATTGTCCCTGCCGATCCTCTTTATCCGAATCGGATATCTCACCATCTGAGCTTGGAGGGGAACCCTCCATATCAGAAATCTCTGAGTCGCTACGCGAGAAAGCTGGCACCGGCCTGTGTCGCTTCCTGCCATGAGAGGATCTAGCTGACACCCAATAACCTAGAAGGTCAGACAGGCCATCAATAGAACGAGCGAGGGCATCCATTTTGGCGTCACTGTAACCTCCGACCGCTGCGCTTGACGCCGACGAGGTCTGCGTGTCAGATACGCGAGGCTGATCCTGTAGCGGATCTGGGAGACGGTCCGCTCCTGGACCCTGATCCGACATGCCCTCACACAGTATATGGCAGGTAAAAACCTATCCGCACCAGAACAGTGTGTTTTTCAAAGGCAAAATGAACGCTGAAGGGTTAAGCTTCTTAAATAGAGAGCTACCCCAGCTTTTGTCTCCCAATAAAGGGTTAACCACCAAAGAAGGGGTTAATGTTGCAGACTCTCCACAACCCTTATTTAATGAAAAGGGTGTGCGAGCCGCAGGTGCCTCTTATGAGGTAACAGCTGCAGGACAGTGTTCAAAAATATGCCACATTAAACAAAAACACCAAAGAGATCGCTAACATATTGCGCTGAATTGTATATCGCAATACCAAAGTCGCTAAAGAGATCGCTAACCACTTATGCGTCGTCAATAAGATCGCCCACCATGGATGCTACTAGCGACATAAAAAAAAACGATCACAAAAGAAAAACGACCGCAAAACTTTGCGTCGCCATTGTGATCGCAGCGGGTGCGTTCTGTGTGACAATACCTTGTCCTGCGCTGAGGGGGTCAAGCTTCTGCCGTGACAGGTAGAGGCGACTCACCCAGCTGGCCGTGGTGTAGTGTCTCCTTTCGGTCGGTCGGGGAGAGCGGAGAGTGAGGAGCCCGAGGAGGCCGTCAGTAATGGCCGCCGCGCTAGAGGAGATCTAAACCGGAAGAAAAAGGCAGGATAAGGTGTGCGCTCAGAGCGCTTCCTGCCCGTGAAAAAATGGGAGAGCGCGAAACCACGCCCCCCACCGGTTTCAAAAAAGCGCGCGACTCACTCCCTCTCCGCTCCCATGTCCTGCAGGCATCCACCTGCGGACAAAAGTACACAATCACCATACCGAATACATGTAGCAGCGGCCGCTGAAGCACTCAAACACATTAAAATGTGGAGTACTCACCCAGCTGAGCGCCACAGGGACCCCTCAGAGATTTGTGGCGCTGTGCCCGTAGCTTCCCCCCAGGGCGGGGAACGCAGTGACCCCAGAAGCGCGGTTTGCGTCCCCGCCAGGGAAGCAATCCTCATCTCCCAGGGCCGGCAGGGTTCTGCAGGGACCACCTTATAGGGTAATACAGATCCGCCAAGGGAGAGGTGGGAGTCCAGCAGCGCTGAGACCCCTGAGACTTCTAGACCATTGGCGGTCCAAGTCTCTGTCCGACTAAAATAAAAAAATCTTCTGAGGAGCTGCTTCCAGCAGCGACTATCCTCTGTGACCTCAAATTTTAGACTGGAGAGCTGGAGTAGGAGGAGCCCTATATAGCTGGAGGGGCCGGTCAACACTTTTTTAATCTGAGGTGTGTTTATCCTGTGTGGGCTCCGCCTACCCACTAGTAATGTCTGTGTCTCCCTTCCTTCATCTGCAGCTGAAATATGTTAGAAAGTTGTTTTCATGTGTCCTATTGATTTATAAAATTAAAAAGACGATAACTTTTGAAATAAAAATTACGAGAAAAATATGCTTTCATCTCCGTTTTACAAAAAAAAAAAAAAAAAAGCAAGAAATTATAAAACGAATAGTAGAAATTCTAAATTAGTAAAAGAAATGCATCCACTTGATAAGAAACATCACTTACTTCAAACATGTCGCTGGTTGTGGACTTATCTGTTGGAACAGCAGGTTGAACATCTACTTTCTTGTGAGGTTTCTGAAACCCAAAAAGATCATCATCAGGTTCTTTGTCCCTGGGAGAGCTGGACTGAGAGGTCTTTTTGGGTTTGCCTTTAACAGACTTGAATAAGTCATCATCACTGCCATCACCATCGAACAAAACTCCAGTAGATTTCTTCCCCTGTGCTGCGAAAGGCTTTTTAGAAAATTCACTCGGAGACTCTTCTTTCTGTTGTTGAGATGCAACTGATTTAGGTATCGAGTTATCTGCAAAAAGGTCAGATCCAAATAAATCATTTACATCAGGAGTCAGCGGATTTACAGCTGCTTTTGTGTGTGTTCTGGGCTGGATATCGTTTTCGGAGAAGGATAACTTCATAGTAGAAATCTCATCTCGATCTGTTCTCAAGTTTGACTCCGATAGTCCAGTTTCAGGAGTAGCAGCTGATGTAGATGATACTGGAGAGGACAGATCTTCATTCTCTCCAGATTCTTGGGATGCAAGTTTTCTGTTCGCTCGTGTAGGGGGTCTTCTTTTAATACCAACTTTTGCACGAGTCTGATGAATATAAAGTGACAAAGCAAAGAACACTTAATAAATTGGTAAAAAAACAACCTCAATAAAATAATATTAATCTGTCATCAAATTGTTCTGGATGATCAGATATTCATCTTATTTCTTTATCTAAGCCCATTTTAAATTACAAAAATAAGAAAAAAGCAGAATGCTAATCATATTAGGCTCATAAGCAACAATCGCAGAAGTCTGTACATTCACTACCTAAAAGATTCCTAGCATTGCAGTAGAGATAGGAATATTGGAGCATCTCATTTTCTAACTCTGTGTTGTGTATTTAATTGTCAATTTCTAGAAAGATTACAAGGTGTTGTTCCACTATATGCTCTACAGCATTGCTGATAAATGTATGTTTACTGGGGGCCAGACACTGTGAACCCCACTGACCATGAGAAAAGGGATCCTAAAATCCCCTGTATAAATAGCAGTAGCCTGCATGCATGTGTGAATGATGGAACAGCCATTTCCGTCAGTTCCACGGGTGTGAATGGATCGTAATTAAAAAATGCATACTACTGCTATATGCACAAAGAGGACTGGGATCTAATTATAGGGATTTGTGGGGTCCCATTGATTGGACCCTTAAGGAACCATCCTGTGAATAGTTGAGGAGAAAATAAGGATTTTCTGGAACTCACCGTAAAATCTTTCTTGGACCCTTCATTGGGGGACATAGATAACCGTGGGTGTATGCTGCTGCTAGGAGGCTAACACTATGCAAAAAGGAAAAAAGATAGCTCCTCCCCAGCAGTATACACCCACAGACAGGCACAAAGTACCTCAGTTGGTGAAAAAAAGCAGTAGGAGAAGCAAACAGAACTCAGAACATAAATGTACCAACTCAACCAGGGTGCTTAGACCCAAACACAGTACAAGAAACAAGCAGGGAGTGTGCTGTGTCCCCAATGAAGGCTCCAAGAAAGAGATTTTACGGTGAGTACCAGAAAATCCCTCTTTCTTTATCGCTTCATTGGGGGACACAGATAACCATGGGACGTCCAAAAGCAGTCCCCAAGGGTGGGAAAATAAGACTAGGCAAACGTGAAGAAAGGACTTACGTCGGCCAGTGAGCCACCGCCGCCTGCAGAACCTTCCTACCCAAGCCTGCGTCGGACGAGGCCTGAGTATGAACCCTATAGAACCTCGCAAAGGTGTGCAAGGACGACCAGGTCGCGGCCTTGCAAATCTGTAGGGCAGAAGCCTGGTGACTAGAGTTGAGCGACTTTTCCTTTTTTCGGGTCGAGTCGGGTTTCGTGAAACTAGTTTTGTGACGCAACAGCGATCTCCCAGGCGATATCGCTGTGTGTGACATTCAGCGACGATCAGCCCCCCTGCTGGGTATCGCTGATCGTAGCTGAATGTCCTGGACATTTTTTTGATCGTTGGTCTCCCGCTGGCCAGCACGCATCGCTGCGTGTGGCAGGCAGGAGACCAGCTGGTAACCAAGATACACATCGGCGCCTGGAAACATGATGTGTACCTTGGTTACCAGCTCCCTGCACCAGCGGGCTGGTATCCAACGTACACTGCGGGTAACTAAGCCACGTTACCCGCAGTGTCGCTGTCCTGATCGCTGCCTAAGTTGCCTGTTTGGTAGCTCACCAGCGATCATGTAGCGACACACCTGACAAGTGCATATCATTGTCGGGATCGCTGGTGTGTCGCTATGTGTGACGGGGCCCTAACGCTCTCCCTGCTCAGACGCACCGCCAGCAACCTTCCCCTACACTGAGTTCGGCAGATGGGCGCTGAGGGATTTTATATGCACTGTGACGACACTGAAAGCCAGCCAATCGCTGCAACGCCCTTCTCTAAACTGTGGGCAACGGGATGACATAGCCAGCGGCCAGCACCATCTTAGTGCTGGCCGCTGGCTATGTCATCCCGTTGCCCACAGCCTGCGTCCTTGCTCATTGGCAGAGAAAAGGCGCTTAAAGTGTAGGGGGAAAACTGACTCCAGCAAAATGGTCGCCAAACACGTGACCGAACTCACTCCATGAAACGAAACCCGACTTTGGCGAAAATCGGCGACTTTTGAAAATGAACGACCTGTTTCGCTCAACTCTTCTGGTGACGAACGGCCCAAGAAGCTCCAACAGCCAGGGTGGAGTAAGCTCTCACTCCCGGAGGAGGCCGCTTTTCTTGAACGCGGTAAGCTTCCATTATCGCTGAACGAATCCAATGAGCGATCGTGGACTTGGAGGCTGGGAGACCTTTACGGCGACCTTCAGAGATGACAAACAGGGAATCGGATTGACGAAGAGGGGCGGTTCTAGAGAGATAGACCCGAATGGCCCTGACCACGTCAAGTTTGTGAAGAGACTTCTCCAGAGGATGAACCGGGGAAGGACAAAATGAGGGAAGAACGATGTCCTCATTGATGTGGAAAGAAGATACCACCTTGGGAAGGAAAGAGGGAACAGGTCTGAGAACTACCTTGTCCTGATGAAGAATCAGGAACGGGGAGCGACAGGATAAAGCTGCCAACTCAGAGACCTTCTTAATGGACGTAATTGCAATAAGAAAGGCCACCTTCCAAGAGAGGAAGGAAAAAGGAATGTGCTGAAGGGGCTCGAAAGGCGCAGCTTGCAGAGCGCTCAGGACCAAGTTAAGGTCCCACAGGGAATGGTAAGTAGGAACCAGGTGAGCAACTCCCTGGAGAAAGGTCTTCACCTGAGGAATGGATGACAGATCCCTCTGGAAAAAGATGGACAGGGCGGAGACCTGTCCTTTTAGGGTACTGAGGGACAGTCCCGAGTCGAGGCCTTCTTGAAGGAAACCAAGCAATGAAGGAAGGGAGAAAGACATTGGAAACACATCGTTTTCCTCGCACCATCTGAAGAAAGCCTTCCAGTACCTGTGATAAATGCGGGAAGAAGCTGGTTTTCTAGCTCTGATCATGGTCTGAATGACCTGGTGAGAAAAACCCGACTCCCTTAGGACTGCGGCCTCAACGGCTATGCAATTAAACTCAGAGACTGAGAACTCTGGTGGAAGAGGAGACCTTGCGAGAGAAGATCTGAACGGTCTGGAAGCCTCCAGGGAGTGTCCGAGAGCATGTTGACCAGTTCCGCATACCAAGGACGCCTTGTCCAGTCTGGCGCTATCAGGATAACCGGAATCCCCTCTGACTTTATTTTTTTAACGACCCTTGGGATCAAGGGAAGAGGAGGAAACAGGTAGGGGAGCTGAAACTGTGACCACGGGATCACCAGTGCGTCGTAGCCGATGGCCAGAGGGTCCCAGGACCTGGCCACAAACCGAGGAACTTTGTGGTTCATCCGAGACGCCATGAGGTCGACGTCCGGAGAGCCCCAACGCTGACATATCTGATTGAAGACTGAGGGATGGAGAGACCACTCGCTTGATGCTAGGCCCTGGCGGCTCAGAAAATCGGCTGCCCAATTTTCGACCCACGGAATATGAACGGCTGATATGGCCGGAACGTTACGTTCCGCCCAGCGTAGACTCTTTGCCGTTTCCGCCATCACTTGTTTGCTGCGAGTCCCGCCTTGGTGGTTTATGTACGCCACGGCCGTGGTGTTGTCCGACTGGATGCTGACAGGTTTGCCTGACCGGAGAGACTGCCAGTGGAGAAGGGCAAGGAAGATTGCCCTTATCTCCAGAAGACTGATGGGAAAAAGGGCTTCCTGGGCGTTCCAGTAACCTTGCGCTGTGTGCCGGAGGAAAACCGCACCCCACCCGAGGAGACTGGCGTCGGTGGTGATGACCTGCCACCGAAGAGGAAGGAAGGACCTCCCTCGCAGGACTGAGGAAGACAGAGTCCACCAGGTCAGAGACTGCCTCACTTGGAAAAGCAGACGCACATGGCAGTCTAGAGAGGATGTGGCTTGTTCCAGATGGACAGAAGGGACAGCTGAAAAGGACGAGTGTGGAACTGGGCGAAAGGCACAGCTTCCATTGAGGCAATCATCTTCCCCAAGACCCTCATGCAGGATTGAAGGGGAAGGGGGACCGGACGCTATAGGGATTGGATTCCCTTGCAGAGGGTTGAGAACTTGTCCTTGGGGAGAAACACCCGGGCCAAGTTCATGTCGAATTCCATGCCCAGGAAAAGTCAGACGCTGGGAAGGGATTAGGGTGGACTTCTCCCGGTTGATGAGCCAGCCGAGACGGGTCAGTGTATCCAGAGTGATTTGAAGGCTCTGAGCACAGTCTCTGTGGGATGAGCCCTTGATTAGCAGATCGTCCAGGTAAGGGATTATGGAAATCCCCCTGGAGCGAAGAATTGCCATGACAGCCGCCATGACCTTCGTGAAGACCCTGGGGGCAGAGGTCAGGCCGAAGGGGAGGGCTGTGAATTGGTAGTGATTGTCCTGGATCGCAAACCGAAGGAATCTCTGATGCTGCACACAAACAGGAATGTGAAGATACGCATCCTGAATGTCTACGGAGCAGAGAAACAGGGATTTTTGTGTGTACTCACCGTAAAATCCTTTACTCCAAGCCAATCATTGGGGGACACACTACCATGGGTGTTATGCTGCTGCCACTAGGAGGACACTAAGCAAAATATGTTAAAAGATTAACTCCTCCTCCGCAGTATACACCCTCTGCTGGCTCTCTCTTGTGAACCAGTTCGGTGCTAAAGCAGTAGGAGCTCACAAACAGAATTGCAATATGTCAAACCAAAAAACAGACAACAAGCCAATAGGCTAACAGGGTGGGTGCTGTGTCCCCCAATGCTTGGCGAAAAGGATTTTACGGTGAGTACACACAAAAATCCCTGTTTCTCCTTCGCCTCATTGGGGGACACACTACCATGGGACCTCCTAAAGCAGTCCCTAGGTGGGAGAAAACATCACAACAGGTGGAAAAACCTCACGCACCCAATGCTTAGAAAGCGATTGTAAAAGCCTACAGATGCGAAACTGCCGCCTGCAGAATTTGTCTGCCGAGGGCCGCATCCGAAGAGGCTTGAGTAAGAATGTTGTAATGCTTAACAAACGTGTGAAGGCTGGACCAAGTCGCGGCCTTGCACACTTGCTGTGCGGAAGCTTGGTGCCGGATGGCCCAAGAAGCCCCCACTGACCGAGTGGAGTGTGCCTTAATCCCAGCCGGGATAGGCTGACCTTTGACGCGGTAAGATTCGTGTATTGCAGAGCGAACCCATCTGGCTATTGTGGCCTTAGAAGCAGGTAAACCTTTTCTGAGTCCCTCAGGAATCACAAAAAGGGCATCAGATTTGCGAAAAGATGCTGTTCTGGAGATGTATCTTCTGACAGCTCTCACTGGAGAGCCTTTTCAGTAAGATGCACTCGAGCCGGACAGAAGGATGGCAGAACAATGTCTTCATTCAGATGAAAAGCCGAGACAACCTTTGGCAAAAAGGACGGGGAAGTTCTGAGCACCGCCTTGTCTTGGTGAAAAATCAGAAATGGAGGTTTGGACGACAAAGCAGCCAGTTCCGAGACCCGTCTGATGGATGTTATTGACACAAGAAAGGCAATTTTCCAAGATAGAAGGGAGAGAGAAATCTCTTGTAAAGGCTCGAAGGGAGACTCCTGAAGTGCACTAAGGACCAAGTTAAGGTCCCAGGGTTCCAAGGGCATCTTGTATGGGGGAACAAGATGCGAAACTCCCTGCATGAAAGTCCTGACCTGTAGTTTTGAAGCTATCTTTCTTTGGAAAAGAACAGATAGAGCGGAGATCTGGCCTTTTAGAGAGGCCAGCGCTAGGCCTGAATCCAATCCCGCTTGAAGAAATTCCAGGATACAGGGAATGGAAAATAACGGGGGACGACCCTTCTCTTTGCACCATGAGAAAAAAGTTTTCCAAACTCGATGGTAAATATGCATGGAAACAGGCTTTCTAGCGTTAATCATGGTAGATGCCACTGGATCCGAGAAACCTGCTCAGCCTAGGATCCAGGATTCAATGGCCAGGCCGTTAAACTCAGCACTCTGGAGTTCTGGTGGCAAATGGGCCCCTGAGATAGTAAATCTGGACGATCCGGTAACCGCCAGGGGACGTCGGCGAGTAGTTGTACCAGCTCCGCATACCAAGCTCGGCGTGGCCAGTCCGGAGCGATGAGGATCACTGGAACGCCTTCCGCTTTGATCTTCCGGATGACTCTTGGAATCGTTGGAAGTGGTGGAAAGACATAAGGGAGTCGAAATTGGCCCCATGGAAGTACTAGAGCGTCCGAGCCGATGGCTAACGGGTCGCGGGATCGGGCTACAAATGTCGGAACCTTGGCGTTCAGCCTGGAAGCCATAAGATCCACGTCTGGAGCGCCCCAACGTTGGAAAATTTGATGAAAGACTTCCGGGTGAAGAGACCACTCTCCTGAGGCTATGAAAAATCCGCCGCCCAATTCTCTACTCCCGGAATATGAACTGCAGAGATGAGTGAATGATTTGTCTCTGCCCATTGGAGAATGTGCGTTACTTCGATCATTGAAACCTGCTCTTCATGCCACCTTGGCGATTGATGTACGCCACAGCCGTGGCGTTGTCTGACTGAATCCGGATGGGACGTCCGGACAGAAGATGATGGAAGTGGAGAAGAGCCAGCCTTATCGCCCGGATCTCGAGGACATTGATCGGAAGGCTGGCTTCCTTCGTAGACCATAGTCCCTGAGCTGTGTGGTGACGAAAGATTGCGCCCCATCCAAGAAGACTGGCATCGGTGGTTACTACCAGCCAGTGTACAGGGAGGAAGGATCTTCCCTGAATCAGGGACGACGTTGTCGTCCACCACCTGAGAGACCGTCTGACTCTGGGTGCCAGGAGAATGCGGCGACCTAAGAGCCTGGATTGAGATCAAACCAGGTTGAGATCAAAGCCTGCTGCAGAGGACGGAGATGAAACTGGGCAAATGGTACTGCCTCGATGGACGCTACCATTTTTCCCAGGACCTGCATGGCGAACCTCCAGGAGCAAGGCCGGGACAGAGATAGAGATCAAGCTCCTCGGGTGAGAGAGGAAATCTTGTCCGGAGGGAGAAGAACCAACCCTCGGGAAGTGTCTAAGATCATCCCCAGAAAGTGAATTTGCTGGGATGGAACCGGGGAAGATTTCTCCAGGTTTACCAGCCAACCTAGACGGGACAAGGTGTCGACGGCGATACTGACGCTTTCTAAACAAGCCCGATAGGACGGACCTTTGACAAGGAGATCGTCCAGATAGGGTAGGATCACTCAAGTGTGTAAAATGGACATGACGGCCGCCATGACCTTTGTGAACACTCTGGGAGCGGCTGCGAGGCCGAACGGCAGAGCAGTGAATTGGAAATGTTCGTCTCCCACCGCAAATCGTAGGATTCTTTGGTGACCTTTGAAGATTGGAACGTGGAGATATGCGTCTGATGTCGATTGATGCAAGGTATTTTCCTTTTTCCAGTGAAGCAATGACAGAGCGTAGGGACTCCATCCTGAAGTGGCGCACTGTGACAAATTTGTTCAGTAGCTTTAGGTCTAGAATTGGACGCATGGTTCCATCCTTTTTTGGGACCACGAATAGGTTTGAGTAAAAACCCCTGAACCTTTCTGTGGGAGGAACCGGAATGATGACAGCGCTGTTGTGGAGGGCGGATATGGCTTGATGAAAGGAAACTGCCAGCGTCGCGGATTGTGGGAGCCGGGACCGGAAGAATCGTGTTGGAGGAGGGGATGAGAACTCGATTTTGTATCCGGAAGACACGAGATCCCTTACCCAACGGTCGTGGACGACCGTCAGTCAGACTTGGCGAAACAAGGACAGGCGGCGCCGCCACCTTGCCTGTGTCTTCCAGATACAGCAATGAGTCATTGTGAGGAGAACTTGCGGGACAGGGCACTTTTGGGCCTGGTCCGAGGATATCTGTTTCTTCAAGAGTTAGAAGGTCTGAACGAAGGATTGGAACTTCCGCCTCTGCGTGGGGGCCGAGAAGGGTTAGTGGAGGTGACTGGAGATGACCAGCCTGTGGAACTGCGAAAAGGCCGGGAGCGGGTTTGGAATTGACTCCGAAAGGGTCGAGTTTGCCTACGTTGAGGGAGAAATTTGCTTTTTCCCCCGGTAGCATCGGAGATAATTTGATCAAGCTTATTTCCGAACAAACGGCCAAACTGGTAAGGTAGAGAGGTCAAGGATTTTTTGGACGCAGAGTCTGCCCGCCATTCTCGAAGCCACAATGCTCTCCTTATGGCAACTACGTTGGCGGCTGCAAGTGCGACACAATTAGCCGCGTCTAGGGAGGCATGAACTACATAATCTCCTGCCTGAGCGATCTGATGGGCAAGATTGGTGACTTCGGGTGGAAAGCTATTGTTTCCACTGGTTCTAACTATGGCCTCTGCCCAGGCCACCATAGCTCTAGCTACCCACGTGGTGGCGAAAGACGGAAATAAGGCGGCTCCAGCAGCCTCAAAGACTGATTTGGCCAGATTGTCAATCTGCCGATCCGTGGGATCTTTAATGGACGATCCATCCGTCAATGACAGAAGAGTTTTTGAAGCGAGCCTTGATATGGGCGGATCTACTGCAGGGGATTCAGTCCACTCCTGTCTTAGAGTAGATGCAAAGGGATACCGTGATTCTAGAGGTTTTAGGCCCGAGAAACGCTTATCTGGGCGACATCTATGCCTCGTGAGGATGTCTGTAAACTCTGGATGGTTAGCGAAGAACCTATGGGGGCGTTTAGTTCTTTTAAAAGCCACCGGATGGTCTGGATTGGTACCGGGTTCCTCGTCTATTTCCAGGATATGATTAACCGCTTCTATGAGCGAATCTATAGACTCCTGGAACTCAGGGGAGTTCGGGTGTGGGGCCACCTCAGACTCACATTCTGAGTCATGCTCACTGGCACCCTATGGTGAAGGGGAGCGAGACGCAGAGCTAGCTGATGCAGTAGGCTAAGAGTTCCGTGAAGACGAATCACGGATACGTTTCCTAGAAGAATGCATGGTTGAAGGACCCGCTACAGAGGGTGAGGGAACGCCCCGGCTGGAAGAGTGACCATGAAAAAATTCTATAGCCTTTGCAAGGGAAGCCACGGATTGCGCCAAAGAATCAGCCCACTCAGGTGGGCTAGTCACAGATTGCACCAACGAAGCAGCCCACTGAGGGGGCTAGCTTCGCTTTGCTCCTCGTTAGTGGGAGGCTCTTGAGGCCTTAAGGCAGGGGTGGAGAATATCATCTGGTCCGGCCCGCCAGGCAGCCGACACTTTTTCAATTAAGTTTTGGGGTCTGCGCCACCTGCAGGCCTCTCGCAGTGCGGCGCACCGGAACCCCCACCCGTGTTCCTGGTGAGCGGAAGCAGAAGATCCATCTCTGCTTCCCCCCCACAGTGACTGTGCGATCCTCCCGCCCCTCTCCTGCACGCCGCCTGTTGTGGGTAAGTGTGTGCACATAGCAGGGCCGGGCAAGTGCCGGGGCCCTGAGCAGGCGGGGGGGGGGGGGGGTGTCAGCGCCGCCACTGGGCCCCCTCCCGCTTGCTCAGGGCCCCTGCAGGAGCCGGCACAATACTCACCAATCCGCCGTGCCTCCGCTGCCGCAGCTCCGAGCTCCAGGGGGCGCCGGTGCTTTCTCTCTCACAGCAGCGCCGCTGAATGACGTCATCATTCAGCGGCTGGCTGTGGCAGAGAGCGCGCGGACAGGTGAGATCGGTGTGTGTGTGTGTGTGAGTGCTGCCTGCCAGTGCCTGCCTGCCAGTGCTGTATGTGTGATGTTGGTGGGGGGAGGCAGGCAGTGATGGTGGTGAGGAAGAATGATGATGATGGGGAGACGATGATAATGATGGGCAGGCATTGATGATGGGGAGGCAATGATAATAATGGGGAGGTGATGATGATGATGGGCAGGCATTGATGATGGGGAGGCAATGATAATGATGGGGAGGCGATGATGATGATGGGCAGGCATTGATGATGGGGAGGCAATGATAATAATGGGGAGGTGATGATGATGATGATGGGCAGGCATTGATGATGGGGAGGCAATGATAATAATGGGGAGGTGATGATGATGATGGGCAGGCATTGATGATGGGGAGGCAATGATAATGATGGGGAGGCGATGATGATGATGGGCAGGCATTGATGATGGGGAGGCAATGATAATAATGGGGAGGCGATGATGATGATGGGCAGGCATTGATGATGGGGAGGCAATGATAATAATGGGGAGGTGATGATGATGATGGGCAGGCATTGATGATGGGGAGGCAATGATAATGATGGGGAGGCGATGATGATGATGGGCAGGCATTGATGATGGGGAGGCAATGATAATAATGGGGAGGTGATGATGATGATGGGCAGGCATTGATGATGGGGAGGCAATGATAATAATGGGGAGGTGATGATGATGATGGGCAGGCATTGATGATGGGGAGGCAATGATAATGATGGGGAGGCGATGATGATGATGGGCAGGCATTGATGATGGGGAGGCAATGATAATAATGGGGAGGCGATGATGATGATGGGCAGGCATTGATGATGGGGAGGCAATGATAATGATGGGGAGACGATGATGATGATGGGCAGACATTGATGATGGGGAGGCAATGATAATAATGGGGAGGTGATGATGATGATGGGCAGGCATTGATAATGGGGAGACAATGATAATGATGGGGAGGCGATGATGATGGGCAGACATTGATGATGATGGGGAAGCAATGATGATGATAATGGGGAGTCTTTCCACAGAGCCTTTTCCTGAGCCGTAACAGGGCAGAACGCAGCACAGCGCAGAGGAGAGCTCCATATTTTGTATGGAGCATTATATGGGGACCAGTATCCTGTATGGAGCATTATATGGGGACCAGTATCCAGAGCATTATATGGGGACCAGTATCCTGTATGGAGCATTATTTAGGGTCCAGTATTCTGTATGGGGCATTATATAGGCCGGGGATGGGGGGGTGACATCCTGCATGGGGTATTATATGGGTGATGAGGGGGAGACTGTGGTGCCCATAAATATTGTATGGAGGACTGTACTGTCCAATCTGTACTGTGCGCTGCGAGGATTTGGCAGTTTTTGAGCTATTGTACAATTTACAATAGATATCACTCATGTAATGGAAGAAGTGAAGTATTTGGCATTGTACTGTATCTATATTTCTCTGCAGTATCTGTGCATCATGAATTGTGGTCTGTGTTAAAGGGGCCCATTGAGGCTCTTTCGCCCGGGGCCCATAATAACCTGGAGCCGGCACTGCTAATGGGGACATGTGCTGACTAATGGGGACATTTTCCTACCTAATGGGGACATTTGCCTGCCTACTGGGGACCTATGCTGCCTAATGGGGACATTTGCCTGTGTAATGGGGACCTATGCTGCCTAATGGTGACCTGTGCTGCCTTATGGGGACCTATGCTGCCTAATGGGGACCTTTTTTCAACTACCTCCATGACGGAAACCATAATGCTGCTGGGAGAAATAAAGTTCAGCGGGGCAGTGGGGTTCAATCTTCAGGCGCCA
This sequence comes from Oophaga sylvatica, assembly GCA_033576555.1. Classification (NCBI taxonomy): domain Eukaryota; kingdom Metazoa; phylum Chordata; class Amphibia; order Anura; family Dendrobatidae; genus Oophaga; species Oophaga sylvatica. The sequence continues at coordinate 518,713,174 of JARQOD010000003.1, read as the reverse complement.
AGCAAGATTCAAACGCTATTAACCTATATCTGCAGGTTAAGAGCGTTTTACAGGTGATAGGTTCCCTTGAAATTATTTTGCTCAGTTATGCTTTTTATTTTTCAAATAGGTTCCGGTAGTGGTGCAACAAAATGGCCAGTGTAAAGAAAAGAAAAGTTGAAGAGAAGTCATTCCAGCCATCACATTAGGTAGGAGTTATTTAAATGTTTGAATAATATATAGTTGGCTAATGTTTAAGTTTATTAATGAGTGATGAGGGAGTACACTCGTTGCTCGGGCTTTCCTGAGCATGCTCGGGTGTCCTCCGAGTATTTTGGCATGCTCGGAGATTTAGTTTTCGTTGCCTCAGCTCCCTGATTTGCACCTGCTGGACAGCCTGAATACATGTGAGGAATGCTTGTTTGTTAAGGAATCCCCACATGTATTCAGGCTGTCCAGCAGCTGCAAATCATGCAAATGCGTCGATAGAAACTAAATCTCCGAGCACGCCAAAATACTCAGAGGACACCTGAGCATGCTTGGGAAAACCCGAGCAACGAGTATAGTAGCTCATCATTATTAATAATTTGATGCGGCCCCCGAACACTTTTATAAAATTCCAAATGGCCCTCGGCAGAAAAAAGGTTCCCCACCCCTGCCTTAAGGCTTCACAGTCTGTACAGAGAGGGTTGGGATGTTTCCGTGGCAGGGAAACATTGAATGCGGTGCATGAGGCATTTATCACCGTGTGTGTCTTATCCGCCTTTTTAGTTGCCTTTAATTGAGACATAATGCAAATTACTTAAGGAATCTGCGCACGGCGGCTGACCAGGATTGATGGAATTATGTGCCACGTGTTGCTGCCCAGAATTGTCTGCAGCGTATGGTCGGCCGAGCGAGCCCGCAGCTGAGAGGATGTGCCTGCAGCGGAGGGGTTAATGTCTGTAGCTGAGGAGCTAATCCCTGCTAGCGGAGGGTTAGCGCCTGCGGCTGATGGGTTACAGCCTGAAGCGGTGTACCTGCCGTAGCGCGGCTTGCCCAGGTTCAGCATGTCCCCAGAGGAGAATTTGTTGCCGTGTAAAGGAAAATGGCGTTCTCCACAGTCTTCCGGTCTAGGACGCGCCAGGAAGATAGCCCCGATAACTGAATTGGTGCTTCTCGTGTGCAGCGAGAAGCGCCAGATACAGAAGGCAGGAAGAGGAGGGAGGGGGATCCATCCCCGTCCGCTCTACAGACCAGGCAAAGAGCGCTGGAGAGGGGGGCGTGGTCGGCCGAATGGGGCGGACCAGGCCAGTAGATAGGCGGAATTGGGCCTAGGTGCGGCTAAAATAGAGGCCGAGGCCGTGTGACATGGCGGCGGCAGCTGCGGCGGTAACGATCGCGCTCCTGGCGGCCGCTGCATTGGGGTAGAGGCAGTGTGGCTCGCTCCATCCTCACCTCCTTGCATGGGGAAGGCCGCGGCAGTGAGAGGCTGCGCTCTATAATGCAGGTGGCCACAGCGGAGCGTCGGGGCACTTCCAGGACCTCAGGCATGGGGGACATTTCTGTACTCACTGTCAGGCCGCTCTGCGATACTCAATCCACCAACTCCGATAATAGGAGGGTGGAGAGGTCCCCGGCACCAGCCACTGTCTCAGTCTATCATCCCTTTAATAGGGAGATAGAGAGACAAAAAACAAAATTGCCGCTGTGGAGGTATGGCTTGCAAACGTGCCATGCTGCGGGTCTGGCTTCGGAAGGGGGTACGTGGGGGCGACATCCCACGTTCCCGTCCGTTGCAGTTGTGGGGAGAGCGGACCCATTGAAGGATCCGTCGCCTCTGGAGCACAGACCAGGGTTGCAGGAGGGAGTACGGGGAGACGACACTCCGCGTTCCCGCCTGTTGAAGTTTTATGGAGATCGGAACCATGAAAGGCCCCGTCGCCGTTAATCCATTATTTAGAAAAAAATAAAGTTAAAAATGAAAATAAGAAAGTTGGGGTCTGAAATTAGACTCCTACAGACACTAAGAAAGAACTGGTTCACAAGAGAGAGCCAGCAGAGGGTGTATACTGCGGAGGAGGAGTTAATCTTTTAACATATTTTGCTTGGTGTCCTCCTAGTGGCAGCAGCATAACACCCATGGTAGTGTGTCCCCCAATGAGGCGAAGGAGAAATTTCCCCGGCTCCATGGCGGCGATCACCGAGCGCAAGGACTCCATCCTGAAGTGACGGATCCGAACGTGACGATTCAGCAGTTTGAGATCCAGAATTGGGTGGAGGGAACCGTCTTTTTTCGGGACTACGAAAAGATTCGAGTAGAACCCGAAAACCGTTCTTTTGAAGGAACAGGAACGACCACTCCGGCGGCTAGAAGGGAAGAGACGCCCTGGAGGAAACCTGGAGTCAGGGACGGCTGCTTTGGTGGACGAGAAAGAAAGAAGCGTCTTTCTGGGGGGGAAGAAAACTCGATCTTGTAACCGGAGATTAAGATCTCCCTGACCCAGGCATCGCTGACTACCAACAACCAAGTGTCCCTGAAGGAAAGAAGCCTGCCTCCCACCCTGGAAAGACTTCCAGGTGGGGGTGACCTGTCACTTAGAACGGAATCTGTTGGAACGGGACCCAGAGGGCTTAGAGGATCGGCCTTTTGATCTCCAGTGTGGCGAGGGATTGAAAGATGGTTTCCTCCGTTCTCCTGACGCGGAGGGACACTCCTGCTGGGAAGAGGACTCTGAAGATTGGAAATTACGAAAGGACCTAAATGGCCGGGGGACCTTCCTGTTGAAAGGACGCTTAGGTCGGGACTGAGGGAAAGAGGTGCTTTTGCTTCCACTAGCGTCTGAAATTATCTGGTCGAGCCTAGCCCCAAAGAGCCAGGAACCTTGGAAGGCTAGGTTGGTGAGAGATCTTTTGGAGGTAGTATCTGCACTCCAGGCCTTCAACCAAAGGATGCGGCGTATAGCCACAATGTTGCTGCTTGCTCTGGCGGAACAACCTGCCACGTCTAAGGAGGCAGCCAGAATGTAATTGCCGGCATGGCCAATCTGGTCTGCCAATTCAGCTAGCTTGTCCGGAGGAGCTGAAGCTAAGATGCCCCTGCGAAGTATCTTGGTCCAGGCAGAGATGGCTTTCGCCCCCCAGGTGGAGGCGAAGCTGGGGCAAAGGGATGCGCCAGTTGTCTCAAAGGCTGATTTGGCCAGAGACTCGATCTGCCTGTCTGTCGCGTCTTTAAGAGACGCACCATCCGGTAGAGACAGGACCGTCTTGGAGGAAAGTCGGGAAACCGGCGAGTCCACCTTAGGATCGTGGTTGGGAAAGGTGCGGGAGGGACGCTTTACCAGTTTAAATGAGACAGAGGAGTCCTGGGAAGGAATCTCGTCTTCTTTTAGTTTGAGGGTTGGAGAAATAGCCGATATCAGGCTATTAACCATGTCCTGCATCCTGGAATTCTGGTCCGTATCAGAGTCAGACCCAGACTGGGAGTCTACGTCTGATCCAAGGTCCTCCTCTGAAGAGGGAAAATGCGGCCTGGAAGCTGCGAAGGGGACCGGAGAGCTGGACGAGGAGCCAGACAGAGTCCTTTTCCTAGAACTTCTACCAGGTCTGTCCCTTACAAGGTCGAGGTCGGGTGCGTGCGAACCGCCATAGGAGACGTTCGGAGCACTGGTGGCTGTGGAAAGCTGTGGAAGGCGTTCAAGGGCCTGGGATACCTTAGTCAGGTCAAAGACTGACTGAGACATGGCAACAGCCCACTCTGGGGGAGTGCTCTCATCTCGGGAGTCGGAGTGCTCCTGTGGGGCAGACATGGTGGAAGGACTGCAGGACGGACAGAAAGGCGACGAATGGCCTGACGTCCACTTTTTCTTACAACGTGCGCAGGCGTAATGGGTCACCGTGGGCTTAGGGTAAGAGGCCCCTGCAGAGTTGGACATAAGTGAGCCTGATGCAATATGGTGAAAAGGGAGTATCAATGTCGATACTGCCGAGGAGAGCTACTTAGGGCACGGAGTATAGTGGGAGAAGGACAAGCCTACCCGGTACCAGCGAACTGCAGCTCAGATGATCGCTGTGTCCCCCAAGCAGAGAGTCCGTAGGGCAGCTGAGGCAAGCGTGCACGGGATGCTTCCAAGATGGAGATAACGCCAAGAACCTCGTGAGGGGCTTGGTTTATCTGCTGAGCAGCGTGATAGGCTGCTCGGCGAAAGGGGGTGCGGAACGGTAGGGGAGGCAGCGCCTTAGAAAAGGAAAATGTACCTGAGATAGGCCGGAGATAAAGAAGGCGGGCACAAAGAAGCGTGACGTCAGCCTAAGAGGGCAGCGCTGAGAGAGAGCGCACGTAGCAGGGGGCGTGACAAAGGCGGCCCGCTGAAAGCGAAAGAGCCGGCCGGCATTGAAGAGACACGCTGACAAAAAGGGTGCGATGATTCAAAAAGAGCCGCGGGCGCCGCTGATCACCGGAGCACAGAGCTGGCGAGGCTTGCGGGGCGCGAGATTCAAAACTGGGGACGGTCCCGGGAGGAAGGGGGGGGGCCCGGGGGCAGAACAGGAGAGGCGCGCACAGAGAGCACTGGGAGCTTGAGGAATTTAAGCCGACGCAGACACCATCAACTTCTATGGGGCTCTGCTGCAGTACCTGAACGTTGTCCGGCTCCCTTTGAAGGTGAGGAGAGGATACCGCAGGGGCCCTTGGGTGGAGAGGAGGGATATGGCAAGGAATCAGCCCTGGAGCACCCGTCAAGGTGACAGGGGATAGAGTCCTACCTGCGGGCCTGAGAGTTGCGATGTGGGTGACACCACACTGCTCGCTCAGCCGCATAATATGGGAAGGCAGGGTGAGACATTACACCCTGTTTCCCAGAAGCTGTATCTGAAAAACAAAGGGAAAAGATTAATTAAAAACAACAAAAACCTGAAAAGGAAAAAAGGATTAGCTGCGGATCTGGGGACAGATCCAGGTCTGCCTCCTACAGACACTAAGCACAAACTGAGGTACTTTGTGCCTGTCGGTGGGTGTATACTGCCGGGGAGGAGATATCTTTTTTCCTTTTTGCATAGTGTCAGCCTCCTAGCAGCAGCAGCATACACCCATGGTTACCTGTGTCCCCCAATGAAGCGATAAAGAAACCCTTTCAATACTGGTCTATTCTACAATAACTTTGACTACATTTTATATCCACCCGCTGGTCAATATATAATTGAGAAAAAGACTGACATACCTTATTAGCATTATGAAGGGTATCTACTTGTGCTGGGGTCTCGAAGCTTGCGCCCTCTAAATTTTTACTGTCAGATTTTGAATCCAAGTTGTCTTCTGCAAGGGATGAAGATGGCGCTTCTGTCTCGACAGCAACCGTTCTGGCTCCTGACAGTTTTGGGACAGCGCCCGGTAACAATGCCGCTGGATTAATAAGCAAATTTGCCTGGAACAAAAAAAAAAAATTGTATACACATGATGATTTTTTATGTAGTTCTTATCAAGGGTTTAAGATGGTAAGCTCCTGTAGTTGTAATAATAGAGATAAGGAGGAGTGTCGCATTGGTAACAGAATAAGCCGCATGCACTATGCAAAGGAAAGGTCAGCCCGGTTCCAAGCATCGCTAGTGGGAGAAAAAGGAAAATTGGAAGAATTTTAGATTTTAAAAATAGAAAAAGCTTAAGAGGAAGAACAAGAGAATGGCAATATTTAATAGTTACTTGAAGTTTTCCAATCCGAGGACTTTTTGTTTTAATTGGTGCTGGGCCTGTCGTTTTCTGGACAAGATTAATAAAAAACAAAAAGCAAGATTAATAAATTTATGAAAATAATTATGAAAGTATGGTAATTCATACAGATGTTCTCACAAAGTGTACCAATTCTCCTTGAATTTCTAGTGACAGGTAGGAAGTCTTTAAGGCAATGGTCTGTGGTGAGAGTGTATGAAATAGCGCTACTTCAGAGACAAATGTCTTCACATTGCCACCCACGGGTAAAATGACAGATGCCGCCAGACCATATTGACTTACAATGGGGACCCTCTGGATTCCACTTTAGTATCCATTGGTTTAACATAAAACTAGTGCCGTTTCCAACGTACGTGATTCTTACGGTCAAATCCAAATGGAGTACCCGACACGAATGGGAGCAGAGTCGGTACATGTTCCTTGATTCAAACATTCCAAAAAAACTGGAACAAGGGCAGTGGGCTACAGTCTAGCCAAAGGTCTCAAATTGTCTAATCAAAATCATAAGTCCATACAAGAATAGGCGTTAGGCACTTCACAAGTTCATTAGAAACACTAAAGACAGGTGGTGGGTAAAAAGGGGATTTTTGTGTTACTCACCGTAAAATCCTTTTCTCCGAGACGCTCATTGGGAGACACAAACCGTGGGTGTTATGCTGCTGCCACTAGGAGGACACTAAGCAATACATAAGCAAAAGAGATTAACTCCTCCTCCTGCAGTATACACCCTCTGTTGGCTCAATCCTGAACCAGTTCGGTGCCAAAGCAGTAGGAGCTCATAACAAATGCATATGTCATAACCAAACAGAGGCTCGAGGCTACTGAGTAGACAAGGGTGGGAGCTGTGTCTCCCAATGAGCGTCTCGGAGAAAAGGATTTTACGGTGAGTAACACAAAAATCCCCTTTTCTCCATCGCCTCATTGGGAGACACAAACCGTGGGACGTCCCAAAGCAGTCCCTGGGTGGGAAGAAACATCACCACAGATGTAGCCTCGTAAGCCAAATGCATAAACGCTTTAAACAGCTTAACAGAAAACAACTCACAGATGCGCAACAGCTGATTGCAGAATCTGTCTGCCAAGAGTCGCATCTGAAGAGGCTTGAGCATGAATTTTGTAATGCTTGACAAAAGTGTGCAGACTGGACCAGGTCGCAGCTTTTCACACTTGCTGTGCCGAAGCCTGGTGCCGAATGGCCCAGGAGGCCCCTACAGATCGAGTGGAAGGTGCCTTAATCCCAGTCGGGATAGGCTGACCCTTGACACGGTACGCCTCTTGGATCGTTAAACGGATCCATCTGGCTAACGTGGTTTTGGAAGCAGGAACAAAACCTTGTCTGCGTCCAACCGGAAGTACAAACAGGGCGTCCGATTTGCGGAAAGATGCAGTCCTCGAAATGTACCTTCGGAGAGCCCTCACTAAATCCAAGGTGTGAAGGGCTTTTTCAGTACGGTGCATCGGCGCCGGACAGAAGCAGGGCAGGACTGTCTCCTCATTGATATGAAAAACCGAGACGACTTTAGGCAAGAAAGAAGGAGAAGTCCTGAGGACTACTTTGTCCTGGTGAAAATTGAGAAACGGAGGTTTACAAGACAAGGCTGCCAATTCCGATACCCGCCTGATAGAGGTAATTGCAACTAGGAAGACAACCTTCCAGGAAAGAAGAGATAAGGACACTTCCGGCAAAGGTTCGAAGGGGGATTCTTGTAAGGCACTGAGGACCAGATTAAGATCCCAAGGGTCCAGGGGCCTCTTGTAGGATGGAACAAGATGTGCCACTCCTTGGATAAAAGTCCTGACCTGAGACTTGGAAGCGATCCGTCGTTGGAAAAAAGGACGGATAAGGCAGAAAACTGTCCCTTGAGGGAAGAGAGTGCTAACCCTGAATCCAACCCTGCCTGGAGGAACTCCAGAATGGAAGGGATAGAAAAAAACCAAAGGGGGACGACCCTTATCCTTACACCAGGAAAAAGAATGTTTTCCACACACGATGGTAAATGCGTATGGAAAACGGTTTCCTGGCATTGACCATTGTAGAGATAACCTCTTGTGAAAAACCAGCCTGGCCTAAGATCCAGGCTTCAATGTCCATACCGTCAAATTCAGCGCTCTCGAATTGTGATGGTAGATTGGGCCCTGAGAACGAAGATCCGGACGATCTGGTAATCTCCAAGGAACGTCTGCGAGCAGACGTACTAGTTTCGCATACCACGGACGGCGAGGCCAGTCAGGTGTGACCAGGATGAGTGGAACGCCTTCCGTTTTGATCTTCCGAATCACCCTGGGGATTAACGGAAACGGAGGAAAGAAGTAAGGAAGACGAAATTGACTCTAAGGGAGGACTAGTGCATCCGATCTGATGGCTAGTGGATCGCGAGATGGACTTATGAAAGTCTGAACTTTGGTATTCAGCCTGGATGCCATGAGATCCACATCCGGCATACCCCAACGCTGGCAAATGATTTGAAACATTTCCGGGTGCAGGGACCCTTCTCCTGAGTCTAAGCCTTGGCGACTGAGAAAGTCGGCCTCCCAATTGTCCAGTCCCGGAATATGAACTGCGGAGATGGGCGAGCGGTTTTTCTCTGCCCAGCGCAGGATGTGTGATACCTCGAGCATCCCTGACGGTTGATATACGCCACAGCCGTGGCGTTGTCTGACTGGATCCGGATGGGACGACCGGCCAGAAGATGCTGGAAATGCAAGAGAGCTAGTTTGATAGCTCTGATCTCCAGGATGTTGTTCGGGAGATGGGTCTCTGGAAGGGACCAGCGGCCCTGAGCCATGTGGTGAAGGAAAAACCACTCCCCATCCGAGGAGACTGGCATCGGTGGTCACCACCAACCAATGGACGGGCAGAAAAGAGTTCCCTTGATTCAATGATGAAACAATTGTCCACCATTTTAGGGAGCGTCTGACTCTGGGAGAAGGACGAAAGCGGCGACTTAAGGACGCTGGGTTCCTGTCCCAGACTGATATTAACTCCTGTTGTAGAGTTCGGAAATAGAAAAGAGCGAACGGTGCTGCCTCGATGGAGGCTACCATTTTTCCCAGGACCTGCATGGCGACTCGCAGAGAGTGAGAGTGGGCTAGAGACAACAGGAGCACTCCCCACCTCAGAGAAGCGATCTTCTCTGGAGGGAGAGACACTAACCCTTGGCAAGTGTCTAGAATCATTCCCAGAAAAAAAGGATCCTTTGAGAAGGAATGGGAGAGGACTTGTCAAATTTGAGTAACCAACCTAGGCGAGAGAGGGTGTCGATAGTGATCTCGACACTCTCTGCGCAGTCCGGAAAGGTTGGTCCTTTGATGAACACGTCGTCTAGGTACGGTACGGGAGGACCACCACACCTCGAGAGTGTAAAATTGACATGGCGGCCGCCATGACCTTTGTGAACACTCTGGGGACGGTTGCGAGTCCAAAGGGCAGAGTGGCAAATTGAAGATTATCCTCTCCGACTGCAAAAAACGCAGAAACCTTTGATGGCCACTGGAAATCGGGACGTGCAGATACGCGTCCTTGATGTCGATTGACGCCAGGTATTCCTTTCTTTCTAGAGATGCGACGACAGAGCGGAGAGATTCCATTCTGAAATGGCGGCCTCTGATGAATTTGTTTAGCAAATTTTTCTTTTTTTTAAATTTTCCGGGTCCAGAATAGAACGCAAAGAGCCGTTCTTCTTGGGAACCACGAAGGGGTTTGAGTAAAACCCTTGAACCTTTCCTCATGAGGAACTAGGACGATGACCCCGCTGGTGCGAATAATGTCAAGGCCTGAAGAAAAAAGGAGTTGCGAGGTCCTCGGACTTTGGGGGGCGAGTGGCCGGGAACGACCTTGGTATTGAGCCCGAAAGGGTAGATTGACTCTGCGCTGCGGAAGGAATAAAGACTGACCGCAGCCCAATTGGACGGTCAGTGGGGGTTTTAATAAACAGACCGTCAGTCAGAGACAGTAGAAGTTAGTAAGCGAGCTGTGGTATAGGATCCATTGTTGGAGACTCCGTCCGCTCTGTACTAGAATGTGGCCAAAAAAGAACACTGTGATTAAACGGTTTTAGCTCCGAGAAATCTTTGTCCGGCAACTACTGTATCTCTGACCCATGTCAGCAAGTCAGGGGGGTTGGTAAAAAACCCCGTGAAGACGTTTGATCCCTTTAAAGATCTCAGTGAGCTAAGACTGATAGTCTGGCGAATCCGGATATACGCACATACGACTCATATTTTGAGTCATGTTTGCTGCAATCCCCAGGAATGGGGGAGCTGGGTGCCCATCCGTTGGACTCCTGTGAGAAAGACAAACTGCACAGATTAAAGTGTAGAGTCGCCGCGGTAAAATGACATTATCCGTAACACACTAAGCGTCAGCGTGCATTGTATCGGTCAGTGCTCTAAGGCCATATGTCCGGCCCGGCCAGGGACGGCAGACTGCCTATCGGCGACAGACAAATAACGTAGGTCACAGGAGATTGCAGACCACGTACCATCCGCACTGATTATGTCCTCAATCCACCGTACCTTTGATAGGGGGGGTGGAGAGGTTATGTTAGCCTCCAGTCAGCATCCGCACTGATTATCTCCTCAATCCACCATACCTTTGATAGGGAGGTGGAGAGGTTTTTGGTAGCCTCTAGTGACCATCTGCACTGATTATCTCCTCAATCCACCATCACCTTGATAGGGAGGTGGAGAGGCCTTTGTTAGCCCCCCAGTCACCATTCACTTTGGACAGTGGTGACATAGTGGGGGCGCACGGGCGTCGTATGGAGTCTGAGACGCGTGGGGCTCCTGGACTTATGAAAAAAACGCAGGCCCCACAGACAAAAACGGAACCGTGTCTTCACTATAGCGAGGTATCGCATGAAGCACACCAGGCATACACAACTGAGTGTGTTTGTCAATCCTCTTAGAGCTCTTGGATTGTGACATTCTGCAATTAAGCGAGCCTGTAGACTGCTGCAGGGAAGGGGTTAAGCCATTTATAAGCTTACCCCCCTTGAAAAATTCAGATGTCTCGGGTCCTACCTGAGAGGAGACATGGCGGCCGAGAGTAAATTCAGGCCGCACAGAACGCGGAGCTGCTTACATGGAAGCGAGGGGCTGCATGAGGAAGAGTGAAGAGAATAGCTGGGGCTCCTGATCGTAATGACCGGAGGCTCCTGGTCGCTTGTAGCACATAGTGCGTAACCTAGCTTTCTTGGCAGCGAAGCGCTGCATGAGGCACAGGTGGTATACACCGCAGTGTGTGATTTGTGAGCCTTTTTATTGCCCTTGGTTGCAACATTATTACAAATGGGGCTTCGGCAGGTGAAGGGTTAAGCGCTATTGCACTTACCCAGGTACTGTGCCCCTTAGCAGAGGAAGCGTCTCCAGTTAAAGATGGCGCCCGAGACTAGGATTGCGCTTCTCGTATGCCACGAGAAGCGCCAGAAGGTGAGGGGGGGGGCGAAGGAGTGACCAGGAAGGAGCCCTGTCCAATCCTGGGCCGCAGTAAGTGCGCGCGACGTGGGCGGAGTCACAGGGGAGAGCCAGGAGACACTCCCCATCGAGGCCTATCCCGGCCTGAAGCCGGGGACTAAATTTCAAACTGCGGCCTATCCCGGCCCGAAGCCGGGGACTAAATTTCAGGTTGCGGCCTATCCGGGCCGAAGCCGGGGACTAAATTTATGGCTGCGGCCTATCCCGGGCCCAAGCCGGGGACTAAATTTGAGACTGGGGCTGCGGCACGATGGGAAGCGCCCGCGGCGTGACGCTGAAGCTGCGGCGGCGCGACACAGAGGCGGCCGCGGTGTGACGCAGAGGCGGCCGCGGCGACAGACGGCCGGTACACATTGCATCCAGGTGCATGTACTCACTGCGGGGAGAGACCCGAAGATGGAGAAGGAAGGGACCTCCGCAGGGACTACGGCAGATATGGCCGTACTTCCTCAATCCACCTTCCCCTTTGATAGGGGGGTGGAGAGGGATCTTAAATGCCTCCAGACCGCCACCGCTTTCAGGAGAGGTGGTGAGGGGTATCCATCCATGGTGCCACGCCAATCACATCGCCCATATCGAGGGGTATCTCATGGGGAGAGCGGCCCATTCAAGGGATCTGTCGCCCCATGGTAGCGTAGCAGGAGGGGTACGTGGAGGCGACACTCGCACGATGCCGCCTGTTGATGGTTTTTGGGAGATCGTGACTTTTCGTACAAGTCCCGTCACCCATCCGTGCGTGAAGAAAGCAAAAATAATAAAAGGTAAAAAATGTGAAAAAAAAATGGGGTCTGAGAGCAGACCCTAGTGCCTCCTACAGACACTAAGCAAGAACTGGTTCAGGATTGAGCCAACAGAGGGTGTATACTGCAGGAGGAGGAGTTAATCTCTTTTGCTTATGTATTGCTTAGTGTCCTCCTAGTGGCAGCAGCATAACACCCACGGTTTGTGTCTCCCAATGAGGCGATGGAGAAAGCCACATGTTAAGAAGAGATTTAAAAAATTTTAGGGATAAAACAATATATTTTTCTAGTGAAATACAAAATTAAAATTACTTAAAAAGACAGCGGATAAAACCTCCAAATAAGGAGGGGAGGCTACTGCACGCCAAGAATTAGACAATCTGATAAAGGGGAGGTAGACCCCAGGAAGGTAGGACAGGAGGGAGGGTGGTGGAGTGAGGCTGTGCATTTATGGCATGTAGACAAGTATACTCTTTGGAATCTCTTCTTAACAGGTGGTTTTTACCCACCACCTGTCTTTAGCATTTCTAATCAAATGAACTGTCTGACAGTAATATTGGAAAATTATCATTATTTTTTTTTGACATGGATTGATTAAAAATAGGGTTAATCGAATAGCTTTGGATAAGTGCTTATCCGAATAGCTGCCTTGGTAACCCGGATACCTGGAGAACTCCTGCTGATTAGCTGTTCGGCACCGCAGCTGCATGTGTCGCGGCTGTGTGACAGTCACTACAAACAGGCTCTCCATGCGTGTGGTGTGACTGTCACACAGCCGCGACACATGCAGCTGCGGTGCCGAACAGCTAATCAGCAGGAGCGCTACAGGTACCCCGGTTACCAAGGCAGCTATTCGGGAAGCGCTATAGCTATTCGGATAAGCACTTATCCAAAGCTATTCGTTCATCCCTAAATAAAAATAATCAACGGTGACATGCTTACCTTCCAGCACCCCATTGATCCAGTGCAGGCTTCCCTGGAGGCCTGCATTGACTCCAGCTGTGTCTGCTCCATTTGGATGCAACAGGGTTGCTGAAGCCTGTGACTGTTTGCAGCGGTCAGGTAAACAAGCGTCTCATTGGATGTTTCTCGAAGACATGCTCTTCTAGTCACCGGAGCGTGGCAGCCAAGTACAGGCTGCACAGGAGATTTGACTTTTAAAAGGGGCATACACTGCTTTCAAAGCAGCCAGAAAGCTTTAGGATCATTTGCACACCTTTGACATGGGCTATTTAGGAAGACGAGTATACCACAGATTATTAATTTTAATCAATACATGCCTAAAAATAATATATATATATATATATATATATAACTCCCTTAAACTACACAATGTGACTCCAAGTCAATCACACGTCTGTGAAGCAACACGGATTGTTAATCAATTTCTCCTGCTGTTATGCAAATGGAAAACAGGTAGAAATGATAGGCAATTAGCAAGATAACCCCTATAAAGGGGTGGTTCTGCAGGGGGTGACCACAGACTGTTCTCATCTTTTTTTGGCTGTTGTTTTGGTTGCTTAAGCATTTTGTCATTACTCTCACTCTTAGAGGTTACAGTAGCAACCCACAGAAGTTACTCAGGTAGTGCAGCTCATCCAGGATGGCACATCAATGTGAGCTATGGCAAGATGGGTAGCTGTGTCTGTCAGCACAGTGTCCAGAGCATGGAGCAGATATCAGGAGACAGGCCAGTACACCAGGAGATGTGGAGGGGGCCTTAGGAGGTCAACAACCCAGCAGTAGGACAGCTACCTCCTCCTTTGTGAAAGGAGGAACAGGAGGAGCAGTGCCATAGCCCTGCAAAATGACCTCCAGCAGGCCACTAAAATCCATGTGTCTGCTTAGACTGTTAGAAACAAACTCCATGAGGGTGGTGTGAGGGCCCGACATCCACAAGTGGGTGTTGTGCTTACAGACAAAACAACGTGCAGGGCAACTGGCTTTTGTCAGAGAACACCAAGATTGGCAGATTCGACATTGGAGCTCAGTGCTCTTCACAGATGAGAGCAAGTTCACACTCAGCACATGTGACAGACGTGACAGAGTCTGGAGACGCCGTGGAAAACGTTCTGCTGCTTGCAACATCCTTCTGCATGATTGGTTTGGCAGTGGGTCAGTAATGGTGTGGGAAGGCATTTCTTTGGAGGGCTGTACAGCCCTCCATGTGCTAGCCAGAGGTGCCTTGACTGCCATTAGGTACCGGGATGAGATTTTCAGACCCATTGTGAGACCATATACAGGTGCACTGGGCCCTGAGTTCCTTTTAATGCATGACAATGCTAGACATCATGTGGTTTAAGTGTGTCAGCAGTTCCTGCATGATGAGGGCATTGATGCTATGGACCGGCCCGCCCATTCCCCAGACCTGAATCCAATTGAACACATCTGGGACACCATGTTTCGATACATCCAGCAACGCCACGTTGCACCACAGACTGTCCGAGAGTTGACTGATGCTTTAATCCAGGTCTGGGAAGAGATCCCTCAGGAGAACATCTGCTGCCTCATCAGGACCATGTGCAGGAATTGTAGGCGTGAAGGCCACCCACACTACTGAGCATCATTTCCTAGTCTTGAGGAATTTCCACTGAAGTTGGATTAGCCTGTAATTTGATTTTCCACTTTTATTTTGAGTATCATTCCAAATCCAGACCTCCATGGGACATTAATTTTGATTTACATTGATCATTTTTATTTTTTATTGTTCTTAATGCATCCACTATGAAATGAATAAAAATTTGCAACTGAAATATTTCATTTAGTGATATCTCGGATGTGGTATTTTGGTGTTCCCTTTATTTTTTTGATATATATATATATGTATACACACACACAGTATATTTACTGTATATATATTATAAATATAATTTTACTGTCACTACTTTTGTTCATAGCACATAGCAGGGCAGACTGATACACACGCTTTCAAGCAAGCAAACTGGTGTGAGACGTATCGCCCTACCCCTGTGGGTAACAATCAATCTTTCCACTTTAATTTCCATTGAGATACGAACCTCGGCCTCTTCTGGTTTCACAACAGCCGCCTCATTAACTTCTGATGGTCTGACACATTCTTTAAGAGTTTCCAAGCCTTTGCTTTTGATAATGGTTGTCTTCTCTGGAACCTGATACAGTAGGAAAATATATATGACACCCATGAATGATGAGACAAAAGAAAGCTGTGATCCTACAGATGTATTCACCCCCAAGAAGAATAGCTGCTACTCTTAAGCTCTTCCATATGGCCATTATCAAGACAGGCTCCGTTATTGCAAATATGTAATTTTTACTCTTAAACGCTGCACAAAATACAAAAGATTGTGCACAATAGTGTTGGCTGCAGAATCATGTAAATCGTATATATGTGATCAGCTGTAATCACAGATATCACATCTTGATACGCTCATTAATACACTTGGCCGTATGTGCATGTTCGGTGTATTGTAAGGGCCGGGGAGGGTCTATCAGTTGTGCTTTTTGTGTAAAAAAAAGTTAAGATGCCAAAGATACTACCAGCCATTGTATCCAATCATTAGAATGGTAAGCACCATACAGATATGTTATTTAAGTCATGTACTAAATGGTACGGTATTCCTAATATTGCACAGTAGATATTAGTTATTACCATGAATGTAATATATTTAGATCATCAAGATTATAGAAACCTAGAGTAGCCAGTAATTCCCCCTACAATATACAATCCTTAACATTGAAATGACAACACAAGTTGTGGAATTATGGAAATCACAGTCTGGATAGATATGTTGGTGATATGCAAATGATGAAATACTGGAGACAAAATGTTATTCAGTATGGAGTATGAGAATCACATGCAGACATCCCTGTATTTGCACACTTTGGCTGCCATCAATAGTTGTCTGAAGACTTTTCTAATACTGAATGCACTTGGGCAAATTATCAAGATCCGCTGCTGGTGGCTTCTTTGCAGTCTCTGACCAATGATGTCCCAAATGTGCTCAATAATACAGAAATCTGGAGATGCTGCAGGGCACGTTTAGGTCAAACAGGCTGCTCACAAAGGTAATTTCTGCATAGTTTCCCAGGACCCATTTTTCAACACGACAAGACCAGGCTGCATGTTGCTTGCAATTGCAAAGGGAGCTGCCAACAGCAGATTTTGGTGATTTGTCCAAGTGCATTAAGCGTAGCAAGAACATTCCTCAGACAGCCATCAATACCCTCAGTGATAGCAGTAAAGGCTGTAAGTGCTGGGATTTCTAGAATTCGACCTTTTCTTACTTTCGACTCTGCAAAAAAACTTACTGTTTCTCTTATTCATTCTCGTCTGGACTATTGTAACTCTCTACTAATCGGTCTCCTTCTTACCAAAATCTCCCCTTTCAGCAGCAGATGAAGGAAGGGAGACACACTAGTCATTACTAGTGGGTAGGCGGAGCCCACATAGGATAGAAACACCTCAGATTAAAAAAGTGTTGACCGGCCCCTCCAGCATATAGGGCTCCTCCTACTCCAGCTCTCCAGTCTAAAATTTGAGGTCACAGAGGATAGTCGCTGCTGGAAACAGCTCCTCAGAAGATTTTTTTATTTTAATCGGACAGAGACTTGGACCGCCAGTGGTCTAGAGGTCTCAGCGCTGCTGGACCCCCACCCCTCCCTTGGCGGATCTGTATTACCCTGTAAGGTGGTCCCTGCAGAACCCTGCCGGCCCTGGGGGATGAGGATTGCTTCCCTGGCGGGGACGCAAACCGCGCTTCTGGGGTCACTGCGTTCCCCGCCCTGGGGGGAAGCTACGGGCACAGCGCCACAAATCTCTAAGGGGTCCCTGTGGCGCTCAGCTGGGTGAGTACTCCACATTTTAATGTGTTTTGAGTGCTTCAGCGGCCGCTGCGGCAGCCGCTGCTACATGTATTCATGTGTGGTGATTGTGTACTTTTGTCCGCAGGTGGATACCTGCAGGACATGGGAGCGGAGTGAGTCGCGCGCTTTTTTTTAAACCGGCGGGGGGCGTGGCTTCCCTGCCTTTTTCCTCTTCCGGTCTCTCTCCTCTAGCGTGGCGGCCATTACTGAAGGCCTTCTCGGGCTCCTCACTCTCCGCTCCCCCCGACCGGCCGAAAGGAAGACACTACACCGCGGCCAGCTGGGTGAGTCGCTTCTACCTATCAGGGCAGAAGCTTGAGCCCCTCACACCCACAGCGCAGGAGGTACTGTCACACGGAACGCTTCCGCTGCGATCACAATAGCGTCGCTTAACTTTGCGATCGTTTGTTTTTTGTGATCGTCTTTAATGTCGCTAGTAGCTGCCACAGTGGGCGATCTCATTGACGACGCATAAGTGGTTAGCGATCTCCTTAGCGACTTTGGCGGTTATTGCGATGTACAATTCAGCGCAATATGTTAGCGATCTTGTTGGCGTTCTTGTTTAGTGTGGCATACCTTTGAAACTCTGTCCTGCAGCTGTTACCTCATAAGAGGCACCTGGGGCTTGCACATCCTTTCATTATACAAGGGTTGTGGGGAGTCTGCGACATTAACCCCTTCTTTGGTGGTTAACCCTTTATTGGGAGACAGCTGGGGTAGCTCTCTCTTTAAGAGCTTAACCCTTCAGCGTACATTTTGCCTTTGGAAAACCACACTGTTCTAGTTGCTGACAGGTTTTTGACCTGCCATATACTGTGTGTGGGCATGTCGGATCAGGGTCCAGGAGGTGCGGACCGTCTCCCAGATCCGCTACAGGATCAGTCTCGCGTATCTGACACACAGACCTCGACGGCGTCAAGCGCAGCGGTCGGAGGTGTCAGTGATGACAAAATGGAGGCCCTCACTCGTTCTATTAATGGCCTTTCTGACCTTCTAGGTTATTGGGTGTCAGCTAGATCCTCTCATGGTAGGAAGCGACACAGGCCGATGCCTTCTTCCCCGCTTAGCGACTCGGAGATTTCGGGCATGGAGTGTTCCCCTTCAAGCTCGAATGGGGAGGTGTCCAATTCGGATAAGGAGGATCGGCAGGGACACTCTGCCTCTCTTTTGAGCCGTACAGAGGCTTTTATTGGAGCCATGAGGGAGGCGCTACAGTTACCGGAGGAGGTAACTAGACGTCCTGGTAAGTCGGCCCGGATGTTTCAGGAGTCGCATAGGTCGCGATTAGCCTTACCATCTCTGGACGAACTTAATGAGGCAGTGGAGAAGGAACGCCTGTGTCCAGATAAACGTTTTCAGGGGACACGGTTTTTTGAGACGCTATATCCGTGTACGATGGAGTTGATTGATAATTGGATTCCTTCTCCTGAAGTGGATGTCCCTTTATCCCAGCTTAGCAAATCCTCATTGCTTCCTGTTAAAGGGAAGGCGAGTCTGCAGGATCCGCTGGACAGAAAAACGGAGATGGCAGCGAAATCCATCTATGAGGCCGCGGGTCATGGATTCAGAGCAGTGCTAGGATCCATGTGTGCTTGTAAAGCTTCCCTGAGCTGGTTAGACCGTCTACGGACGGCATGGCAAGATGGATCCCCACTATCCGAGGTAGAGGGGCTTTTCAAGTCATTGGAGGATGCAGCACGATATGGCAGTGATGCAGGTTTGGATACTGCCTCACTGCTGTCCAGGGCACAATCCTCGGCGATCAGTCAGGAGAGCTCTGTGGCTTAGACAGTGGACCGGAGACGCGGTTTCCAAGCAAGGTTTGCTTTCTTTAGCTTACAAGGGTGGTCAGCTATTTGGATCTGACCTCACGGAGCTGATTGCCAAGGCAAAGGCAAAAGAAACAGCTTTACCGCAGCGAAGAGCTGTGTCTTCTGTGGCTGGCAGGCATAGTGCCGGTACTAGTCGGCGGTCCTTTCCGTCCAGGGGATGGTTCGGTCAGCCCTCTTGGGGATCGGGGCGTCCCTCTTTTTCGGGAAAAAAGAACGTTCAGAAATCCCGCACTTCCTGGAAACAGAGCTTCCGCCAAGACAAGCGGGAAGCTGACAAAAAGCCCGCTAAGGCGGACTGACGCCAGGGCCTCACTCGAGGGCTCTCGAGTGGGAGGTCGCCTGCTCCAATTCGAACCGATTTGGGCTTCCCGCGTGTCGGACGTCTGGGTGACGCGGGTTGTGTCGGCAGGCTATTTCATAGAGTTTCTTTCTCAACCCCCGGACAGTTTTTGCCAATCCCGCATTCCGTCAGAGCGCGAGCTATATGCCGCTCTACTACGGGAGGTCGATTCCCTTCTACAGAAGGGTGTGGTGGTACCAGTTCCACTGGAGGACCGGGGAAGAGGGTTTTATTCCAACCTCTTTGTGGTCCCCAAGAAGGAGGACAAATTTCGCCCCGTTCTAGATCTCAAAAGATTGAATCGGCATGTCCTCTCCCGGAAATTCCGCATGGAGTCACTTCGCTCCGTTGTGGCGGCCTTGTCGCAGAACGATTTTTTGGTGTCAATCGACATTCGCGACGCTTATTTGCATGTCCCCATCGGAAGGGCCCACCAACGCTTCCTTCGTTTTGCCATAGGCCAGGACCATTACCAGTTTGTGGCTCAGCCATTCGGGTTGGCCTCAGCACCCAGAGTTTTTACAAAAATTCTGGTTCCTCTTATGGCGATTCTGCGAAGACAGGGGGTTACGATTCTTCCCTATCTGGACGACCTTTTGATTGTGGCGTCTTCAAAGGAGGAGGCGGTGACGGCTCGCAATCTATCCCTTCAGCTCCTGGAGGACTTCGGGTGGCTGGTCAATTGGGAGAAGTCGTCTCTGGAACCGTCGCAGTCAATCCTGTTTTTGGGAATGCATTTCGACACGATACGAGCAGTGGTGTCTCTGCCTCCAGACAAGCAAGCGAGTCTTCTTCGTCATGTACAGGTTATGAAGTCTGCAACAGCAATGTCCCTTCAAAGGTGTATGCGCCTTCTGGGTTTGATGGTGGCGTCAATGGAAGCAATTCCATTTGCCCAATTTCATTCCAGGGCTCTCCAAATGTTCATCTTGAACCGTTGGGATCGATCACAGTTTTCACTGGATTGCAGTGTCATCATCTCCCACAGGGTGAGAGAGTCTCTAGAATGGTGGTTACGTCCGGGAGCGTTATCCCCGGGGAAGTCCTTCCTTCCTCCGAGGTGGTCGATCATAACCACCGATGCCAGCCTCACGGGCTGGGGGGTGTCTGGAACGATCTCTGGATTCAGGGAGTATGGTCGTTGGAAGAATCTGTCCTGCCGATCAACATCCTGGAATTGAGGGCAGTTTTCCTTTGCCTCCAACACTGGACGGTCCCTTTAAGCGGTCTACCAGTCCGAGTGCAGACAGACAACGCGACGGCGGTCGCGTATATCAACCATCAAGGTGGGACGAGGAGCTTCAGGCTCATGATGGAGGTGTCTCGGATCCTGGTATGGGCCGAGGCCAGAGTGCCAGCCATCTCTGCGATTCACATTCCAGGAGTTCAGAATGTCACGGCGGACTTCCTCAGTCGCGAAAAGATGGATCCCGGAAATTTTTGCACTGCTGTGCTCCCGTTGGGGAACTCCCCAAGTGGATTTGATGGCATCCAGGATCAATGCCAAGTTACCGACGTTCATGTCCAGGTACAAGGACTCGAACGCTGTGGCAGTGGATGCTCTGGTGGCTCCTTGGGACCAATTCGAGCTAATCTATGTGTTCCCGCCGATACCCTTACTTCCCCTGGTGTTGCGACGGATCAGACTGGAGTCCCGGCTATGGTGATAGCCCCAGATTGGCCGAGGAGGACGTGGTTCTCGACACTGGTGTCGCTTCTGTCAGCGCCTCCACTTCCACTTCCTCTTCGCCCGGACCTGTTAACCCAAGGGCCCGTTCGTCACCCGGACCTGAAGTCTCTGCGTTTGACGGCGTGGCTCTTGAGACCGAAATCTTGACCCGTCAAGGTTTTTCAGCCAAGGTCATTGCCACTCTGCTAGCTGCCAGAGGACCGGCTACTACTAGGATTTATCACAAGACTTGGGAAGCCTTCTTCTCGTGGTGTTCGGGTTCTTCTAGGAACCCGAGGATTTTTTCCATTCCCAATTTGTTGGCCTTTTTGCAGTACGGGCTGGACAAGGGTTTGGCAGTTAGCACTCTGAAAGGACAGGTTTCTGCTCTGTCCTTGCTGTTTCGGAAGACTATCGCTTCGCGTAGGGACGTACGTTCCTTTTTTCGCGGGGTAAACCGTCAATTTCCGCCGCGGAAGGCGCCTGTGTCTCCTTGGCGGCTCAATCTTGTCTTGGAGGCTCTTCAACATGGACCTTTTGAGCCTATTGACTCTGTTAATCTTTCCTTTCTCTCTTGGAAGGTTGCCTTCCTAGTGGCGGTCACTTCTTTGAGAAGGGTTTCTGAGTTGGCGGCTCTTTCTTGCTCGCCTCCTTTTCTGGAGTTTCTCCCAGATCGCGTAGTGCTTCGCACACGGGGCGACTTTCTACCTAAGGTGGTGTCACAGTTTCATGTTAACCAGGATATTGTGTTGCCCTCGCTCTGTCCGGAGCCAAGGAATGCGAAGGAACGGGCCTTGCACACATTGGATTTGGTGCGGGCTTTGAAGTTCTATTTGTCTATTACTCAAAGTTTTCGGAAGTCAGATTCTCTGTTTGTGATTCCAGCAGGTCGTCGACGTGGGCAACGAGCTTCCAAGGATTCTATAGCTCGTTGGATTCGGTCAGCCATTTTAGAGGCTTACCGACTTAAGGGCGAACCTTGCCCGATTAAGATTCGACCTCACTCCACAAGGGCTGTGGGTTCATCGTGGGCTTTTCATCAAGGAGCCTCGGCAGCTCAGCTCTGCCGGGCGGCGACCTGGCGCTCCGTCCACACATTTACAAAATTTTATAAGGTGGACGTCAGTGCTTCCGCTGATGCGGCCTTAGGACGTAGGGTCCTGCAGGCGGCTGTAGTTTAAAGTTCTTGTGAACTTGTAGTTAGCGCTAGTTGCGCATTTATTTAGGTTGTTGGGTATCTGCCTTGTTTGGCTTTTTTGCCCACCCTTATTTTTGGACTGCTTTGGGACGTCCCACTAGTAATGATTAGTGTGTCTCCCTTCCTTCATCTGCTGCTGAAACACGGATTTTGGTAAGAACTTACCTGTAAAATCCTTTTCAGCGAAGAAGGAAGGGAGACACACATCCCTCCCATGGCAGAAGTGTGTTGTTGTGTTTTCAGATGCGGCGTGACCCTTCTCTGATAGCGATTATCTGGGCTGAGGTCGGCGCGCTAAGGCTCTTTTCCAGCATTGCCAGCTCATCGCAGTGGTCAGGTTCAGTGAGTAGTACCTGAGACTGTGTGGTTCTCTGTTATATGCATAACCTGTCTCCTTGTTTTTCTCTCTGAAATCCTTCAGAAGGGGTTATGTTGCTCCGCTGGTGATATTTACTCTTCCTTAAGCTTGGGTACGACTGGAGAGCTGGAGTAGGAGGAGCCCTATATGCTGGAGGGGCCGGTCAACACTTTTTTAATCTGAGGTGTTTCTATCCTATGTGGGCTCCGCCTACCCACTAGTAATGACTAGTGTGTCTCCCTTCCTTCTTCGCTGAAAAGGATTTTACAGGTAAGTTCTTACCAAAATCCGTGTTTCCAATCTGTCTTGAATGCTGCAGCCAGGATCATATTCCTCACCAATCGTTATACCGATGCCTCTACCTTGTGCCAGTCATTAAACTGGTTACCCATCCACTTGAGAATTCAGTATAAACTCATTACCCTCACCCACAAAGCACTCCATGGCTCAGTACCACCCTACATCTCCTCCCTTGTCTCAGCCTACCACCCTACCCATGCCCTCCGTTCTGATAATGACCTGAGGTTAGCATCCTCAATAATCAGAACCTCCCACTCTTGTCTCCAAGACTTTCATGTGCTGCACCAAATCTTTGGAATGCACTTCCCAGGTTAATACGATTAATCCTGAATCCCCACAGTTTTAAGCGTGCCCTAAAAACGCATTTGTTCAGACTGGCATACCGCCTCAACGCATTAACCTAACTATCCTCGCATCATGTTCTCACATGCTTTATGAATTTAATAGCCCTCTGGGTCTGTGCTGTTACATACTTCGGCTGATAACTGGTTCATGCAGAATTACATGAACACCCGATTCTTACACTATGGCTGGTCCGAACAACGAAAGCAATTGTTACCATCCACCTTTCGTATCTCCCCTTTTTCCTTATAGATTGTAAGCTTGCGAGCAGGGCCCTCATTCCTCTTGGTATCTACTTTGATCTGTGTTTATTGTTATGCTGTAATGTTTATTGTCTGTACAAGTCCCCTCTATAATGTAAAGTGCTGCGGAATATGTTGGCGCTATAGAAATAAAATTATTATTATTATTACTTGGTGCTCATACTCAATACTGAAAACAGATGTTTTGAAAATGTGGGTTGTTTTTTCATGATTTCCGTATCTTTAACATATCTATTCTGTGATTTCCATAATTCCATGACCTTCTTGGTGTCGCAGTTTCAATGTTCAAGATTGTATAATAAAAGACATATATACTTTAATATTTATATATTTAGAAATACTTACTGGGGGCTTTTTTAATTTAGGAGAACTGAAGAGGTCGTCATTGTCATCATCACAAAATAATCCAGCTCCAGTTGAGAGTTTGGTGCTTTGGAGTTTTTCAGACTGAAATAGAACAGTTTAATTTAAAAAGGTGAAAAAAAAATGAACTGAAAGATAAAAAACAAACAAACAGAATAAGCGGCTACTGGCTTGTCTCCGGCGGGAAAGAAATCAGCCATAAGGCATACTGAAATGCAAGGATCCCATCCTTCCTCCCACGATCTTTTACCACTGGAGAGAGTCAGGACACCACACACGCAGAGAGTCGTACAGTCCTGCCATAAAAATCGACAAACCTCGCAGACTCGCATATAATGTGATCGGACCACCAGCGTACTTTTTATTTGACTGTGACCAAGTGCGGTAATGAGAACCTATCTGCATGCGATCAAGATGTATCCAAATTTAACAATACAACTAACGCTCCATCTTGAGAACTTTTCTCTGATGTCATTTCAGTTACACTGCAGGAGCCATTTACTGATCTCAAGTTAGGTATCAGTTTACACTTTTCTGTGCGGTGATATCTCAGTGCAGGGTTAGCTGCATTCTTTTAACCATGGCTACTAGTGATGAGCGAACGTGCTGGGATAAGGTGTTATCGGATCATGCTCAGGTGCTAACCGAGTGACTTCGGTGTGCTTGAATAATATGTTTGAGTCCCCGTGGTTGCATGTCTCGCGGCTGTTAGACAGCTGCAATACATGCAGGGGCTGCCTGTTTGTTAGACAATCCCTGCAGGTTTTGCAGCTGTCGAACAGCCACGAGACATGCAACCACGGGGACTCAAACATATTATTCAAGCACCCTGAAGACGCCCGTTTAACACACAAGCTTGACAGGATAACACCTTATCTGAGCATGATTGCTCATCACTAATGGCTACCTCTGTATTACACCAGTAATCACTAAAACTACTTACTGATTTTTTATTGGTGCTGGCGAATAAATCTACATCCGGGTCATTGTCCTTCTGTAGCTCTTGACTGAAGAGAAGTTCCTCATCTTGAAATACCCCAGTGCTTTTCCCCTGAGTGTTTTTTTCCACAGAATCCTAAGAAAAGGTAAACAAAAAATGGTGGCAACTTTCAGTTTCAATTCAGGAGATGTTTTGCACTGTCCACCTTATACACAGTATATTACCATACATCTATTATTGACTTTCTGTGACTTATACAATGCTAATATATAGGAGGCTTCAATCCAGACATATCCGTGGAGTTGGTATATTATCCTTGAATTTAAGACTATCCAATAGTGCACCTTCAGTGTAAGATGCAGGAGATCTGGCACTGTGACTGCACAGCATTAATGCCAGAGATCGAGGAACCCTATTCTGATGCGAGAACATTACACCCAGTCTTACCTTTGGAGAGCCCGACGGTATAATATTAGTTGCAAACTTATCTTCCATATCATCCTCTTCATCCCCAAAGAGACTCAGTACATTCTTACTTTTCACCTTACTTGCTTGCTTGGCAGGTTGTGGTGATGCAAACAGATCCTCGCTATCGGATTCCTCAAGAGAAACTGGTTTTACCTGATAGGGGTGGAAAAAAAATCAAAAACAAATAAAAAACATAAAAAAGAAGTCTAAATAAAGCAGAAATTGATAACACACATTTTATGACGTCTGCACTTCACCTTTTTGTTTCTTTATTGTTTAACCGGAATAGATAAAGGAAAAAATATTGTGCCGACAAATTGCTAAAAAAAACAGCTTACAAATTACTTACAAATCCTGTGATTACAAAGCCATAAAGCTTAATTTGAGTCATTAATAAATTATAACATTTTATTGGTCACTCGGGGAGGGAAAAGCAGGTAGATTTATAAAGGTCCATGTGAGAAATGGCAGCAAAATAAACCCATGGTTTCCTGTGTCCCCCAATGAAGCGAGAGAGAAAGCCGGTAGATTTATCAAGGTCCATGTGAGCAATATACACGTGGAAGCTGCTGTATGGATATAGGATATTTTTTTTTTTTGTCGATATCGGTCAAGGGAAAATAAAGGAAGTACTTATCTTTTCTATTTTTATTATTTACCCCAAAAGACTATTTTAAAATTTTTCCCCTGGCAATTATTTTTCTACATCAAAATACTTTTTTCAACAGATGTGGAGCTAGCAATAGTGATTTGGATTATTTTTTTATATTTATTTTTAAGTTTTTTCACATAATGTTCCCCACTATACAGTAAGTTCAGAAAAGACATAGGGGTGGAGGAGGGCATTTCAGCATTTAAATACTTTTTTTTTAATCTGATTTCGCCTGTGACTGGTATATTAGTTCCAGTTAGGGTCCATTTACTGGAACAGCGGCATTAAATGACCGCTGATCTGTAAATATTTCATGATCAGTAGTTGTTGTAATAGCCTGTTTACAGCGGTAAATAATGCGCAGTGTGCGATCTATAGTAAATTACTTAGTGTGCATCTGCTACCATTGTTCTTGGCAGCGCAAGTATTTTCTCCTTCGTCTCATTGGGGGACACAGGACTGTGGGTGTATGCTACTGCCGCTAGGAGGCTGACACTAAGTAAACATAAAAAAAGGTTAGCTCCTCCTCCGCCGTATACACCTCAGCACTGGCCGCAGGCAAACCCGGTTATTGCTTAGTGTCTGATGGAGGCACACATCTGGTTCTTTTTCCAGACCATTTTTTTTTTTTCTCTTTCCCACGAAGATGAGATAGGGGCGACGGATCCTATTGAAAGGGTCCGATCTCCCCAAACCATCAACGGGCGAGCACGTGGAGTAAAGCCTCCAACGTATCCTCTCCCGCAACGTGGGACATAAATGCCGGACTCAGCCCTGACCACCCTAAGGTATTGAAGCCCTAGGCTGTACAGAGGCAGGAGTTAGTCCGTGCGGCCCCCACTGCACCACCAATGCTAGACTGCGGTGCTGCAAGGTGGCGGACGGTCCCTCTCCTCATCCCATGAAGGGGTGATGGAGTTAGGGTGCCTGCACCGTCCCTCCTTTTTTTGCTGCAAGCCCCCTCTAAAAGACGGGAGACGCTGGACTAATGTCTGGGAGAGCCGCAAGTCCACTGCAGCAAGGAAGACCCACCATTAGAGGTCATGGAGCTGGAGCCTGCACCGTTCCCCATTTTTTTGGTAGAAGACTGCAAGCAGGAGAACCCACCTTCAAAGCTCCGGAGAACAGTGTCGGACGTCAGGTAGCGTCTGGGGCGGTCGAGATTCGGTGGGAGCGGTCCGCGAGGCTGTCTGTGAAACCCCCGGAGAGCGCCATCCCCTCTCTGCGTGTGACGGTCCGCCTGGCTTCTAGGCGGCCGCCGCCAAAAATCTAGCCCCCGGCTTCGGCCGGTGCTAGGCCGCGGGCTGAAATTTAGTCCCCGGCTTCGGCCGGGAACCAGGCCGCATGTCTAATTTTGCTCCCGGCGTCGGCCGGAAGACAGGCCGTGCTCCGCCCCCGGCAGCGTCACTTCCGGCGGGCCCGCCCCCTGTTTTTCGGGCGGCCACCGCCAAAAATTTAGGCCGAGGCTTCGGAGGCGCTAGGCCGCGGCCGGAAATTTAGTCCCCGGCTTCGGCCGGAGACTAGGCCGCGGCCGGAAGTGGCGTCTCCGGCATCTGACGGCGCTAGGCCGCGCCTCTCGACCCTGGCCCCTGTGATCAGCTATATGAGCCACGCCTCCCTGACAGGGAGCGCTCTTTTTGAAAGTCTGGAGCCTTTGCTCTTTTCCTTTTGCGCTGTCAACGCTGCTTAAGGACGTCCGGGGATACAGGACTGGGGTAAGTGCTGCTACCTCCAGCCCGGCTCCACTTCGCTGCGCCCCGCTACCATACCTCCGCATCGTCACAGGGCTCTGAACAGATACAGTATGTCCAGAAGAACTAAGGCTCACACGGTGCTGTATACCGCATGCATTGCCTGTAAATCCCCTTTTCCGCATGCCCAGACTAATCGGGTCTGCGAAGCCTGTGACTCTGAACGGGCTCAGGAGCCCTCACCTATTGCCCAGCCCAGTGCGTCAGGTCCCCCGGAATGGGCCCTGTCTCTGTCTCAATCTGTGGCATCATTAACAAGAGCAATCGAGTCCCTTCAAGCTCCTGATAGGAGCAGGGACAGTGGTTCACCCGTCTTGGCGACGTCTCAGGAACCTCCGGCCTGCAGGGGCCGCGCTCTCACCAGGCAGACGCAGGGGAAGCGAACCCACACTGCGTCGCCTATGCCGTCCAGGGCTTCGGCATCCTTCAGCTCAGCTTCTCGCTCTCCCTCACCTTTAGAGGCAAGTGTTCAATATTCGGATTCCGATACTGAAGGGTCCCTCAATTTGGAAGCTCCAGGTTGTCAGGAGACAATTGACAGTCTGATCGAAGCTGTCAATCAATCTCTGGGGGTAGACAATGAATCCACCTTGGCCTCTGGTCATAAGGTGTCTTTCAAACGAGCCAGACAGACCCATAAGGTTTTTGGTGCTCATCCTGAGTTTGAGGAGCTTGTGCAGCGCCACCGAGAAAAACCGGATAAGCGCTTTACAGGACAGAAAGCCCTCAATACCAGGTATCCTTTTGCTCCTGAACTTCTTAAGAAGTGGGCGGAATCCCCAGTGGTCGATCCTCCGGTGTCACGCTTGGCATCTAAGACTCTTCTCTCCCTTCCTGATGGTTCCTCGATTAAGGATCCAACGGATCGTCTGATTGAAAGCCTGGCTCGCTCGGTGTTTGAAGCATCTGGGTCATCTCTCTCTCCTTCCTTTGCAGCGACTTGGGTTGCTAAGGCCATGATTTCCTGGTCGGAGTCTCTGAACAGAGCTCTTCACGGTGTAGAAGTGCCACCTGAGGTCTTGGAGATATCTAATCAGATGGCTCTCGCAGGTGATTTTTTGATCAACGCTTCTATGGATGCGGCAAATTGCGCAGCATTAGCTGCTGCTAATGCGATTGCCATTAGGAGATCCTTGTGGTTGAGGACTTGGCGAGCAGACTCGACTTCAAAGAAGTCACTTACGTCCTTGCCTTATCAAAGCGGTCGTTTATTTGGTGAAAAACTGGATCAGCTTATATCTGATGCGACAGGAGGGAAGAGTTCTTTTTTGCCTCAGCAGAAGGTCAAACAGCCCTTTCGCCGACAGCCTCAGCCTCGCTTTAGAGCCTTTCGCAACCCAGGTTGGGCTGCAACAGTCAGTTCCAGCGGCTCAGGTCGACCTAATCAGGCCAGAGATCGTCAGGCCTCTTACAAGACCAACCCGTTGGGAAGAATGCGGTCTCAACAACCGAAATCTAGAGGGTCTAGGCCCCAAAGATTTTCGGATAAATGACTGGAGGCAGAATCCGGTCGATTCATCCAGAGTAGGCGGCCGTCTACTCTGGTTTCGTCCCACTTGGCTATCAATTACTCAAGACGAATGGGAATTAGTCACCTCGGGGTACAAGATAGAATTTACCAGCCTTCCCTCAAATCGTTTCTTTCCCTCGCGCCTTCCCAAGGAGGAGTCTCGGGTTCTCGCCTTATTCAAGGCGGTCGAGTCTCTTCGACACAGCGGGGTTGTCGTACCTGTACCAGAGGTCGAAAGAGGTCGGGGGTTTTATTCCAATCTGTTCATTGTACCCAAAAAGGACGGTACCGTAAGGCCCATTCTAGATCTAAAAAGACTGAATCGGTTCGTCAAAATTCGACATTTTCGAATGGAGTCTCTCCGCTCGGTCATTGCTACCATGGAAAAAGGGGAATTTCTAGCATCAATAGACATCCAGGATGCGTATCTTCACATCCCCATATTTCCCCCTCATCAAAGGTTTCTTCGGTTTGCCATCGGCAAACTTCACTTTCAGTTCGCTGCCTTGCCATTCGGGCTAGCCACAGCTCCCAGAGTGTTCACAAAGGTCATGGCTACTGTTGTATCCATTCTACACTCCAGGGGGATAGTCATCTTGCCTTACCTAGACGACCTTCTCATCAAGGGTCCGTCTTTCCAAGCATGCGAGGAAAGTGTCAGCATTACCCTAGACACTCTTGTTCGCCTGGGGTGGCTGGTGAATATGAAGAAGTCATCTCCCGTGCCATCTCGAAAGATCACCTTCTTAGGGATGGATTTCGACACCGCTCAAGGGTTGATAATCCTTCCTCAGGACAAGGCCTTAGTTCTCCGTCAAGAGGTACGGATCCTTCACAAACCGATTCCTCATACCATCCGGTTTTGCATGAGGGTCCTAGGAAGGATGGTGGCAACGATCGAGGCGATTCCATTTGCCCAGTTTCATCTTCGCCCCCTTCAGCATGCGCTCTTGGCAGTATGGGACGGGAGCCTTTATTCCCTCAATCTTCGGTGCCGTCTGTCCCTGCAGGTCAGACAGACTCTTATGTGGTGGACGAGGAGTTCCACTCTTCAACAGGGCCGTTTGTTTCCTCCGAATATCTGGATGGTAGTCACAACGGATGCCAGCCTGCTCGGATGGGGAGCAGTGTTTCGTCACCACACAGCCCAGGGGACTTGGTCTCAGCAGGAGTCGATCCTCCCGATAAATATTTTAGAGATCCGAGCTATTTGGCTGGCTCTGAGGCATTTTCACCAGCATCTGGCAGGCCGCCCAGTCCGAATTCAGTCAGACAATGCCACGGCGGTGGCATACATAAACCATCAGGGAAGTACCCGCAGCCGGGCGGCTATGCACGAGGTAAAACAGATTCTGTCCTGGGCAGAGGTAAATCACTCCGTGATTTCAGCAGTCCACATTCCGGGCGAGGAAAACTGGGCAGCGGATTTTCTCAGCCGTCACGGCATAGCTTCAGGGGAATGGTCACTACATCCCGAGATTTTTCAGCAGATATGTCGACGCTGGGGAACCTCAGATGTGGACCTGATGGCTTCCAGGATGAATGCCAAGGTGCCCAACTTCGTCTCCCGGTACCGGGATCCGCAGGCAATTGCGGTGGACGCCCTGGTTCTACCGTGGAATCAATTCCATCTTCCATACTTATTTCCACCAATAGCTCTTCTCCCAAGGGTGATCAGAAAGATCAGGATAGAGGGGGTTCCAGCGATATTAATCGCTCCGGATTGGCCGCGTCGCTCTTGGTACGCGGAGCTGGTACAGTTGCTCGCCGACGCACCCTGGCGACTGCCAGAGCGCGCGGACCTTCTCTCCCAGGGCCCAGTTTACCACCAGAACTCAGCGGTCCTGTGTTTGACGGCCTGGCCGTTGAATCTTGGATCCTGACCAGGGCTGGATTCTCTAAAAAGGTCGCCGCGACGATGGCTAGCGCCCGAAAGCCCGTCTCGGCTCGCATCTACCACGGTACTTGGAAGATCTTTTTTGCTTGGTGCAGGGAACATGGTTGTTCCCCGCTTAGGTTTTCAATTCCAAACATTCTGTCATTTCTCCAGGCAGGCCTAGATTCAGGTCTAGCGCCAAGTACGCTTAGACGGCAGATATCAGCCTTGTCTGTGCTTTTTCAGCGAAGGATCGCGTCTAATTTTCAGGTTAGGACCTTTATTCAGGGGGTTGTCCATATAGTTCCTCCCTACAAGACTCCCTTAGAGGTTTGGGACCTCAATCTAGTCCTGGGAGTTCTGCAAG
Source organism: Oophaga sylvatica (assembly GCA_033576555.1). Classification (NCBI taxonomy): domain Eukaryota; kingdom Metazoa; phylum Chordata; class Amphibia; order Anura; family Dendrobatidae; genus Oophaga; species Oophaga sylvatica. Next base: position 518,682,205 of record JARQOD010000003.1, on the reverse strand, counting down.
AGTCTCCTTTTGAACCTTTGCAGGAGGTTTCTCTGTCGTTTCTTTCCTGGAAAGTGGTGTTTTTGGTAGCCATAACATCCATAAGGCGGGTTTCGGAGCTGGCTGCACTGTCTTGTCGAGCTCCGTACTTGCTTTTCCATCAGGATAAGGTAGTGCTCAGACCTACTCCACCTTTTTTGCCTAAAGTCGTGTCCTCATTTCATATTAATGAGGACATTGTTTTGCCCTCATTTTGCCCAGCTCCGACGCACCGAGTGGAGAAGGCTCTCCATACGCTGGATCTGGTGAGAGCACTCAGGAGATATGTATCTCGGACGGCGTCCTTTCGACGGACGGACACGCTGTTTGTCCTTCCTGAAGGTCGCAGGAAGGGACTCGCTGCCTCTAAATCAACCTTGGCTAGGTGGATTCGGTTAGCCATTCAGGAGGCTTACCGCATCAGAGGCGCGGTGGTTCCTGCAGGGATCAAGGCTCACTCCACCAGAGCGGTGGGTGCCTCCTGGGCCCTTCGGCATCAGGCTTCATTGGAACAGGTTTGTAAAGCAGCAACCTGGTCCAGTCTGCATACCTTTTCCAAGCATTATAATGTCCATACCCAGGCTTCTGCGGATGCCAGTCTGGGTAGAAGGATTCTTCGGGGCGCGGTTGCGCACCTATAAGCAATGCTTGATTATAAATTACACTGTGGAGTCGGTTTCCCACCCAAGGGACTGCTTTGGGACGTCCCACAGTCCTGTGTCCCCCGATGAGACGAAGGAGAAATACGGATTTTTGTGTTACTCACCGTAAAATCCTTTTCTCTGAGACGCTCATTGGGGGACACAGCTCCCTCCCTATTAGCCGGATGGCTTCGATTTCTAAGTTAATTTTATTTGCTTGGGTCTATATCAGTAGATTTACTTCTGGATATATTGTACCTGTATTAACATTAATTTATTCTTTAGCCTCCTACTGCTTTTTGCACTAAACTGGGTTTGCCTGCGGCCAGTGCTGAGGTGTATACGGCGGAGGAGGAGCTAACCTTTTTTTATGTTTACTTAGTGTCAGCCTCCTAGCGGCAGTAGCATACACCCACAGTCCTGTGTCCCCCAATGAGCGTCTCGGAGAAAAAGATTTTACGGTGAGTAACACAAAAATCCGTATTTTTTCTTTCTTCACACAAGGATGACGTACTGCCAAGAACGATGATCTTTTGTGAAAACCAAAAGAGAATTTTACCCAATGAATGAACGTTTTCCTCACTTATCAGGTGGTCAGCTGCCTGTGTACACTGCAACATTAACTTTCAGCGTAAATGCACCTTTACAGTGTAAATTTAGACTCCTAGCTGTATAGCAGAGCTGACTGTGTCCCCTAGCTCCTTCTCCATCCATACACCCAATGACCAGCTGAAAGCTGGGAACAAAGGAGGAAGCACCGTTAGCACTTCCTATATACTGTGCTTGTTCAGCTTCATGTGAACAGCGATAGGGAAGGCAGAAACAGTAATAAACAATGTCTGCCTTCTCTATGGGGAGTCTGGCTGTGTCTGACAGCTGGCTCTCCTCTCCTGCTGCTGTTTTAGAACATCACTACAGAGCAGAATGTGGACCACCCAGATGTTTATCATTTATGGATGGTCCAGAAATAGTCAAAATATATTTCATTTAATGTTTATCAAACTTACAGTAATAATGAAGAAATAAGCAGTTGACGTCTAGTGTTGCTTGCGTTACTAACGAACAATGTGATGGAGACCAGTTTCCCCAGATTGAAGCCCTTGGGCAGCGGTATGACTGACTCCGAGAACAATCACTTCACCTACTTTCACTTTGTTATCACAGAGCTTAAAGACTATCAGTTTCCATACATTTGTTTGGAGGTTACCTTATTATTTTGTGTCAGTTTAGGCAACTCTTCCTGCACAGCTTGTATTTTTACTTTAGGTTCGGGTTTCTTATCTGAATGATCGGCTATGGACGTCTTCTCATTTTCTTCTTTTACAGTAACAGAGGTCTTTGGCTGATCCTATGATAAAAAGAAAAAAAGTTTGTGATTAAAAACATCCCGACAACTTTTAATTTGCTGAAGACTGTGGCTAGCATCATTGCTGAAAAGAAATCTTGAAATATAGTTACTAAATAGCATTTTCAGATCTCAACTTGTGGGTATTTCACTAGCACCAGAAGTAAAGTTTAGAGGACTACACAATCATCTGATCATCATGCATTTGACAAAATGCTGGCGAATTCTGTGCTGACAAGTATGGCGCTTAGAGACAGTAACTGGCCTCAACCTCCATGTCTCCAGACAAATTGCTATGACTATTGGGCGTTGGACCATAAGGGTCTGTGCACACGTTGCGAATTCTGTTGCAGATCCGCAGAGGATTTTGCCCTGCGGATCCGCAGCAGAACTGCAAGTGATGTACAGTACCATTCTAGTCAATGGAAATCAAAAAAACGCCGCAGTGCACATGCTGTGGATTTTTCCGAGCAGATTTGCTGCGGATTTAAAACTGCAGCATGTCACTTCTTTTGTGCAGAACTGCAGCGTTTTGAGACCTGCTCCATGATAGGAATCCGCACAAAAACTGCAGTAAATCTGCAGGTAAAACACAAGTCATTTTACCTGCGGATTTAGCAAAATCTGCACAGAAAATTCCACAGCAGAATCCGCAATGTGTGCACATAGCCTAAGGTCACTGCCTTCTGAGGAGGGTAGGGTAGGCAGGAGGAATCAGTTGCAAGTTGTGTGGACTACAATGTGTGATTGCTGGCTTCTAGACCTGGGTAGTCTCAGCCCCAATATATTCACAGAAAAAAATCCATGCTGAACAGACAAGAATTGGGAATTTAAGCAATTTGCTCACAGCTCAGGCATCATATACTAAATACCTGATGCACCTACATTCATTTTCATTGCAGTGTACATCACACTCATCAATGTGGAGCACAGGTCGCTGATAAACACAGCACAGCAACTGAGCCATTACAGCAAATCCTGAGCACAAAGTGGCGGCATATTTTATCACCTTTTAAGACTTACCGAAGATTTGGTCACGCCAGATGAAAACAAAGGTTCTTCACTACCAACATCATCTTCAAATAGCAAGGAAACACGGTGACTTTTCTTCTGACTATGAAGAAATAATGCTATCAGATCTGGTACTTACTCTCCTATCTTTAACATATATCAACACAGTGGTATGGGGCAGGTTTACTGCTGGGGCAGTGAATGGCGCCACCGTTGGCTCTGCTGATCAGTCCCTTGGAATATTCATTTTATTGGTCCCTTGACTAAATGTTTATGAATTAGGGAAAACGAGTTGGGATTAGAGAGTATAGTGATCAGACAGTACTGGTGGTTAGCGAGTGACAAGCATCCCTTCACAAGAGTCTGTTTGGTGCGTCTGTCCTTTGATGCAATGGAGTGATCCCCAAGTGCCTTGCTGTATCCACACCCTGCATACTATGTATGTCGGAAGTTTGTTTGTTTGACCCAATCTTTTGTGATTATATTATTTTTAAGGATATTACAACATATTGAGTTTTAACCCACTGTTGGCCAGTGATGTGTTTTATTTATGTACATGGGAGATTTGGCCAAATTAAATTCTCACTGCACAATCTGTAACAATCTCGAAAAGAAGGAAGAATTGGAAGCATTTAGAGACCAGGATGGATGAGCACAGAACTTAAACACTTGCTAAAAAGGAAAACAGAAATGTATAGTAAATGGAAAGCTGGGGGACATATCTAAAGTAGAATATAATTCTGCTTGCAGGGAATGCAGGGCAAGTGTAAAAGAGCTAAAGTGTTATGTTTCGGTAGCTGAGGAGTGCAGGTAAAAAAGGCAATACACCAGAGTAGTTGGAATCTATGAGATTGCAGTACCCTGACTAACCACCACAACTAGAGGCAGCCGTGGAGCGTTCCTACGTTGGTCCTAGACGCCTCGTCACAGCCTGAGAAACTAACTACACCTAAAGATAGAAAGAGGAAAGCTATCTGCCCCGGAGCAGATCCCCAAAGAACATAGAAAGCCCCCAAACATGTAATGGCGGTTAGACAAGAAGAAATACTGACACAGACAGAAAATAGTATGAGCAAACGTTGGGGCCCAAACTACCTAAATAGAAAAGGATAGGAAGGGCACTTACTGCAATCCCAAAAAACCCTGAAAAGCACCAACTCTACTAATTTCAAAAACACCTGAGATCACACGACCTCTACCACCTAAATTAGTTCTCTGGTGTAACAAAATCAAAACAGCAGCCACTGAAAAAACTGGAAAAAGCAAATGTACAAACATCAGTGGCTGAACTAAACTGAGAGGGCAAAAGCCCCCGGAGGGGACCCAGAAGGCCCCCACAGAAGTGCAGGACAAAATGCAAAAATCAAGCACAAAAACAAAAAGAAGAAAATGTCTTATCTGTTAGCAGGAGATGCAGACACGACACAGCAGGCTACAAAGGAAACAGGAATCAAGGATTGAGACCAGAACAATTGATCACCGGCAACCCTGATGGGAAGGCGACTCCCTTATATAAGACCAGTCAGTAACACCTGATTCCCAATCCTCACAATCTTCACTGGACAGTCCAGTACCGCTTGTAACCACCAGAGGGAGCCTCTGCTCAGAACTCATTTCAAGTCCATTCACAACACTAAAGCCAGTAATGAAGTTAGGCTTGCAAGGGAGACCAAAAGTATCAAAATAAGATTTTGGGGGTATGTCTTCACATTGTCATTGAAGGAATAAAAGAATCCACTCTTTTCATAAACAGAGAGATGGTGAGGGAACACTTAGCTAATTTAAATTAATTTAAATCTACTGGTCAAGATGAATTATATCCTAGGGTATTGAAAGAATTAGGAGAGGAAATTGGAGACCATTTGCAAAAATCTTTCAAAATTCTGGGAGAACAGAAGAAGTCCCATAAGATTGGACAAAGGCAAACGTTGTCCCTATCTTCATAAAAGGAAAAATGTGGAGCCAGGGAATTTCAGACCAGTGAGCCTTACTTCTATACCAGGAAAGATCTTTGAACAAATTATTAAACAGCATGTATGGAAGTACTTGAATAATTAACCAGAGCCAGCATGGGTTTGTAGCAAACAAGTCATGCCAGACTAATCTACCGTATATACTCGAATATAAGCCGAGATTTTCAGCCCATTTTTTAGGGCTGAAAGTCCCCCTCTCGGCTTATATTCGAGTCACATACCAGGGGGTCGGCGGGGGAGCGCAGCTGTCCTATATACTCACCCCTCCGCCGGCGCGGTCTCTACAGCCACTGCTCTTCTCCCACGGTCCCGGCGCCTGTGTTCAGCCATCAGTGGTACCGCTCATTAAAGTCATGAATATGCACATATTCATGACTTTAATGAGCGGTAACACGTGACCGCTGAACACTGGCGCCGGGACCGTGGGAGAAGAGCAGGGGCTGCAGAGAGAGACGCGCCGGCGGGAGGGTGAGTATAAGGGATATTTACCTGTCCCGTTCCACCGCTGCTCGCCGCTGTGTCCTCGGGTCCTCTTGCAGCGATGTTCAGGCAGAGGGCGTGATGACATGGTTACTGCGCGCCGCGCCCTCTGCCTGAGCATTGACTGCTGGAGGACCCGGAAGATAGCGGCGCTCAGCGGTGGACCCGGGTGACAGGTAAATGTCTCAGGTGCCGGGCCCTGAGCGTGCGGTGACACCAGCACCTGTCCCCCATAGCACGCCGGTGTCCCCGCCTGCTCAGGACACCGGCACCTGGCCCCCAGCGACGAGAGGTGAGTATGTCTTTTTTTTTTTCGGCTGCAGCAGCTGCGGCCGCATAAGGGACGTATACTATGGAGCATCTATGGGGGAATAATCTATGGGGGCATAATCTATGGAGCATCTATGGGGGCACAATCTATGGAGCATCTATGGGGGCATAATACATGGGCAGCATACAGGGCATAATCTCATTTTGCACCGTAGGCTTATACTCGAGTCGGTAAGTTTACCCAGTTTTTTGTGGCAAAATTAGGGGGGGGTCGGCATATACTCGGGTCGGCTTATACTCGAGTATATACGGTAATTCCCTTCTATTATGGACTCACCGACGGTGCATCAGGGTAATGCGGTAGATATAGTATATCTTGACTACAGCAAAGCATTTGATAAAGTATCTCACATTATCCTTATTGAAATAATGTATGGATTTGACAAGACTATGGTTAGGTGGATTCATAACTGGATCAGTGATTGTACTCACAGATTGGTAATAAATGGTTGCACATCCAATTAGAAGGATGTTTCAAGTGGGGTACCACAAGCCTCTGTCCTGGCCCCAGTGTTGTTCAACATTTTTTCTAAATGACCCAAATAAGGGAACTGTAGGTAACCTAATTAAATTTGCAGACGATGCAAAGCTAAGGGCTGGGTCTCACATAACGATACACCAGCGATCCCGACAACGATATGCACTTGTCAGGATCGCTGGTGTATCGCTACATGATCGCTGCTGAGCTGCCAAACAGGCAGCTCAGGCAGCGATCTGGGACAGCGACACTGCGGGTAACATCGCTTAGTTACCCGCAGTGTACATTGGATACCAGCGCCCTGATGCAGGGAGCTGGTAACCAAGGTACACGTCGGGTTTCCAAGCGCTGCGCGGTGCCTGGAAACCCGTTGTGTACCTTGGATACCAGCTCCCTGCATCAGGGCGCTGGTATCCAAGGTACACAGCGGTTTTCTAGGCACAGCCCCGCGCCTGGAAACCCGCTGTGTACCTTGGTTACCAGCGGATCGCTGGTCTCCCGCCTGTCACACGCAGCGATGCGTGCCTGTCAGCGGGAGACCAGCGATCAAAAAAATGTCCTGACATTTCAGCGAAGATCAGCGATACCCAGCAGGGGGGCTGATCGTCGCTGAATGTCACACACAGCGATATCGCTGGTGAGCTCGGTGCTGCGTCACAAAACTAGTGACTCAGCACCGATCTCGGTAGCGATATCGCTATGTGAGACGGGCCCTTAAAAGGGATAGCTAACACTAGAGAAGACAGAGAAAGCATTCAGAAGAATCTAGATAAGCTTGAACAATGGGTAACAACTAATAGATCATTTAACAGGGAGAAATGCAAGATTCTGAAACTAGGCAAGAAAAACAAAAATAACATCTACAGAATAGGAGGATAGCGACAGCACATGTGAAAAAGACTTGGGTATACTAATAGATCAGAGAATCCACAGTGATGAGCGAGTATACTCGTTGCTCGGGTTTTCCCGAGTATGCTCGGGTGGTCTCCGAGTATTTGGAAGTGCTCGGAGATTTACTTTGTTGCCGCAGCTGCATGATTTATGGCTGCTGGACAGCCTGAATGCATGTGAGGAATGCCTGTTTGTTAAGGAATCCCCACATGTATTCAGGCTGTCAAATAGCCGCAAATCATGCAGCTACGGCAACAGAAACTAAATCTCCGAGGAAGCCAAAATGCTCGGAGATCACCCGAGCAATGAGTATACTCGCTCATCACTACACAGGAGTTAACAGTGTGATGCAGCAGCAAAAGCAGAGTCTAAATCACGTGAAGTAATTATCCCCCTCTACGCCTTCTCGGCCAGACCTCATCTGTGTCCAGTTCTGGGCACCACTTTTTAAAAAAAGACATTGAAAAACTGGAGCAAGTTCAGAAAAGAGCTAACAAGTTGATGAGCAAACTACAGAGTATGTCCTCCAAGGAACGGTTAAAGGATCTGAGAATGCTTAGCTTGCAAAAAAGAAGGCTAAGAGGAGACTTAATAGCGGTCTACAAATATCTGAAGAGATGTCAGTGTAAAGGGATCATCATTATTCTCATTCGCACATGGAAACATGAGAAGCAATGGAATGAAAATGAAAGGGAGAAGATACAGATTAGATATTTAAAAAAACGTTTAGACACTGAGGGTGATCAATGAGTGGAACATGCTGCCACAGGAGGTAGCGAGTTCTCCTTCATTGGAAGTCTTCAAACAGAGGCTGGACAGACATCTGTCGAAGATGGTTTAGTGAATCCTGCATTGAGCAGGGGGTTGGACATGATGACCCTGGAGGTCCCTTCCAACTCTAACATTCTATGAAATGTATATAGGAGTCCTAAAACTTCCAAAAATGTCTCTGTCTAATTCAATTTGGAAACAAGGATAACAAAATAATAAATAGTTTTTGTGTGGGCGGTGTACAATATAAAATAATATACAGTGTTAGCCAAAAAAAGCGATGTAAATACTTATGTCCCAAAAAAAATGAGAAAGGTATTCAAGGAGTGATACCTTTATTGGCTAACCAGAGAAATTATATTTGCAAGATTTCAGGGCCCAGGCGGCCCCTTCATCAGGCTACATTACAAGTGAATTACTGAGAAGAGATGGCAACATTTAAATAGGAATTACAACAGGACATGAGGTGATGTTTGCTAGAGACAGGCCAAGGAAATCAAATTAAGGTTTTTGTTATACATGCAGATGAGGTGCAAGTGTTCTATTAGAGATCTGAAGACCTTCTTGTGGAGGTGTGAACTGTGTCCATGTAATGAGTCATGAATCCAGGTGTTATGTGGGCGGAAATTTTTTTAATTTTCGTGAAATATTATATATATACTTCATCTTTACTCAAGACCTGAAAGTGTCCAGTTTTTATTCATATTTTATAGAGATATGAGCCATTTAAGATTTTTACAAGGTCATATGGCTCACAGGGTAATAATGCAGAACAGTCTAAAGACACACTCCAGAGGTTCTGTGAACAACACCCCCTTGAAAAGAAGACCATAAAATATAGCACTAAACAAAATGGCCCATATCTCTGTAACAGTGTTCAGAATCTTTTTAAAAAAATCAAGACTGTCATGAGCAAATACTGGACACTATTGACCTGGTGACAAGGGAAAGTCATGCAGACCAGGACAGAGTTTTCTGGTGACAGGTACTTTTCAAAAGACGGATCACATGGGGAGAAAATAAGCATACCTCTCTCTTGTAATTGCAAATAGATCATCATCATTGTCATCAAACAGACTAGATTTCGTCCCGCTCTTCTCTTCTTTCTTGGGCTTTATTGGATCATCAGTATCCTTTTTATTTTTCTCAGTTGGTTTTATGCTGGCAGACTGAGCAACAGGATCCTGTAAAAAAGGATGGTCGAATGAAAGTCTGAAATCTTTACTCGGCTCATGCATTGTGCATTTTTTGACTGGTGGTCATTGTAGGTCTAGTTACAGTGGCATGCAAAAGTTTGGGCACCCCTGGTCAAAATTACTGTTATTGTGAACAGTTAAGCAAGTTGAAGATGCAATAATCTGTAAAAGGCCTCAAGATAAAGATGATACATTTCCTTTGAATTTTATGCAAAAAAAACCCCAAAAAGACTTTAATCTTTTACATTTTGAAAATTACATAATGGAAAGTAGGCCGATGCAAAAGTTTGAGCACCCTGAATGGTTAGTAGCTAGTAGCCCTCCCTTTTGAAAGTACCACAGCTTGAAAAAACTTCTTGTAGCCAGAATTGAAAGACTATTGGCTGGCTACAAAGTGTTTACAAGCTGTGATTCTTCCAAAAGGGAGTGCTACTAGGTATTAACCATGCAGGGTGCCCAAACATTTGCATCAGCCCACTTTACTTTTTGTAATTTTTAAAATGTAAAAGATGAAAATACACACACACACACACACACACACACACACACACACACACACACACACCACACATATATATTTTTCTCAATTCGTCCTTGGAAATTTCTTCCAGTTGTGTGAGCTTCCGAAAACAGGGATTTTTGTGTACTCACCGTAAAATCCTTTTCTCCGAAACGCTCATTGGGAGACACAGACCATGGGTGTTATGCTGCTGCCACTAGGAGGACACTAAGCTAATACATAAAGAAATTGGCTCCTCCTCCGCAGTATACACCCTCTGCTGGCTCTAGCCTGAACCAGTTCGGTGCAAAAGCAGTAGAAGATTAACATCATACCAAGGTACGGTCACTCACATAATATTAGTAAAGTCTATAGAGAATCACTGCACACGTTTAACTGCATATGTCATGCTTAAATTGGAAATTTTTATTGCACACTTGATGTGAAAAAAAGAAAATAGCTATGAGACGACTGACTGACGTTTCGGCCAACGCAGTGGCCTTTATCAAATAGTCGCTGGAAGAGATAGAGAAATTTACAGTCAATGACAATGTATAATATATACAATATATACATAGGGTGAAGAATATACATCCATAGGAATTTGGCAACATGTTAAACATTTGGGTGATACTGTAGAACACGGAGAATTATCCCTCTAGGGTATCCAAACAAAGAGCATGGGGATATTCTATTCAAGGAAATCGGTAGAGAGGTCACCATATACGATACTCATTAAATAAGATACACATTAAATAAAGGATGGACTCATCCTATGGCACACAACATGCAGAAAAAAGATAGACATACCCTTTAGATAAAGGTGTATCGGGGTATCAAATATCAAGTGCTTATTTTCAAGTGCTTATTTTCAATGAACGTAGACGGTATGTCCTGCATGTGAAGATGGAAAATATGTTAAAAAGACATTATGGACTATCTGACGTATTGAAGATTTGGGCAAACACCCTCCTGTTAGCAGGTACAACTGAATAGTATATGCTGTTTGAGAAAAAGAAGATAAAAAGAAGATAAATATACCAGATATATCTTTTGTCACATATCCTTAGTAGTCCGTGGTGCATGTAGCATGGTTCTGCTATGTGCTGGGGGCTGGGGAATATGGAAAAGAGAGGTGAGGATATAGCCGTCACTGGAGGGTATATTTAAGGGGAACTCTTACTTGTTGCAGAGTGTGCTCCCATAGGTTTAGGAGCTGTAAAAGGATGGCAATATAAATCAATGGTGGAAAGGAAGGGTTAAATGCCCAAATGGATACTGATTAATATAGTACTCACAGGTATTGGTGATTAAGTGTGCTTGGTTTACAAGCAAGCACAATCTTATTAGTTGCAAAATATGTTCCCATGTATATAGGGGCTGTAAAAGGGAAAAAAAAAAAAAGGCAATTTGAATCAATGGTGTAAAAAGACGGATTTTGGTAAGAACTTACCTGTAAAATCCTTTTCAGCGAAGGAAGGAAAGGAGACACACTAGTAATAACTAGTGGGTAGGCGGAGCCCAGATAGGATTGACACCTCAGATTAAAAAGAGTGTTGACCGACCCCTCCAGCACGGGCTCCTCCTACTCCAGCTTTCTCCAGTCGTACCCAAGCTTAGGGAAGAGCAATATCACCAGCGGAGCAACATAACCCCTTCTGAAGGACTTCAGAGAAAAAACACAAGAGTACAGGTTATGCATGCATTTGGCAAAAAACCACACAGTTCCAGGTACTACTCACTGGACCTGACCACTGCGATGAGCTGGCAATGCTGGAACAGAGCCTTAGCGCGTCGACCTCAGCCCAGATAATCGCTATCAGAGAAGGGTCACGCCGAATCTGCAAATACAACAACACACTTCTGCCATGGGAGGGAGCTGTGTCTCCTTTCCTTCCTTCGCTGAAAAGGATTTTACAGGTAAGTTCTTACCAAAATCCGTCTTTCAGCAGCAGGTGGAAGGAAAGGAGACACACTAGTAATAACTAGTGGGATGTCCCAAAGCAGTCCAAAAACTAGGGTGGGAAAAAAAACCAAAATAGGCAGAAACCCAACAACCTAGATAAATGCGCAACAGGCGCCAAATACAAGGTAACTAGAACTTTAAACTACAGCCGCCTGCAGGACCCTATGTCCTAAGGCCGCATCAGCGGAAGCACTGACGTCCACCTTATAAAACTTTGTAAATGTGTGGACGGAACGCCAGGTCGCCGCTCGGCAGAGCTGAGCTGCCGAAGTCCCTTGATGAAAGGCCCACGATGAAGCCACAGCCCTCGTGGAGTGAGCTCGAATCTTAATCGGGCAAGGTTCGCCTTTAAGTCGGTAAGCCTCCAAAATGGCCGACCGAATCCAACGAGCTATAGAGTCCTTGGAAGCTCGTTGACCACGCCTAAGACCTACTGGAATCACAAACAGAGAATCTGACTTGCGAAAACCTTGAGTAACAGACAAATAGAACTTCAAGGCACGCACTAAATCCAACGTGTGCAAGTCCCGTTCCTTTGCATTCCTCGGGCCCGGGCAAAGCGAGGGCAACACAATATCCTGGTTAACATGAAATTGCGACACCACCTTAGGTAGAAAGTCGCCCCGTGTGCGAAGCACTACTCGATCCGGGTAAAACTCCAGAAAAGGAGGCGAGCAGGAAAGAGCCGCCAACTCAGAAACCCTTCTCAAAGAGGTTACCGCCACTAAGAAGGCAAACTTCCAAGAAAGAAAAGAAAGGCTAGCATAACCCATAGGCTCAAAAGGCACATGCTGAAGAGCCTCCAAGACAAGGTTGAGCCGCCAAGGAGACACAGGCGCCTTCCGCGGTGGAAACTGACGGGTTACTCCGCGAAAAAAGGAACGCACGTCCCTACGCGAGGCGATAGCCTTCCGAAACAGCAAGGACAGAGCAGAAACCTGACCTTTCAGAGTGCTAACTGCCAAACCTTTGTCCAGCCCGTACTGCAAAAAGGCCAACAAATTGGCAATGGAAAAAATCCTCGGGTTCCTTGAAGAACCCGAACACCACGAATAGAAGGCTTCCCAAGTCTTGTGATAAATCTTAGTAGTAGCCGGACCTCTGGCAGCTCGCAGAGTGGCAATGACTTCGGCTGAAAAACCTCTATGGGTCAATATTTCGGTCTCAAGAGCCACGCCGTCAAACACAGAGACTTCAAGTCCGGATGACGAACGGGCCCCTGGGTTAACAGGTCCGGGCGAAGAGGAAGTGGGAATGGCGGTGCCGCCAAAAGCGACACCAGTGTCGAGAACCACGTCCTCCTTGGCCAATCTGGGGCTATCAACATAGCCGGAATTCTCTCCAGTCTGATCCGACGCAGCACCAGAGGAAGTAGAGATATCGGTGGAAACACATAGACTAGCTCGAAATGGTCCCACGGAGCCACCAGAGCATCCACCGCCACAGCCTTCGGGTCCTTGTACCTGGACATGAAGGTCGGTAGTTTGGCATTGAACCTGGATGCCATCAAATCCACTTGGGGAGTTCCCCAACGGGAGCACAGCAGTGCAAACATTTCCGGATGAAGACTCCATTCTCCGGGATCCATCTTCTCGCGACTGAGGAAGTCCGCCGTGGTATTCTGGACTCCTGGAATGTGAATCGCAGAGATGGCTGGAACCCTGGTCTCGGCCCATATCAGGATCCGAGACACCTCCATCATGAGCCTGGAGCTTCTCGTCCCGCCTTGGTGGTTGATATACGCGACCGCCGTCGCGTTGTCTGTCTGCACTCGGACTGGCAGACCGCTCAAAGGGACCGTCCAGTGTTGGAGGCAAAGGAAAATTGCCCTCAATTCCAGGATGTTGATCGGTAGAACAGACTCTTCCGATGACCATACTCCCTGGATCCAGAGATCGTTCCAGACACCCCCCCAGCCCGTCAGGCTGGCATCGGTGGTTATGACCGACCACCTCGGAGGGAGGAAAGATCTCCCCAGGGATAACGCTCCTGGACGTAACCACCATCCTAGGGATTCTCGCACCCTGTGAGAGATGATGACGCTGCAATCCAGTGAAGCTTGCGATCGATCCCAACGACTCAGAATGAGTCTTTGGAGGGCCCTGGAATGAAACTGGGCAAACGGAAGTGCCTCAATGGACGCCACCATCAAACCCAGAAGGCGCATACACTTCCGAAGGGACATTGCTGTCGCAGACTTCATAATCTGTACATGTTGGAGGAGACATGCCCGCTTGTCTGGAGGTAGGGACACCACCGCCCGTACTGTGTGGAAATGCATCCCCAAAAACAGGATTGACTGCGACGGTTCCAGAGACGACTTCTCCCAATTGACCAGCCACCCGAAATCCTCCAGGAGCTGAAGGGATAGATTGCGAGCCATCATCGCCTCCTCTTTTGAGGACGCCACAATCAAAAGGTCGTCCAGGTAGGGAAGAATCGTAATCCCCTGTCTTCGAAGAATTGCCATGAGGGGCGCCAGAATTTTTGTAAAAACTATGGGCGCTGAGGCCAAGCCGAATGGCAGAGCCACAAACTGGTAATGGTCCTGACCTATGGCAAAACGAAGAAAGCGCTGGTGAGCCCTTCCGACGGGAACATGCAAATAAGCGTCGCGAATGTCGATGGACACCAAAAAGTCGTTCTGCGACAAGGCTGCCACCACGGAGCGAAGTGACTCCATGCGGAATTTTTGGGTGTGGACATGCCGATTCAATCTTTTGAGATCCAGAATAGGGCGAAATTTGTCCTCCTTTTTGGGGACCACAAAAAGATTGGAATAAAATCCTCTGCCCCGGTCCTCTGGTGGAACCGGTATTACCACACCCTTCTGCAGAAGGAGTTCGACCTCTCGCAGCAGAGCGGCAATTAACTCGGGCTCTGATGGTGTGCGAGACTGGCAAAAACTGTCCGGGGTCGAGAAGAAAACTCTATGAAATAGCCTGCCGACACGACCCGCGTTACCCAGGTGTCCGTAACGCGGGAAATCCAAGTCGCTTTGAATTGGAGCAGGCGACCCCCCACTCGAGAGCCCTCGAGTGGAATCCTGGCGTCAGTCCGCCTTGGCGGGCTTCTTGTCAGCTTCCCGCTTGTCTTGACGGAAACTTGATTTCCAGGGAGTGCGGGATTTCTGAGAGGACTTTTTTCCCGAAAAAGAGGGACGACCCGATCCCCAAGAGGACTGACCGAACCGTCCCCTGGAGCTGCTCTAACATCATCAAGGGTAGTGAAGTTTCCCACCCACGCACAGGTAAATCCTACCCCATTAAAGGCTTCTACACGTGTGAAACTAACTTTGTGATCTACATCATAAAATGCCCATGTGGATTATTATATGTTGGCGAAACGACCCAGGCGATAAGGGATAGTATATCCAACCACAAATCTACGATCAGATGCGGCAAGACATGGTTGCCACTCCCGGCACATTTCAAAGAAGCCAACCATAATATATCTCAATTGAGATTTCAAATCATTGAGAAAGTGCCAAGACCTAGACGGCGTGGTAACCATGTTCGCCTTCTCAAACAAAGGGAAACATTACACCCTAGGGGTCTCAATCGCGAAATGGATTGGCTAACCTGATGTATCCTTTCCTCCTCTAGAACCATTGAATTTTGTTCACCACCACTATCTTGACTGTCCTGCACAGGCGGTAAGACCTCTTCTCTCTCCCTGACCCTATTCTTCTCATATTCTCACCCCCTTTATGGTCACCTTTTATTATATTTTTTTCCCTTCCCCCTCTCCCCCCCCCCTTTTTTTGTTTGGACTCCTACCTTTTACAATTGTTTAAAATGATATGGACCTTAAACTGTATTGATATTGTACTAATATTTATATTTAATATGGGACCGCACTTAATATGCGACCTACATCCAATATGTGACCTGCATTCAATATGTGACGTCTTTTTGAATGTCCTTCATTTACTTGCTGTTATATCTGAATTTGTACCTTATATATCTTATCTTCCTTATACAACAGGAGACAATATGATTATGCCGCTGATATATCACATATATCTATCTCAGGGTTTCATACACTCATCCTCTATAGTCACAAACATATATGCGATTAAAATGAATCCACGCTGTCTATATGGCAGCCACATCACATGTTAGCTGCAGCTCCCATTGAATAAGTCCAACCTCCTCACTTCATTTCCGGTCACATGACCGCCCGGGGCTCTTAAATGAGCGTCAGATGCCAGAGACCAGACACACCACCGCAGACCAGACTGGGGATTCCCTGCAGCTTCCACTGAACCACCAATGCTTGTGAGTCTAACACCAGGTGCTTCAGCGCTCATTACTGACCTTTATGCTCAGTACCTGATGTCTGCTTGGTCTCTCTTTTCTCTAGAACCAAGCACACTGAACCACCAATACTTGTGAGTACTGCTCTTAGCAACATCCATTTGAGCATTTAACCCCTTTTTTACACCATTGATTCAAATTGTCTTTTTTTTTTTTCCCCTTTTACAGCCCCTATATACATGGGAACATATTTTGCAACTAATAAGATTGTGCTTGCTTGTAAACCAAGCACACTTAATCACCAATACCTGTGAGTACTATATTAATCAGTATCCATTTGGGCATTTAACCCTTCCTTTCCACCATTGATTTATATTGCCATCCTTTTACAGCTCCTAAACCTATGGGAGCACACTCTGCAACAAGTAAGAGTTCCCCTTAAATATACCCTCCAGTGACGGCTATATCCTCACCTCTCTTTTCCATATTCCCCAGCCCCCAGCACATAGCAGAACCATGCTACATGCACCACGGACTACTAAGGATATGTGACAAAGGATATATCTGGTATATTTATCTTCTTTTTATCTTCTTTTTCTCGAACAACATATACTATTCAGTTGTACCAGCTAACAGGAGGGTGTTTGCCCAAATCTTCAATACGTCAGATAGTCCATAATATCTTTTTAACATATTTTCCATCTTCACATGCAGGACATACCGTCTACGTTCATTGAAAATAAGCACTTGAAAATAAGCACTTGATATTTGATACCCCGATACACCTTTATCTAAAGGGTATGTCTATCTTTTTTCTGCATGTTGTGTGCCATGGGATGAGTCCATCCTTTATTTAATGTGTATCTTATTTAATGAGTATCGTATATGGTGACCTCTCTACCGATTTCCTTGAATAGAATATCCCCATGCTCTTTGTTTGGATACCCTAGAGGGATAATTCTCCGTGTTCTACAGTATCACCCAAATGTTTAACATGTTGCCAAATTCCTATGGATGTATATTCTTCACCCTATGTATATATTGTATATATTATACATTGTCATTGACTGTAAATTTCTCTATCTCTTCCAGCGACTATTTGATAAAGGCCACTGCGTTGGCCGAAACGTCAGTCAGTCATCTCATAGCTATTTTCTTTTTTTCACATCAAGTGTGCAATAAAAATTTCCAATTTAAGCATGACATATGCAGTTAAACATGTGCAGTGATTCTCTATAGACTTTAGATAGTGGGATACCCTAATCCCTTTTCACTTGCACCGTATCATCACTCATTTGGTTGTGTGCTAGCCATCTCTTTTGATATACACATAATATTAGTGATCACCACGGCTGAAAGAGAGAAGCAGAAGTCGTTAGACTAAAAAGGGTGGGTGCTGTGTCTCCCAATGAGCGTCTCGGAGAAAAGGATTTTACGGTGAGTACACAAAAATCCGTTTCTCCATCGCCTCATTGGGAGACACAGACCATGGGACGTCCTAAAGCAGTCCATGAGTGGGAAACAGCATGACAGCCGAAACCTTAATATACCCAGCGAATAATCTGGGCTTACAGATGCGCTGCTGTCAATTGCAGAATATATCTGCTAAGGGTAGCCTCTGAAAAGGCTTAAGTGTAATGGTTAACTAACGTGAGAAGACTGGACCAAGTTGCAGTCTGGCAACCTTGCTGTATCGACGTTCGGGGCCGAATGACCCAGGACGCCTGTACTGATGTAGTGGAGTTTTACTCTGAGGTTCGCAAAGATAGGAGACCTCTGACTCGGAAAGCTTCTTAAATTGGAGAGCAGATATATCTGGCTACTGCAGGATTTTTTATTTTATTTTTTTTTTAAAAAGGCAGGTAGGCCTTTTCTGTGTCGCTCTGGAAACAGAGAGAAAATCCTATTTGGAGAAAAGTGCTGTTCTGGAAATGTTCGTTACAGTCACCAGAAAGGGAGCTTTCCGAGAAGGAAGAGTGATAGATACATCTTACAGGAGTTTGAAGAAGACCACTTGTAAAGCACCTGAGATCAGATGAAAACAGGGTGGATAGCATTGAGAGAAAACAGTGCCAGGCTTGAATGGAAACCTTTTGGAGGAACTCCAATATGGACGAAATGGCAAACACAAGTGGGAAACAAACGTGATTGTTAAAAACCACCAATGGAACAAAGCTTTCTCGAATATGAAGGTAAATATGCCTGAGAGTAAATTTCTGGACATTGACGATAACGGTGAACGCTACCGTGTGGTGGTCAAAGCTCAGGTCGTTATGCCCAGCCCTCTTGAGTCCTGGCGCTCTGGAAAAAGATCTGGATGGTTTGGTAACCACAGAGGTAGGGGTCTAGATGCACTAGAACCATGTACCACGCTCGTCGTATTCAGACTGGTGCAACGAAAAAACAGTGGGATTCCCTCCGCCTTGAACTTCTGGAAGACACTTGGAATTAGCAGAAGAGGCGGAGAAAAAGTATTGGAAGCGAAAACTGATGCCACAGAAGCACCAGGTCATCTGAACCGAGGACAATTGGGTCACAGAACGGATCTAGAAATGCCGGGACTTTGGCGTTTAGCGTACAGGCATTGAGGAAGCAGCAGCGGCGGTTCCTATGAGGAGGCCGCGGCGGTTGAGAGGGTGGCTCGAGAGGAAGCCGCGGCGGCGACTGCGGTTCCTGAGAGAGGCCGCGGCTGCAATTCCAATGAGGGCCGCAGGGGCGTTTTGGAGCAGGCCGCATCGGCGCTGTGGCGCAGACAGCAGTGGTTGTGATGGCGCTGGCAGTCGGAACCACGGCCTATTATGACAGGCCTCGGCAGCTGGTGGGGAATGCAGCTGCCATGGGAAAAAGCGCAACAGCGTTTGGGTACTCACTGCGGTGGGAACCAGCGCATTTGCGGTCATACTACCTCAATCCGCCATCTCTTTGATAGGGAGGCGGAGAGGGTTAGTTTCTCATGCACCGCTCACTTTTCATGGACATCGCCGGTATGTCTGATTGCCCGGATCTCAAGAAAATTGATCAGGAGACTTGATTCCCAAAGGGGAAGCGTCCCTGGACCGTGTGGTGGCGGGAGAGCACTTTCCAACCTAGGAGACCTTTGTCTGAATCAATAAGTACAACAACGTCCACCACCTCAGAGACCGTCCGATCCGGAGGGACTTGCGAAAAATAGCGGTCCAGAGAGGATGGATATCCGTCCCACGCTGGTAGCAATGTCTGCTACAGACGATGGAGATGTAGTCGAGGGAATGGTACTGGTGGATTGTCGGCACCATTTTTTTTTTTTTTTGACCTGCGTTCCAGACTGCAGGAAAAGGGGACGGCAGAGAGGAAACTTCTGAGCTTCGTGAATCAGTGAAAATCTTTCCTGAAGGGAGAATTATCAACACTCGGAAAGTGTCCAGGCCTGAAACGAGGATCCTCTGAGATAGGATGAAAAGGAATTGCGCAAGTTCTCTAACCGACCTAGACGAGTGAGAGTGTCCACGGTGATGCTGACTCTGTCTGCACAGGCTTGAATGTGCGACCTCTTGAAAAGGAGGTCGTCTGGATAGAGTGGAATCACTATGCTCCGAGAGCACGGGATAGAAATAACGGCTGCCATGACCTTGGAGGACAGCCTAGGAGCAGAGGAGAGACTGAAGGTTAAAGCCGTGAACTGAAAATGGTTGTCTGCGATGGCGAAGCGGATAAATCCTTGTCGGGCTGGGAAGGATTGGAATGAGAGGTGATAACATAGGAAAAATTACATCTTGAAGAGATGCACCCTGACAAACTTGTTCATCAGTTTTACTTCTAGGATGGGGCGCACGGTTCCGTCCTTCTTTGGAACGACGAACAGGTTTGGGTAAGACCGCTTTACACTGTCTGTGTGTGGGAGCGTGAGAATGGTTCTATAGATGCGGAGTACATGAAATGGCCTAATAAGGTGGGGCCGCTTGTTCCTTTTGTCCTTCAAAGACGGGACCGGAGGAAACGAGTTGGCGAGAGGGACAGGAATTCTATGTCCATATCTGGAAACCACTAGATTTCAGACCCGTGGTCGAGAATACCCGCCAGCCAGACCTGGTAAAGCAGGAATAGATGGATGCCTACCCTGTCCGAGTCTTTCAGGTACTGCAATGAGTCATTAAACAGAGAAAAAACATGTGTGAAGGGATACCCTTGAGTTTGGCCTGTGAGGGTCTGCGTTCCCAGGAATGGAAGAGCTTAAGGAAGTTAGAGATTTCTACGAAGGGGAATCTGCTCGCCACTCTCGGAGCCATAGGGCTCTGCTGATGGTAATGTCGTTGGAGCTTTAGGAGCGTCGCCGTCCGATGTCCCTAGGGATGCATGTACCCATAATCCCCGGCCCAGGCTATTTGGTAATCCAGACTAAGCAGTTAGTGAGACGAGTTATTGTCTTGACTGATCTTGGCTAGGGCCCTAGTCCGAACCATCATGCTGTGGCCACCTAGGTGACGGCGAGAGAAGGGAAGAGAGTTGCCCCAGAAACCTCAAAAGACTGACCACGGACCAATTGGACGGTCAGTGGGGATTTTAATAAACAAACCGTCAGTGAAAGACAGTAGAGGTTGGTAAACAAGCCGTAATCTAGGATCCATTGTTGGAGACTCCGTCCACTCTCTTTTTTAGAGCGTAGACCAAAGGTTACCGTGATTAAACGGCGTTAGCTCAGAGAATCATCTGTCCGGCAACCAGTATATCTCTGACCTATATCAGCAATGCAGGGAGATTAGTAAAAAACCCTGTGAGGACGTTTGGTCCCTTTGAAGGTCTCAGTGAGATAAAGACTAATTTTTAACATTGTACGGCTCTCAGAGCTCTATTAATCGGATCGATGAGGGCCTCTTAGGACTCCTGGTAATTTGGCAAATCCGGATATACGGCCACATGAGACTCAAATCCTGAGTCGTGTTTGCTGCAATCCCCAGGGACGGGGGAGCTGGAAAGGGAGCATGGGTACACCAAAAACAGCAGAATGCCTGTGAGATGTTAGTTACAAAAATTGGGCATTCTTTGCTGCTATCAGCCACTTTCTGAAGACTCGAAGGGCAGAGGGCCTTCGTCGTATAGGTAAACTGAAGCCGGAGACGTTGCCCATTCGTTGGGCTCCTGTGAGAAGATGCAAACTGCACAGATTGCAGTGGATAGCCTTCGCGGTAATGGGGCATTACATGTGGTACGCTAGGCGTAAGCGTGCGTTTTATCAGTCAGTGCTCCCAGGTCGCATGTCCGTGCCGCCAGAGATGGCAGACTGCGTAGCAGTGACTGACGAGTAGCGAAGGTCACATGCAAACCACTCGCCATCCGCACTGATTATCTGCTCAATCCACCATCCCTTTGATAGGGAGATGGAGAGGTTTTGTTAGCCTCAAGTCACGATTCACCTTTGGGCAGTGGTGATATAGTGGGGCCGTACGGACGCCGCATGGGACCTCAGATATTAACAGAGACTGCAGGGAAGGGGTTAAGCGCTGTTAAAGCTTACCCAGGGTCCTGTGTCCTGGAAATGGCGGCCGGGACTGAGTTGGCGCTTCTCGTTTTTGACAAGAAGCGCCAGAACAGGTGGGAGGATGCATGCAGAGGGGCCGAGAAGCAGGGAGAGCGCCAAAAAACTGTGGGTGGAGCTACCTGGGAAGGCGGAACTGAGGCCTACCCGGCCAAAAGCCGGGGACTAAATTAGAGAGGTAGCCGCGGCAGTTAGAGAACGGCTGCGGCGGAGACTCACAGCGGGGCAGGAGCGACTCCGGTGATTAAGACCGCGGCGGCTGCTTTGAGGAAGCCGCAGCGGCGGTTCCTATGAGGAGGCCGTGGCAGTTGAGAGGGCGGCGGCTTCAGAGGAAGCCGCGGCGGCGACTGCGGTTTCTGAGAGGGGCCACAGCTGCGACTCCAATGAGAAGGCCGCAGGGGCGTTTTGAAGCAGGCCGTGGCGGCGGTGTGACGCAGACCGCAGTGGTGGTGATGGCGCAGGCCGTGGCGGCAGTTGGACCTATGGCCTATTATGACAGGCCTCGGCAGCTGGTGGGAGGATGCATCAGCAGCTGCCATGGAAAAAAGCGAGGCAGCGTTTGGGTACTCACTGCGGTGGGAGCCAGCGCATATGCGGTCATACTACCTCAATCCGCCATCTCTTTGATAGGGAGGCGGAGAGGATTAGTTTCTCATGCACCGCTCACTTTTCATGGCGGCAATGTGCCAAGCCAGTGGCTGTACTCACGTCGCTGGCATGTAGCAGAGTCGGGAGCGCTGCGCGCCGTCCATCCTCAATCCACCATCCCTTTGATAGGGAGGCGGAGAGGGTTAAATTCTCATGTACCGGGCGCTTTTCATGGCAGTAATGTGCCAACCAGTGGCTGTACTCAGATCGCCGGTATGTAGCAGAGTCGGGAGCGCTGCACGCCATCCATCCTCAATCCACCATCCCTTTAATAGGAAGGCAGAGAGGGTTAAATTCTCATGTACCGGGCGCTTTTCATGGCGGTAATGTGCCAACCAGTGGCTGTACTCACATCGCCGGTATGTAGCAGAGTCGGGAGCGCTGCACGCCATCCATCCTCAATCCACCATCCCTTTGATAGGGAGGCGGAGAGGGTTAAATTCTCATGTACCGGGCACTTTTCATGGCGGTAATGTGCCAACCAGTGGCTGTACTCACATCGCCGATATGTAGCCGAGTCAGTAGCGCTGCACGCCATCCATCCTCAATCCACCATCCCTTTGATAGGGAGGTGGAGAGGTCTCTTTTGCCTCCAGTCACCATCCGCTTTCTGGCAGTGGTGCTGCAGTGGGGCCGCACGGAGCCTCTGCATGTTACCTGAGGTAATTTTTCTGTCAGAATTGTTGAGGCAAGCTGGCATGTCCGGCTGAAGAACCTGGCTCCAGAGGGGGGTATTTGGGGGCGACACCCCATGTTCCCGTCTGTTGGTGTGAGGAGAGCGGACCCATTGAAGGAATCCGTAGCCCCTGAGGAGAACTCAGTCCGCATTGAGGATGCAGGAGGGGATACGGGGAACAACACTCCGCGTGCCCGCCTGTTGGTGGTTTTGGGAGATCGGGAACTTGAAAGGCCCCGTCGCCCCTTGAATCCGTAGAAAAAAAGCAAAAAAGTAAAAATGAAAATAATAAAGTGGGGTCTGAAGCCAGACCCTAGTGCCTCCTACAGACACTAAGCAAGAACTGGTTCAGGCTAGAGCCAGCAGAGGGTATATACTCGGAGGAGGAGCCAACTTTCTTTGTGTATTAGCTTAGTGTCCTCCTAGTGGCAGCAGCATAACACCCATGGTCTGTGTCTCCCAATGAAGCGATGGAGAAATCCATTCTTCCCTCTACCAGTGAAATGTTCCCCGTGCCATTGGCTGCAACACAATCCCAAAGCATGATTGGTCCAACCCCATGCTTAACCTCTTCACCCCCAAGGGTGGTTTGCACGTTAATGACCGGGCCAATTTTTACAATTCTGACCACTGTCTCTTTATGAGGTTATAACTCTGGAATGCTTCAATGGATCTTCGCGATTCTGAGACTGTTTTCTCGTGACATATTGTACTTCACGTTATTGGTAAAATTTCTTCGATATAACTTGCGTTTATTTTTGAAAAAAATACAAATATGGCGAAAATTTTGAAAATTTTGCAATTTTCAAACTTTGAATTTTTATTCCCTTAAAACAGAGAAATATGTCACACAAAATAGTTAAGAAATAACATTTCCCACATGTCTACTTTACATCAGCACAATTTTGGAATCAAAATTTTTTTTCTTAGGAAATTATAAGGGTTAAAAGTTGACCAGCGATTTCTCATTTTTACAACAAAATTTACAAAGCCATTTTTTTTTAGGGACCACCTCATATTTGTAGTCACTTTGAGGGGTCTATATAGCAGAAAATACCCAAAAGTGACACTATTCTAAAAACTGCACCCCTCAAGGTACTCAAAACCACATTCAAGAAGTTTATTAACCCTTCAGGTGCTTCACAGGAGCTGAAGCAACGTGGAAGGAAAAAATTAATATTTAACTTTTTAGCCACAAAAATGATCTTTTACAAACTTTTTTTTTATTTTCACAAGGGCAAAAGAAGAAAATAGACAGATAAAGTTGTTGTGCAATTTCTCCTGAGTACGCCAATACCCCATATGTGGGGGAAAACCACTGTCTGTGCGCACAGCAGGGCTCGTAAGGGAAAGGAGCGCCGTTTGACTTTTTCAAACTAAAATTGGCTGGAATTGAGATTGGATGCCATGTCGCGTTTGGAGAGCCCCAGATGCGCCTAAACAGTGGAAACCCCCTACAAGTGACACCATTTTGGAAACTAGACCCCCTAAGGAACTTATCTAGATCTGTTGTGAGCACTTTGAACCCCCAAGTGTTTCACAAAAGTTTATAATGCCTGTGTGTGAAAAAAAAAAGAAACAATTTTCCACAAAAAATGATTTTTTAGTCCCAAATTTTTGATTTTTCCCAAGGAAATTGGACCCCAAAAGTTGTCCAATTTGTTCTGAGTACGTTGATACCCAATATGTGGGGGGAGGAAACTGTTTGGGCGCACGGCAGGGCTTGGAAAGGAAGTAGTAACGTTTTGGAATGCAGACATTGATGGGGGTTATGTTCCATTTGCAGAGCCCCAGATGAGCCTAAACAGTAGAAACCCCCCACAAGTGACCACATTTTGGAAACTAGACCCCCTAAGGAACTTATCTAGAGTTTTGGTGAGCACTTTGAACCCCCAAGTGCTTCACACAAGTTTATAATGCCCGGGCATGAAAAAAAAAATCCTATTTTTTTCCCACAAAAATTATTTTTAGTCACTATTTTTTTATTTTCCCAAGGGTAACAGGAGAAATTGGACCACAAAAGTTGTTGTCCAATTTGTCCGGAGTACGCTGATACCCGATATGTGGGGGGAACCACTGTTTGGGCGCACGGCAGAGTTCGGAATGGAAGGAGCACCATTTGACTTTTTCCAACCAAAATTGGCTGTAATTGAGATTGGACACCATGTTGCATTTGGAGAGCCCCTGATGTGCCTAAACAGTGGAAACCCCCCACAAGTGACCCCATTTGGGAAACTAGACCCCCTAAGGAACTTATCTAGATCTTTGGTGAGCAATTTGAACCCCCAAGTGCTTCACACAAGTTTATAACGTACAGCCGTAAAAATAAAAAATATTTTTTTACAAAAATTATTTTTTTCGCCCCCAATATTTTATTTTCACAAGGGTAACAGGAGAAATTGGACCCCAAAAGTTGTTGTCCAATTTGTCCTGAGTACGCGGATACCCAATATGTGGGAGAAAACTACTGTATGGGTACACGTTGGGGCTCGGAAGGGAAATAGTGACGTTTTGGATTGCAGACTTTGATGGAATGGTCTGGGGCATTTGGAGAGCCCATGATGCGCCTAAACAGTGGAAACCCCCCACAAGTGACCCCATTTTGGAAAATAGACCCCACAAGGAACTTATCTAGATGTGTGGTGAGCGCTATGAAGCCCCAAGTGCTTCACAGAAGTTTATAACGTACAGCCGTAAAAAAAAAAAAAAAACATTTTTTTTTTAAAAAAAAAATGATATTTTTGCCCCCAGTTTTTTATTTTCCCAAGGGTAACAGAAGAAATAGGACAAATTGCACAATAACTCTTGGGGTCCAGAGTACGCTGATACCCCATGTGGGAGTAAACTACTGTTTGGGCGCATGGCAGAGCTCAGAAGTAAAGGAGCACCGTTTGACTTTTTCAACGCAGAATTGGCTGGAATTGAGATCAGACGCCATGTCACATTTGGAGAGCCCCTGATGTGCCTAAACAGCGGAAACCCCCCAATTCTAACTCCAACCCTAACCCCAACACACCCCTAACCCTAGTCCCAACCCTAACCACAAACCTAACCCTAACACACCCCTAACCCTAGTCCCAACCCTAACCACAAACCTAACCCTAACACACCCCTAACCCTAATCCCAACCATAACCCTAATACTAACTTTAGCGCCAACCCTAACCCTAACTTTAGCCGCAACCCTAACCTTAACCCTAACGGGAAAATGGAAATAAATACATTTTTTAAATTTTATTATTTTTCCCTAACTAAGGGGGTGATAAAGGGGGGTTTGATTTACTATTTATAGCGGGTTTTTATGATTGGCAGCTGTCACGCTAAAAGACGCTTTTTATTGCAAAAAATAGTTTTGCATCACCACATTTTGAGAGCTATAATTTTTGCATATTTTGGCCCACAGAGTCATGTGAGGTCTTATTTTTGGGAGGTTATAATGAAAATCAGCAATTCATGAATTTCTTTTGGGGGAGGCGTTTATACCGTTCCGCATGTGGTAAAATTGATAAAGCAGTTTTATTCTTTGGGTCAGTACGATTACGGCGATACCTCATTTATATCATTTTTTTATGTTTTGGCGCTTTTATAGAATAAAAACTATTTTATATAAAAAATTATTATTTTTGCATCGCTTTATTCTGCGAGCTATAACTTTTTTATTTTTTCGCTTATCATGCTGTATGGCGGCTCGTTTTTTGCGGGACAAGATGACATTTTCAGCGGTACCATGATTATTTAGATCGGTCTTTTTGATCGCGTGTTATTCCACTTTTTGTTCAGCGATATGATGATAAAGCACTGATTTTTTGCTTTGTTTTTTTTTTTTTTTTTTAAGGGGTTCACAAAAGGGGTTAACTAGTGGGACAGTTTTATAGGGGGGGTCGTTACGGACGCGGCGATACCAAATATGTGTACTTTTATTGTTTTATTTTTTTTATTTACAGGAAGAAATGAATTTATTGGGGAATATTTTTTTTTTTATTATTTATTTTGGAATTTTTTTTTACACATGTTTATTTTTATTTTTTTTACTTTTTTACATTGTCCCAGGGTGGGACATCACTGTAAAATGTCAGATCGCTGGTCTCACAGTGTGCACAGCACTCTGTGAGACCAGCGATCTCACAGGCAGTGCTGCAGGCTTCTCAGTGCCAGGCTGCGCGGTGTGCCAGGGGTTAATGTGCCGGGAGTGGTCCGTGACCGCTCCTGGCACACAGTCCCGGGTGTCAGCTGTGATAATCAGCTGACACCCGGCGGCGATTAGCTGCGCTCCCCCCCGGGAGAGCAGCTGATCGCTATTACGTACTATCCCATCCATGGTCAGATTGTCACGGGTTTCATGGACGGGATAGTACGTCGGATGTCAGAGAGGGGTTAATGGTTGGCGAGATGTTCTTTTCCTGAAATTCTGTGTCCTTTTTTCTCCACTCATACTTTTGATCATTGTGGCCAAAGAGTTCTAATTTAACCTTATCGGTCCTCAGTACTTGTTTCCAAAATGCATCAGGCTTGTTTAGATGTTCTTTTGCATACAGACACTGAATTTTATGGTAAGGATGCAGGAGATATGCATCAAATAGTTAACATCCAGGTTAACAGGTAACAACTCCATGATTAAGACCTGCCTGGGTCGAAACATGTTGGTTTCTATGCCTTTTTTTAAATCATGAGTGTATCCAAACTTCCTGACCTTTTTTTGTTACATGTTTTTAATATGAAGAAATAGATGTTTTGAGAAACCTGGGATTTCCTGGGATCATTCGTCCAAAGAGGCGCTGGATGTTAACTATTTGATGCATATCAACCTTCACCCAGTGGATCCATTCTTCTGATGACTCTTCCATGAAGGTCATATTTGTGCAGGTGTCTTTGAACCGTAGAAAAATGTACCACAACTGCAAGGTCTGCTCAACCTTTACAAAGGTCTTTTGCAGTCAAACGGGGGTCTGATTTGCCTCTCTAGTAATCCTACGAGCAGCTCTCACTAAAATTTTGCTTGGTCTTCCAGACCTTATCTTGACCTCCATTTTTCCTGTTAACTGCCATTTCTAAATTACATGTCGAACTGAGGAAAGGGAAACTTGAAAATTCTTTGTCATCTTCTTTTAGCCTTCTCCTGTTTTGTGGGCCTCCACCATTTTCAGAGTGCTAGGAAGCTGCTTGGAAGAACCTATGGGTGCTGTTTTTTTGGCACAAGGTTAGAGGAGGCTAGGCTTTAACAAAGCTGTGAAATTTGCATCACCTGCCATTTCTAACAATGAAAGTGAACAAGCCGTGACTCTAACAGGCTGATTAAGGTCTGAAACCTTGGTTAAAGTTATCGGAGCACACAAATACCAAGGGTGCCCAAATATTTGCAGAAGCTCATTTTCCCTTTTGTAATTTTTAAAATGAAAAAGTTGAACATATGTTTTTGCCTAAAATTCAAAGGAAATGTGTCATCTTTCACTATAGGTCTTTTAGAGATCATTTCATCTTCAACTTGCTTAACTGTTTACATTAACAGTAATTTTCACCAAGGGTGCCAAAACTTTAACATGCCACTGTACGTGATAACACTTTTGCTAGCTTTATCCCCTTGACCACAATCCAGACCTTGTAAAATAATTGTCTCTTTTGTTGACCAAAGAAATGTAATAGTTTTAAATCTGCAAGGAAACAATAAGCAACGAGTAAATGAGACTTCATGATTCTCATTCACTTTGCTGGCATCAGGAAACCCTTCAAGGTTTTGTGACAAATCTGTGCAGAAAAACGCAAATCTGCAAAATGAGCAAAAGCCCTCAAGGGGTTTTACCATGAATATAGTACATTTTAATCAATAGATGTTGGAATAATAAGTTCCACAATTGGATGTGTTAAAAGAAATGTTCCTGTGCTAAGATAATCTTGTAAGGCTAAGTGCACACGTTCAGGAATGTTTGCAGAATATTCCTGAGCAAAAACGGACTTTTTTCGCGGTAAAAACCCCCGGTTTTTTTTTGCGCGGATTTGAAGCGTTTTTACCGCGATTTTTCCCAGAACTTTCTAGGTCAATAATATAGAGGGAAAAAACGCTAGAATTCCGCGAAATTAATGAACATGTTGCTAGATTTTCCGCGATGCGTTTTTTTCACAGAAAAAAACGCACCATGTGCACAAAAAATTGCGGAATTCTTTCTAAATGATAGGATGCTTAATTCATGCGTTTTTGACGCGTTTTTTCCCGCGAAAAAAACGCAAATAATCCTGAACGTGTGCACTTAGCCTAAATGTGCCCCTGCTCTCTGTACTGCATAACTGTCGTGTCTGACTGCACAGCTGCTCCAGTTCATGGTCGGAACATACCACAGCTCCTGGCACAGCATAAGTCACTTATGATAAGTGAGTATACAGACGATGAAGAAGGGGCTGGCATCTCCTGCTTTCTGAGGTATCATATTTACACAGATGTGCTACTTTTTATTTAATACTATTTTGTATGGCCTTTACCAAGTAGGCGTAGCTCACAGGATTT
>JARQOD010000003.1:518619984-518652916 GCA_033576555.1 Oophaga sylvatica | reverse complement strand
TTTGGGGGGGGAAAATCGGAGTATGTGGTTGAGAAGATTTTTTGGGATTCTCTTTTTTTTTGAGGGAAAACTCCAGAGGTGAGGTCAGGTGAAAATTTTTGGGTGTTTGCTTAGACTCCATGTTTTGAGCTGACCCGTGGTATACGAGCTCATGCCCACCTGGTTGACAAATGAGGGTTCGGTGCCCCCCTAAAAAGGGGGGTAGTTAAATGTTTTAGAAAAAATTTCTGAGCAAACTCCTCTGGGGGTTACAAACAGTATGAACCTTCAATGAGGTTTGGGAATCAGGAATCACGGAGGGGGAATATAAGGGAGGTTTCCCCCCCATCATTTTTCCCCGGTGATCAATTTTTTCTGTCTAACGTTGTTCCTGGTTCATTTGGAAAGCTTGCTGAGTCTTGCCTTTCCCTGCTCTCAGAAAAGATTTCTGTTTTTTGTTTTTGTGCTGCCTTTTGCCACTTTGTTTACCTGGCTGTGTTTTTTAGGTAATTGTCATTTTGGAAGACCCAGCCAAGACCCTTTTAAATACTCTTACTGAGGGAAGGAGGTAGTTGGGCCAAAATCTTGAGATACAGACCCTTTTGATCCTCCCTTCAATCAGGGGAGTTGTCCTGCCCCCTTTGCAGAAAAACCCCCCCAAAAAAAGATGTTTCCCCCACCAAGCTTCACGGTTTTGGGTGCTTTTTCTTTGGGGATATTTTTCTTCCCTTTAAAACCCCGGGTTTGGGTTGATAAAAAAAAAGTTCATTTTTGGGTTTCATCGACCACATTACTTTTTTCCGTGCCTGTCTGGTCATCAAGTGGTCATTTGGGAATCTTTTAAAAGGGGGCCCGGACGTGTTGATGTGACACGGGGGACCCTGCACCCTCAGGATTTTAAGGAAATCTGTCAACCCATGGCATTTTTACTATTTTCTTGGGCAAATGGTAAAAAAAAAGGTTAAACCAGTATTACCTGAGCCTCATATCTGAGGTGTAGTCTTCAGAAATTCATTTTAAAGTTTTATTTAATTATTTCTTCCCGGCGGGGGAAGGCAGTGGATGGGGAAGAAAACCCTGCCTCCTGAGTCATTTCATGGTTACCCCCCCCCCCTCAGCGAAATTACCTAGGGACTAAAGCCAAGTATCAAAAAACTAAGAGCTAATCCCTACAATTGGTAGATGTAAGCTTGTGAAGTCCCGAGAGGACAGGTAATTGGGGTTGTAAATATTGAATGTCCTGGGTAAAGGCAGCTACACATTGCGAACACAGTCTGAAAGCAGTTAAGCAATTTTCCGAAAACAGCTTTTCCAACAGCAAACTAAAAACCCGGATCCAGAAAGTATAAAAAACAGCAGGGGTTAAAGAACCGGGCTTTTGCAGAAAGTTTTCAGCATCAGAAAAAAATTTTTACACCCACTTTCAGCAGCAGTTTGACGGGCAAAAGGGCTCTCCTGACAGAAACTGTGCCCCCCGGGGAGATGGCATCCCCCCCCAGCCAAATAAAGGTAGGGGGTTGGGGAATGGTAAAGGAGACCGCAGAAAATATCTGGAGGGGGATTTGAGGCTTTCCTGACTGTGTTTGAGGGGGGGGCAAAATAAAAGAAAGTCCCGAGAAAGGGGGGGCCCCCCTACCCCCACCAATACAAAAAACCCCGGGAGAAAGCATCCCAAGAGTTTTTAAAAAGGCAAATTTTTTGGGGCAATCCGGACACAAGGGGTTTGCACTCTGGCAAAAAAAGTGAAAAAACCCCCCCAGTCCCAATATTCAATCTTTTCCCCCTGTTGAAAAATTGCACCCGCCAGTTGGGGGAAAGAGTTATGGACGATTTACCTTTTTTCCCCGAAACCCAGCAAAACGGGGTTTACCCAAAAGGGGACCACAAAAAGCAAATGACATTGTGGGGCCCTTTGGGGAAAAAAATATTTTCCCATGGGGAAATCCCCGAGCAATCAAGGTACTAAGCCCCAAATTTTTGGGGGGCCAAAACCGTTCGGGGGGCCCCCCAAAAAACCCCCCTGAGGGATCAGAGGGGGTTTTAAGGTTTAAAATCTTGTACCATTATCTGTTGGAGTGTTGAGCCCCAAGATTGTATATCAGCATTTTTTCCCTTTGCCTCAAACAATGAATGGGGTTTGGCCGGCTTTTTTTTCCCTACTTTCCCTCCCCTTTTGGGGGGGGCTGTTCCTACCCTATTGCGGGGGCCCCGGGGGAAAAAGAAAGGGGTAAGGGAAGGGTTTTAATGGGGGCCTTTGGACCGGGGGTTTTTGGGGGGGACATTTGGAAGGGCCACTTTGGGGCCATTGTAGTCCGGGGGAAAAGGGGGGTAGGTGTAAGGTGACCCCATGGAACGCCAAGAACCACCCCAAAGGCCCAAAGGGGTCGACATGTGAAAAATTTGTGGTTCCTTTCCCCCCCAAAGGTGGGAGTAAATCAAGGCTTATTGCATGCATTGTTATCTAAAAAAATTTTCCTTTGTTTGGGACTTAAAAAAAATTCGTAGAACCGAGAACAGGCCACCAGGATCGGCTTGTTTTCAAATTTTCTTTTGATTTAAATTTGGGAATTTCCGTTCACTGATGGGCTAAAAAGGGGAGGAGGGGGAATTTACCCTGAAAAAAATTTCCTTGACCTGGAGGATCTGGGGAAAATTTTGGGGGACGGCTCCGCTCAAGACTTAACAGTAAAAGGTACTCTGGAAAATGTAAATGGGGTTTTTCCCCGGAGAAGGACCCTCGGGGTTTTTGCAAGAGGCAAGGCAAAAATTACCTGCTGTTTGGGGCCCCCAAAGGGAAAGGAGAGGTAAAAAATGCAATTTCCCAAAACCCCCAAAAAGGAAAAAACCCCCGGGGGTTTTAAAAGGGTCAACTCGAGGGGGGAAAAATTTTTTAAAACCCGGGGGGGGGGGGACTTGGAAGTGCCCACGGGGAGATTAAAAACCCCTTTTCCCCGGGGGGCCCCCGGGTTTTGGAAAAAAGGGTTTGGGGTTTTGGGTTTTTAAAAAACGACCAGGGAAAAGGAAGTCGTTCCCAAAAAAATTTTTCAAGTGCTAAAAACCCGGACCCCGTCAGAAGCCAACATGGGGGGTATCAAAAAGGGGAAACTTTACCGGGCTTCCCCCAAAAAAAGTACCCCCAAAAATTTAAAGGGGGAGATTCTTGGAGGGGTTTTTTTCACCCTTTGTGTCTTTTTTGTTTGGGGAATTTAAAGCCCTGTAAAACTTTGTGTTGTAAGATGGTGCCCAAACCTGGTTTGGGGCAAATTAGTAGTACAAAAAAAGTTTAAAAAAAGGGGTTTAAAACCCCCCCTACGGGGTTTTGATAAGACACCTTCGTCCCGGGATATTTTTGACCAGGGCTGGCTTGTTTGTAGCTGAGGGGGCAATCCCCCAAACATTTTAAAAGGGGCGTGTGCACAGAACTGCAAGTACGGGGTTTTATGGACAATAGCCCTTTTTTTGAACGAGTAGGTTTTTTGTGAACATTTTGGGAGACTTTTCGGGGTGAAGCTCCTTGGGGTTCTGGGGGATTGAACCCATTTTGAAACACAAAAATCCCCCCGAAAAGATGATTGGTTATCGGTTTTTCGGACTGGCCATATAAGTAGTGACCCCCAGGTTCTTGCCGGGGATTAATTGTTTTCCAGGGGCTGGTTGGAAATTTTAGCTTGTTTTCTGCTGTTCCTGTTTTCATTCAGATAAGTCCCCTTTTTCAGTTTTTTTTACCTGGGTTTATTTTTTTCTTTTTTTTTTCATTTTTTTTTGACTTCAGCCCCCGGGCCCCCCTTTTGGGGGGGGGTTTCTGGTTCCGTTCGCTTTTCTGACCTAAAATTTTTCCCGGGGTGAAGGTGTAGTTGGGGTTTCCAAATTGACCCCCGGGGGGGTTTTTTTTTTTATTCGCATTAAGCACGGTGAATTTTTTGGAAGGAAATTAATACCCCGAGGGGCTTTTTTGGGGTACCTAGGGGGTGCCTTTTGGGGTCACTAAGGGGCCCTTCCGTCACCAATCCTTTTTTAACGATATTTTCCGGGATTTCGTGGATAAATTTCTGATCGTTTATTTGGAAATATCTTGTTTTTTTTCCCAAAGATGGGATTTCATGGGGGACGTTCGGTCTGGTTCGGTTTTTTAGAGAAAATGCATTTTAGGGAAAAGGGGTAAAAAAGGTTTTTTTTCGTACAAAAGGGTTTTCATTCCGGGATTCATTTTGTCCCCCCGGGGGTTTTTAAAAATGGCCCCAAAAAATTCGGGGCCCTTTTTTGTTTTTGGTTCACCCCCCCTACATTAAAGGGTTTCAAAAATTTTTTGGGGGGTTTTTTCAAAATTTTTACGTAAATTTATAGGTAATTCTACATTCCCCAAAAACCCCCCTGGGGTTTTTGGGGAAAAAAAGGGTTTGTGTAGTAATTGTCCCCCGGGGCCCAGTTTTGCTTTTTTGGAGTTTTTGCGGAGTTTTAATTTTGTCCTTTCTCGGCAACCTGATTTTTTCCCACCTTTTTTTGGGGGAAAGTTTTTAGTTTTTGAGATTGGGGGCGGACCCCTTTTGCCCCCAAAAGGGGCCCGGGGGGGACTTCTAAAAAGAAACCCCCTTTTCCTTTTTCTCTAAAAAATTTTTCCCCCCCGGGGAAAGAAAAATTAGGGGGGGGGGAAATCGGGAGTTATTGGCTATAAAGGGGGGCCCTTTGAAGAGTGGAGAAAAGGGGGGAAAAGGACCAAAAAAAGGGGTTGGTCTCAGGTTTCCAAGCCCTGTTTATCTTAAAATTGGCCAAGGACTTAATCCAGACAGGCCGGGGGCCTTGTTTTTTCCCCGTTTTAATTTTTTGGTTTTCTTTTCTCCCGGGCACAAAAATTTTTAAAGGGGGTTTTTCTTCACGAGGATTTTTTTTTCGGTTTCCCCCCCAGGAAAATGACCCCCCTGTTATTCTGAAGGGGGTTATTTTTTTCCCCCTATCTGCCTTTGGGAGGCCCCCGGAGAAAATTTTGGAGGAAAAACCCCGAACGTTTGCCCTTTTTAAAAATTTTTTTTGTCCCAGCCCAGGGGGGGAAAAAAGAATGTGATGTCGGGTTTTTATTGCCCCGTTGGTGGAAACCTGGTATTTTGGTCCCCGAGTTTTGGGGGAGTCGGTCTTTTGGTGGCCCCTTTTTCCGTGACGTCGGGGGCTTTGGCGCCTGGGAACGTTCCCCCCGGCCCCAACCTTGCCCCCGGCTCTGGGGTTTGAAAAACCCCTTGCCGTCCCAAAAGGCCAAGACCCATATCTCTATGGATTTTTTTTCCCCACCCCCCCTGTCTCTCAGAAAATGACCGTTTTTGTGAAAACGTGATAGTTTTTCCCAAAATGATACATCTTTTTCCCCAAACTAATTTTCCCCCTCCCCCATTTGGGCCCCCCTTTTTTTTTTTCAAAGGGGGGTTCGGTTGCACAGCTTCCAGAGAAAATTGTTTTCGGGGAGGACCCTTTTTTGTTTCCGATTTTGGAGGACTTTTTTTTTCCCAAAAACGGGAGTTCAGCTGTTTTTCCTTTTTTTTCCCCCCTCAACCAAGGACAAACGGGGAGAGAGCAAACCAGACCGGGGAGACTTATTTGAAGTTTTTTGTGTCTGCAGATAAAAATGCGGGGGCCTTTTCTGCCTTTGGGGATTTTGTTTTTAAAAATTTTGGGGGAGTTCTGTACCTTAGTCCCCCTTTTCTGCAATTTCGGGGGTTTTTTCCTCGATTTTTTAGGGGAGGGGGGGGGGGGGCTTCTGTTTGTCCCCGGGGGTTGCTTATTGTGGAGAGAAAACGCAGATTTGGGGGTAAAATAGTGGAAAAGTTGTCTCTTCGGGAAAAAGGCCCCCGCGGGTTTTCCAACCGGGGGGACTGATGGCCCCCCTTTAAGTGGGGACTTGGTTTGGTTGGCCTCAAAAATATCCCTATGAGGGTCCCCTCCCCAAAAATTTTTGCCGGGGGTTTGTTGGACCTTTAAATTGGGGGAAAAAATTTTCCCCGGGGTTTTTTGTTTTCTTCTTCCCGAACAATTTTAAAAATTTACAACGTATTCCCCAAATCTTTATTAAGAGGTTTTTTTGGCCAGTGGTTCCCCATGGGTGCGCCGTTTGTTTTGGGTTTTGGGGGATTTGGAGTATGTTTGAGGAAAATATTGGATTCTCGTTTGGCTAGGCGGGGCTCCAGTACTTTTGGGGAAGTTGAAAACTATGGTCAAACAAAATTTTAGGTGTTTTCTTCGACTTCTGTGAGAGGGCGGTCCTTTCTATCACCGGTCATCCGTCGGCCCCCCTGGCACACGTGGGGGGGTTGTGACCCCCAAGGGGGGGGGACGTTGTGATCTTTTTGGGACGACATGGGGGTTTTTTGAGGGTTTTTTAAACCCCCTTTTTGAGCAGAAAAAAAACCACCCCCCTGATGATTGGTTATCAGGGGGTACGGACGGGCCCCGATTAAGTGAGCTGACCTCCCATGGTTCTTGCGGTGATCAATTTTTTTTCCGGGGGCTGGGGTTTGGGAAATTTAGCTTGTTTTTTGTTTCCCCCGCTTGCATTCAGATAATCAATTTTCCTTTTTTTTTTTTCTGTGATTTGTTTTTTTTTCTTTTTTGCTGGGGATTGCTTTTTGACCCCAGGGGGGTCCCCTTTGGGGGGTTGGGGGGTTTTTCCCCTTCGTTTTGTTTTGTTCATTTGCTCATTTTTTTTTTTTTTATGGGGGGTAGCTAGGGTTTTACCCCCAAAGGGTTTTGTATAGGTGGTTTTAGACCGGTGGTTCGTATTTTTTGGGTTCAAAAAATTTTGGGGGGTTTTTCCTAGGGTTTTTCTGGGGGGTTTCAGACGTTTCTCTCCGTGCTGTCCATCTAACAGTTTTGGGGGCCCCCAAAAATTTCTCAAAATTTTTTTTTTGGGGTTTTGTTGTGTTTTCATCTTGTTTTAAAAACCCCCCAATTGTTTGGGGGTCCTATTCTTTTTGGGGGGGTCCTCCCGGCAGTTAGCCCTTTTCCCCCTTTTCCCTTTAGAGAAGCTAATTCTCCCCCCCGTGACGAGGCGCTAGGGCACTGTAGGAAAGTCCCACGCTGCTTTAGTTGTCGGTTAGTTTAGGGGGTCTGAACCTATTAGTTTCCCCCTCTCTGGTGTTTGGCTGCCTATGCGGTTTTCGCTCCGCTCCCCACCACCAAAAAATTTAAAAAACGCTATCTCCTACTTTAAAATATCCCGGGTCTGTTTTATTTTTTTTTGGCCGGGAAAGGCTAGGGATTTATGTTTTAGTAGCTTGTTTTGGTGCTGTGCAACCTGTGTAAAGCAAAAAAACTGCATGTGTTTGGACCAAAACTGCATTGCCTGTGTGAGCGGAACCTAAGGCCTAATGCCAACTACCAAAGAGCCAAATCCCTACAAAATATTTCCTCTTGGAAGTTAAATTCCAAATTGCCTCTTCAGAGAGGAGAGGTATAACTGTTATGATATGGTAGCCGAGGAGGACAGTACAAAAATAGCAAAGGCAGCCAGTCACCCAGAGAGGTTGGTAACTAATGGATTGCAGACCACTAAACTAACCGCACAACTAGAAGCAGCCGTGGGACGTAACTATGATGACCTAGACGCCCGACACAGCTGGAGAGTTTAGCAAAGCCTAGAGATAAAAAGGGGAAAGCTAACTGCCCCTGAGTAGCGCCCCAAAGGAATAGGTAGCCCCCACACATATATTGGCGGTGAGACAAGATGAAATACAAACGCAGGCAGAAAATAGAGTAAGCAAACGCTGGGCCCAAAAAAATGTCTAGATAGGACAGGAAAGAATACTTTCTGCAATCCAGCAAAACCTTAGGAAAAATTCCAATACTTCTGATTCCAAAAATTACTGAGACCACACGATCTCTCCCGCTATATCAGAACTCTGATGTGAACAGGTAGCTACCCGCAGCCACTGAAATAACAGGGACTGAAAAAATGAACCGAGATAACTGAAAAAAACAGAGACCAGCGCAGGCCCAGCAGGGGGACCCGGCTGACCCTCACTCAGAAGGCAGAAAACAAAAGAAAACAAAAACCACAGAAACAAGCAAGAATATCTTATCTGAAAGTTGCAGGAGACTGCAGCAAGCTGACTTCCAAACTGGACCAGGAAGAGACAACTATCACTGGGAGGATCATGGGAAAGTCACTCCTTTAAATCTCCCCAGTCATCACTCCCTCGATTGCCAATCGTCCGCAGCTGAATCCTCAGCTGAAGGGCCTCTGTCAGTCAAGACAGGTTATTAATATCAACAGCCACCAGAGGGAGCCCAACTCAGAATCCAGAGAATTCACAACAGGCAACACTGTGTCTACAAATTAAGATTCTGGCTTTGCTTTTATTCTACATGGCAAGACTCGTCAAAGGGTCAATATTGACTTTTAGGATTGCTACTTCCAATAGGTGGCACTAGCGTTCTAGCCTGTTCCTTTCTGAAGAGGATAATTTACATATTTAATTTCCTAGAGGTGCATTCATGGCATATAAGTTTCGCCACAATGACATGCGGCTAGCTTGTCACGCTCCACAATGAGAAACATTACCCCTTAGATCCAGCCTTAAGCATCTCACCTAGTCAAATCAGATCTCATACTTTGCTTTGATGAGGGGCAATACCTGAAACACTGTGTCTGCAAATTGAGATTCTGGTTTGGCTTTTATCCCAAGTCATATGCAAGGGTCGATATTGACTTTTAGGATTTCTACTTCCAATGGGAGGCATAAAAATTCTAGCCCTCTTCCTCTCTAAAGAGGAAATGTGCTATATATTTTGCCAGGCCTGGCTTGTCACTCTCCACAAGGAGAAATGATACCCCTTAGATACTGGGCAATATTCGAGACATAAAGTGGGTACGGAAGTATTCGACACCTTTAAATTTTTCACTCTTTGTTTCATTGCAGCCATTTGGTAAATTCAAAACATCTTTGACTGAAAAAAACAGAAATGTAAAAAGAAAAACTGAAATATCACATGGTCATAAGTATTCAGACCCTTTGCTCAGACACTCATTTTTAAGTCACTGCTGTCCATTTTCCTTGTGATCCTCCTTGAGATGTTTCTACTCCTTCATTGGAGTCCCGCTGTGTTTAATTAAACTGATAGGACTTGTAAAGGCACCACCCGTCTATATAATACCTCACAGCTCACAGTGCATGTCAGACCAAATGAGAATCATGTGGTCAAAGGAATTGGCCAAAAGGGGCTCAGAGACCGAATTGTGGCAAGGCACAGATCTGGCCAAGGTTAAAAAGAATTTCTGCAGTACTTAATGGAAGAAGTTTGGGAGCACCAGAAGTCTTCCTAGACCTGGCCATCCAGCAAAACTGAGCAATCGTGGGAGAAGAGCCTTGGTGAGAGAGGTAAAGAAGAACACCAAGATCAAGATCACTGTAGCTGAGCTCCACAGATGCAGTAGGGAGATGGGAGAAAGTTCCACAAAGTCAACTATTACTGCAGACTCCACCAGTGGGGCCTTTGTGGCAGAGTGGCCCAACGGATGCCTCTCCTCAGTGCAAGACATATGAAAGCCCGCATAGACTTTGCTAAAAAACACACAAAGGACTCCCAGACTATGAGAAATAAGATTCTCTGGTCTGATGAGATGAATATAGAACTTTTTGGTGATAATTCTAAGCTGTATGTGTGGAGAAAACCAGGCACTGCTCATCACCTGCAAAATACAATCCCAACAGTGAAACAAGGTGGTGGCAGCATCATGCTATGGGGGTGTTTTTCAGCTGCAGGTACAGGACGACTGGTTGCAATTGAAGGAAACATGAAATGCGGCCAAGTACAGGATATCTTGGATGAAAATCTCTTCCAGAGTGCTCTGGACCTCAGACTTGGCCGAAGGTTCACCTTCTAACAAGACAATGACCCTAAACACACAGCTAAATAACAAAGTAGTGGCTTCAGAACAACTCTGTGACCATTCTTGACTGACCACGCCAGACCCCTGACCTAAAACCCAATTGAGCTCCTCTGGAAAGACCTGAAAATCGCTGTCCACCAACGTTCACCATCCAACCTGACAGAGCTGGAGGGCATCCGCAAGGAAGAATGGCAGAGGATCCCCAAATCCAGCTGTGAAAAACTTCCCAAGAAGACTCATGGCTGTACTAGCTCAAACGGGTGCTTCTACGCAATACTGAGCTAAGGGTCTGAATATTTATGACTATGTGATATTTCAGTTTTTCTTTTTAATAAATTTGCAAACTTTCTGGTTTTTTTTCAGTCAAGATGGGGTACAGAGTGTACATTAATGATAAAAAAATTAACTTTTTTGAATTTACCAAATGGCTGCAATGAAACAGAGTGAAAAATTTAAGTGTTGAATACTTTCCATACCCACTGTATGTAAGATGCACAAATAGTGATCTCTATCACAGTATAGCTCACATGACAGTATAAGTCAATAAGTGTAGTCACATATTGTAGTTATAATAACCAGAGTTCAGAGAATAACCAGGGTGATGTTCACAAATAGGACACCAGAGGGAATAAATAGCCTGGTATGATTGCTGTTTTCGGTGCATGACATAGGTGTGGTGTGGACCGCAAACTTCACAATAGAAGAGTCGCTGAAAAGTTGAAGACTGCGATGACATCAGCAGATATAACTGGAAGTGACGTGTAAGGGAGTACGTTGCTGTCAAAGTAGAAGGGATGAATGGTTGAAGGTTTCAGTGGTAAGCTACAATGTAAAAGGGATTGAAAGAGAAAGAGAAATAAAGGAATCAAACAACTTAGTGAATACAAATTGAAAAGGCAAAAGAAGGAGCAGAAATATAGAGTAAAACAGAAGAAAAGAAAAAAGGGGAACAAAGGGGAAAGGAGGGAAAAAGGTAGGAAGAAGGGCATAATGAATGTGTGATGACACTCCTTAAGTGTCACTGCGGAGAGCCTATATGGCGCAAGCAGGGGGCAAGAGACCGTGAGCTTGGAGTGCAGAGAGCTAGGAACGCAGTGTGCACTGGACCTGACACCAAGGCACGCGGAGTGCACAGGACCTGAGGCTAGGCAGTCATGTGATCACAGGGGGGGCTGAGCCACCGCGCTTGAGGACAGAGAATAAGCCGAGGACGCGGAGCACAGGGCACAGAATAATAACATGGTCAATGGGGAGCCGAGGGTCAAAAGCCAGACGAGAGCAAGGTACAAGACAGAAGAGTAAACCGAGACGAGCCAAGGGATCAGAGAACCAGGACCAACAGGTCAGTACTAAGCAGAAAACAGAGACAGAAGTCAGTGGACAAAACCGGGTCATACACAACAGAGCACACACGCACAGAAGCACAATGATTACGGAGGAGTAACCTGGGTCAGCAACCACTAACCGAGTACACAGAAGTATCACCGACACCAGACCCAGGAACATCCAGCATTAAATAGCAGCCCCAGAACCAGAGAAAGGCAGACTCACATTAACCCTGACCTGACGAGGACGGGGCTGGACATCCAGTCCAGAGCCATGACAGAATGGGAATGGAAAAATAAATTAAAAAATATAGACAAACAAGCGTGGATATATAAGATGTAAATAAAATGTGACAATCTGTAATGCAAAAGAAGGGATAAAAAGCAAAAGTATAAATACCCTTCGGAAGAAGCATTGTTATCGCTTCTGCATTAGAGGACCAAGAAGGAAGAGGGAAAAAGAGAGTTAATAGAAACTTATTGTTAGAACCCTCTTGTTAGGTTTTGTTTCAGTTTGCTGGTCACATGACCTTTTTTCCCTATTTAGTCTGGCTCCGCCCTTCTGGCTTTGCTGGACTTCATTGTATTATCTACTCTAAAGGGTATGCCACACTAAACAATATCGCTAACGGGATCGCTAAAAAACGTCACTATTTAGCGATCCCGTTAGCGATATTGTTCAGTGCGGCAGCTTCCAGCGACGAGCTTCCTGCTGTGATCTCGCTCGTCGCTGGAATCGTTCCGGACCCTATTTTCTCGTCGGCGCTCCCGCTGGGTAAGTATCTTATCGCTGTGTGGCACCTTTTCTTAGCGATTTAGCGGTACTTTTGTACCGCTAAAGTCGTTAAGAAGATCGCTAACGGCGATAGCGTCGTTAACTATATCGCTAAATGCGGCAGCATTTAGCGATATAGAAACAATCCCGCTAGCGATCTCATTAGTATGCAACGCTAACGAGATCGCTAGCGGGATAGCTTAGTGTGGCAGTACCTTTAAGCTAGCCGGGTGCTTAGGTGCCTTACTCTGTCAGTTTTGTTTGATCTTAGGATCTCTTAGTATTTGTTTTCTGTTTTATTTTCCCTGCTACACTTTCTGTTAGGAGGTGTCCACCTTTTCACCCAGTCCCTAGATCTTGTAGGGATTCCTCCCTCGCAACTATAGGTCTTCGTTCAGACTAGCTGACGACTTTAGCGGGTCTGGTCGCAGGATCAGGTTCCCCGTTACATCGTAGGGATCCAGCTCAGTCCTATTGTAGGGACAGAATTCCCACCTTTCCTTAGTGCTTGTAGCAGATCATAATACTTATTACATCATAGTTTCTATTAAGTCCTTCTAAAGTTTGGAGATAATGAAAACAATAGGCCTCTTTGTATTTAAGATGTTTTATCCGATTACCTCTTCTCATATTACTTTGTACTGCACCTGTTCTAAAACTTGATCTCTTATCTGTGCAAAAGTTTGAACGACTGAATGGAAGTGGTATAGGATAGACAATGTGCATCTGTCACATTGAGATATGCGGTCTGCGGTTTTCCTTTACGTAAACGTTACAGCATGGGCATTATTAGATTCACAGATAAAAACAATCCTTGCAAAGGAATAGCCTGTCTGGAGATGGAAGATCTTATCCCCCCCAAGGACATTAGTGCATTGTGCGCATCGTAAGCATGGAAAAGTGCCCTTTCTTTGGGTACTAAGAAACTATTGCTGTGCAGTGTGTGAAACCTTCATCGGCTCTTACCAATTTGTTGCTTAAGCTAGCTGGTCTTCTGAAGCAAGCTAGAAAAGGTAATTGGAACTCAGGAATGTGTGGGTAGACCCGATGTAACGAGGACCAATGCCTGCGGATGTGTTTATGTCATTTGTATACGAAAGGGTGGAAGGTACAGTATGTACGAAGGGGATTCTCTTAGCAGTACTGTGATGA
The DNA here is from genome assembly GCA_033576555.1 of Oophaga sylvatica. Lineage (NCBI taxonomy): Eukaryota > Metazoa > Chordata > Amphibia > Anura > Dendrobatidae > Oophaga > Oophaga sylvatica. Next base: position 518,639,814 of record JARQOD010000003.1, on the reverse strand, counting down.
CGTTCAGACAGAGGTCAATTGTATGCAACCAACTACGGACTTACGTACTCCACAGCCGAGAGAAAGAACCATTTAATATTAAAACAATGTATAAAGCTTTATTGTAGTAGTTTTTAAAACACAGAACAAGGCCCATAAACAATAAGTAACAAAGTGTCCTAACATACTAAACTCTTACAGTTAATTTATAACTTCACATAAGAATTATTGTGAAAATAGTTAAGTATATAGCAAGGTCAACGCGAAAACAATCTCTATCACGTGCATAATTATCATAAATATTATTGAGATATAATCAATAAATGAAGTTAAATACTCTTGCAATCCTCACTGTTATACTTTGAGATCATTAAGGTGGTCGCATAACAACATGTATAGTTATTATTATTATTATTTATTTATATAGCGCCATTAATTCCATGGTGCTGTACATGAGAAGGGGTTACATACAAAGTTATAGATATCGTTTACAGTAAACAAATTTACAATGACAGACTGGTACAGAGGGGAGAGGACCCTGTCCTTGCGGACTTACATTCTACGGGATAATGGGGAAAAAACAGAAGGTCGGGGGGGTGCGGCAGCTCTGGTGGTGGCAGCAGCTCTGGTAGTGGTGGCGGCGAGGCGGCAGCTCTGGTGGTGGCAGCGAGTTATGGTGCAAAGGTAAAATCATAGAATCATAGAATGGTAGAGTTGGAAGGGACCTCCTGGGTCATCTGGTCCAACCCCCTGCTCAAAGCAGGATTCACTAAATCATCCCAAATGTGCCTATATATAATCAGAGCCTAAATTTTTAACTTATTTCAAGATCTAATGATGTATCATAAGACTAATGAAACATATACAGTTATAGTGTATCTCAAGATAATGAGCATACAGCGAGGTAAGCGGCAGAAAGCGTTTATAAGCAATATATAGCACTATATCTTAATAAGGTGATCAGCAGGCCACAGGATAAGGAGTCAGAAAGGGTCAGGACCCCCCCTTCCCCACTCTGACGCGCGTTTCGCACGGAGCTTCTTCTGGAGGCATATCTGGGTGAGGATGGGGTGGAGAGGAGGAGTCCTTGAGATACACTATCACTATATATGTTTCATTAGTCTTATGATACATCATTAGATCTTGAAATAAGTTAAATTTAGGCTCTGATTATACATAGGTACATTTTACCTTTGCACCATACCTAAACATGTTGTTATGCGACTACCTTAATGATCTCAAATTATAACAGTGAGGATTGCAAGAGTATTTAACTTCATTTATTGATTATATCTCATTAATATTTATGATCATTATGCACGTGATAGAGATTGTTTTCGCGTTGACCTTGCTATATACTTAACTATTTTCACAAAAATTCTTATAAATTATCTGTGGGAGTACACTGTTCTAGGGTTGGCCCACCGCGCCCTACTGGACGCTTTGTTACTAATTGTTTATGTGCCTTGTTCTGTGTTTTAAAAACTACTATAATAAAGCTTTATACATTGTTTTAATATTAAATGATTCTTTTCTCTCTGCTGTGGGGTACATAAGTCCGTAGATCAGCGGTTCTCAACCTGTGGGTCGCGACCCCGGCGGGGGTCGAACGACTAAAACACAGGGGTCGCTTAAAGGAGCCGGCGGCTGCAGCACTGTAGTGACAGCTGCAGCTGCCGGCTTCAAGAAGACATCCATACTTACCTTCCGTCGCTGCGTCCCTGTCGGCCGTGTCAACTTCCTCCTGTGCGCAGCGGTGACGTAGTACCGCTCATTAAGGTAATGAATATGGATGTGACGCCACTCCCATAGGCGTGGCGTCCATATTCATGCCCTTAATGAGTGGTATTACGTCACCGCTGCGCACAGGAGGAAGCTGACGCGGCCGACAGGGACGCAGGGACCTGCAGCGACGGAGCGAGGAGGGTAAGTATGATGGGGGGGGACGAGGGAGCAGAGCCATGTATACGGGATGGGAGGGGGAGCGGAGCCATGTATACAGGATGGGAGGGGGGAGCGGAGCCATGTATACAGGATGGGAGGGGGAGCGGAGCCAAATATACAGGATGGGAGGATGGGAGCGGAGCCATGTATACAGGATGGGAGGATAGGAGCGGAGCCATATATACAGGATGGGAGGGGGAGCGGAGTCATATATACAGGATGGGAGGATGGGAGCGGAGCCATATATACAGGATGGGAGGATGGGAGCGGAGCCATGTATACAAGATGGTAGGGGGAGCGGAGCCATATATACAGGATGGGAGGATGGGAGTGGAGCCATATATACAGGATGGGAGGATGGGAGCGGAGCCATGTATACAGGATGGGAGCGGAGCCATATATAGAGGATGGGAGCGGAGCCATGTATACAAGATGGTAGGGGGAGCAGAGCCATATATACAGGATGGGAGGGTGGGAGCTAAGCCATATATACTAGATGGGAGGGTGGAGCGGAGCCATGTATACAGGATGGGAGGGGGAGCGGAGCCATATATACAGGATGGGAGGATGGGAGCGGAGCCATATATACAGGATGGGAGGATGGGAGCGGAGCCATGTATACAGGATGGGAGGATGGGAGCGGAGCCATATATACAGGATGGGAGGATGGGAGTGGAGCCATGTATACAGGATGGGAGGGGGAGCGGAGCCATGTATACAGGATGGGAGGGGGAGCGGAGCCATATATACAGGATGGGAGGATGGGAGCGGAGCCATGTATACAGGATGGGAGGGGGAGCGGAGCCATGTATACAGGATGGGAGGGGGGGCGGAGCCATATATACAGGATGGGAGGATGGGAGCGGAACCATGTATACAGGATGGGAGGGGGAGCGGAGCCATATATACAGGATGGGAGGATGGGAGCGGAGCCATATATACAGGATGGGAGGGGGAGCGGAGCCATGTATACAGGTGAGATGTGAGGTGTATGTGTCTGTGTGTATCAGTGTGTGTGTGTGTGTGTGTGTGTGTGTGTGTGTGTGTGTGTCTGCCTGCATGTGTGTATGTGAGAGAGTGCTGCGATGCTGTCTGTGTGTGGTGCTGTATGTGTGATGGTGATGGGGTGAGGCAGTGATGGTGGTGAGGAGGCAACGATGATGATGGGGAGCCAATGATGATGGGCAGGCAAAGATGATGATGATGGGGAGGCGATGATGATGGGCAGGCAATGATGATGATGATGATGGGGAGGCGATGATGATGGGGAGCCAATGATGATGAGCAGGCAATGATCATGATGATGGGGAGACAATGATGATGGGCAGGCAATGATGATGATGATGGGGAGGAGATGATGATGGAGAGCCAATGATGATGGGCAGGCAATGATGATGATGATGGGGAGCCAATGATGATGGGAAGGCAATGATGATGATGGGGAGACAATGATGATGGGCAGGCAATGATGATGATGGGGAGGCGATGATGATGGGGAGCCAATGATGATGGGCAGGCAATGATGATGATGGGGAGCCAAAGATGATGGGCAGACAATGATGATGATGATGGGGAGGCAATGATACTGATGATGGGGAGGCAATGATGATGGGGAGGCGATGATGATGATGGGGAGGCAATGATGATGATAATGGGGAGTCTTTCCACAGTGCCCTTTCCTGAGCCATAACAGTGCAGAATGCAGCACAGTGCAGAGGAAAGCTCCATATTTTGTATGGAGCATTATATGGGGACCAGTATTCTTTATGGAGCATTATATTTGGCCCATAATACTGTTTGGAGGACTATGTGGTGCCCATAATATTGTATGGAGGACTGTAATTATTTTTTGGTTTGGGGGTCACAGCAACATGAGGAACTGTATTGCGGGGTCATGGCATTAGAAAGGTTGAGAACCACTGCCGTAGATGGTTGCATGGTATTTTGAAGTGCCATAGGTATTTGTTTGGACCACTTTTGGATATAATGAGGTGAACTGTAGTAGAGTTAGATTAAATCTTGGGGGTATCCTTTTGTAGGAACTTAGACTCCATTTCGTCAGGACATTTGTTTCAGATGTCATGAAGAGAAAATATTCTGTTAAACCTGTTAAACTGAGAGATAACGATGGACCTTTTCACAGTGTTGGGATGACAAGAGTCATAAAGAAGCAGGTTGATGTTTTTGACATAAAGATTAATTGGCAGAGTGCCACTCATGTCTTTGATAGCAATAGCATTGAGATAACTGATTTGTTGTGAATCACTATGTACAGTGAATTGTAACTCAGGCCAGATCTTTTTCAGTTATAGGAATCTGACGTGCCCTCCCATAGATATAAAATTTCATCAATGTATCTGCGTTATAATTGGCAATGTGTACTATATAAAACATTGTCATAGACAAATTTTGTCTCAAAGGATGACATGTAGCAGTTGTCATATGGAGGTGCCACGTTAGATCCCATGGCAGTGCCTTGTGTCTGAAAATAAACAGTATGTCTGAAAGCAACCTATATACCTCAATACTACACTACGACAGCATTGAAGCAGTCCAAAAATAATTTAACCAATTGGGTACTGAACCTGGAATAACCACCTTCTACAGGGATTTCTTAAAACAAGTTGTAACTGAAAACTTTGGAGTTAACTTTTATTTACAGACTCAAGTCACAGACATGGGATCTAATGTGCCACTCCATATGCCAACTGTTACATGTTAACATTTGAGACAAAGTTTTTATATACTGTACCAATGTTTTCTATCGTACGCATTGCAGATTTGTCTATATTTTTTTCCTTTATCTTTCCATTCCCATCCATTGTGCCCTTCTTTCTACCCCTTTTCCCTCCGTTCCCCGTTTGTTCCTTCCTTTTTTCTCTTTTATTTCTTTAGTATTACTCTCTAAATCTTTGCTTCTTTTTTCCATTTCTATTTATATTCACTTAGGCCTCTTTCACACATCCGTTTTGTGCCGTCAGGCACAATCCGTCCAAAACCGGAAAGGACGGATCCGGTGCGGATTGTGAAAAAACTGATGCAACGGATCAGGTTTTTTGCCGGATCCGTCCTGAACTTTTCAACCCGGAAAATGCAGGTACGCATGTCTGGACCGAGGAGAGAGAGAGAGAGAGACCTTGGTTTCCAGAATCCGGATCAGTCTTTTGCCGGATTGCACAAAAGACTGATCCGGCACCATAGACTTGCATTGTTTGCGCCCGCCGGATGCGCCGCTTCAGGCGCTAAGCCGGCGGGTGCGGCAGAAAAAAAAACGTTGCAGTGACCGTTTTGTCCGGCCGCCAGAATGTACATTTCCGCCGGATACGGCAAAAAACGGACGCAACGCAATGACATCCGGCGCGATCCGGCGCTAATGAAAGTCAATGACAAAAAAACGCATCCGGGGGTTTAAAAAACGGGATCCGTTTTTTTTTAAAAAGCGCCGGATCGCGCCTGATGGCAAAAAACATGTGTGAAAGAAGCCTTATTTGATTGATTCCTTTGCTTCTCATTCAGTCACTTTTACATTGCAGCTTACCACTGAAGCCTCCAAGAATTCATCCTTCAGTCCCTGCTACTTCCACAGTAATGTGACTTCCGGATCCGGCTAAATCCGCTGACATCATCGCAGTCTTAAACCTATCGGCGCCTCTTCTAATATGATGCTTGCAGTCCACATCCACACCATAAATAGTAAAGAGCAATCATTCTGGGACTCTTAATGTACACTTCTATACTCTATAGGCTACTGCTAGTGATGAGTGAAAGTGCTCCGATAATGTGTTATCCGAGCATGCTCAGGTGTTATTCGAGTATCTTGGGCATGCTTGAATATTATGTTCGAGTCCTTGCGACTGTATGATTTGCGGCTGTTAAACAGCCGCAACAGATGCGGGCAATCCCCGCATGTGTTGCGGCTGTTTAACAGAAGCAAAACATGCAGCCGCAGGGACTCGAACATATTACTAGAGCACGCATAAGATACTCGGATAGCATGCAAGCATGCTTTAGATAACACCTTATTAGAACTCATCTGCTTATCACTGGCAGCTACTCTTTCCTCCTCGAGCTACACCACTTTGCTTTTTCCTTCAGCAATCCGTTTAGCATCTTGTATGGTTTTTGGTTGGTGACATGTTCTGCCTGTATTTTCATTATATTTTTCCCTGGTACATTTTTCTTTACCCCTTTTTATATTTCCTTTTCTACATTTCATGAATCCTACTTTGGGAACCTGCAATAATGTGTTTCTGTCCCCCTCTGGTGTCCTATTTCTGAAAATCACCCTTGTTTTTCTCTGAACTCTGGTAATTAGTAACTAGAGATGAGCAAACACGAACAGTAAAGTTCGGTGTCCGTACTGAACACCTACTGTTCGGGCACGGACACTGAACACAGACTTCACCAGGAAGTCCGGTTACTGTTCGGCTTAGGCCCCCGAACACTGAGTGTTTCTATCGCTGTCATGTGAATGATAGCACTGCAAACACTGCTTCTGATCGGTAGTAAAATCATTACCGCCGACGAGAGAGCCATGGTTCCCACTCTGTAAAATGACAGCGTGAGTCCGCATACCCATATGTGGAGGAAAACTGCTGTTTGGGCGCACGGCAGAGCTTGGAAGGGAAGGAGTGCCATTTGACTTTTTGAACACAAAATCTGCTGGAAACATTAGCGGACGCCATATCCCATTTGGAGAGCCCCTGATGTGCCTAAACAGTAGAAACACCCCACAAGTGACCCCATTTTGGAAATTAGACCCCTCAAAGAATGTATCTAGATGTGTGGTGAGCACCTTGAATCACAAGGTGCTTCACAGAAGTTTCTAATGTTGAGTTGCAAAAATAAAAAATCCCATTTTTCCCACAAAAAGTTATTTTGTATTTTCACAAGGGTAACAGGAGAGATTGTACCATTCAAATTGTGCAATTTCCCCTGAGTACGCCGATAACCAATATGTGGGGGAAAAATACTGTTTGGGCACACGGCAGGGCTCAAAAAGGAAGGAGTTTTGGAAAGCAGACTTTGATGGAATTGTGTCGTACTTGGAGAGCTCCAGGTGTCCGTAAACAGTGGAAAACCCTCACAAGTGACCACATTTTGGAAACTAGACTCCTCAAGGAATTTATCTAGAGATGTTGTCATCACCTTGAAACCCTAGGTGCTTCACAGAATTTTACAACGTTGATCTGTGAAAATGAAAAAAAAAAACTATTTTCCAATAAAACTGTTGTTTAGCCCCAAATGTTTTCATTTTCACAAGGGTAGCAGGAGAAAATGGACCCCATAACTTGTTGTGCAATTTCGCCTGCGTACGCCCATACCCCATAGGTGGTTGAAAACTACATTTGAGGCAGAGTGCAAAGCTCAGAAGGGAAGAAGCACCATATTGAAGTTCAGATTTTGCTGGAATTGCTTGAGGGTGCCATATCACATTGACAGAGCCCCTGAAGTGCCAGAACAGCAAAAACTTCCCCATATAAGATCTCATTTTACAAACTACATTCCCCAATGAATTCATCTAGGGGTGCAGTTATCATATTGACACCACATGTGCATCACATAATTTTATAATTTTATACTATTGGGCGGTGAAGAAAGAATAATTACATTTTTACCGCTAAAGTGTTGTTTTAGCCCCAATTTTTCTAAGGCCTAATAGGAAAAAATAGACCTGTTTGTTGTAAAAATTTCTCCTGAGTATGCCAATACCTTACATGTAAATGGGAAATACTTTTTAGGTACAGTGCAAAGCTCAGAAGGGAAGGATTGCCATATTATAGTGCAGATTCTACTGTTATGGTTTGCGGGTGCCATGACCCACTGGGAGAGCCATTGAGGTGCCAGAACAGCAGAATTCTTCATACGTGACCCATATTCACACAACAAGCATGTCACAGGATTTTATAACATCGGATAGTGAAGAAAAAATAACTACATTTTTACCACCAAAATTTAGTTTTAGCCCCAGATTTTACATTTTCACAAGGAGAAATTGGTAAAAATGGCTTCAAAATTTGTCCCACAATTTCTGCTGAATGTGGAAATACCCCATTTGTGGCTGTACAGTACTGCTTAGTCATACGACAAGACTCGGGAGAGACGGAGCGCTAATTGCCTAATGGAGTCCAGATTTTCCTAGAATAGTTTGCGGACTCCATACACAGAGCCCCTAAGTGTTAGAAGAGCAGAATTCCCCCTCAAGGGTCCCCATTTTCATAGAATCATAGAATAATAGAATGGTAGAGTTGGAAGGGACCTCCTGGGCCTTCTGGTCCAACCCCCTGCTCAAAGCAGGATTCTCTAAATCATCCCAGACAGATGTCTGTCCAGCCTCTGTTTGAAGACTTCCATTGAAGGAGAACTCACCACCTCTCGTGGCAGCCTGTTCCACTCATTGATCACCCTGTCAAAAAGTTTTTTCTAATATCTAATCTGTGTCTCCTCCCATTCAGTTTCATCCCATTGCTTCTAGTCTTTCCATGTGCAAATGAGAATAAAGATGATCCTTCTACAATGTGACAGCCCTTGAGATATTTGCAGACAGCTATTAAGTCTCCTCTCAGTCTTCTTTTTTGCAAGCTAAACATTCCCAAATCCTGCAACTGTTCCTCATTTTGGAAATTATACCCCTTTGGGAATTTATCTACAGGTGTAGTGACGTTTTTGACTCCATGGGTGTTTTCCAGAAAACAAGAACCAGTGAATGTTATTGAGTAAATAGCAAATTCCATTATAGTGCCCAGAAAGTTGTAGTGACCAGTACGTTGCAGTTACCAGTACATTATGCCCAGCTCATGCTTCTGGAGACACGCATCCGTAAATTAGGCGGGCTCTCATCGCTACAGAATTACCAAGCATGTGGACTCTAAATGTGGTCAAAAAATGTGAGCCCATCCACCAACGTCAAGGTAATCTCATGAATCGGATGGGTCCCTGACCTCCCTGTTCAGTGTGAACACGTACCTAAGGCTAATACCTGCATGCATAGGTGAATGTGGACTTCTCTCAGAAAGTTTAGTGTATAAATAACAAAAAAAACTGACTGAAACACCAAGAACTAGTCTGAACAAGTGCATACCAAAAACAGCTTACATATCAAAAATAGGAAAATGGTTGCACTCGACAGTGTTAAAGCATGTCAATGTGAAATACGTGAAATGTGAATAGCAAAATGGCTTTAGAAATATAGGAAAAATACACACGAGACGCTTCGCACAAAATTTGGCCAAAAAATGTGAGCCCATCCACCAACGTCAAGGTAATCTCACACTGGACAGGAAGGTCAGGGACCCATCCGATTCATGAGATTACCTTGACATTGGTGGATGGGCTCACATTTTTTGACCAAATTTTGTGCGAAGCGTCTCGTGTATTTTTCCTAAATTTCTAAAGCCATTTTGCTATCCACATTTCACGTATTTCACATTGATTTGCTTCATTTAGCTGATGAGCGAGACAAGCCAGAATTGTTCTGAGAAGAGTCTGCATAGGTCGTACGCAGAAAACTGCAAGTATCAGTGGTTACTATGGACAATGGCTGTTTAAGGCCTCTTTCACACATCCGTTTTTTTTGCCATCCGGAGCGATCTGACTTGTTTTTAAAAAAACGGATCCGGTTTTCGCTTCCGCCGGATCCGTTTTTTTCTCATTGAGCTGCATTAGCGCCGGATCGCGCCGCATGTGCTTGCGTTTTGTCCGTTTTTTTCCGGATCCGTCTAAAATTTTGTTTCCGGCGGCCGGACACAACGCGTCTTGTAACGTTTTTTGTGTCCGGCGAAAAAAACAGACAGCAGCTGATGCGGCGCAACCGACTCTTGGGTACAATGTAAGTCAATGGGCGAATCCGGCCACCGGATCAGTCTTTAGCCTGATCCAGCCCCCGCATTCCGTTTATCTCTCTCTCTATGAGTTAGTTTTGGTGCGGTGCAATCTGTGGAAAGTACTAAAAACTGATTGTATTTGGACCAAAACTGCATTGCTACCTAAGGCCTAATGCCAACTACCAAAGAGCCAGTTGTCAGTGAGATCCATTATATCCATCGCTCACTGAGCACTGAGCAGTGACTGCAGTAATGTTATCCATGCCTCTGACTGAAAAAAAGAGGCTGCTGGTAGGAATAAAAGTTCATTTCCTCTCAGTAGCTGGACTATCAGTGAAGAGTCAGCATGGCTTCAGAACACTACTAATCTGCAAATTAACCCCATATCTGCAGATTAATTGTGTTTTTCACATGATAGGTTCCATTTAAGTTTTATAACAGTTACACACTTGGTCAAAATTGTTGGTACCCCACGTTTAATGACAGAAAAATCCACAATGGTGACAGAAATAACTTGAATCTGACAAAAGTATTAATAAATCAAAAATCTATAAAAATGAACAAATGAAAGTCAGACATTGCTTTTCAACCATGCTTCCACAGAATTTAAAAAAAAATAAAACTGATGAAATAGGCCTGGACAGAAATGATGGTGCTCCTGAAAATAATGTGACAAAAGGGACATGTTAAATCAAGGTGTGTCCACTAATTAGCATCACAGGTATCTACAATCTTGGAATCAGTGAGTGGGCCTGTATAGAGGGCTACAGATACTCACTGTGCTGTTTAGCAAATTAAGATTCTAGTTTGGCTTTTATTCTAAGTCATATGACAAGGCTCGTTAAAGGGTCGATATTAACTTTTAGGATTGCTACTTCTAATAGGTGGCACTAGACTTCTAGTCCTCTTCCTCTCTGAAGAGGCAATTTGCATATTTAATTTCCCAGAGGAGCATGCACAGCATATAAGTCTCCTTACTCTGACATGTCAGGCCTGGCTTGTCACTCTGCATAAGCAGAAACGTTACCCCTAACGTTATCTAGCCAAATCAGATCTCATACTTTGCACTGATGAGGGGCAATATCCCGAAACACCGAATCTGCAAATTTCTGTGTTATAAAACATTCCAGAAAAGCATTGACTTTTTTATGGATTCAATTACTCACCCATATATTATTATGTGCTTTGTGGTACATTTCAATGTTATATAACACTCTAAAAAAGCGTTGAGAATATTTTCTGGATTCAGTTACTCACTCATGGAGTATTACATCTTTTGCAGTACATTTCAGGTGTTATATAACACTCTAAAAAAAATGAAAAATTTGTCTGGATTCAGTTACTCACCCATAGAGTATTATGTGCTTTGCTGTACATTTTTGTGTTTCTATAACACTCCAAAAAAGAGTTGGTATGATGATACTTGAATTACTCACCTATAGAGTATCATGTGCTTTCTGTTACACTTCGGTATTATATTACACTCAAAAACAAACATTATTTTTTTTTCTAGATTCAATTACTCACAGAAGGAGTATTACATGCTTTCTGTTTCAGTGTTGTATAACACTCCAAAAAAGAGATGAATTTTTTTTATAGATTCAATTACTCATCCATCGTGTATTACGTGCTCTGTGGTACATTTTGGTGGTATATAAAACTGTAAAAAAGCATTGAAAACTTTTTCTTGATTCACTTACTTACACATAGAGTACTACATGCTTTGCGGTACATTTCGGTATTATATATACTCCAAAGAAAATTGAATTTTTTTTCTGGATTCAATTCCTCACATATGGAGTATTACATGCTTTCTGTTACATTTTGATGGAATACAACACTTCAAAAACAATTCTGGCTTCTATTAACCATCCATAGAGTATTAGGTATTTTCTGTTACATTTTAGTGGTATTTAACACTCAAAAAAAAGTTGAAAAATATTTCTTGATTCAATTAGTCATCCATAGAGTATTACGTGCTTAGTGGGCAACAAATATGGCAGAATCCAACGAGATTCCCGAGGGAGATACCTGATAATATTGGAGCCAGACCAAGCTGGCACAATAGCGGAGATGGCAGGAGCCTGTAGACCAGAACCGGAGACTTTCTCGGGACCACCAAGGCCCGAACCCAGGCCACAGCCTTCACCGCTGGGGTTCTTGCGGATTGCAGATGGGAGAGCCAGGATCCAGAAACTACTGAGCGGACTGCGGGGTCTAGGCTGGTCGGAAGAGATAAGGAAGCAAACCAGGACCAAGGCTGGAGACATACTAGAAGGCCCGCTAGCCGCAAGTTGCCGACAGTTGGCTTCCCGGGGAAAGGTCGTGACGTACAACCTACAGTGCAGATGGGGGTCTATGAAAGAATTTGAGACCCCTCATCACATCTCATTCAACCAGTAGAGACGGAACACTTACCTCGAAGGCTGCAAGAGCTGATGCCTGGAAGCAGGGTCACATTCCTCAAATGGAAGGGCAACATCGTTGGTATGCGGTGGATGTGAGCCAAAAAGGAAGGGAACAGTGTTATGAATGTGCTAGAGATGGTTTCTGAGCAGAGGCTCCCTCTGGTGGTTACAGACAGTACTGAACCTTTCAGCGAGGAATGGCAATCTGGGATCACGGACTGGTCTGATATAAGGGAGGTTCCCTCCCATGATGGTTGCGGTGATCAATTGTTCTTGTCTCAATTGTGGTTCCTGGTTCATTTGGAAGTTTGCTGAGTCTTGCCTGCATCTTCTGCTATCAGATAAGATATTTTCTGCTTTTATTTTTGTGCTTGCTTTTTGCATTGTTCCCTGCACTTCTGTGGAGGTCAGCCAGGTCCCCTCCTGGGGCTTGTGCTCCTCTCAGTTTATCTGGAGCTACTGTTGTTTGTTCATTTGCTTTTTCCTGTTTTTTCAGTGGCTGCGGCTTAGTTTTGTTACACCAGAGAACTGATTTAGGTGGTAGAGATCGTGTGATCTCAGGTGTTTTTGCAATCAGAAGGGTTGGTATTTTTTAGGTTTTTTTTGGATTGCAGTGAGTATCGTTTCCTGTACATTTCTGTCTAGACAGATTGGACCCCAGCGTTTGCTCATTCTATTTTCTGTCTGTGTCCGTGCTTCTTCTTGTCTAACCGCCATTACATGTTTGGGGGCTTCCTATTTTCTTTGGGGATCTGCTCCGGGGCAAATAGCTTTCATCTTTCTGCCTTTAGGTGTAGTTATCTCTCAGGCTGTGACGAGGCGTCTAGGATCAATGTAGGAACGCTCCACGGCTACCTCTAGTTGTGTGGTTAGTTCAAGTTACTGCAATCCAATAGGTTCCAGCCTCTCTGGTGTATTGCCGTTTTTGCTTATTCTCCTCAGCTACCAAAACATAACAGTATCACCGGCCAAAACTGAAAATTATATGGTACTCACAGAAGGGAAAAATAGTGTGGAAAAAGAAAAAAAAAAAAGTTGTCAGATTTTTTTTTTCCCTGTTTGTTGCATTTTTTCCCCTCTTTTTCTGTGGGTGCTGAGGAGGATTTTTTTTTTCGCTCAATGGAGCTTGCACAGTTGTCTGGCCGTGTGGATCAGCTTGCCACTGAGGTTCGGAGTATTGCTACCTATCTTGCTGGGTTGCCGGTTGTGGAAACTAGGATTCCCATGCCAGATTTGTTTTTGGGGGATCGGGCTAAATTTCTGAATTTCAAAAATAACTGTAAGTTGTTTTTTGCCTTAAAGCCTAAGTCCTCAGGGAACGCAGCACAGCAGGTTCAAATTGTCATCTCTCTCCTGCGCGGCGACCCTCAGGATTGGGCTTTTTCCCTGACACCTGGGGATCCTGTTTTGAATGATATTGAAGTTTTTTTTTCTGGCTCTGGGGGTTCGTAAACCCCAATGTACTGAAAAATGAAAAACCTGTTGGCATTAAATGGGGTCTTGAAGAGGGAATGTACTGTCAAAATTCCGAAATGGGGTCCTGAAAAAAGGGGATGATGCTTTGGACCCCCTTTTTGGAAGGGGTGTCAGGAATTAAAAAGTTAGGGGGGGTTCCCTCCCCCTTTGGGGTTAATGATTCTATGTCATGGCTATTCAAAAACAGATTTTGCGTGAGTGCGAGGTAGGTGAGAAGTGTTCCCTTGTGAGGCCTTCTGCCCCCCGCAGTGTGATAGATGATTCTGGGCACAGCGTCATGAGTTCAAAAGCGCAATGGGTTATTTTCACTTTTGGGACCCCTTCATGCTATTTCAGTCTGCCAAGTGGGAAGCTTTTTTACGCTCAGTTTTCTTGGGTAGGTTCGAAAAAAATTTTTTTTGGGGTGTTCCCCCGATTTACTCCTTCCCATTTTTGCCAGGTTTTTTTTTCAGGGCATAAAAACCATGGTTTTTTGACTTTGCCAAACTTTGGGGTTTTCCCCAAGATCCCCCCGGGAAGTTTTTTCCCCCACTGGGCATTGATTTCCCCCCGGGGGGGAAAAACCCCCGTTTTTACTGGGGAAAAAAGGGGTTGAACCAATATCAGAAGTTGCAAATTTTGGGGCTGTAAATCGCTTGAATTTTTTTATGGGGTTTCCCCTTTTGGTTTTTCAGTCTCAAAATTTTTTGGGGGGAAACTGTGTCGTGCCCTTTTGGGGGCCCCCAATGTGGAAAAGCCGAACCCCCGTTTTTCGCCTTTCCCCTTTTTGGTGTTCCTGATTTTTGACTGATTTTTCAGATGATTTTTTGAAAGAAAAACTGCACCCTTTTCCCCCCCGGAGTAGTTTTCGCTTTTTGAATTGGCCCTGGGGTAAATTTTCCCTAAAAAAAAAGAAAAAATTCATGCCACGAGTATTAATGGTGAAAAAAATGAAAAGTTTTATTGAGATATGGTGGGCGATAGGTGTTGAGTGCTCCCCTTTTCTCTTATGAAAATTTTCCCCAAAGGCCCCTTTTTTAAACTTGTCTGTCCAAACATTTTTCGCGATTTTAAAAACAAGGAGTCGGGGAAAAAAGGGCATATAGATCATCCTTTTCCCCCTTGGGGGTTTTTTTTTTTTGGGGCCCAAAAAATGGTTATTGAGGCCGTGTATTGATTTCGTTTTTTTAAATCACTGGAAGTATCAAATCCGCCCTTTTTTTAAATTTTCCAGGGTGAAAAGTGTAGTTGGTTTACCAAGCTTGCCCTCGGGGGGCCCTAAACCTTACCTTAAAAGGGGGGGGGAGAATGGAAACAGCTTTAAAATCCCCCAGAGGGCATTTTGAGCCCCTATGACCCCCGGGCCACAAAGGCCCTCCTTCCACCTTCCAATCCTTCAGAAAATTTTTCAGGATTTTTGTAAAAAATTTTTTGATTGTTTTTTTGGAATTTCTTGTTTTTTCCAAGAGGGACTTCTGGAAACATGTTGGACTGTTTAGATTTTGGGGGGAAAGCTCTGTATTGAAGGAATCAAAGTTCTTTTGAATACAGAAGGTTCTTTCGGGATTCATATTGCTCCGTTTTTATTGAAATGGACCCGGTAAGGTTCAGCCATCTGGTTGGGTCCAAATGCGAAATAGGGGGGAGCCCACGCATTTTTTTTAAAAAATTTTACACTCATATATTATATAAAATTATATATTAATTTTTTTTTAAAAAATAATTATATTATACCACAAATTCATTGAATTTGTCAAAAAAAAATTTTTTTTTTTTATAGTTATACATTCTACAAGTAAAATAGCGCTAATTAAAATTTCGGCTTTTGTGAAAATGCAAAAACCCGACATGAAAGACATTTTGGGGTACATGGGAAACCGTTTTTTCATGTCCTTTGCTACTGTTTTTCCAAACAATTCATCAGTTTTTGTGGCAAAATTTCACACCCGTAGGGGTTAAAAAAGGTTAAAAATTTGTAGAAAAAAAACCCCTTTTTTTTTACACGAATTTACCCTTTAAACCCCCCCCCCCGGTGTGAAATTTTGAAATTTTTTATATGAATTTTTTTTGTGAAACGATTGAAAAAGACAGAAAAAAATGGTTAACCCCAGTCCCCAAGTGTTTTTGTGGGGTTTTTCTTTCAAGAACCGGCTTTCCCCCCCGGGAAAAATCAAGTATATTTTTACTTGTAGAATGAAAAAATTACTATATTATAAATATTCACAATGAATTATATTATGTATTTATTGGAAAAGTGTTTACAAAGGAAAAAAAGGTTTTTTTTTTTTTAAAATTTTTTTTCCAAAGCTTCATGGGACTTCCGGTATCAAAATTTGGTACCTTATTTAGTGTATCGGCGTCCCCTTCCCCACCCCTATTTTTTAGAATCGAGCAGTATCGCTCAACCTAGTGAGAATTGGCTGGGGGGAGCCAAACATAGGTGGGGGCCTAGGACCATAAAATTGGTTTACTCGAATCACCCAAACGATTAAAATAACGGCCGGGGGCCTTTTTTCACACTTTTAAATTTTGTGGTTTTTTCTTCCTGGCACTAAAAAAGTTAAGGCGGATGCCTTCGAGGAGTTTTTTTGCGGACTCTCCTGAGTTTTTTGACCCCCCTGTTATTTTGAAAGAGGGTGTAGTTCTTTCCCCATCTCCCCCAAATTTTAGACTGGCTCGGAAGGGTGAGGGGAAAAACCTGAGCGCTCCCTATTGGGAAATTTTTTTGCCCAACCCTGGAAAAGGTGTGAGTCTGGTTAATTTTTTCCCCCTTTTTTGGGGCATCCCGGGTTTTTGGTAAGGACTTGGTGATCGGCCCCCTTTTTTTTTTTTGGGGCCCCATTTTTTTTTGGGGGCATTGGGAATTTGTGCGCCCCGTGGGATTGCTCTCGCCCCAAGCCTTGTCTGCTCTGGGGGTTTGTTAATGCCTTTACCTGTCCCCAAAGAGGCCAGGCCCCTATCTCTATGGATTTATTTCCGCCTCCAGTTTCTGAGAATCCCCTTTATCGGGGAAAATCGTGATAGGTTTTCCAAGATATACTTTTTTTCCCCTTACTAATTTCCCCTTCCTCCTCCAAAATTGGTGCCTTTTTCCCTTCAGCCGGGTTCTTTTACTGGTTGGAGAACATTGTGCTCAGAGGAGTCCAGTTTTTTTCCAGATTTTGGAGGAATTTTTTTTAAAATTGGTGTTCTTATTTTTCCTCTGCTTTATCCTCAGCCAAATGGAAAAAACCGGGGGAAAAAAACCCCCCCTGGGTTTTATTTGAGATATTTTGGTCGCTGAGCAAGATGACGTAACGGGTCGGGAGGGGGAAACCCCTCTGGCTTTTTATAAAAGGGGGGTTTTCCCTTGAAAGGAGGGGGTGGCCCCCGGGGAGACGGATAGGAATCACTGCAAGTGACGGGGGCATTTGGACAGAAGGGGGGGGGTCACGGAAGTGACGGGGGTCTTGGATAGACAGACGGTATCAGGGGAAAATGCCCAGGCAGTCCGGGTAAAAGGGGGGAGTCACGGAAAAATGAGGGGCAGTCCGGGGGGAGCGGGCCCCGGAGTCACGGAAGTGACCCAGGCAGTCCTGGGTTTAAAAACGGCAGGTAGTCACGGCAAGTGACCGGGGCAGTCTTGGGTAGACAGGCGGGGATCCGGAAGTGCCCGGGGGTCTTTGGTTGACAGGCAGCAAGGGGCCGGGGCAGTCTTTGATGGAAGGTATTTACCCTGGACGGTGGACCCCCAGTTGGCAGATGACAGATGACCCCCCCAAGTGAGGGGGAAATTTGGAATTTTGTCGATGGACACCGCAGGTGATGGCCAAAACCCTTTTCCAGGTAGGCTTGGGGGCAGATGGCATTTTGACCCCCCCCAAGTGAGCGGGGGGAAGTCTTGGAATTGCGGTTGGAAAACGGCATGTGGGCCCCAAACCCCAGGCGGGTTGGGGGCAGGTAGGGGGACCCCCAACTGGCAGGAAAGGGGGGAAAAGGGAAAAAAGGACCCGGGGGCTGAAGCAGAGTAAACAGTGAAAAAACAACTTTGCTGGGGCCCCCTTTTAAAGGGGGAAATTTTCTTTTTATAGGGGGGAAATTTTCCCGGCATTGGCCGGGGACCCTTTTTTGAAAAATGGGGGGGGGCCCTTTTTTAAGGGGGGGGGGAGCGCGCGGGCGGCCCTAAGAAGAAGGGGAAGGAGGGCGGCCCCCAGCGGGGGAAAAAGGAGGCGCTGAGGGGGTTTTAAGGGGGGGGGCGATTTTCCCTGCCGGGAAGAGGATGCTGTCGAAAAAGGAAGGGCGCCGATGCTAAATGACTGGGTATCTTTTTTGCCTTTGGCTAAAATTTTCTCTTAATAATAGGGCTAGCTCTGCCACCTTAAAAGTCTCCTTTTTTTGCAATTTGGGTTTTTTCCCCGATTTTTTTTCGAGCCCCGGGGAAGGCTTTGGGGTTTATGGGTGTTTTCTTTGTTGTGGAGCGAAAAACAGCAAAAATTTTGGGGCCAGGTTGTGGAAAAAAGGTTTTCTCTTCTCAGGAGAAGGCCAAAGGTTTGCCAAAACCCGGGATAGGACTGAGGCCTTTTTAAAAGTGGGGGACTGGTTGGTGCCCAAAAAAATACCCCAAGGGTTGCATCTCCAAATTTTTTAACCCCGGGGTTATTGGCCCCTTAAAAGTCATGGGTTTTTTAAACCCCTTTTCCTTCCCCTTTGCTTTTCCCCGGGACTTTTTGATCAAAAGTTTCCCCCAAATCCCTTTTTGAAGAGGTTTGTCGACCCCCGGGGTTTTTGGCTGCCCCTCCTCCCCCGTTTTGGTTGGGGCAATCGGATTTTTTGGGTTTTAAAAAATATTGGATTCTCGTTTTTTTAGACAGAAACCCCAGTTTTTGGTTAAGTGGAGAGGTTTTTGGGCGGAGGAAATTCTTTGGGTTTTTGCTTCGGATTTTCCCGCACTTTTTCGGGCCCCATCCCGAGCTCATCCGATCGCCCCGGTTGACAAGTGGGGTTTTTTGGGGACCCCCCTCAAGGGGGGGGTAGTTATGAAGGAGAGATGGTTTCTGGCAGAGGCCCCTCTGGTGGTTACGACAGTACTAACCTTTTTTGAAGGAAGGCAAACTGGGATCACGGATGGTTGATAAAGGGGGTTCCCCCCATGTGGTGCCATGATCAATTTTCTTGTCTAAAAATTTTGGGTTCCTGGTTCATTTGGAAGTTTGGATCCTGCCTGATTTCGTATCAGATAAGATATTTTGCTTTTTTTTTGTGCTTGTTTTTGATTTTCCTGCATTCTGTGGAGGCGCCAGGTCCCCTGGGGGCTTTTTTCCTCGTTTTTTCTGGAGCCTTTGTTTGTTTTTTTGCTTTTTCGTGGCTGCGGTTAGTTTTGTTACAAAGAGAAAAAAAAATTTTGGTGGAGAACGTGTGATCCAGGTTTTTTGAAAAAGAAAAATTGGTATTTTTTTTTGGGGGTTTTTTTTTGGGTTGCAGTGAGTAAACCTTTCCGTTCTTTTTTTTAGACAGTTGGGCCCCCCGTTTGTCATTTTTTTCTGTGTGTGTTGTTTGTTTAACCGCCCCTTTCATTTTTGGGGGGGGTTTCCTTTTTTCTTTGGGGATCTGCTCCCCGGGGAGATAGCTTTCATCTTTTTCCTTTTTTTTTTAGTTATTTTTAGGTGTGCGAGGGGTCTGGGGTCAAGTAGGAAGCTCCAGGCTACCTTAGTTTTGTGGTTGTTCGGTTACTGAATCCAATAGGTTTCCAGCCTCTGATGTATTGCCGCTTTTTGTTATTCTCCGCAAAACCAAAAAAACAAAAAGGATGAACCTTTTTTAGAAATAAAATTTTGGGGGGGGGGGTCCTTTTGGGGGGTCGACATGGAGCCCACCCCCGAAGATCGGGGCTAACCGTCCCCACCCCCTTATGAGGGAGCGTTAATACACGTAAAACAACCGAAGATCTGTGGGTCTCATGTGAACCCCCACCCAGGGGGTGGCCGTGGATAAGGCGTAAGGGGGGGAGCTGTGAACTTGGAAAGCTACAAATACCCGCTTTCCCCAGCTCAAATTTTGGTAGTCTTGGTTTTTTCAACCTACCCAAAATTTGCCAAAGCTTCAGGGGGAAAAGGTTTTACTGCATCGGGCCCATTTTGCAATTTGCTCAGCCACCCAGTCTGGCGTTTTGCAGCGGGGATTCAAAGCCAATCAAAATGGTGGGAACACCGATCTGGAAACCCCCTTGAATGCACCAAGGCTTT
>JARQOD010000003.1:518519669-518619884 GCA_033576555.1 Oophaga sylvatica | reverse complement strand
GGGCTAATGTACTGGTAAACTGCACGTATGGCCCAAAAATTTTCTGGGCCAAAGGGTTTTTGCTATTTACCAAAAAACATTCAAGGTTCTTGTTTTTGAAAACACCCATGGAGTCAAAAACGTCACTAAAACCTGTAGATAAATTCCCAAAGGGGTTAATTTTCCCAAAAATTTGGGAACAGTTGAAGGTTTGGGAATGTTTAGCTTGCAAAAAAAGAGACTGAGAGGAACTTAATGCTGTCTCCCAAAAATCTCAAGGGCTGTCACTTTTGTAGAAGGTTCATTTTTATTTCTTTTGCCTGGAAAGATAGAAGCAATGGGTAAAAACTGTGGGAGGGACCAGATTAGATTTTAGAAAAAACTTTTTGCAGGGGTCAATGAGTGGAAAGGGCTGCACGGAGGTGGTGAGTTCTCCTTAATGGGTTTCAAACGAGGCTGCAGACTCTGTCGGGTGATTTAGGGAATCCTCTTTGAGCGGGGGGTTGGAAACCAGAAGGCCCGGGGTCCCTTCCAACTTACCATTCTATTATTCTATGATTCTAGAAAAGGGGCCTTGGGGGGAATTTGCTTTTAAAATTTTGGGGCTCTGTGTATGGGTCCGCAAACAATTTCTGGAAAATTGGACTCCTTTTGGAAATTTTGCGCTCCGTCTCCCCGAGTTTGTGTATGATAAGCGTAGAACAGCCCAAATGGGGTATTTCCACTTCCAGAAATTGGGGCAAATTTTAAAAGCCTTTTTTTCCATTTCCCTTGGTGAAAATGTAAATTGGGGCAAAAACTAAATTTGGGGTAAAAATGTATTATTTTTTCTTCACTATCCGTGTTTTAAAACTGTGACAGCTTGTTGTGTGAATATGGGTCCGATGAAGTTTTGCTGTTTGGCACCCTCAATGGCTCTCCCAGTGGGTCATGGCCCCGCAAAAAAATAGAATCTGAAAACTAAATTGGCAATCTTCCCTTCTGGCTTTGCCTTCCCTAAAAAGTATTTCCCATTTACATGAAAGGTTTTGGCTACTCAGGAAATTTTTTACAACAAAACAGGTCTATTTTTTCCTTTTGGCCTTAGAAAATTGGGGTTTTAAAACAACACTTTACGGTAAATTTTATTTTTTCTTTTTCACCGCCAAAGTTAAAATTATAAAATTATGTGATGCACATGTGGGTCAATATGTAACTGCACCCCTAGTGAATTCTTGGGGTTGTAGTTTGTATAATGGATCTTATATGGGGGTTTTTGCTGTTCTGGCCTTCAGGGGCTTGTCAATGGATATGGCCCCTCAAGCAATTCCAGCAAAATCTGAATTCTTATGGTGCTTTTCCCTTTGAGTTTGACTCTGCCTCCAAATGTTGTTTTCAAACCTATGGGGTATGGGCGTCGCAGGGGAAATTGCACAACAATTATGGGGTCCATTTTCTCCTGCTTACCCTTGTGAAAATGAAAACATTTGGGGTAACAACAGTTTTATTGGAAAATAGTTTTTTTTTTTTTCTTTTTCACAGATCAACGTTGAAAAATTTCGTGAAGCACCCCTAGGGTTTTCAAGGTGATGACATCTCTAGATAAATTCCTTGAGGGTCTAGTTTCCAAAATGTGGTCACTTGGAGGGTTTTCCCCTTTTTTACGGACACCTGGAGCTCCCAGTACACACAATTCCATAAAGTTTGCTTTCCAAAACTCCTTCCTTTTTGAGCCCTGCTTGGCCCAAACAGTTTTTTTTCCCCCACATATTTTATCGGGGTACCAGGGAAATTGCACAATTGAATGGTACAATCTCTCCGTTACCTTGTGAAAATACAAAATAACTTTTTTGGGAAAAAGGGATTTTTTTTTTTGCAATCAACATTAGAAACTTCTGGAAAAACACCTTGTGATTCAAGGTGCTCACCACACTCTTGATACATTCTTTGAGGGGTCAATTTCCAAATGGGGTCATTTGGGGGGTTTCTACTGTTTAGGCACTGGGGCTCTCCAAATGGGAATGGGTCCGCTTTTTTCCACATTTTGTGTTCAAAAGTCAAATGGCCTCCTTCCCTTCCAAGCTCTGCCGGCCCAAACGAGTTTTCCCCAAAATATGGGTATGCGGACCACGTGTCATTTTACGGTGGGTAAACCGGCTTCTCCGTCGGCGGTAATGATTTTACTTCGTTTAAAGCAGTGTTTGCGTGCTTTTTACATACAGCGAGAAACAATCAGTGTTCGGGGGGCCTAACCGAACAGACCGATTCCTGGTGAAGTCTGTGTTCATGTCCGTGCCCGTCGTAGGTGTTCGTAGGACACCCAAACTTTACTGTTCGTGTTTGCTCATCTCTAGTTACTAATTTACCAGGTTCAGGAAAACAAGGGGATTTTCAAATAGGCACCAGGGGGGAGAAAACACATTTAGAGGTTTTCCCCAAAGTAGGTTTTAGAAATGTGAAAAGGAAATATAAAAAGGGGGGAAAGAAAAATGTACCAGGGAAAATATAATGAAAATACAGGCAGAACATGTCCCAACCAAAAACCATACAAGATGCAAACGGATTGCTGAAGGAAAAAGAAAGTGGTGTACTCGGAGGAAAGAACTGCCGTATAAGGATGAGTTCAATAAGGTGTTATCTAAAGCTGCTTGCATGCTTCCAGTTTCTTATGCGTGCTCTAGTAATTGTTCGAGTCCCTCGGCTGCTGTTTTGCTTTGTTAAACAGGCCGCAACAATGCGGGGATTGGGCCCGCATCTGTTGCGGCTTGTTTATCAGCGAAATCATACGTCGAAAGGACTCGAACTAATATTCAAGCATGCCCAAGATACTCGAATAACCCTGAGCTGCTCGGATAACACTTTTTCGGAGGGACTTCCTCTCATAGCATTGCCTATGATGAAGAATGTCATTAAAAAGGGCCAGAATGATTGCCTTTACTATTTATGGTGTGGATGTGGCTGCAACATATATTAGAAAGGCGCCGTAGGTTTAAGACTGCGTGTTGTCAGCGGATTTTGCCGGATCCGGAAGTAAAAATTCTGTGGAAGTGAGGGTGAAATGAATTCTTGGAGGCTTCATGGTAAGCTGCAAAGTAAAAGTACTGAAGAAAGCAAAAGGGAATCAATCAAAAAGGCTTCTTTCACAAAGGGTTTTTTCCATCAGGCGCGATCCGCGCTTTTTTAAAAAAAAAGGATCCCGTTTTTTAAAAACCCCGGATGGTTTTTTTGTCTTGACTTTCATTAGCGCCGGATGCGCCCGGATGCTTGCGTTGGTCCGTTTTTTTTCGTATCCGGCGGAAATGTACATTCTGGCGGCCGGCAAAACGGTCACTGCAACGTTTTTTTTTCTGCCGCACCCGCCGGCTTTGCGCCTGAAGCGGCGCATCGGGGGCGCAAACAATGCAAGCTATGGGCGGATCGTCTTTTGTGCAATCCGGCAAAGCGATCCGGATTCTGGAAACCAAGGTCTCTCTCTCTCTCTCCTCCGGGCCAGACATGCTACCTGCATTTTCCGGGTTGAAAGTTCAGGCGGTCCGGCAAAAAACCTGATCCGTTGCATCATGTTTTTTTTTTACAATCCGCACGGATCCCTCCTTTCCCCGGTTTTGGACGGATTGTGCCTGACGGCACAAAACGGATGTGTGAAAGGGCCTAAGTGATATTAATAGAAAATGGAAAAAAGAAAGCAAAGATTTAGAGAGTAATACTAAAGAAATAAAGAGAAAAAAGGAAAGGAAAAACGGGGGAACGGAGGGAAAAGGGGTAGAAAGAAGGGCACAATGGATGGGAATTGGGAAGATAAGGAAAAAAAATTATTAGACAAATCTGCAATGCGTACGATAGAAAACATTGGTACAGTTTATAAAACTTTGTCTCAAATGTTAACATGTAACAGTTGGGCATATGGAGTGGCAATTAGACCCCATGTCTGTGATTGAGTCTGTAAATAAAGTTAACTCCAAAGTTTTCAGTTACAATTGTTTTTAAGAAACCCCTTTGTAGAAGGTGGTTATTCCAGGTTCAGTACCAATGGGTTAAATTATTTTTGGACTGCTTCAATGCTGTCGTAGTTTTAGTATTGAGGATATAGGTTGCTTTCAGGACATACTGTTTATTTTCAGACACAAGGCACTGCCATGGGATCTAACGTGGCCCCTCCATATGACAACTGCTACATGTCATCCTTTGAGGACAAAATTTGTCTATGACAATGTTTTATATAGTACACATTGCCAATTATAAACGCAGATACATTGATGAAATTTTATATCTATGGGAGGGCACGTCAGATTCCTATAACTGAAAAAGATTCTGGCCTGAGTTACATTTCACTGTACATAGTGATTCACAAACAAATCAGTTATCTCAATGCTATTGCTATCAAAGACATAGTGGCACTCTGCCAATTAATCTTTATGTCAAAAACTTTCAACTGCTTCTTTTGACTCTTGTCATCCCAACACTGTGAAAAGGTCCATCGTTATCTCTCAGTTTAACAGGTTTAAAGAATATTTTCTCTTCATGACATCTGAAACAAATGTCCTGACGAAATGGAGTCTAAGTTCCTACAAAGGATACCCCCAAGATTTATCTAACTCTACTACAGTTCACCTCATTATATCCAAAAGTGGTCCAAACAATACCTATGGCACTTCAAAAACCATGCAACCATCTACGGCAGTGGTTTCAACCTTTTAATGCCATGACCCCGCAATACAGTTCCCCATGTTGCTGTGACCCCAAACCAAAAAATTATTTACAGTCCTCCATACATATTAGGGCACCACATAGTCCTCCAAACAGTATTATGGGCAAATATAATGCTCCATAAAGAATACTGGTTCCCTTATAATGCTCCATACAAAATATGGAGCTTTCCTCTGCACTGTGCTGCATTCTGCACTGTTATGGCTCAGGAAAGGGCACTGTGGAAAGACTCCCCATTTCATCATCATTTCCTCCCCATTCATCATCATCGCCTCCCCATCATCATTGCCTCCCCATCATCAGTATCATTGCCTCCATCATCATCATCATTGTCTGACCATCATCTTTGGCTCCCCATCATCATCATTGCTGCCCTTCATCATTGGCTCCCATCATCATCGCCTCCCCATTTATCATAATTGCCTGCCCATCATCATTGTCTCCCATCTTCATCATTGCCTTCCATCATCATTGGCTCCCATCATCATCATCATTGCCTGCCCATCATCATTGGCTTTTCCATCATCATCTCCTCCCCATCATCTCCATCATTGCCTGCCCATCATCATTGTCTCCCCATATCATGATCATTGCCTGCTCATCATCATTGGCTCCCCATCATCATCGCCTCCCCATCATCATCATCATCATTGCCTGCCCATCATCATTCGCCTCCCCATCAAACATCATCTTTGCTGCCCATCATTTATTGGCTCCCCATCATATCGTTGCCTCCTCACCACCATCACTGCCTCACCCCATCACCATCACACATACAGCACCACACACAGACAGCATCGCAGCACTCTCTCACATTAACACATGCAGGCAGACCACACACACACACACCACACACACAAACACACACACTGATACACACAGACACATACACCTCACATCTCACCTGTATACATGGCTCCGCTCCCCCTCCCATCCTGTATATATGGGCTCCGCTCCCATTTCCCCCCATCCTGTATATATGGCTCCGCTCCCCCTCCCATCTGTATACATGGTTCCGCTCCCATCCTCCCTTCCTGTATATATGGCTCCGCCCCCCCCCATCCTGTATACATGGCTCCGCTCCCCCTCCCATCCTGTATAAATGGCTCCGCTCCCAATCCTCCCATTCCCGTATATATGGCTCCGCTCCCCCTCCCATCCTGTATACATGGCTCCGCTCCCCCTCCATCCTGTATACATGGCTCCACTCCCATCCTCCATCCTGTATATATGGCTCCGCTCCATCCTCCCATCCTGTATACATGGCTCCGCTCCCATCCTCCCATCCTGTATATATGGCTCCGCTCCCATCCTCCCATCCTGTATATATGGCTCCGCTCCCCTCCCATCCTGTATACATGGCTCCGCTCCACCCTCCCATCTAGTATATTGGCTTAGCTCCCACCCTCCCATCCTGTATATATGGCTCTGCTCCCCCTACCATCTTGTATACATGGCTCCGCTCCCATCCTCTATATATGGCTCCGCTCCCATCCTGTATACATGGCTCCGCTCCCATCCTCCCATCCTGTATATATGGCTCCACTCCCATCCTCCCATCCTGTATATATGGCTCCGCCTCCCCTACCATCTTGTATACATGGCTCCGCTCCCATCCTCCCATCCTGTATATATGGCTCCGCTCCCATCCTCCCATCCTGTATATATGACTCCGCTCCCCCTCCCATCCTGTATATATGGCTCCGCTCCTATCCTCCCATCCTGTATACATGGCTCCGCTCCCATCCTCCCATCCTGTATATTTGGCTCCGCTCCCCCTCCCATCCTGTATACATGGCTCCGCTCCCCCCTCCCATCCTGTATACATGGCTCCGCTCCCCCTCCCATCCCGTATACATGGCTCTGCTCCCTCGTCCCCCCCATCATACTTACCCTCCTCGCTCCGTCGCTGCAGGTCCCTGCGTCCCTGTCGGCCGCGTCAGCTTCCTCCTGTGCGCAGCGGTGACGTAATACCACTCATTAAGGGCATGAATATGGACGCCACGCCTATGGGAGTGGCGTCACATCCATATTCATTACCTTAATGAGCGGTACTACGTCACCGCTGCGCACAGGAGGAAGTTGACACGGCCGACAGGGACGCAGCGACGGAAGGTAAGTATGGATGTCTTCTTGAAGCCGGCAGCTGCAGCTGTCACTACAGTGCTGCAGCCGCCGGCTCCTTTAAGCGACCCTGTGTTTTAGTCGTTCGACCCCCGCCGGGGTCGCGACCCACAGGTTGAGAACCGCTGATCTACGGACTTATGTACCCCACAGCAGAGAGAAAAGAATCATTTAATATTAAAACAATGTATAAAGCTTTATTATAGTAGTTTTTAAAACACAGAACAAGGCACATAAACAATTAGTAACAAAGCGTCCAGTAGGGCGCGGTGGGCCAACCCTAGAACAGTGTACTCCCACAGATAATTTATAAGAATTTTTGTGAAAATAGTTAAGTATATAGCAAGGTCAACGCGGAAACAATCTCTATCACGTGCATAATGATCATAAATATTAATGAGATATAATCAATAAATGAAGTTAAATACTCTTGCAATCCTCACTGTTATAATTTGAGATCATTAAGGTAGTCGCATAACAACATGTTTAGGTATGGTGCAAAGGTAAAATGTACCTATGTATAATCAGAGCCTAAATTTAACTTATTTCAAGATCTAATGATGTATCATAAGACTAATGAAACATATATAGTGATAGTGTATCTCAAGGACTCCTCCTCTCCACCCCATCCTCACCCAGATATGCCTCCAGAAGAAGCTCCGTGCGAAACGCGCGTCAGAGTGGAGGAAGGGGGGGTCCTGACCCTTTCTGACTCCTTATCCTGTGGCCTGCTGATCACCTTATTAAGATATAGTGCTATATATTGCTTATAAACGCTTTCTGCCGCTTACCTCGCTGTATGCTCATTATCTTGAGATACACTATAACTGTATATGTTTCATTAGTCTTATGATACATCATTAGATCTTGAAATAAGTTAAAAATTTAGGCTCTGATTATATATAGGCACATTTGGGATGATTTAGTGAATCCTGCTTTGAGCAGGGGGTTGGACCAGATGACCCAGGAGGTCCCTTCCAACTCTACCATTCTATGATTCTATGATTTTACCTTTGCACCATAACTCGCTGCCACCACCAGAGCTGCCGCCTCGCCGCCACCACTACCAGAGCTGCTGCCACCACCAGAGCTGCCGCACCCCCCCGACCTTCTGTTTTTTCCCATTATCCCGTAGAATGTAAGTCCGCAAGGACAGGGTCCTCTCCCTCTGTACCAGTCTGTCATTGTAAATTTGTTTACTGTAAACGATATCTATAACTTTGTATGTAACCCCTTCTCATGTACAGCACCATGGAATTAATGGCGCTATATAAATAAATAATAATAATAATAACTATACATGTTGTTATGCGACCACCTTAATGATCTCAAAGTATAACAGTGAGGATTGCAAGAGTATTTAACTTCATTTATTGATTATATCTCAATAATATTTATGATAATTATGCACGTGATAGAGATTGTTTTCGCGTTGACCTTGCTATATACTTAACTATTTTCACAATAATTCTTATGTGAAGTTATAAATTAACTGTAAGAGTTTAGTATGTTAGGACACTTTGTTACTTATTGTTTATGGGCCTTGTTCTGTGTTTTAAAAACTACTACAATAAAGCTTTATACATTGTTTTAATATTAAATGGTTCTCTTCTCTCGGCTGTGGAGTACGTAAGTCCGTAGTTGGTTGCATACAATTGACCTCTGTCTGAACGTCATCACAGTACTGCTAAGAGAATCCCCTTCGTACATACTGTACCTTCCACCCTTTCGTATACAAATGACATAAACACATCCGCAGGCATTGGTCCTCGTTACATCGGGTCTACCCACACATTCCTGAGTTCCAATTACCTTTTCTAGCTTGCTTCAGAAGACCAGCTAGCTTAAGCAACAAATTGGTAAGAGCCGATGAAGGTTTCACACACTGCACAGCAATAGTTTCTTAGTACCCAAAGAAAGGGCACTTTTCCATGCTTACGATGCGCACAATGCACTAATGTCCTTGGGGGGGATAAGATCTTCCATCTCCAGACAGGCTATTCCTTTGCAAGGATTGTTTTTATCTGTGAATCTAATAATGCCCATGCTGTAACGTTTACGTAAAGGAAACCGCAGACCGCATATCTCAATGTGACAGATGCACATTGTCTATCCTATACCACTTCCATTCAGTCGTTCAAACTTTTGCACAGATAAGAGATCAAGTTTTAGAACAGGTGCAGTACAAAGTAATATGAGAAGAGGTAATCGGATAAAACATCTTAAATACAAAGAGGCCTATTGTTTTCATTATCTCCAAACTTTAGAAGGACTTAATAGAAACTATGATGTAATAAGTATTATGATCTGCTACAAGCACTAAGGAAAGGTGGGAATTCTGTCCCTACAATAGGACTGAGCTGGATCCCTACGATGTAACGGGGAACCTGATCCTGCGACCAGACCCGCTAAAGTCGTCAGCTAGTCTGAACGAAGACCTATAGTTGCGAGGGAGGAATCCCTACAAGATCTAGGGACTGGGTGAAAAGGTGGACACCTCCTAACAGAAAGTGTAGCAGGGAAAATAAAACAGAAAACAAATACTAAGAGATCCTAAGATCAAACAAAACTGACAGAGTAAGGCACCTAAGCACCCGGCTAGCTTAAAGGTACTGCCACACTAAGCTATCCCGCTAGCGATCTCGTTAGCGTTGCATACTAATGAGATCGCTAGCGGGATTGTTTCTATATCGCTAAATGCTGCCGCATTTAGCGATATAGTTAACGACGCTATCGCCGTTAGCGATCTTCTTAACGACTTTAGCGGTACAAAAGTACCGCTAAATCGCTAAGAAAAGGTGCCACACAGCGATAAGATACTTACCCAGCGGGAGCGCCGACGAGAAAATAGGGTCCGGAACGATTCCAGCGACGAGCGAGATCACAGCAGGAAGCTCGTCGCTGGAAGCTGCCGCACTGAACAATATCGCTAACGGGATCGCTAAATAGTGACGTTTTTTAGCGATCCCGTTAGCGATATTGTTTAGTGTGGCATACCCTTTAGAGTAGATAATACAATGAAGTCCAGCAAAGCCAGAAGGGCGGAGCCAGACTAAATAGGGAAAAAAGGTCATGTGACCAGCAAACTGAAACAAAACCTAACAAGAGGGTTCTAACAATAAGTTTCTATTAACTCTCTTTTTCCCTCTTCCTTCTTGGTCCTCTAATGCAGAAGCGATAACAATGCTTCTTCCGAAGGGTATTTATACTTTTGCTTTTTATCCCTTCTTTTGCATTACAGATTGTCACATTTTATTTACATCTTATATATCCACGCTTGTTTGTCTATATTTTTTAATTTATTTTTCCATTCCCATTCTGTCATGGCTCTGGACTGGATGTCCAGCCCCGTCCTCGTCAGGTCAGGGTTAATGTGAGTCTGCCTTTCTCTGGTTCTGGGGCTGCTATTTAATGCTGGATGTTCCTGGGTCTGGTGTCGGTGATACTTCTGTGTACTCGGTTAGTGGTTGCTGACCCAGGTTACTCCTCCGTAATCATTGTGCTTCTGTGCGTGTGTGCTCTGTTGTGTATGACCCGGTTTTGTCCACTGACTTCTGTCTCTGTTTTCTGCTTAGTACTGACCTGTTGGTCCTGGTTCTCTGATCCCTTGGCTCGTCTCGGTTTACTCTTCTGTCTTGTACCTTGCTCTCGTCTGGCTTTTGACCCTCGGCTCCCCATTGACCATGTTATTATTCTGTGCCCTGTGCTCCGCGTCCTCGGCTTATTCTCTGTCCTCAAGCGCGGTGGCTCAGCCCCCCCTGTGATCACATGACTGCCTAGCCTCAGGTCCTGTGCACTCCGCGTGCCTTGGTGTCAGGTCCAGTGCACACTGCGTTCCTAGCTCTCTGCACTCCAAGCTCACGGTCTCTTGCCCCTGCTTGCGCCATATAGGCTCTCCGCAGTGACACTTAAGGAGTGTCATCACACATTCATTATGCCCTTCTTCCTACCTTTTTCCCTCCTTTCCCCTTTGTTCCCCTTTTTTCTTTTCTTCTGTTTTACTCTATATTTCTGCTCCTTCTTTTGCCTTTTCAATTTGTATTCACTAAGTTGTTTGATTCCTTTATTTCTCTTTCTCTTTCAATCCCTTTTACATTGTAGCTTACCACTGAAACCTTCAACCATTCATCCCTTCTACTTTGACAGCAACGTACTCCCTTACACGTCACTTCCAGTTATATCTGCTGATGTCATCGCAGTCTTCAACTTTTCAGCGACTCTTCTATTGTGAAGTTTGCGGTCCACACCACACCTATGTCATGCACCGAAAACAGCAATCATACCAGGCTATTTATTCCCTCTGGTGTCCTATTTGTGAACATCACCCTGGTTATTCTCTGAACTCTGGTT
The DNA here is from genome assembly GCA_033576555.1 of Oophaga sylvatica. NCBI lineage: Eukaryota > Metazoa > Chordata > Amphibia > Anura > Dendrobatidae > Oophaga > Oophaga sylvatica. The sequence goes on along the minus strand of JARQOD010000003.1, from coordinate 518,608,745 downwards.
ATTAGTAACTACAATATGTGACTACACTTATTGACTTATACTGTCATGTGAGCTATACTGTGATAGAGATCACTATTTGTGCATCTTACATACAGTGGGTATGGAAAGTATTCAGACACCTTTAAATTTTTCACTCTGTTTCATTGCAGCCATTTGGTAAATTCAAAAAAGTTAATTTTTTTATCATTAATGTACACTCTGTACCCCATCTTGACTGAAAAAAAAACCAGAAATGTTTGCAAATTTATTAAAAAAGAAAAACTGAAATATCACATAGTCATAAATATTCAGACCCTTAGCTCAGTATTGCGTAGAAGCACCCGTTTGAGCTAGTACAGCCATGAGTCTTCTTGGGAAGTTTTTCACAGCTGGATTTGGGGATCCTCTGCCATTCTTCCTTGCGGATGCCCTCCAGCTCTGTCAGGTTGGATGGTGAACGTTGGTGGACAGCGATTTTCAGGTCTTTCCAGAGGAGCTCAATTGGGTTTAGGTCAGGGGTCTGGCTGGGTCAGTCAAGAATGGTCACAGAGTTGTTCTGAAGCCACTACTTTGTTATTTTAGCTGTGTGTTTAGGGTCATTGTCTTGTTAGAAGGTGAACCTTCGGCCAAGTCTGAGGTCCAGAGCACTCTGGAAGAGATTTTCATCCAAGATATCTCTGTACTTGGCCGCATTCATGTTTCCTTCAATTGCAACCAGTCGTCCTGTACCTGCAGCTGAAAAACACCCCCATAGCATGATGCTGCCACCACCTTGTTTCACTGTTGGGATTGTATTTTGCAGGTGATGAGCAGTGCCTGGTTTTCTCCACACATACAGCTTAGAATTATCACCAAAAAGTTCTATATTCATCTCATCAGACCAGAGAATCTTATTTCTCATAGTCTGGGAGTCCTTTGTGTGTTTTTTAGCAAAGTCTATGCGGGCTTTCATATGTCTTGCACTGAGGAGAGGCATCCGTTGGGCCACTCTGCCACAAAGGCCCCACTGGTGGAGGTCTGCAGTAATAGTTGACTTTGTGGAACTTTCTCCCATCTCCCTACTGCATCTGTGGAGCTCAGCTACAGTGATCTTGATCTTGGTGTTCTTCTTTACCTCTCTCACCAAGGCTCTTCTCCCACGATTGCTCAGTTTTGCTGGATGGCCAGGTCTAGGAAGACTTCTGGTGCTCCCAAACTTCTTCCATTAAGTACTGCAGAAATTCTTTTGTAACCTTGGCCAGATCTGTGCCTTGCCACAATTCGGTCTCTGAGCTCCTTGGCCAATTCCTTTGACCACATGATTCTCATTTGGTCTGACATGCACTGTGAGCTGTGAGGTATTATATAGACAGGTGTGTGCCTTTACAAGTCCTATCAGTTTAATTAAACACAGCTGGACTCCAATGAAGGAGTAGAAACATCTCAAGGAGGATCACAAGGAAATGGACAGCATGTGACTTAAAAATGAGTGTCTGAGCAAAGGGTCTGAATACTTATGACCATGTGATATTTCAGTTTTTCTTTTTTACATTTCTGTTTTTTTCAGTCAAAGATGTTTTGAATTTACCAAATGGCTGCAATGAAACAAAGAGTGAAAAATTTAAAGGTGTCTGAATACTTTCCGTACCCACTTTATGTCTCGAATATTGCCCAGTATCTAAGGGGTATCATTTCTCCTTGTGGAGAGTGACAAGCCAGGCCTGGCAAAATATATATGCACATTTCCTCTTTAGAGAGGAAGAGGGCTAGAATTTTTATGCCTCCCATTGGAAGTAGAAATCCTAAAAGTCAATATCGACCCTTGCATATGACTTGGGATAAAAGCCAAACCAGAATCTCAATTTGCAGACACAGTGTTTCAGGGTATTGCCCCTCATCAAAGCAAAGTATGAGATCTGATTTGACTAGGTGAGATGCTTAAGGCTGGATCTAAGGGGTAATGTTTCTCATTGTGGAGCGTGACAAGCTAGGCCTGCATGTCATTGTGGCGAAACTTATATGCCATGAATGCACCTCTAGGAAATTAAATATGTAAATTTCCTCTTCAGAAAGGAACAGGCTAGAACGCTAGTGCCACCTATTGGAAGTAGCAATCCTAAAAGTCAATATTGACCCTTTGACGAGTCTTGCCATGTAGAAATAAAAGCAAAGCCAGAATCTTAATTTGTAGACACAGTGTTGCCTGTTGTGAATTCTCTGGATTCTGAGTTGGGGCTCCCTCTGGTGGCTGTTGATATTAATAAACCTGTCTTGACTGACAGAGGCCCTTCAGCTGAGGATTCAGCTGCGGACGATTGGCAATCAGGGAGTGATGACTGGGGAGATTTAAAGGAGTGACTTTCCCATGATCCTCGCCAGTGATTAGTTGTCTCTTCCTGGTCCAGTTTGGAAGTCAGCTTGCTGCAGTCTCCTGCAACTTTCAGATAAGATATTTCTTGCTTGTTTCTGTGGTTTTGTTTTCTTTTGTTTTTCTGCCTTCTGAGTGAGGTCAGCCGGGTCCCCTGCTGGGCCTGCGCTGGTCTCTGTTATTTCAGTTATCTCGGTTCATTTTTTCAGTCCCTGTTATTTCAGTGGCTGCTGGGTAGCTACCTGTTCACATCAGAGTTCTGATATAGCGGGGAGAGATCGTGTGGTCTCAGTAATTTTTGGAATCAGAAGTATTGGAATTTTTCCTAAGGTTTTGCTGGATTGCAGAAAGTATTCTTTCCTGTCCTATCTAGACATTTTTGGGCCCCAGCGTTTGCTTACTCTATTTTCTGCCTGCGTTTGTATTTCATCTTGTCTCACCGCCAATATATGTGTGGGGGCTACCTATTCCTTTGGGGCGCTACTCAGGGGCAGTTAGCTTTCCCTTTTTATCTCTAGGCTTTGCTAACTCTCCAGCTGTGTCGAGGCGTCTAGGTCATCATAGTTACGTCCCACGGCTGCTTCTAGTTGTGCGGTTAGTTTAGTGGTCTGCAATCCATTAGTTACCAACCTCTCTGGGTGACTGGCTGCCTTTGCTATTTTTGTTACTGTCCTCCTCGGCTACCATATCATAACAGTTACCTCTTCCTCTCTGAAGAGGCAATTTGGATATTTAACTTCCAAGAGGAAATATTTTGTAGGGATTTGGCTCTTTGGTAGTTGGCATTAGGCCTTAGGTTCCGCTCACACAGGCAATGCAGTTTTGGTCCAAACACATGCAGTTTTTATTGCTTTACACAGGTTGCACAGCACCAAAACAAGCTACTAAACATAAATCCCTAGCCTTGTCCAGGCGCTAACTAAATAAAACAGACCCTGGATACTCTTATGTAGCTGAGATAGCGTTATGTTATGTTTTGGTGGCTGAGGAGGCAGGAGCAGATAACCGCATAGGCAGCCAAACACCAGAGAGGTTGGAAACTAATAGGTTGCAGACCCCTAAACTAACCGCACAACTAGAAGCAGCTGTGGGACGTTCCTACAGTGCCCTAGACGCCTCGTCACAGACGGAGAGATTAGCTATCTCTGAAGATGGAAAGAGGAAAGCTAACTGCCGCGGAGGAGAGCCCCAAAAGAATAGGAAGCCCCCAAACATTTAATGGCGATTAGACAAGATGAAAACACGAACACAGACAGAAAATAGATTGAGCAAGCGTTGGGGCCCAAAACTGTCTAGATAGGACAGCACAGGAGAGAATACTGTCTGCAACCCAGAAAAACCCTAGGAAAAACTCCAACACTTCTGAATCCAAAAATACTGAGACCACACGGTCTCAACCACCTATATCAGATCTCTGGTGTGGACACGTAGCTACCCAGCAGTAAAATAACACAAGAACTGAGCAAATGAACAAATACAAAAAGCGAACGGAGACCAGCCCAAGCCCCCCCAAAGGGACCCGGCTGAAGTCAAAAAGCAATGCAGCAAAAAAGCAAGGAAAATCAAATCACAGTAAAAAAAACTGAAAGTGACTTATCTGAATGCAAGCAGGAGACAGCAGAAAAGCAAGCTGAATTCCAACCTAGACCTGGAAGAACAATTGATCACCGGCAAGAACCATGGGAGGTCAGCTCACTTATATCAGGCCAGTCCGTACCACCTGATAACCAATCATCAGGTGATGGATTTTTGCTGCTCAACATAGGTTCAATACCCTCAGCAAACTCCGATGTCGTCTCCAACATGATCACAACAGTACCCCCCCTTGAGGGGTCACGAACCCTCACGTGTGCCACTAGGCCGATCAGGATGAGCTCGGTGATAGGCACGGACCAGTCTCTCAGCATGAATGTCAGAAGCAAACACCTAAGAATTGTCCTCCTGACCATAGCCTTTCAACTTCACCAGGTACTGGAGTCTCCGCCTAGCCAAACGAGAATCCAATATCTTCTCAACCACATACTCCAAATTGCCCTCAACCAAAACAAGATCAGGAGGCGCAGCCATAGGAACCACTGGCTCTACAAACCTCTTCAATAAAGATTTGTGGAATACGTTGTGAATCTTAAATGTTCCTGGAAGAAGCAAACGGAAGGAAACCGGATTAAGAATTTCCACAATCTTATAAGGTCCAACGAACCCTGGCTTAAATTTTGGAGACGCGACCCTCATAGGGATATTTTTTGAGGACAACCAAACCAAGTCACCCACTTTAAACTGGGGACCATCAGTCCTATGCCGGTTGGCAAACCGCTGGGCCTTCTCCTGAGAGAGACAACTTATCCACTACTTGATCCCAAATCTGCTGCATTCTCTCCACAATAGAGTCAACACCCGACAGACAGAAGCCTCCACCTGCCCTGAAGAAAATCGAGGATGAAACCCGAAATTGCAGAAAAATGGAGACATCAAGGTAGCAGAACTAGCCCTATTATTCAAAGCAAACTCCGCCAAAGGCAGAAAAGAGACCCAGTCATCTTGATCTGCAGACACAAAACATCTCAAATAAGTCTCCAAGGTCTGGTTTGCTCTCTCAGTTTGTCCATTGGTCTGAGGGTGGAACGCAGAGGAAAAAGACAGCTGAACTCCCAGTTTGGAACAAAATGTCCTCCAAAATCTGGAAACAAACTGGACTCCTCTGTCAGACACAATGTTCTCTGGAATGCTGTGCAACCGAACCACCTGTTGAAAAAATAAGGGCACCAACTCGGGGGAGGATGGCAACTTAGGTAGTGGCACAAGATGTATCATCTTGGAAAATCTATCACAGATTACACAAATAACGGTCATTCTCTGAGAGACATGGAGGTCGGAAATAAAATCCATAGAGATATGGGTCTATGGCCTCTTGGGCACAGGCAATGGCATTAACAAACCACTAGAGCGAGAGCAAGGTTTGGACCGAGAACAAGTTCCACAGGACTGCACAAAGTCCCTGACGTCACGAGACAAAGTGGGCCACCAAAAGGACCGACTCACCAAATCTCTGGTACCAAAAATACCAGGATGGCCAGCCAACGTGGAGCAATGAATCTCAGACATCACATTCTTCCTCCACTGGTCTGGGACAAACAATTTTCTAACAGGGCAGCGTTCAGGTTTATCCTCCTGAAATTGCTCCAGGGCCAGTCTCAAATCGGGCGAGATAGCGGAAAGAACTACACCCTCCTTCAGAATAACAGCGGGCTCAGTTACCTCAGGAGAATCCGCAAAGAAACTCCTCGTGAGAGCATCCGCCTTAACATTTTTAGTGCCCGGGAGAAAAGAGACCACAAAATTAAAACGTGTGCAAAAAACAAGGCCCACCTGGCCTGTCTAGGATTAAGTCGCTTGGCCAATTCAAGATAAACCAGGTTCTTGTGATCCGTGAGGACCACCACCTGATGTTTGGCTCCTTCCAGCCAATGTCTCCACTCTTCAAAGGCCCACTTCATAGCCAATAACTCCCGATTTCCCACATCATAATTACGTTCCGCTGGGGAAAATTTTCGAGAGAAAAAGGCACAAGGGTTACTCTTAGAAGTCTCCGGATCCCTTTGGGACAAAACGGCTCCTGCACCAATCTCAGAAGCATCAAGCTCCACCTGAAATGGTAGAGAAACATCAGGTTGCCGTAGAACAGGAGCAGAAGTGAATCTCCGCTTAAGCTCCTGAAATGCAGAAACTGCCTCAGGAGACCAATTCACTACATCAGAACCCTTTTTGGCCAAATCAGTCAGTGGTTTCGCAATAGTAGAGAAGTTACCTATAAATTTACGATAAAAATTAGCAAAACCCAAAAATCTATGAAGAGCCTTCAATGTAGTGGGCTGAACCAAATCACAAATGGCCTGAAGTTTGACCGGGTCCATTTCAATAACAGACGGAGACAAAATGAATCCCAGGAATGAAACCTTCTGTACGCCAAAAAGACATTTTGATCCCTTCACATACAATGCATTTTCTCTCAAAATCCGGAACACAGACCGAACATGTACCACATGAGAATCCCAGTCATTGGAAAAAATCAAGATATCGTCCAAATAAACGATCAGAAATTTATCCACGAAATCCCGGAAAATATCGTTCATAAAGGATTGGATGACGGAAGGGTCATTAGTGAGCCCAAAAGGCATCACTAGGTACTCAAAATGCCCCTCTGGGGTATTAAACGTCGTCTTCCATTCATCACCGTGCTTAATGCGAATAAGATTATACGCCCCCCTGAGGTCAAGCTTGGTAAACCAACTAGCACCTTTCACTCTGGAAATTAGGTCAGAAAAAGCGAACGGAGACCAGCCCAAGCCCCCCAAAGGGGACCCGGCTGAAGTCAAAAATCAATGCAGCAAAAAAGCAAGGAAAATCAAACCACGGTAAAAAAAAACTGAAAGTGACTTATCTGAATGCAAGCAGGAGACAGCAGAAAAGCAAGCTGAATTCCAACCTAGACCTGGAAGAACAATTAATCACCGGCAAGAACCATAGGAGGTCAGCTCACTTATATCAGGCCAGTCCGTAACACCTGATAACCAATCATCAGTTACAGGTGGTGGATTTTTGCTGTTCAACATAGGTTCAATACCCTCAGCAACCACCAGAGGGAGCTTCAGCTCCGAAGTCGTCTCCAACATGTTCACAACAGCTCTAGCTCGTTCAAACCAAATGGCTATTGTCCATAGAAACCACTGATACTTGCAGTTCTGTGCACACGACCTTCTCAGAGTGATTCTGGATTGTCTCTCAGCTACAAGACATAGCCAGTCTGGTCAACTTATATGCAGGGACAGCAAGGTGATCTTATCAGAACCTGTAGAGCTAGGATTTAACCCTAGTCTACCTGGCTTTGCTACATACTAACTTCGTCCAAATCCAGGTTTGGGCACCATCTTACAACACAAAGCTTACAGGGCTTTAAATTGACCTGAACGTGATGACACATTAGGGTGACCTAATCACTCCAAGAATCTGCCCCTTATTTTTGGGTACAGATTTTGGGAAGACGGTAAAGTTTCTGCCACTTTGATACCCACCATGTTGGCTTCTGACAGGGTCCTGGTTTTTAGCAGCTTGCCATAATATTTGGGAACAGACTTCCTTTTCCCTGGTCGGTATACTTTATAGTTAACCAATCCTACCTTTTCCACAACCCTAACGGACCCCTGGGTAAGGAACTTAATCTCCCCTGTGGGCACTATCACAAGTACCCGGTCCCCAGGTTTAAAATTTTCTCCCTCGAGTTGACCCATTATACCTCCCTGGATTTTTCCTCTTGGGCTTTGAGGATGCGATCTTTTACCTCTCCTTTCACCTTGGTCCCATGACACAGCAGGTCATTATGCCTTGCCTCTTGCAGAAACCGAGGGCTCTCTTCTCCTGGGGAACCGCATTTACATTTTCCAGAGTACCTTTTACTGTTAAGTCTCTGAGCGGAGCAGTCCCAAAGTTGTCCCGAGACTCCTCCAGGTCAAGGATATTGTCTTCAGGGTATGCTTCCCCATCCTCCTTTCTAGCCCATACAGTGAACGGAAATTCACAGTTTACATCATGTGACTTTGATATCATAGCCGACTCCTGGTGGCCTGCTGGACTACTGGGTTCTACAGATTTAGCCCATAAGTCCCAGAACAAAGGAAAATTTTGACAGATAACAATAGCATGCAATAAGTCCTTGATCACTCCCACTTGGTGGGACATGGAACCACAATCTGTGCACATGTCGACCTTGGCCATGGGATGGTTCTTGGCGTCTCCATGGATACACCTTACACCTACCCCCTTCCTAAGGACTAGCACATGCGCAAGTGTGGCCCTTGCCAGTGTCACCAAACTCCCTGAGTCCAAAGGTCCCATCAATTAATCACCGTTCAGTTACCTTGCATTCCTGAGGCCCCTGCAATAGGATGAGGAACAGCCCTGCAAGCAGGGCAGGCAAAGTAGGAGTAGCGCCGGTCTACGCTACAGTTCATTGCTTCGAGGTCAAGGTACAAATGCTGATATACAATCTGGGACTCAACACCTCCAACAGATAATGGTACAAGATGTAACCTGTAAACCCATCTCTGATCCCTCATGGGTCTTTGTGCGCCCCTCAGACACGGCCTTGGGCCTCCCAGAACTGGGACATTAGGCTACCTTGATTGCTCGGGGAGTTCTCCATAGGCAAATATCTTTCCACAGGGCTCACAATGTCATTTGCATTCTGTGGATCTCCTTGGGATACCCAGTTTTGCATGGGTTTCGGAAGTGAGTCGATAAATCGGTCCACTACCACTCTTTCCACCATCTGTGCTGGAGTGCAGCCATTTTTGCATCAGGCGTAACAGATTGAATATCTGGGACCTGGGATGTTTGTCACTTTGGCATTGCCAGAGGTGCACCCATTGTGTCCGGATTGCCATAATCTTCGCCTTTAGACGAGCTCTGAGTATGCTTTCTGCGGTTCTCGCGTATTGTGTGGAGCTAGGACCTCTGATTGCTCTAGGGACAGTTTCTCTTTATCTGCCACGCCCTCAAACACAGTCAGGAATGCCTCAACATCATCCTCCAGAGTCATCATCTGTACGGTCTCCTGTACCATTCACCTAACCCCGATACCTTCACTTTGGCTGGTGGGTGATGCCATCTCCCTGGCGCGCACAGTTTCTGTCAGGAGAGCCTTATGCAGCTCATGCTGCTGCTGAACGTGCTGTAATTGCTGCTGATGCTGAAACTGCTGCAAAAGCTGGTTCTTTAACCCCTGCTGTTGTTGATACTGCTGGATCAGGAGTTTGTTAGTTTGCTGTTGGGAATGCTGTTGCTGGACTAATTGCTTAACATGCTTTCAGACTGTGTTCGCAATGCTGTAGCTGCCTTTACCCAGGACATTCAATATTTACAATCCAATTACCTGTCCTCTCTGGGACTTCACATACGCATTACATCTACCAATTGTAGGGATTAGCTCTTAGCTTTTTGATACTTGGCTTTAGTCCCTAGGTAACTTTCGCTGATGGGAGGGGGGTACCATGATAATGTACTCAGGAGGCAGGGATTTCTTCCATCCACTGCCTTCCCCTGAGCCTGGAAGAAATAATTAACATAAAACATTATAAATGAATTTCTGAAGATCTACACCTCAGATATGAGGCATACAGGTAATACTGGTTTAACCATTTTATTACCTATATGCCCATAGTAATAGATCAAAATCGTCCATGGGTTGACAGATTTCCTTTAAAATCCTGCAGGGCATGCAGGGTCCCCGTGCTCACATCAACACATGTCCAGGCCCATTTTAAGATTGCCAATGACCATCTTGATGATCCAGACGAGGCACGGAAAAAAGTAATGTGGTCAGATGAAACCAAAATAGAACTTTTTTTTTATCAACTCCAACCGTCGTGATTGAAGGAAGAAGAAGTATAACCCAAAGAAAAGCATCCCAACCGTGAAGCATGGTGGGGGAAACATCATACTTTGGGGGTGCTTTTCTGCAAAGGGGACAGGACAACTGCCCTGTATTGAAGGGAGGATCAATAGGGTCATGTATCTCAAGATTTTGGCCAACTACCTCCTTCCCTCAGTAAGAGTATTGAAGATGGGTCTTGGCTGGGTCTTCCAACATGACAATTACCTGAAACACACAGCCAGGTAAACTAAGGAGTGTGCAAAAGGCAAGCACAAAAACAAAAAACAGAAAATATCTTATCTGAGAGCAGGAGAAGAGGCAAGACTCAGCAAGCTTCCAAGTGAACCAGGAAACAACGTTGAGACAAGAACAATTGATCACCGGCAACCATGATGGGGGGGAAACCTCCCTTATATCCAGCCAGTCCGTGATTCCTGATTGCCAATCCTCATTGAATGGTTCAGTACTGTTTGTAACCACCAGAGGGAGCTTCTGCTCAGAATTCATTTCTAAAACATTCATAACAGTACCCCCCTTTTGAGGAGGGGTCACCGAACCCTCATTTGTGCAACCAGGTCGGTCAGGATGAGCTCTGTGATACGCACGGATCAGTCTCCTAGCATGGATGTCTGAAGCAAACACCCAAGAATTGTCATCCTGACCATCACCTCTGGAGTTTCCGTCTAGAAAAACGAGAATCCAATATCTTCTCAACCACATACTCCAGATTGCCCTCAACCAAAACAGGGTCAGGGGGCGCAGCCATAGGAACCACTGGCTCGACAAACCTCTTTAATAAGGACTTGTGGAACACGTTATGGATCTTAAATGTCCCTGGAAGAAGTAAACGAAAGGAAACAGGATTAAGAATCTCCATGATCTTATAAGGTCCAATGAACCTAGGCTTAAACTTAGAAGATGCAACTCTCATAGGGATATTTCTTGAGGACAACCAGACCAAGTCCCCCACTTTAAAACCGAGGACCATCAGTCCTATGCCGGTTGACAAACCACTGGGCCTTCTCCTGAGAGAGGGACAACCTCTCCACTACCTGGTCCCAAATCTGCTGCATACGCTCCTCAACAGAGTCAACACCCGGACAGACAGAAGCCTCCGTCTGTCCCGAAGAAAATCGAGGGTGAAACCCAAAATTGCAGAAAAATGGAGACATCAAAGTGGCAGAGCTTGCCCTATTATTAAGAGCAAACTCAGCCAAAGGCAAAAAAGAGACCCAGTCATCTTGATCAGCAGACACAAAGCATCTCAGATAAGTCTCCAATGTCTGGTTTGTTCTCTCAGTTTGTCCATTGGTCTGAGGATGAAAAGTAGAGGAGAAATACAATTGAACACCAAGTTTAGAACAAAAAGTCCTCCAAAATCTGGAAACAAACTGGACTCCTCTGTCAGACACAATGTTCTCAGGAATGCAGCGTAGCCGAACCACGTGCTGAAGGAACAAAGGCACCAATTCGGAGGAGGAAGGCAACTTAGGTAATGGCACAAGATGTATCATCTTGGAAAACCTATCACAAATCACCCAGATAACGGTCATTCTCTGAGAAACAGGGAGGTCGGAAATAAAATCCATAGAGATATGGGTCCATGGTCTCTTGGGCACAGGCAATGGCATCAACAAACCACTAGAGCGAGAGCAAGGCTTGGAGCGAGAGCAAGTCCCACAGGACTGCACAAACTCCCTGGACGTCACGAGACAAAGTAGGCCACCAAAAGGACCGACTCACCAAGTCTCTGGTACCAAAAATTCCGGGATGACCGGCCAACGCGGAACAATGAATCTCAGACACCACACTCTTCTTCCACTGGTCTGGGACAAACAATTTCCCAACAGGGCCGCGCTCGGGTTTATCCTCCTGACACCCCTCCAGAGCCAGTCTCAGATTGGGCGAGATGGCGGAAAGAACCGCACCCTCTTTCAAATAACAGCAGGATCAGATAACTCGGGAGAGTCCGCAAGGAAACTCCTCGAGAGGGCATCCGCCTTAACATTCTTAGTGCCAGGAAGAAAGGAAACCACAAAATTAAAACGTGTGAAAAACAAGGCCCACCTGGCCTGTCTAGGATTAAGTCGCTTGGCTGATTCCAGATAAACCAGATTCTTATGGTCCGTGAGGACCACCACCTGATGTTTGGCTCCCTCCAGCCAATGTCTCCATTCTTCAAAAGCCCACTTCATGGCCAATAACTCCCGATTACCCACGTCATAATTGCGTTCAGTTGGAGAAAATTTTTGAGAGAAAAAAGCACAAGGGTTACTTTTAGAGGTCTCAGGATCTCTTTGGGTCAAAACGGCACCTGCCCCAATTTCAGGGGCATCAACCTCCACCTGAAATGGCAGAGAAACATCAGGCTGCCGTAGAACAGGAGCAGAAGTGAATCTCCGTTTAAGTTCCTGAAACGCAGAGACTGCCTCAGGAGGCCAATTCACCACATCAGAACCCTTTGGCCTGAACCTTGACCGGGTCCATTTCAATAACAGATGGAGACAAAATGAATCCCAGAAATGAGATCCTCTGTACGCCAAAAAGACACTTTAATCCCTTCACATACAGAGCATTCTCTCTCAAAATCTGGAACACAGTCCGAACATGTTTCACATGAAAGTCCCAGTCATTGGAAAAAATCAAGATATCATCCAAATAAACAATCAGAAATTTATCCACAAAATCCCTGAAAATATCATTCATGAAGGACTGGAAGACGGAAGGAGCATTAGTGAGCCCAAAGGGCATCACTAAGTACTCAAAATGCCCCTCTGGGGTATTAAACGCCGTCTTCCATTCATCCCCGTGCTTAATGCGAATAAGGTTATACGCCCCCCTGAGGTCAAGCTTGGTAAACCAAGTAGCACTTTTCACCCTGGAAAACAGGTCAGAAATCAAGGGTAACGGATATTGATATTTCACAGTGATATTGTTCAAGAGACGATAATCAATACACGGCCTTAATGAACCATCCTTTTTGGCCACAAAGAAAAAACCGGCACCCAAGGGTGAAGAGGATGGTCTGATATGACCCTTCTCCAATGACTCCTTGATATAAGACCGCATAGCGTCATGTTCAGGTACAGACAAGTTAAAAGGCGACTTTTAGGGAATTTACTACCAGGCACTAATTCAATAGTGCAGTCATAGCTCCTATAGGGGGGCAAGGATGCAGATTTACTTTCGCTAAACACATCAGAAAAATCAGTCAAAAAGTCAGGCACATCTTGAGCCTGGGGAGAGGCAGAAAAAACAGGAGTGTTGGCATTAACACATTGGCAGCCCCAACTGGTTACAGACACAGATTTCCAATCCAAAACAGGATTATGAGACTGCAACCAAGGGAAACCTAGTACAATAATGTCATGCAGATTATACAGCACCAAAAATTTGCAACTCTCCTGATGATCAGGTTCAACCCTCATTATCACCTGTGTAGAGAACTGGGGTTTATTCTCAGCCAAAGGGGTAGAATCAATCCCCAGTAGGGGAATAGACTTCCGTAGGGGTATCAAGGGAAACCTACAACGTTTAGCAAAATCAAAATCCATCAGATTAATAGCTGCTCCCGAATCAACAAAAGCCTGAGCAGAAAATGTGGACAGGGAGCAAATCAGGCTAACAGTCAACAGAAATTTAGTCTGAACACTACCCAAGACAACTGAGCGTGCAAAACGTCTTCTCCGCTTAGGGCAGACTGAAATAGCATGAGAGGCATCACCACAGTAGAAACATAACCCATTGCGTTTTCGAAACTCATGACGCTGTGCCCCAGAAGCCACTCTATCACACTGCATGGGTTCAGAAGCAGGTTCACAAGGCAACACTATACCACGCATACCTCTACGCTCACGCAAACGTCTGTCAATTTGAATCGCCAATGACATAGAATCATTGAGACCAGAGGGAGCAGGAAAACCCACCATAACATCTTTTACATTCTCTGACAGACCCTTCCGAAAAAGGGCTGCCAAAGCATCATCATTCCATTTGGTCAGATCTGCCCACTTTCGGAATTTCTGACAGTACAACTCAGCGTCCTCAAGCCCCTGATTTAATGCCAACAAGGTTTTTTCAGCTTGATCAGTGACATTAGGTTCATCGTACAATAACCCCAGAGCCAGAAAAAATGCATCAACATTACTCAAAACAGGGTCCCCAGTTGTCAGGGAAAAAGCCCAATCCTGAGGATCGCCGTGCAGGAGAGAGATGACAATTTGAACCTACTGTGCTGCGTTCCCTGAGGACTTAGGTTTTAAGGCAAAAACAACTTAAAGTTATTTTTGAAATTCAGAAATTTAGCTTGATCCCCCAAAAACAAATCTGGCATGGGGATACTAGGTTCCACAACCGGCAACCCTGCAAGATAGGTAGCAATACTCCGAACTTCAGTGGCAAGCTGATCCACACGGCCAGACAACTGTGCAAATTCCATTGAGAGAAAAAAAAATCCTCCTCAGCACCCAGAGAAAAAGAGGGAAAAAAAATGCAACAACAGAAAAAAAAATAAAAATCTCTGACAACTCTGACAACTTTCTTCTTTCCACACTTTTTTTTCCCTTCTGTGAGTACCATATAATATTCAGTTTGGCCGGTGATACTGTTATGTTTTGGTAGCTGAGGAAAGCAGGCAAAAACGGCAATACACCAGAGAGGTTGGAATCTACTGGATTGCAGTACCCTGACTAACCACCACAACTAAAGGCAGCCGTGGAGCTGTAATGTATGTACTACAGTTCATATAGCGTCTTGTGCTTGGGTGCGATGAAAATACATGAGACACAGGTTTGATATAGAAAGTCTTGTATTACTTCATACAAGTTGGCAAAAATAGTCACACAGTTTGCAGACACAGAAGCAGGAGACACAGCAGGCCAGAGTAATCTAAGCTCAGCAATCACTCTCCACAACAGGTTCAGGATCTTCTTCTCTGTTACCGTAAGTCCATGCAAACGTGGGTCTTTCAAAGAGCAGGGTTCAGAGTCCACAAGTGCTTCAGAGTTCCTCAGTAGGAATAGCTGGAGTACAAGGTCCAAGGCTTACAGGAGTCAAGTCACAGGTTCACTGCAGGCTAGATTCTGAAGCACTGATTGCTCAGCTGTGGCTGCTTAAGAAGCAAAAGGAGAGAATCAGGGCGGGAACATGCAAGCTGGAAACTCCATTTTGACTGAGGGCAAGATAGCTGCAGCAAGACAGAAAGTAAAATGGCTGACGAACAAACTGAGTTTCAGAAATATATACATAGAACCTTACATTACTCCCCTCTTAGGGACAACCTCCGGATGACCTCAGGCCAGGCTTGTGTGGTTACCTCTGATGAAACTGACGGAGCAAGCGAGGAGCATTAACGTTATTGACTGGTTCCCATGAGTTGTCCTCCACTGGGTAGCCCTGCCATTTAATCAGATATTGTAACTGATTTCTATACAACCTGGAATCTAAAATCCTTTCCACCACAAATTCTTCCTGACCATCGACTAGCACTGGGTCAGGGCAAGGAGAAGAACGTCCAGGAAACGTATTGGGTGTCGCAGCCTTTAGTAGGGATACATGAAAGACAGGGTGAATTCTCATAGTTCTGGGCAGTTGAAGACGACAAGCAACGGCACTTATAATTTTACTGATTTTATAGGGTCCAATGTACTTATGTCCCAACTTAGACGATGGAATCCTTAACTTAAGATTTCTGGTTGACAGCCAGACCAAGTCTCCTACCTTGAAAGCTGGTGCAGGTTTACGAAATTTATCTGCTGCTTTCTTGTACCTTTCCTGAGCCGATTCCAGATTCTCCTTTAGAAGATCCATATTCTTCTGTAAAGACGTGATTCTTTCAGCCACTGCTGGTAAAGGCGTTTCTATGGGAAATCGTGGTAGAATGTTAGGATGATAACCTAGATTAGAGTAAAAAGGAGACTGCTTAGTGGAGGCACTCTGAGAGTTGTTATACGAGAACTCAGCTAATGGAAGTAGATCCACCCAATCATCCTGTAGGTGGCAGATAAAGCAGCGGAGATACTGCTCCAGGGTTTGATTGGTTCGTTCGGTCTGTCCATTAGTCTGGGGATGAAAAGCAGAAGAAAGGTTTACTTTAATGTCCAATGCTGCACAGAAATTTTGCCAAAACCTAGAAGTGAATTGCACCCCTCGATCCGAAATAACCTCATCCGGTACTCCATGTAAGCGAAACACATCTTTAAACATCAAATCTGATGTCTGTTTTGCAGTGGGTAAGCCGACACAAGGGATAAAATGAGCTGCCTTTGTTAGATGGTCAACCACCACTAGAATGGTGTTCTTCCCTTGAGAGGTTGGTAACTCCACAATGAAGTCCATAGAAATGGATCCCCACGGGCGGGACGGGGGGGGAAGAGGCTGTAACAGACCAGTTGGTGAGGAGCGAGGTGTTTTGCATCTTGCACAGACTTCACATGACGTGACATAGTTTAAAACATCCTTCCTGCAAGTGGGCCACCAAAAGAAACGAGAGAGAAATTCCTGTGTCTTTAGAATTCCTCTATGCCCAGCTATCTTGGAATCGTGAATGAGTTGCAATACTCTCAATCTGACTGTTTTAGGAATATACAGGCGTTGTCCCTGAATCCACACACCATTCTTAAAGACAAGACTTACGTCCCTTGGGGGTTGTGCCAAAAAGGAATCCGCATGGTATGCTTCCTTGATGTCCTTAAGTAGGTCTTGATTATGAATTACTCCTAATAATCTAGAGTCAGGAAGAATAGTCTTAGGAGGAGTAATTGGACGTGTCTCTGCTGAGTAAATCCTAGAGAGTGCATCAGCCTTTCCATTGCGCGATCCTGGTCTATAAGAAATGATAAAATTAAATTGGTTTAAGAAAAGATTCCAGCGAGCCTGGCGAGGAGTCAGGCACTTAGCCGACCTGATAAACTCAAGGTTACGATGGTCTGTCAGGACGACTATTTGCTGTGCAGCTCCCTGAAGAAGGTGTCTCCATTCTTTGAAGGCGGCAATAATGGCCAACAACTCTCTATTGCCCACATCGTAGTTCCTCTCAGCCGAAGACAACTGCTGGGAAAAGAAGGCACAGGGATGCAAGACATTCTTCTCACCTGTTCTCTGAGAGAGTATAGCTCCAACGGCACAGTCTGAAGCATCCACCTCTATTATGAAGGCAAGCTCGGGGTTGGGATGTACTAGGATAGGTGCAGTGGTAAATTTATCTTTTAGACGGGAAAATGCTTCCTGGGCTTGGGGAGTCCAGGAGAACCTAGACTCTTTCCGGGTAAGTTGGGTGATAGGTGACACTACCTCAGAGAAATTTCTAATGAAACATCTATAGAAGTTGGCAAACCCGATGAAGCGCTGTACCTCCTTCACATTTCTAGGACTTGGCCAATCCTTGATGGCTTGGGTTTTGCTTCCATCCATACTAATTCCTTGTGTAGACAGTACATACCCCAGAAATTGAATTTCGGTCCTATGGAATTCACACTTTTCAGTTTGATGTAAAGATGATTTTGTCTTAGACGTTCCAAGACCATTCTCACATGTCCATGATGTTCCTCTGTGGAGTTAGAAAAAATTAGAATATCATCCAAATAAATTACCACGAATGTATCTAGGAGATCCCTGAAGATGTCATTCACCAAGTGTTGGAAAGTGGCTGGGGCGGTACTCAGACCAAAAGGCATAACTAGATATTCAAAGTGTCCATAGCGTGACCTGAATGCAGTCTTCCATTCATCCCCAGGTCTAATACGGACTAAGTTATAGGCCCCACGAAGATCTAGTTTAGAGAAAATTTTGGCATGTCGCACTCTCTCCAATAACTCAGAGATTAAAGGCAATGGATAACGGTTTCTAATAGTAACCTTATTGAGTTCCCTATAGTCTACGCATGGTCTCAGAGATCCATCTTTCTTCTTTACAAAGAAGATGGGTGCACCTGCAGGAGATGAAGAGGGGCGTATGAAGCCCTTGGCTAGATTTTCGTCTATGTAATCCTTTAAAGCCTTTAGCTCGGGCCCCGCCAGGGGGTAGATCTTACCAAAAGGTATCTCTGCTCCAGGCAATAATTCAATTGGACAATCATATGGACGGTGAGGAGGAAGCTGGTCAGCGTTCTTCTTGTCACATAAATCCACATAGTCCTGGTATACAGCTGGTAGTTCAGGGACTGACATGGTTCCTTTAGGAACAGAGCAAGCTGAAACTTTTGGACTCATCTGTTTCTCTGGAAAGTGTAATTCCTTGGTCTCCCAGTTAATGGTAGGATTCTGAGCCTGCAGCCATGGTAGCCCTAGAATAATGGGAAAGTGGGGAGAAGAGATAAGCATAAAGGACAGTTTCTCTTGATGATCTTTACCCATAAGAACCCTCAAAGGCTCTGTTTCCTGATCCACTGGTCCAGAGGTCAGCAGGGAGCCATCCACAGTTTCCATCTGTACTGGAGTAGCCTTCTTCACTGAACGTATCCCGTTTCAGAGCAAAGGAGACATCCATAAAATTTCCACTTGCCCCTGAGTCGATCATAGCAGAGCTAGACACCCAAGCTGAGTCAACCCAGAGTTTGATGGAAAGAAAGCAATGAGAATTGTTTTTCTTACAACTCAGCTGGGACACCGCTGAGGAAACTTGAAAAATGGCAGCGTTTACACAGTCAACGTCCTCAGAGGTAACGGAGTTTAAGTCCGAGAAATCAAGATCTGTTGCTGCAGATCTCTCTGGAGCCTGAGGCTCGGACCTGACAGATCCCCTCTCGCAACACTCACAATGAATGAGTGCTGCAGTAGTCTTACGAGAACGGCTGGGGCAGTTTATAATGAAGTGCCCTGACTTACCACAATAGAAACATAGATTCTCCTTAAAACGATGTTCCTTGCGTGCATCACTAACCCGTCGTTGTAAAGAGTCTACCTGCATGGGTTCAGGTTCAGGTTCCCGTGTAATCCTACTCAAAGGTTCCTTAGCTGGAGAGGAAGGTAGGAAAAGGTTAGTGCGATTGCTTTCGAACCATCTCTCTTGCCTGCGTTCAGTCAGACGAGTATCAATACGGATGCAGTAGTTAATAAAGTCACCTAACGCAGTGGGAGGGTCGGCACGAGCAAGTTCATCCTTAATCAGTGGAGATAACCCCTTTCGAAAAATAGATTTTTGGCGGAACTGTCCCAGGTGGTATCAAGGGCCCATCTCCTGAAATCCAAGGCATATTCAGCTACCGAGTGCTTACCTTGGCGCAAAGCTAACATGGCTGCTTCAGCTGTTGCACCTCGATTGGGGTCATCAAACACCTGCCCCATGGCTGAAATAAAAGCATCAAGGTGATTCAAACAATCATCCTCAGTCTCAATCAGAGGGTTTGCCCACATCAAAGCCTTGTTGGTAAGCAACATAATTATAGTAAGCACCTTAGATCGTTCAGTGGGAAATTGTGAAGCATGTGCAGAAAAAAAAAGATTGCATTGATTAATAAATCCCCTGAATTTCTCACGTTCACCTCCAAAACGAAAAGGGGGCAACTTGGGAATCCCAGAACTCGGGGCTACGGCAGGAGCCTGGACTCGCTCTTCTAGAACCTCAATCCTGGCTCGCAAATCCTGGGCAGTCTGTCCAAACACTTGCAAATTGTGATTAGTGAGGTCCTGTAGGCTTGAAAAACGGGTCTTTATATTCTGCAAATCTGCAAGGATATTATCAGTCACTCCGCAAAGTTCCTTTATGCGGGCCTCCATTTTCCAGATCTTTTAAGACAGGAGTACTGGAAGAAGAGGAGAGGAGAAAAAATAAACAATAGTGTTTACCTGTGGTAACACTGCAGAGAGAAAAAAAAATTAAGGGAACTGCTCACCTGGAATGGTTGTGAGAAGTCACAACACTATCATCACAGAAAGTTCACCCGGACATCTGATATCCACAGTTACAGCAGACAAAAAAGAGAAAAGAAGAAAAAAAAAAAACAATAGTGTTTACCTGTGGTAACACTGCAGAAAAAAAAACACTTAAGGGAATTGCTCACCTGGAATGGTTGTGAGAAGTCACAACCACTGTCATCACAGAAAGTACAACCGGACATCCGATATCCACAGTTACAGCAGACACAGCCTTTCCAGACCCAGCAGACACTAACGTTTTGGCTTCAGAATCTTGTAATGTATGTAGTACAGTTCATATAGCGTCTTGTGCTTGGGTGCGATGAAAATACATGAGACACAGGTTTGATATAGAAAGTCTTGTATTACTTCATACAAGTTGGCAAAAATAGTCACACAGTTTGCAGACACAGAAGCAGGAGACACAGCAGGCCAGAGTAATCTAAGCTCAGCAATCACTCTCCACAACAGGTTCAGGATCTTCTTCTCTGTTACCGTAAGTCCATGCAAACGTGGGTCTTTCAAAGAGCAGGGTTCAGAGTCCACAAGTGCTTCAGAGTTCCTCAGTAGGAATAGCTGGAGTACAAGGTCCAAGGCTTTAGGAGTCAGGTCACAGGTTCACTGCAGGCTAGATTCTGAAGCACTGATTGCTCAGCTGTGGCTGCTTAAGAAGCAAAAGGAGAGAATCAGGGCGGGAACATGCAAGCTGGAAACTCCATTTTGACTGAGGGCAAGATAGCTGCAGCAAGACAGAAAGTAAAATGGCTGACGAACAAACTGAGTTTCAGGAACATGTACACAGAACCTTACAGGAGCGTTCCTACATTGGTCCTAGATGCCTCGTCACAGCCTGAGAGGCTAACTACACCTAAAGATAGAAAGAGGAAAGCTATCTGCCCCGGAACAGATCCCCAAAGAACATAGGAAGCCCCCAAACATGTAATGGCGGTTAGACAAGAGGAAATACAGACACAGACAGAAAATAGTATGAGCAAACGCTGGGGCCCAATCTGCCTAGACAGAAAAAGAATAGGAAGGATTCTTACTGCAATCCAAAAAAAACCCTAAAAAAAACCAACGCTACTAATTGCAAAAACACCTCTACCACCTAAATTAGTTCTCTGGTGTAACAAAACTAAGCCGCAGCCACAGAAAAAAACTGGAAAAGGCAAATGAACAAACAACAGTGGCTCCAGAGGAACCGAGAGGAGACCAAGCCCCCCAGGGAGGGGAACCTGGCCAACCTCACAAAAATGCAGAGAAATATGCAAAAACAAAAAACAGAAAATATCTTATCTGAGAGCAGGAGAAGAGGCAAGACTCAGCAAGCTTCCAAGTGAACCAGGAAACAACGTTGAGACAAGAACAATTGATCACCGGCAACCATGATGGGGGAAACCTCTCTTATATCCAGCCATTCCGTGATTCCTGATTGCCAATCCTCATTGAATGGTTCAGTACTGTTTGTAACCACCAGAGGGAGCTTCTGCTCAGAATTCATTTCTAAAACATTCATAACAGGAGTGGCTCCGTAGGAAGCATTTAAAGGTCCTGGAGTGGCCTAGCTATTCTCTAGACATGAACTCAATAGAAAATCTTTGGAGGGAGCTGAAAACCTATGCTGCCCAGTGACAGCCCCGAAACCTGAAAGATCTTGAAAAGATCTGTATGGAGGTGTGGGCCAAAATCCCAGCTGCAGTGTATGCAAACTTGGTCAAGACCAATAGGAAACGTACAACCTCTATAATTGCAAATAAAGGTTTCTGTACCAAATATTAAGCTCTGTTTTTCTATTGTATCAAATACTTTTTTCATGCAATAGAATGCAAATTAATTCTGTAAAAATCATACAATATGATTTTCTGGATTTTTTTAAAGTTTGTCTCAGTTGAAATGTACCTACAATAAAAATTACAGACCTCTCCATTCTTTTGTAGGTGGGGAAATTTGCAAAACAGGCAGTGTATCAAATACTTATTTTCCCCACTGTATAAATATATGTATATATGCAAAACACAAAAATCATACATACCCCCTTTACTATTCACATTCTAGGTATTGTTGCAGTATTAGACATTTGCAAAAAATAGCATTATTTTATTCTGCTGAAATGCATGTGCTTGTATGCAATTAACACAGATCACGAGGCAGAAACAGCCATGGGTTGTTATATTGGTATTTATATACAACGATAACTTCTAAACAATTAGGTTTAGTAAATATGCAATTTAACACTATAGAGAATTATAACAGGTTATGAACAAGCTAGAAAGTCTCTCAGCACGTAACGTTAGTGGTGTGCCCAGTCTTGGGAGACACCACATGAGTTCTCACTTGAAGCTCTGGCTCTAGCGGTGGTCACCGGGTTTTCGCGCTAGGCCACAAGTCTCTTCCTGATGTAGTCTATTAAAGCCCATTGAGTCTCCCACGCACCAACTGACCCTCTCCCAACCTGTAATCCTAGTCCCAGCTGACCCCGGTACCGTAGGTGATAGCTGGAAGTGATGACCTTGCTCAGTTGCACTGTCCCTCCTCTTTCGCAGGTGTGCCTCTCCTGTTGCAGTCGCCGCACAGCTCTTCTCGGCTTGAACATCAGTGAAAGTCTCTCAGGCTTAGGGCAGAGAGGACCGGGCCTCAACTCTTGGCAGGCGTAGTCCTGCCTTGGAGGCTTGACCAGCGCTGGGCGCAGATTATGGCTCTGACCAGCGTAAGCCGTACTCGGGGATGTCTTCCGGGGGATCCAGACCTTGCCAGGTGGTGACCGACACCCAGGTAGCACAGACTTCCTGCTGAGGCCTGTCACGTTGGTCTCAATCGAGTCTCTGGAGCACGTCTGCCCCTCTCTCTTTCCTGGCACCAAATCCACCCGTTGTTTGGCGCGCTGGGCTTTCATATCAGGGCAGTTCTTACAGAGGGTCACCTGATCTGGTCCAGCACACAAGGTTTCTCCCTCTGCAAATCTTCCAGCACACGCTGGTTCCGCTTGATTTTGGCTCGCCAGCAGATAGCAGTCTTTCCTCATTAATGGCACATTTTGCACCAATTTGTGCTCATGGTGTCTAGTTACACTGCAAAAATATAAAATTAACAGAATTGCAGTTTTTGGGCTATCTCCTCTTGCACAAAATAAACAGATTAGAAAAGTGATCAAAAGTCATATGTACACCAAAATGGTCCCAAGAAAAACTACAGCTCGTTCAACAAATAACAATAGCTCCCAAACCTCAATTGATAGAAAAAGAAAAAAGAAAGCTAATTGTCTCAGAAAATGAAAGCACATTGCTATTTTTTTTTAAACGTTTTTGTTCCCTTTTAATAACAATAACCATTATCGTTCTTACCCCGAGAATACATTTACCTGGTTAATTTTTAAGGCACAATAAATGCCATGAAAACGTAATCCAAGCAAAATTGTGGTTTTTTTTTTCACTCTTAAACTCTACAGGATTTTTTATTTGTTTTTCAGTATATTTTATGGAAAAGTAAATGTTGTCATTCAAAACTAAACCTTGTCCTTTAAAACCAAGCCCTTGTATGGCAATGTTAATGGAAAAATAAAAACGTTATAACTCTTTGAAGATGAGAAGAAAGAAAAGAAAATTAAAATTGGACAAAGTGGGAAGAGGTTGTAAGAGCACAAAAAACATGGTAGTTTTCCTTAAAAAAGAACACTACTCTTGTATGTGGGCTGTGACTGGAATTGCAGATAAGTGCCACTGTTTTAGAAAGGAAACTGAAATGTTTTTCCAATATATTTGTTAAATGTGACCTGAGTATCAAATTGTCAGAACTGATACTGAGTATATATAAAGTGTAGCACACACCATGAATGATGTTTATAGTGTGACACACTGTTTAATTTTAAAAGTACAAAAAAAATAATGTCCATTTTGTACTTTTATAAATTGTTGGGAAAGGGAGACAAAGAAATATTGCACAATGTATATATTCTAACACTGCCAGCATCTTTTCAGACCGATTTGTGTTAAGTTTACTCTGACTTAGAAAGATTATAATTATTATTATTTATTATTATAGTGCCATTTATTCCATGGCGCTTTATATGTGAGGAGGGGTATACATAATAATTACAAGTACAGTAATCTTAAACAATACAAGTCACAACTGGTACAGGAGGAGAGAGGATCCTGCCCTCGAGGGCTCACAATCTACAAGGGATGGGTGAGGATACAGTAGGTGAGGGTAGAGCTGGTCGTGCCGCAGTTTGGTGGATCGGTGGTTACTGCAGGTTGTAGGCTTGTTGGAAGAGGTATGTCTTCAGGTTCTTTTTGAAGGTTTTCATGGTAGGCGAGAGTCTGATGTGTTGTGGTAGAAAGTTCCAGGGTAGAGGGGATGCGCGGGAGAAATCTTGTATGCGATTGTAGGAAGAGGAGATAAGAGAGAGAGGAGAGAAGGAGATCTTGTAAGGATCGGAGGTTGCATGCAGGTAAGTACCGGGAGACTAGGTCACAGATGTATGGAGGTGTACATTAACGTTTATAGCACAACTGTGTGGGGGTGCACAAGTAGGGTCCTAACCCTGTGTCCAATAGAAGATATATAACTCGGCACACCAAGAGATGAAGAAATATCCAATGTGATTTAATGAATTATTGACAGGAGGGACAACCGGTGGACACCGCGTCCATTCTTTCTATGCCGTGCTGTTATGTTTCGGTAGCTGAGGAGAGCAGGCAAAAACGGCAATACACCAGAGAGGTTGGAATCTATTGGACTGACTAACCACCACAACTAAAGGCAGCCGTGGAGCGTTCCTACGTTGGTCCTAGACGCCTCGTCACAGCCTGAGAGATTAACTACACCTAAAGATAGAAAGAGGAAAGCTATCTTCCCCGGAGCAGATCCCCAAAGAACATAGGAAGCCCCCAAACATGTAATGGCGGTTAGACAAGAGGAAATACAGACACAGACAGAAAATAGTATGAGCAAACGCTGGGGCCCAATATGTGTTATGAATAGGCTGGAAATGAGTTCTGAGCAGAAGCTCCCTCTGGTGGTTACAAACGGTACTGGACTGTCCAGTGAAGATTGTGAGGATTGGGAATCAGGTGTTACTGACTGGTCTTATATAAGGGAGTCGCCTTCCCATCAGGGTTGCCGGTGATCAATTGTTCTGGTCTCAATCCTTGATTCCTGTTTCCTTGGTAGCCTGCTTTGTCGTGTCTGAATCTCCTGCTAACAGATAAGACATTTTCTTCTTTTTGTTTTTGTGGTTGATTTTTGCATTTTGTCCTGCACTTCTGTGGGGGCCTTCAGGGTCCCCTCTGGGGGCTTTTGCCCTCTCGGTTCAGTTCAGCCACTGATGTTTGTACATTTGCTTTTTCCAGTTTTTTCAGTGGCTGCTGTTTTGTTTTTGGTTACACCAGAGAACTAATTTAGGTGGTAGAGGTCGTGTGATCTCAGGTGTTTTTGAAATTAGTAATGTTGGTGCTTTTCAGGGTTTTTTGGGATTGCAGTAAGTGCCCTTCCTATCCTTTTCTATTTAGTAAGTTTGGGCCCCAACGTTTGCTCATACTATTTTCTGTCTGTGTCAGTATTTCTTCTTGTCTAACCGCCATTACATGTTTGGGGGCTTTCTATGTTCTTTGGGGATCTGCTCCGGGGCAGATAGCTTTCCTCTTTCTATCTTTAGGTGTAGTTAGTTTCTCAGGCTGTGACGAGGCGTCTAGGACCAACGTAGGAACGCTTCCCGGCTGCCTCTAGTTGTGGTGGTTAGTCAGGGTACTGCAATCTCATAGTTTCCAACTGCTCTGGTGTATTTCCTTTTTGCCTGCTCTCCTCAGCTACCAAATCATAACAAATATGCCTAGACAGAAAAGGATAGAAAGGATACTCACTGCAATCCAAAAAAAACCCTAAAAAATACCAACTCTGATTGCAAAAACACCTGAGATCACACGACCTCTACCACCTAAATCAGTTCTCTGGTGTAACAAAACTAAGCCGCAGCCACATAAAAAACTGGAAAAGGCAAATGAACAAATAACAATGGCTCCAGAGGAACTGAGAGGAGCCCAAGCCCCCCGGGGGGGGGGGAAACCTGGCTAACCTCACAGAAATGCAGGGAAATATGCAAGTGGTAAGCACAAAAGCAGAAACAGAAAATATCTTATCTGAAAGCAGAAGAAGAGACAAGACTCAGCAAGCTTCCAAGTGAACCAGGAACCACAGTTGAGACAAGAACAATTGATCACCGGTAACCATGATGGGAGGGAACCTCCCTTATATCAAGCCAGTCTGTGAATCCTGATTGCCAATCCTCATTGAATGGTTCAGTACTGTTTGTAACCACCAGAGGGAGCTTCTGCTCAGAATTCATTTCCAAAACATTCACAACACCGTGCCTCACCAATACTGACTTATAAATCTCTCTTGCCAATAATCCACAAACGGGGCTGTGTGGCCAAACGAGAGCAACACTATCTCTACTCACAGTATATACATTTGGTACTGTGATGAAGGTCTAATTTTTGACCGAAACGTCTATCGTATGTACTTTTTTTCATTAAATCACATTGGCTTTTTCTTCATCTCTTGGTGTGTCGAGTTATATATCTTCTACAGATGTATGGAGGACGCAGGTTGTGGATGGCTTTGTATGTCATGATTAGGGTTTTGAACTGGAGTCTTTGGGTAATGGGGAGCCAGTGCAGGGATTGACAGAGAGGAGAGGCTGAGGAATAGCGGGGGGACAGGTGGATTAGTCGGGCAGCAGAGTTTAGAATAGATTGGAGGGGTGCAAGAGTGTTAGAGGGGAAGCCACAGAGCAGGCGGATGCAGTAGTCAAGGCGGGAGATGATGAGGGCATGGACTAGGGTTTTTGCAGATTCTTGCTTGAGGAATGTACGGATCCGTGAAATATTTTTGAGTTGAAGTTGGCAGAAAGTGGAAAGGGCTTGGATATGTGGTTTGAAAGAGAGATCAGTGTCAAGGATAACCCAGAGACAGCGAGCTTGTGGGACTGGAGAGAGTGGGCAGCCGTTTACTTTAATGGATAGGTCCATTAGAGGGATCGCGTGAGATGGGGGAAAGATGATGAATTCTGTTTTGTCCATATTAAGTTTTAGAAATCTAGCGAAGAAAAATGAAATAGCGGACAGACAATGAGGGATTCTGTTTAGTAGGGAGGTGATATCTGGTCCAGGGATGTAGATCTGTGTGTCATTAGCATAGAGCCCTAGGGCTGAACCTTGCGGCACTCCGACGGATAGGAGGCGCGGTGAGGAGGTGATGTGCGAGTGGGAGACGCTGAATTTTTGGTCTGTTAGGTATGACGTGATCCAAGATAGGGCCAAGTCTTTGATAACAAGAGATGAGAGGGTCTGTAGTAATAGAGAATGGTCCACTGTGTCAAAGGCAGAGGACAGGTCCAGGAGGAGGAGGACAGAGTAGTGTCGCTTGGCCTTGGCGGTTAATAGGTTAATAGGTTAATAGGTCATTGTTGACCTTAGTTAGGGCAGTTTCAGTGGAGTGGTGTGGCCGGAAGCCAGATTGTAAATGGTCAAGAACGGAGCAAGAAGAGAGGTGGGAGGACAGTTCAAGATGGACATGTTGTTCCAGTAGTTTTGAAGCATAGGGAGAAGTGATATAGGGCGATAGCTAGATGCAGAGGATGAGTCAAGAGAGGGCTTTTTAATGATAGGTGTGATTGAGGCATGTTTAAAGCTTGAGGGGAAAACACGAGTTGTTAGTGATAGGTAGAGTTGAGCGAAACAGGTCGGCCAGATTCATAAGTCGCCGACTTTAGCCAAAGTCGGGTTTCGCCGACCGAAACCTGACCATAGCGTGAAGTCGGCCATGCGGTCGGCAAAACGAGCGCCAAAGTCGGATTTCCCAGAATGCTTGCAGGTGCCTTTTTTTCAGCCAATAAGCAAGGACGTACACTGTGGGCAACAAGATGACATGAGCAGCGTCTATCACCATCGTAGAGAAGGGCATTGCAGTGATTGGCTTGCTTTGGAGGGCGTCATAGTGTCTATAAAAGCCCTGACCGCTGACCTCCATTTTACTTCTGCCAATCTTAACAGTAGGGAGAGGTTGCTGTTTATCAGTAGGGAGAGAGTTAGGGCTGTAAAGATATAAGAAGTTCTTATGTGCTTGTGCTGATAGCAATTGTGCTGTACAGTTAATGTGCGGTGACAGGGAAGGATTTTCTTGTATGCAGCAGCGCTGGTTATTAGGCTGCCTGATAGCTGTACTGCTGTGTGTACACTGCTGTGCAGACTGCTTTTTACACAGCACTAATACTTTTATTCATTTTTTCTGCACAGTTACCGACTGTTAATTTTTTCCCTCACACACTACCATGTACCGGCTAGTATCACGGACAAATACATGCTGACTATCTGTGTGTGACTCTGGAAATAAATATGGAGATTTAAATTTTCCCCTACACCGTATACAGCTGTACACTCCTCATACAGTACCGTATATCTGCTGTTTGTATTACAGTCAAATCCATACTGAGAGAGCGTCTGTGCGTGACTCCGGAAATAAATACGGAGATTTACATTTTCCCCTACACCGTATACAGCTGTACGCTTCTCATACAGTACCATATATCTGCTGGTATTTTTGGTACATTTTCCCAAACATGAGGAAGTATGGTGGAAGAGGCCGCGGACGTGGGCGGGGGGGGGGGCAGCTGGTACTGATGGTGGTGGTGGTGCATCTGCTGGTAGTGTCAAAAGCACAATAGCACCTAAGGCAGGAGGTGTTGAGCCTGCGTCTTTGTCTGACTCCAGAAGGCCTGGAAGGCTCCCTTTTCTGGGAGTAGGTAAACCGCTTTTAAAGCCGGAGCATCAGGAACAGGTTTTGTCTTACATTGCCGAAACAGCCTCCAGTTCTATCGCCTCCTCTTCTGAAGTTTCAAAAACTGCAAGCACTGAGTCATCAGTGCAGGCTCCTGGTCAGGAACAACACCTTTCCTTGTGTCCTTCACCCCCCCCAAAAGTGAAGAATGCGGCAGGCCACACTTCAGATTACTCCCTGGAGCTCTTTTCACATACCATACCTAAGTTATCAAGTGAAATCCTGAATTCCCCAGTCCATGATGAATATGACATGGAGTGCACTGATGCACAGCCAGTGCTATATGATACTGCTGGTACATTCACCCAGAGCACTGCATTGCCCTCGCAGTCTACTGAGCCAGATTCTGACCCTGATGAAACTCAGGAGCCCCTTCCCGCATACTATACCACCTTACACGGTGACACAGAGGAAGGTGCAGATGAAATTGAAGAGGAGGTGATGGATGACCCAGTTGTTGACATGGATTGGCATCCATTGGGGGAAGAGGGTGCCGCTTGCAATAGCTCAGAAGAGGAGAAGGATCCGCAGCAGGCATCGACATTGCAGCTGCGGTTATCTGGCAGGCCCATAGCAGTCCAAAAACGTGTTAAAAAAACAAAAAGAGTTGCAGGACAGCTTGGCCAGACGGTCAAATTAGCACAGTGTGCAAGCCCTGAAAATTTTTCCCATAGTAGGAAGAGTGCAGTGTGGCACTTTTTTGACCAAAATCCTATTGATGAGGCAAAGGTTATCTGTAAGAAGTGCAGAAGGACCTTTAGCCGAGGGAAAAATCTCCGAAATTTGTATACCAGTTGCATGCTTAGACATGTAAACACCATGCACTTGCAAGCGTGGACGGTCTACAAAACCTCAGGTAGCACACGTGCACCTGCTCTGACTGAAGGTAGCCAGCAACGCTAAATCGCTTCCCCCACTGTAAGCCCACCGGTTAGCATACCACCAGCAAGAAATGTTGAGGTGTCGTCGCAAGGCCAAAGCAGTCAGGGAATCACAATGTTTTTCCAACGAAAGACTGCATCTAGGCCATCACCACCACCACCACATCACCATCACTAACCCCCGTCTCAGTCCACCATGTCCACCGCTAGTTCCATCATATGCAGCTCTCAAGTCCAGCTCACCCTAGCAGAGACTCTGAGTAGGACAAGAAAGTACTCATCCTCTCATCCGCATACACTGGCTTTGAACGCCTTCATTGCCAAACTGATCTCAATAGAGATGATGCCCTTCCGTTTGGCTGAAAGCGCAGCGTTCCGAGAGCTCATGGCTAGTGTTGAGCATTCCGATACTGCAAATATCGGGTATCGGCCGATATTAGCTGTATCGGAATTCCGATTCCGAGTTCCGATATTTTCGTCTTATCGGATACCGGAATCGGGATTGTCACTGTCACTGTCAGTGTCCGTCGGTCGGGTCTGTCAGGAGTCAGCGGCACTTACCTGGCAGAAGATCTCCGGCGGTCACGGACTGGACTGCTTCATGGCCGCAATCTTCTTTCCCCGGCGGTCACATGCAGTTTCTCGCGATAACTGCAGTGACTGCTGGGTAATCCCGGCCGTAAAGCAGTCAGTCCGATGACGTCACCGCCGGGGAAGCAGGTAATCAGCTGTGCTGCGTCGCGATGACAGGCTCTGCCTGTCATTGCGATGTAGCAGAGTTGGATCGTCGTGGGACTGTCGTTATGGACTGCGTCGGACAGGTGGTATACTGTTGGTTTGTTTTTTTTATTTTTTTACAGGAGATCGATGGCGTCGCAGGAATGAGAGAGTAATAAAATTAATGAAAACTGTGTTGTCTCTTTTATTTCATTAAAATACTTTTTTCTTGCTGTGTCTTTTTTTTATACATTTAATAACTTTGGGATTAATAATGGATCGGTGTCTTATTGACACCTCTCCATTATTAACCGGGCTTATTGTCACCGTGCAATCAACGGTGACATTAACCCCTTATTACCCCGCTTGCCACCGCTACAGGGCAAGTGGGAAGAGCCGGGTAAAGTGCCACAATTGGCACATTATTTGATGCGCCAAATGTTGGGCTGCTGTAGCCTGGTATTATCAGGCTGTTGAGGGCCAAAATCCATGGGCCTTGACAGTCTTTTAATACCAGGCCGCAGCAGTCTGCATTTTACTTGGCTGGTTAACAAAAATAGGGGGGATCCCCACGCCGTTTTTTTTTCGAGGGGATCCCCTATTTTTGTTAACCAGCCAAGCTAAGCAGACTGCTGTGGCCTGGTATTATCAGGCTTGCAAGGTCCATGGATATTGGATCCTTACCAGCCTGAAAAACCAGGCCTCAGCGGTCTGCTTCATCTGGCTGGTTAACAAAAATAGGGGGGACCCCACACCAATTTTTTTCGAGGGGATCCCCTATTTTTGTTAATCAGCCAAGATATGCAGACTGCTGTGGCCTGGTATTATCAGGCTGGCAAGGTCCATTGATCTTGGCTCCTTAACAGCCTGAAAATCCAGGCCTCAGCGGTCTGCTTCATCTGGCTGGTTAACAAAAATAGGGGGGACCCCACGCCAATTTTTTTCGAGGGGATCCCCTATTTTTGTTAATCAGCCAAGATATGCAGACTGCTGTGGCCTAGTATTATCAGGCTGGCAAGGTCCATGGATCTTGGCTCCTTAACAGCCTGAAAATCCAGGCCTCAGCGGTCTGCTTCATCTGGCTGGTTAACAAAAATAGGGGGGACCCCACGCCAATTTTTTTCGAGGGGATCCCCTATTTTTGTTAATCAGCCAAGATATGCAGACTGCTGTGGCCTGGTATTATCAGGCTGGCAAGGTCCATGGATCTTGGCTCCTTAACAGCCTGAAAATCCAGGCCTCAGCGGTCTGCTTCATCTGGCTGGTTAACAAAAATAGGGGGGACCCCACGCCATTTTTTTTTCGAAGGGAACCCCTATTTTTGTTAATCAGTTCCCTCTGACGTCACTGATTGTGTCCCTGGCTGACCTGAAGTGAAAGTGGAAAGCAATCAATTAAGCTTTCCACTTAAGGGCCCGTCTCACATAGCGATATCGCTACCGAGATCGCTGCTGAGTCACTAGTTTTGTGACGCAGCAGCGAGCTCACCAGCGATATCGCTGTGTGTGACATTCAGCGACGATCAGCCCCCCTGCCGGGTATCGCTGATCGTCGCTGAAATGTCAGGACCTTTTTTTGATCGCTGGTTTCCCGCTGACAGGCACACATCGCTGCGTGTGACAGGCGGGAGACCAGCGATCCGCTGGTAACCAAGGTACACAGCGGGTTTCCAGGCGCGGGGCTGTGCCTAGAAACCCACTGTGTACCTTGGATACCAGCGCCCTGATGCAGGGAGCTGGTATCCAAGGTACACAGCGGGTTTCCAAGCGCTGCGCGGTGCCTGGAAACCCGCTGTGTACCTTGGTTACCAGCGGATCGCTGGTCTCCCGCCTGTCACACGCAGCGATGCGTGCCTGTCAGAGGGAAACCAGCGATCAAAAAAAGGTCCTGACATTTCTGCGACGATCAGCGATACCCGGCAGGGGGGCTGATCGTCGCTGAATGTCACACACAGCGATATCGCTGGTGAGCTCGCTGCTGCGTCACAAAACTAGTGACTCAGCAGCGATCTCGGTAGCGATATCGCTATGTGAGACGGGCCCTTAAGCGATGTTACCCGCAGTGTCGCTGTCCCAGATCGCTGCCTGAGCTGCCTGTTTGGCAGCTCAGCAGCGATCATGTAGCGATACACCAGCGATCCTGACAAGTGCATATCGTTGTCGGGATCGCTGGTGTATCATTATGTGACACCCAGCCTTTACTCTCCTGTCAGGCAGGAGAGGAACTCATTCATTTGGGGTTTACTGTGAGGCTGCAGCATTAGCTGCGGTCCCTGCAGTAAACATTAACCCTTTCTGAAGGATTACACCGTGGGACCTGACTGTGCATGGGATAGGTAAGAATAATTTTGCTTTTTTATTTTATTTTTATTACAGGAAATGGTTTTTGCAGTAAAATAAAAGATGGTCAAAAACATGTGTCTTTATTTCATTAAAATGATTTTTAATTAAAGTGTGTGTGTTTTATTTTTATTTCATGCAATAGGATTAATAATTGATAGTTGTCTAATTGACAGCTCTCAATTATTAACCTGGCTTAAGGTCACCTTTCAATAGCAAGGTGGCTTTAACCCCATATTAACCCATTCGCCACCGCTACAGGGCAATGGGAATAGACGGGCAAAGTGCCAGAAAGGGCGAATCTAATTATAGATTTGTCTTTCCTGGGGTGTCTGGGGGCAGATGTTAGTAGCCGGGGGGGGCAAAAATAATGGTCCCTCTCTGGGCTATTATTATCTGCCCCCACTCACTGGCTTTGTCTGTCTGGTTGCGAAAATAGGGCGGGAGCCCACGCATTTTTTTTCAGCAATTTTACACCTCATATATATATATATACATGTCATTGAATTTGTGACACATATATATATATATTTATATTTGTAGTTCATACACTTCTACATAGTATAATAGCCGCTAATTCAATTGCCGGCTTTTGTGAAAATGCAGAACCCGACATGAAATGACACTTGGTGTACATAGGGTTAACCATGTCTTTTCATGTCCTTTGCTATCTAATTTGCACAAACAATTAAATCAGACTATGTGTGCAAAATTTCACACCTGTAGGGGTTAATTAAAGGTGTAAATTCGTAGCAAAAAAGTCCGTTTTTTTTACAACGAATTTACACCTTTAATTAACCCCTACAGGTGTGAAATTTTGCACACATAGTCTGATTTAATTGTTTGTGCAAATCAGATAGCAAACGACATGAAAAGACATGGTTAACCCTATGTACACCAAGTGTCATTTCATGTCGGGTGCTTCTGTCTTTTCACTGAAGCCGGCTTTACCCGGCAATTGAATCAAAGGATATTTTACTATGTAGAAGTGTATAAACTATACATATATGTATATATATATGTCACAATGACATGTATATATATATATATGTATTCTATGTGTGTATATTTAGTGTTTACAAGGAAAGAATGGGGTTTTTTTAGTTGCGATATTTTGTTCCCATAGACTTACATGGGACTTTCGGTATCGGGTATCGCCGATATTTTAGTGATATCGGCGATACCATTCCGATTCCGATACTTTAGGATATCGGAAAGTATCGCTCAACTCTACTCATGGCCTATGCTGTCCCATGCTATGACCTACCCAGTCGGCACTTCTTTTTTAGAAAAACCATCCCTGCCCTCCACTTGCATGTGAAAGACCGCATTGTCCATGCACTCAAACAGTCAGTGAGTGGAAAGGTGCACCTCACAACAGATGTATGGGCCAGTAGGCATGGCCAGGGCCGTTACGTGTCCATCACTGCGCACTGGGTGAATGTGGTGGATGCAGGGTCCACAGGGGACAGCGGCAGTGGGAGAGTGCTGCCTAGCCCACAGTATAGGCAACAGTTGGCTGTAGGCGTTCGACCCTCCTCCTCCAGAAGCGAAAGCTCGTCGACAGAGCGCAGTCGCACGAGTACTCCATCCGCAGCTGCCAGTGTTACACACGAGGTGTCCCACTATCGAACAGCTAGTGGTAAGCGTCAGCAGGCTGTTTTAAAGATGATATCTTTGGGTGACAACAGACACATCGCGGAGGTACTGGCCGACTACTTGCAGCGACAAACTGAGTCATGGTGGGGAAGTCTACATCTTGAGCCAGGCAAGGTAGTCAGTGATAACGGACGTAATTTTGTGGCGGCCATAGCTCTGGCAAAACTCAGACACATACCTTGCCTGGCTCACACCTTGAACCTGATGGTGCAGTGCTTCATAAATAATCATCCGGAGTTACCAGCCCTGCTCCATAAGGTGCGAAGACTGTTCTCGCACATCCGTTGCTCGCCTGTAGACTCCAGTCGTATGCAGAGGCTGCAGCGATCGCTCCACCTCCCCAAGCACTGCCTAATCATACTGTAGACGTTGCAACAAGGTGGAACTCCACCATGCACATGGTTGAGAGGCTGTGCGAAGAGAGGCAGGCTGTAATTCATTTGTGGGAGGATACACGGGCAGGCAGTTTGAGGGCAGACATCGAGTTGTCGGGTGTGCAGTGGTCAAAGCTGAAAGACCTCTGTAAAGTCCTTCAGTGTATTGAGGAATGCACACGACTGGTAAGCGCAGACGACGCCATCATTAGCATGAGCATCCCACTTATGCGTCTGCTCATGCAAATTTTGACGCACATTAAGGATCAGGCGTCTGCAGCGGAGGAGGAGGAGGGAAGCCTTGATGACAGTCAGGCATTGTCTGCTCAGGGAACTGTCCTGGACGAGGTGGAGGAAGAAGAGGAGAAGGATGAGGGGATGATTATTTTGGGGAGGAGGATGCTTCTCAGGGGCAATAGAAAATGTTGGCTTGCCAAGGTCAGGTACAGGGTTTGTGCGTGACTGGAAGGATGTGGATTTGGCAGAAAGTGCTCCTCCTCCCACCACTGGCAGTGCATCATGGACACCTGGAACATTGGCCCACATGTGTGATTATCTCTTGCGGTTCCTAAAAAGGGACCCATTGCCAAAATTATGAAGGATGACGACTACTGGTTGGCCAGCATCCTCGATCCACGCTATAAAGGCAAATTACAGAACATCATGCCACAGGAGAACCTAGAGCTAATATTGGCAAACAAACAAGCAACTCTGGTAAACCATTTGTTAGAGGCATTCCCAGCACACAGCAGCAGCGCAGGTTCTACCACAAGCCATATTGGGCAACATGGAAGAGGTGTTCGTGGTGCACACAGCCGAAGTGACGTTGGAGACAAGAGTTTCATGATCATGTTGTGGACTGATTTCTCGAGTACCGCTCACACGACTGGTAATACTGAATCGACTGCAACAGACAGGAGACAGCAGTTGTCAACTATGGTTCAAAATTACCTCTCCTCCCCTATCGATGTTCTCCCTCACAGTTTATTCCCCTTTGACTACTGGGCCTGTAAACTGGACACCTTGCCTCAATTGGCACAATATGCCTTACAGGAGCTCGCTTGCCCTGCTGGTAGTGTGCTATCAGAAAGAGTCTTCAGTGCTGCTGGATCAATCCTGACAGAAAAAAAGGAGGACCCGGCTATCGACCCAAAATGTGGGTGATCTCACCTTCATTAAAATGAACCATGCCTGGGTTTCAAAGGATTTTGTACCACCTTCCCCTGATGACACATACAGTAGGTTGCCAGCAAAATGGCTCGCTTTGTCCTCCTCTTCCTCTGACTTCTCCAATTCCTCCATTTGCAGCTGCTGAACATCCAGCATACACTTCAACATATGCCAGTTTTTTCACCTCCCTAACTGGGCTGTACCCCCCCACAACTTTAGCCAAATAACCCCCAGTTTTCAATACGTTACTATTATTATAAAGTTGTAACGAATGGAAGCGGAGGCAGAGGTGGTGAAGTTCACATTCGTATTTATTTTTTAATGTGGAACCTCGAGACCGCGGTCCGGGGGGCTCCGAAGGGGGCGTAACTAGTGAGCCCCGGGTACCTGTAGTAAGGCCCCTCGAACAGGACCAGAATGGAATACTCGGAGGACACAGGTGCTACCTCCAGTTAGACCCCGGACACGTGGCAGCTGTCCCAGAGGGACCAAAAGGGTAACAAGTATTTACAGAGTCCGTGGAAAGTTCTTGACGGAGAAGGGTAAGGTCCTGGTCCAGAACGGATGGTAGAAGGCTGGCTTCAGTGACCTTGTCACGGTCCACGGGTACGGATGGCTGATGGCGGAACGGGATGACACTTGCGCCAGTAATAGCCGAGATTGTCCAGATTAGCCAGATACGGGTTAGCAATGATCTGAGGAGACAAACAGTATCAGCGAAGCACAGAGACTGCAGACGCAGCGCAGACAGTACAGGAACAGAACCGGATGTAGCAATGATAGAACACGTTGCTCCGGCACTCCCCTAATGGTGGAGTGACCAGATATAGTACCGAGTGCGCAGCCATTGGATAATTAGCTATTTCAAAAGATGCACGCTGCCCCTTTAAGAGAGGCGGTGGGCGCGGCCTCGCGTCCTAAGCCGACTGTCTGGAGGCCTGCCAGCAGCGTGCCAGGAAGTGGAGAAGGACTCAGGACGCCGGAGAGCAGATGGGACAGGAGACCCCAGCCCACGCACAGACCGCCGCAGAGGGACAGCCCGAGGAACAGGTGAGTGAGCAGAACGGAGTGCAGAGGCAGCGCTGGGACCGGGTGTAACAAAAGTAAATTAAGGTTGACAAGCTTAAGTAAGAAGAATTGATGTCATTGGCATTGAAATGGGCACTGTAGGTGTGTTTACTGTCCTCCACTCACTGCCGACTTTTATTCCCCATTGACTTGCATTGAGGTCGGGTTTCGGTCGGAACTCTGACTTTTGCCAATAGTCGACCATTTTCGTTCGACTCGACTTTTGGTAAAGTCAGGTGATCCGAAACCCGACTCGACCCTCCCGGAGGCAAAGTCGCTCATCTCTAGTGATAGGTTGAAGAGATGGGTTAGGGTTGGGATGAAGGCTGTGGTGAGGTTTGGGATGAAGTGGGATGGCATCGGGTCAAGTGCACAGGTAGTGAGATGTGATCTTGAGAGTAGCGTGGAGAGTCGATCTTCTGTAATGGTGGAGAAGTTGGTTTTGGAGTAGGAGGGCAGGGCAGTTAGGAGTAAGGGCTCTGGGAGTTGTTGACCAAAACTGTGTCTGATGTTATCAATCTTCTCCTTGAAAAGTCTTCAGCTGAGATGAGGGGGCAGGGAGGAGGTGCTGGGGGGCGGAGGAGAGAATTGAAGGTGTTGAATAACTGTTTAGGGTTGTGAGACAGGGAGGATATGAGAGATGAAAAGTAGTTTTGTTTTTCTGCAGCGAGTGTGGCGTTGAAAGTAGTGAGGGACTGTTTGAATGTGATGAAGTCCTCATTGGAGTGGGATATTTTCCATCTCCGCTCAGCAGCCCTGGAAGCTCGCCTCAGTTTTGGTCAGGCTGGTGTGCCAGGGCTGTCTGTTGATTTTGCGAGCTTTGGTATGTGTGAGAGGGGCAACTGATTCCAAAGCTACTGCTATTGTGGTGTTATATAGAGCGGCTTCCGCATTGTGTAGGGAACTTATGTCTGTAAGTGGGAGGAGGGATTCAGACAGAGAGTGTAGATCGAGATGTTTAAGATTTCTGCGAGGGTGTGCAAGTTTGTGGGGTGGGGATTGTGGACCTGGAGAGGAGAGGGAAGAGAATGTAAGTAGGTTGTGGTCAGAAAGAGGAAGAGGTAAGATAGAGAGGCTAGATAGGGAGCAGAGGCAGGTGAAGATGAGGTCTATTGTGTGGCCATCTTTGTGAGTGGCTGCAGAAGACCATCGATTGAGGCTGAAGGAGGAAGTGAGGGATAGAAGGTTAGTGGCAGCTGAGAGGGAAGTGTCAATGGGGATGTTGAAGTCGCCCAAGATGATAGTGGGATGTCAGTGGAAAGGAAATAAAGTAGCCAGGTGATGAAGTTGTCAAAGAAGCTGGTGGCTGGCCCTGGGGGCGGTAAATGACAGCTAGTTAAAGGTTGGAGGGGAAGTAGATGTGCACAGAGTGCACCTCAAAGGAAGGGAAGGTAACAAAGGGTGGCAGTGGGAAGGAGCAGTTATCTGACAGGAGAAAACCAACTCCTCCACCATGCTTGCTGCTGGGGCGGGGGGTGTGGGAAAGGTGGAATCCACCATATGAGAGTGCAGCAGGAGAGGCTGTGTCAGAGGGGGTGAGCCAGGTTTCGGTGATGGAAGGAAAGTTTTTTTAGTAATAAAAAGATCATGGATGAAGGAAATTTTGTTGCAGACAGAGCGAGCGTTCCACAGAGCTCCTGTTAGTGGGACTGGGGAAGCAGGGGCTGGGCGAATGGGTATAAGGTTGACAGCTGACAGCCAGCACAGAGGAGCTGCAGTGTGCCGGCTCCCAGTGTTCAATTGTACTCGCATCTTACAGACGTGAGTACAATTGAAGCACAGCCCGGCGGGTCAGAGCGACACCAGCAGTGTGATCATGTCATGTGATCACGCTGCTGACGTCACTCGCGGACGCCGCAGATCGGTGGTAAGTGCTCCACTTAATAGAGCTAAAGACACCGAAGATAGGAGGGGGTATTTACTACTCGCAGGGGTATTTCATTCCCTGGGGGTGTGTTTACTGTTTATATGTATTTACTGTGTGTGTGGGGCTATTTAGTTTGTGTGTGTGTTGTTGTATTTACTGGATATGGGTGGTGTTTCCTGGGGGGGTGTATTTACTGTGTGTGTGTTGTATCTAGTGTAGGGGGGTATTTACTGCGAGTGTGTATGAGGGGTGTATTTACTGTGTGTTGGGGGGTATTTACTGTGTGTGTGTGGGGGGGAGTATATTTACTGTGTGTGTATGAGGGGGTATTTAATGTTATTTACTGTGTGTGTTGGGGGTATTTACTGTGTGCATGTGGGGAGGGTATTTACTGTGTGTGTATGAGGGGGGTATTTACTGGTATTTACTGCGTGTGTTGAGTGATATCTACTGTGTGTGTGGGGCTATTTAGTTTGTGTGTGTTGTATTTACTGGATGCGGGTGGTGTTTACTGGGGGGTGCATTTACTGTGTCTGTTGTATTTAGTGTGTGGGGGTATTTACTGTGTGTGTATGAGGGGGTATTTACTGTCTGTGTGTATGAGGGTTGTATTTACTGTGTGTGTGGGGAGGGTATTTACTGTGTGTGTATGAGGGGGTATTTACTGGTATTTACTGTGTATTGGGTATTTACTGTGTGTCTGTAGGGAGGGTATTTACTGTGTGTGTGAGGGGTATTTACTGTGTGTGTATGAGGGGGTATTTACTGGTATTTACTGTGTTTAGGGGTTATTTACTGTGTGTCTGTGGAAGGGTTATTCACTGTGTGAGGGGGGTATTTACTGTGTGTGGGGTATTTACTGTGTGTGTGTGAGGGGGTATTTACTGTGTGTTGGGGGTATTTGGGGGTATTTACTGTGTGAGCATGGAGGATTATTTACTGTGTGTGTGGATATTTACTGTGTGTGTGAGGGGGGTATTTACTGTAACAGGCAGAAGGAGATTTACTGTGATTGGGGTATTTAGTATAGCAGGGCTGGGTAACATTTTGTGTAACGGGGTATGATTTGAGGAAGCAAATTTGGGGGCAAAGGAAGGGACATGTACAGACACAATATGGGGAGCAGGAGGAATTTGGAGACACAATATGAGGAGGAAGGTATGAGATGGGGCATGTATGGGGGGATGGATGCAGACATGGTATGGTGAGTGGTGGTATGGGTGTGGATACAGTATGAGGAGCAAGAGAAAAATGTATGAGGACACATTATGGGAAGTGAGGGTGATGGGATGGGTGCGGACACAGTATGGGAAGTCGGAGGGATGTGTGAGGAGGAAGTATGGAAAGTGAGAAGGTAAATGTATGAGGAGGGAGGAGGAAACGTGCAAGGAGACAGTATGGTGGGAAAAAGTGTGAGTGGGCACAGACTAGAGACTGAGCGGTGTAGGGGGTGTAGCATGGAGGAACAGTGTAAGGGCATAGCCAGGAGGGAACAGTATACCAAGGAGGGGGAGTGTGATGAGGGGGCACAGTATAGAGACTGTGCTCTATAGGGGTGATTCAGTGTGAAAGAACAGTGTAAAGAGGGGTCCAGTATGGAAAGAAGGGGCAGTGTGAAGAGCATGTACCATAAGAGGGACAGTGAGGGGTCATATTTTGTGCAGGGAATATAGTGAGGGGTAATTGTTTATTCAGGGGCTCAGGGTAGGGCAGATATTTTTATTCAGGAGCATTATAATGACACTGCTATCTTCAAGGGCGTCCTGTGGGGATGTGCTGCGCAAGACCGGAGAAGATGGAAGTCTGCAGAGACGGCTGTGGATGAGAAAACTCATGGAGTCTGGACAAGATAATGAAGAAAAGAAAGAGAATGACTCCAGAGATGGCGTCATCTATCAGGTACCTGGATGTAAATGTTTTTTGTTATACTGACTAATTCTCATATTATATTCATGTTAGGGATATTAACCCCTTCACCCCAAGGGTGGTTTGCACGTTAATGACCGGGCCAATTTTTACAATTCTGACCACTGTCTCATTATGAGGTTATAACTCTGGAACGCTTCAACGGATATTCGCGATTCTGAGACTGTTTTCTCGTGACATATTGTACTTCACGTTAGAAGTAAAATTTCTTCGATATAACTTGCGTTTATTTTTGAAAAAAACGCAAATATGGCGAAAATTTTTAAAATTTTGCAATTTTCAAACTTTGAATTTTTATTCCCTTAAAACAGAGAAATATGTCACATAAAATAGTTAAGAAATAACATTTCCCACATGTCTACTTTACATCAGCACAATTTTGGAACCAAAATTTTTTTTTGTTAGGAAGTTATAAGGGTTAAAAGTTGACCAGCGATTTCTCATTTTTACAACAAAATTTACAAAGCCATTTTTT
This sequence comes from Oophaga sylvatica, assembly GCA_033576555.1. NCBI lineage: Eukaryota > Metazoa > Chordata > Amphibia > Anura > Dendrobatidae > Oophaga > Oophaga sylvatica. The sequence goes on along the minus strand of JARQOD010000003.1, from coordinate 518,567,834 downwards.
TTAGGGACCACCTCTCATTTGAAGTCACTTTGAGGGGTCTATATGGCAGAAAATACCCAAAAGTGACACCATTCTAAAAACTGCACCCCTCAAGGTACTCAAAACCACATTCAAGAAGATTATTAACCCTTCAGGTGCTTCACAGGAACTAAAGCAACGTGGAAGGAAAAAATGAATATTTAACTTTTTAGCCACAAAAATGATCTTTTACAAACTTTTTTTTTATTTTCACAAGGGTAAAAGGAGAAAATGGACAGATAAGGTTGTTATGCAATTTCTCCTGAGTACGCCAATACCCAATATGTGGGGGAAAACCACTGTTTGGGCACACGGCAGAGCTCGTAAGGGAAGGAGCGCCGTTTGACTTTTTCAAACTAAAATTGGCTGGAATTGAGATTGGACGCCATGTCGTGTTTGGAGAGCCCCTGATGCGCCTAAACAGTGGAAACCCCACAAGTGACACCATTTTGGAAACTAGACCCCCTAAGGTACTTATCTAGATCTGTTGTGAGCACTTTGAACTCCCAAGTGTTTCACAAAAGCTTATAATGCCTGGGTGTGAAAAAAAAAAAAAACAATTTTCCACAAAAATGATTTTTTAGTCCCAAATTTTTGAATTTTCCCAAGGAAATTGGACCCCAAAAGTTGTTGTCCAATTTGTCCTGAGTACGCTGATACCCCATATGTGGGGGGGGGAACTGTTTGGGTGCACGGCAGGGCTTGGAAAGGAAGTAGTAACGTTTTGGAATGCAGACGTTGATGGGGGTCATGTTCCGTTTGCAGTGCCCCAGATGAGCCTAAACAGTGGAAACCCCCCACAAGTGACCCCATTTTGGAAACTATACCCCCTAAGGAACTTATCTAGATCTTTGGTGAGCACTTTGAACCCCCAAGTGCTTCACACAAGTTTATAATGCCCGGGCATGAAAATAAAAAATCCTATTTTTTTCCCACAAAAATTATATTTTAGTCACTAATTTTTTATTTTCTCAAGGGTAACAGGAGAAATTGGACCACATAAGTTGTTGTCCAATTTGTCCTGAGTACGCTGATACCCCATATGTGGGTGGGAACCACTGTTTGGGCGCACGGCAGAGCTCGGAATGGAAGGAGCACCATTTGACTTTTTCCAACCAAAATTGGCTGGAATTGAGATTGGATGCCATGTTGCATTTGGAGAGCCCTGATGTGCCTAAACAGTGGAAACCCCCCACAAATGACCCCATTTTGGAAACTAGACCCCCTAAGGAACTTTTCTAGATCTTTGGTGACTTTGCTTCACACAAGTTTATAACGTAGAGCCGTAAAATTTAAAAATCATATTTTTTCCACAAAAATGATCTTTTCACCCCAATTTTTATTTTTCCAAGGGTAACAAGACTCCAAAAGTTATTGTGCAATTTGTCCTGAGTGCGCTGATACCCCATATGTGGGGGTAAACCACTGTTTGGGTGCATGGCAGAGTTTGGAAGGGAAGGAGCGCCGTCTGACTTTTTCAACGCAGAATTGGCTGGACGCCATGTCGTGTTTGGAGAGCTCCTGATCTGCCTAAACAGTGGAAACCCCCATAAATGATGCCATTTTGGAAACTAGACACCTCAAGGAACTTATCTAGATGTGTGGTGAGAACTTTTAACCCCCAGGTGTTTCACTAAAGTTTATAACGTACAGCCGTAAAATAAAAAATCTTTTTTTTTTTTACAAAAATGATTTTTTCATCCCCAATATTTTATTTTCACAAGGGTAACAGAAGAAATTGGAACCCAAAAGTTGTTGTCCAATTTGTCCTGAGTACGCTGATACCCAATATGTGGGAGAAAACTACTGTATGGGCGCACGTCAGGGCTCGGAAGGGAAGTAGTGACGTTTTGGATTGCAGACTTTGATGGAATGGTCTGGGGGTGTCATGTCACATTTGGAGAGCCCCTGATGCACCTATACAGTGGAAACCCCCCACAAGTGACCCCATTTTGGCAAATAGACCCCACAAGGAACTTATCTAGATGTGTGGTGAGCACTTTGAACCCCGAAGTGCTTCACAGAAGTTTATAACGTACAGCCGTAAAAATAAAAAATCCTTTTTTTTTTACAAAAATGATTTTTTCGCCCCCAATATTTTATTTTCACAAGGGTAACAGAAGAAATTGGAACCCAAAAGTTGTTGTCCAATTTGTCCTGAGTACGCTGATACCCAATATGTGGGAGAAAACTACTGTATGGGCGCACGTCAGGGCTCGGAAGGGAAGTAGTGACGTTTTGGATTGCAGACCTTGATGGAATGGTCTGGGGGCGTCATGTCGCATTTGGAGAGCCCCTGATGCGCCTAAACAGTGGAAACCCCCCACAAGTGACCCCATTTTGGAAAATAGACCCCACAAGGAACTTGTCTAGATGTGTGGTGAGCACTTTGAACCCCGAAGTGCTTCACAGAAGTTTATAACGCACAGCCGTAAAAATAAAAAATCCTTTTTTTTTTTTTGCAAAAATGATTTTTTTGCCCCAATATTTTATTTTTACAAGGGTAACAGGAGAAATTGGACCCCAAAAGTTGTTGTCCAATTTGTCCTGAGTACGCTGATATCCAATATGTGGGAGAAAACTACTGTATGGGTACACGTCGGGGCTGGGAAGGGAAGTAGTGACGTTTGGATTGCAGACTTTGATGGAATGGTCTGGGGGCGTCATGTCGCATTTGGAGAGCCCCTGATGCGCCTAAACAGTGGAAATCCCCAACAAGTGACCCCATTTTGGAAAATAGACCCCACAAGGAACTTATCTAGATGTGTGGTGAGCGCTATGAAGCCCCAAGTGCTTCACAGAAGTTTATAATGTACAGCCGTAAAAACAAAAATATATTTTTTTTTTGTACAAAAATGATATTTTCGCCCCCAGTTTTTTATTTTCCCAAGGGTAGCAGAAGAAATAGGACAAATTGCACAATAACTCTTGGGGTCCAGAGTACGCTGATACCCCATATGTGGGGATAAACTACTGTTTGGACGCATGGCAGAGCTGAGAAGTGAAGGAGCACCGTTTGACTTTTTCAACGCAGAATTGGCTGGAATTGAGATCAGACGCCATGTCACATTTGGAGAGCCCCTGATGTGCCTAAACAGCTGAAACCCCCCAATTCTAACTCCAACCCTAACCCCAACACACCCCTAACCCTAGTCCCAACCCTAACCACAAACCTAACCCTAACACACCCCTAATCCCAACCCTAACCCTAATCCTAACTTTAGCGCCAACCCTAACCCTAACTTTAGCCGCAACCCTAACCCTAACCCTAATGGGAAAATGGAAATAAATACATTTTTTTAATTTTATTATTTTTCCCTTACTAAGGGGGTGATAAAGGGGGGTTTGATTTACTATTTATAGCGGGTTTTTATGATTGGCAGCTGTCACGCTAAAAGACGCTTTTTATTGCAAAAATAGTTTTTGCATCATCACATTTTGAGAGCTATAATTTTTGGATATTTTGGCCCACAGAGTCATGTGAGGTCTTATTTTTTGCGGGACGAGTTGACGTTTTATTGGTACCATTTTTGAGCACGTGACGTTTTTTGATCGCTTTTTATTTCGATTTTTGGGAGGTTAGAATGAACAAAAATCAGCAATTCATGAATTTCTTTTGGGGGAGGCGTTTATACCGTTCCGCGTGTGGTAAAATTGATAAAGCAGTTTTATTCTTCGGGTCAGTACGATTATGGCGATACCTCATTTATATCATTTTTTCATATTTGGCGCTTTTATAGAATAAAAACAATTTATATAAAAAATAATTATTTTTGCATCGCTTTATTCTGCGAGCTATAACTTTTTTATTTTTTTGCTGATGATGCTTTATGACAGCTCGTTTTTTGCGGGACAAGATGACGTTTTCAGCGGTACTATGTTTTTTTATATTGGTCTTTTTGATCGCGTGTTATTCCACTTTTTGTTTGGCGGTATGATGATAAAGCATTGATTTTTTGCTTCGTTTTTTTTTTTTTTTTTTTTTAAGGGGTTCACTAAAGGGGTTAACTAGTGGGACAATTTTATAGGGGGGGTCGTTACGGACGCAGCGATACCAAATATGTGTACTTTTATTGTTTTTTTTTTTTTATTTACAGGAAGAAGTGAATTTATTGGGGAATATTTTTTTTTTTTTTTATTTATTTTGGATTTTTTTTTTACACATGTTTATTTTTACTTTTTTAACTTTTTTACTTTGTCCCAGGGTGGGACATCACAGTATTTTATCAGATCGCTGGTGTGACAGTGTGCACAGCACTCTGTCACACCAGCGATCGCACAGGCATAGATGCAGGCTTCTCAGTGCCTGCTCTCAGCAGGCACTGAGGTAGCCGCCTCCCTCCAGGACCCCGGCACCATCTTGGATCCGGGTCCTGGGAGGGAGGAAGCCCTCAGAACAGCGCGATCACATCGCGCTGCTCTGAGGGTCTCAGGGGGGCGCGCAGGGAGCCCCCACCCTGCGCGATCCTCCCCTGTGCCCCCAGTACACCGCGATCATGTTTGATCGCGGTGTGCAAGGGGTTAATGTGCCGGGAGCGGTCCGTGACCGCTCCTGACACACAGTCATGGGTGTCAGCTGTGATAATCAGCTGACACCCGGCGGCGATTAGCTGCGCTCCCCTCAGGAGCGCAGCTGGTCGCCTATGACGTACTATCCCGTCCCCGGTCATACGGGCCCAGGTACCATGGACGGGATAGTACGTCCGATGGCAGTAAGGGGTTAAAGGAGTTGTCCAAGTTTGTGATGAGTCTGCAGTCAATCTATGTGACTGCAGACTTCTGAATTCTCACAGTGCACACTGCACGTTGTTAGGATTCTTTAGTGCCGGTGATTTGCATACATGCGGTCTCGTGCTGACAAGACATGTTTTGCCTCACTCAATGAAAATGAATTGAGCGAGGCCGGGCACGTCTAGTGGCCAGAAGTATCCAAATCACATACTTGTGCAAAGGAGAATCCTAAATGTGTGCAGTGCCTGCGCTGTGAGAATTCAGAAGCCCGCAGCCACCTATAGTCAAACCTGGATTCACCCTTTAATTATAAAAAGAAGCCCTGCAGCCAATCCTAACAGCCAGAAATATACTCACTGTTAGGCCGGGGTCAGACATAGAAATACATGCAGCCGCACACTCCTGTCCGAGTGCCAGCGGCAGCGCCGGGTATTGACATGCGAGACTCGTGCGAGTTTCTCACATGTCTGACCCCGGCCTTAGGATTCAGCTCTGCTTGCTGGTTCCAGCAGTCATCACATGGCCGCGTCACTCATATGCGATTTTCATACTGTTGGGTAACAACAAGCTTCTCTTCAGCTTCTCTCAGTTTTTAACTAAACTTTGAATTAGGAAGAGCAGCTCGTCGGCACATGACTAAGTGTGCAAATCGCAAATGTGCTTGGTGGGGTGGGGCGCCAAACTGAATTCTTGCCCCGGGTGTCAGAAAACCTAGATACACCTCTGGCAACAGTTAACAGCCGCCGGCCAATCAAAGGCCGGAAGCTGACGTCAGCGCGCACGTCGCTGACTTATGATGTCACTGTCATACGCTGGAACGACGCTGTGCGCCTCAGCCGAATCATGGGTGAGGACATCGCTGGAGCTCGGTCAGGTAAGGAAAAACTTTTTTTTTGGAAAGCCTCGGTATGGGGCACATTATACCGGTATGGGGGTGCATTATACTACTATGGGGGGTGGGGGAAAGGGGATGCATTACACTGCTGTGGGGCTGCTGCATTTTATACTCCTAGGGGGCTGCTGTATTATACTATATATGACTATGGTGTGCATAATACTTTATAGGAGGACTGTGAGATACATTTTACTACTATGAAGTTCTATTGGGTGCATTATACTTTATCGAGGACTATGGGCTGTGCATTATACTTTATGGATAACTATGGAGTTGCATTTGATTATAGTACGTGGATGACTATGAACTGTGCAGTATATTATATAGAGGAATATATAATGAAAATGAATAGTGAAAATGTAAATTTGGATGGAAAATATTTTGACATGGTGGCCCCATTTGAAAGTTCGCGACAGGGCCCATAACTTTGTAGTTACACCACTGGCTGTAGCCCACCAGTCTGTTCGGAAGCCGTAAGGTTGAGTCCTTAGAACATGAAACTTCCAGCTGCAGCAAGAAGCTTTTAATTCTTACACTTTGTTTCACTCTCTGATTTCTCTGGATTTCTGAGTAAGGCTGTAAAACATGGTTCAAGAACTGTCATAACTAGTGAGTTGTATAATTTTATGTATTTCTGTATGAGAGTTGAATAATATAGTGATAAGATAATCTGTTTGTCTACTACCTGGTTGCATAGTACAGACAGTGGGGCAGTCTCTGTAAGATTTATTGCTGTGGCCATCTCGGATGGGCAGTACACTGTCCTAGGGCTGTGTTTAGGCAAGCGACTTCGGTTGTTCCCGGAGTGTCAGTGATCACTACAGCCCACATAAGTTTTGTGCTAACCCCTAGGTAAAGTAGGCACGCAGAGTTTTTGTATATATGTTCATGAGAATCATTGAATGACATGAGTGAGGTGTAACTATGAGGGACAAATAAATAAACCCCCTGTGTCTGTACTGTACACATACTGGCTGGTGACCGGTATGTGCATACCCTATTTAGTGTATTATGGCGGTATCGTACAATATAAGCACATTTTACCATTTACCTTTTATACCTTTTATGTCTCCTATATTTCCTCATATATTGTAGCTTGTGAGCAGGGCCCTCACTCCTTTTGGTATCTGAGTTATGTGTTTTTCTGTAATGTCTGTACAAGTCCCCTCAAAAATGGTGTCGGGAGGGAGAGGTGCCTGTTTGCTGTGAGCACAGAGAATTGAGTATTGTCCATGCCAACCTGTGCTCTGTGCAGGAAGATCGGAGGCCACTTTTTGGGAGTGAAAACAAATTTTTGGTCATTTTTTTATCATATCAAATATCTTCAAAATATTTTTTTTATTTTTCCTACTATTATCCAACAGTTATTTGGATACATAACATGTTATACTTTTTTTTTAGATTTAGTTTTAGATATATTACATGTTCTAGTTAAAGGGTACATATCACCTCTCACCAGCACTATTCACTACCAGTTTTAGTACAAAAATCAATACCTAGCTATAGACTGTTTTTCTAAGTGTATGTGACTGCAAAAAAGTTAATAAAACAAGCACTAAAGCACCCAACTTTCTAACAGAGGACGGGTGTCAACTTCTGGGTTGTGGGATCCCAGCTTAAATAGTGATATAAAATAGCCAATTAAACTTTTAACAAAAAATCAAATCAAAGGATGAGGATCCCACATAGACAATGTATTAGTGTAAGCAAAAGTAGAGATAATATAAAACTTAACATTTAACCCCTTAACGACCGTCGATATGCCTTTTAACGGCGGCAGTTAAGGGTACTTATGCCTCAGTGCCTAATAAATAAGTCTATAGCGCCCCCCAGATTCAGAATTTCTCAGGGGTCTCGGTTACCAGGGGTAGCTGAGACCCCAGAGAACATGATTCGGGTCGGTTTTTACCGACTCCAGTGTTGCGATCGCTGTTATTAACAGAATTAAAAAAAACAGTCAGACTTCCCATTTAATTTCTCTCTCCTCTGATGTGATCACACATCAGAGGAGAGAGAAATGGGGTCCCACGATCCCCCTCCGGTACCTCCGGTGTCCCTGCATCCCCCTGTGAAGTCCCCCTGCCCGCGGCGTCTTTTTCCGGGAAGAAAATGGGGGCGCATGCACAGTGCGCCCACCGAGATCTGCCGGCTGGCACCAATAGCAAATTTTTTCTATTTCTTCATTTTGATCACTGTGATAGACCCTATCAGAGTGATAAAAATAAAAAAAATAGTAAATCAACACCCCTTTATCATCCCCTTTGTTAGGTAAAAATATTTCAAATAAAAAAATGTATTTATTTCCATTTTTCCATTAGGGTTAGAGTTGGACTAAAGTTAGGATGGGGCTAAAGTTAGGGTTGGGCTAGGGTTATGGTTGTGGTTATGGTTAGGGTTATGATTAGGGTTGGGATTAGGATTAGGTGTGTTGGGGTTAGGGTTGTGGTTAGGGTTATGGTTGGAGTTAGAATTGGGGGGTTCCACTGTTAGGTACATCAGGGGGTCTCCAAATGCGACATGGCCCCACCATTGATTCCAGCCAATTTTGCTTTCAAAAAGTCAAACGGTGCTCCCTCCTTTCTGAGCCCTGCCATGCGCCCAAACAGTGGCTTTCCCCCACACACAGGATATTGGCGTACTCAGGAGAAATTGCACAGCAAATTTTGTGGTCCATGTTCTCCCGATACCCTTGTGAAATGAAAAAAAAATTGGTTCAAAGTAAATTTTTTGTCAAAAAAGTAAAATGTTCATTTTTTCCTTCCACATTACTTTAGTTCTCGTGAAGCACCTGAAGGGTTAATAAACTTCTTAAATGTGGTTTTGTGCACCATGAGGGGTGTAGTTTTTAGAATGGTGTCACTTTTGGGTATTTTCTGTTATATTGACCCCCAAACTGAGTTCAAATGTGAGGTGGTCCCTAAAAAAAATGTTTTTGTAAATTTTGTTGGAAAAATGAGAAATTGCTGGTCAACTTTTAACCCTTATAACGTCCTAGCAAAAAAAAAGATGTTTCCAAAATTGTGCTGATGTAAAGTTGACATGTGAGAAATGTTATTTAACTATTTTATGTGACACTACTCTTTGATTTAAGGGTACAAAAATTTAAAGTTTGAAAATTGCAAAATTTTCTAAATTTATGTTTTTTTCATAAATAAACACAAGTTATATTGAATAAATTTTACCACTATCATGAAGTACAATATGTCACGTAAAAAATTTCTCAGAATCAGTGGGATACGTTGAAGCGTTCTAGAGCTATAACTTCATAAAGTGACAGTGGTCAGAATTGTAAAAATTGGCATGGTCATTAAGTACCAAATTGGCTCTGTCACTAAGGGGTTAATGTACCATTAAAATACAAAACAAAACATGACACTTAATTACAGTGAACTTGTCAGCAGGATTGTGCTGAGTAATCTACAGACAGTGTCAGGATAGCGCCGTTATATTGATTAGGCCAGTGTCACACTTGCGTGTGTGATGCGAGAAATTTGCAAGAGTCTCTCGCATCAACACCTAGCACTGTCGCCGGCACTCGGACCATAGAAATACATGCAGCAACACGCTCCAGTCCGAGTGCCGGCGGCAGTGCCGGTGTTGATGCGAGAGACTCGTGTAAGTTTCTCGCATCACACACGCAAGTATGACACCGGCCTTAAAATGATACCTTGGTTGAAGAAATTTGTCTTGTGTTTTGTTGTTTAATCTTTATTTTCAGTTTTCAGTTAATGATATGCTCGTGCTCCAGGGCGACCTGTGGTTGAGGGGGTCTTCATGTGGTGCTCTGATTAGTTGTTCATCAGTATGGCTTCTAACAGGTCACTGATCCCACAAGTTTTTACATTTTTTGTGTAAATATATACATTTATAAAAACATTTGGTCTAAGGCTAGGTTGTGATTTTGTAAATCACTACCTAGTGATTCACTATCTAGTGATCAGCAGAGGGGCTGGCTATGGGGGGTGTCGTGCAGGAGATGGGGAGGCTATGGGGGTGTCATGCTGCACATGGGGAGGCTATGGGGGTATCATACTGCATATGGGTGAGGCTATGGGGGTGTTGTGCAGGACATGGGAAGGCTATGGGGGTGTTGTGCTGCACATGGAGAGGCTATGGGGGTGTTATGCAGGACATGGGAAGGCTATGGGGGTGTCGTGATGCACATGGGGAGGCTATGGGAGTGTCATGCTGCATATGGGGAGGCTGTTTGAGGCTCATGCTGCATATGAAAGATGCTGTTTGGGGCTCATGCTGTATATAGGGAGGCTGTGTGGGGGTTCTTACAGTATATAAGGGGCTGTGGGTGGATCATATAATATACAAAAGGGGTTGTACTAGGGTTCAAATGATATTCAGGGGGATGTCACATACTTAATTCTGCAGTATATGGGGAGGCTGTGTGGGGCTCATGCTGTTTATGGGGAGGCTGTGTGGGGCTCATGCTGTATATAGGGAAGCTGTGTGGGGCTTATGCTGTGTATGGAGGAGGATGTTTGGGGCTCATGCTGTATATAGGGGAGGCAGTGTGGGACTCATGCAGAATATGGGGGAGGCTGTGTGGGGCTCATGGTGTATATGAGGGAGGCTGCGTGGGGCTCATGCTATATTTGGGGGAGGCTGTGTTGAGCGCATACCGCATTTGGGGGAGGCTGTCTGGGGATCATGCTGTATATGGGGAGGTTGTGTGGGGGTGCTTACAGTAAATAAGGGGCTGTGGGGGGCTTATACGATATGCAGAAGGGGCTGTACTTGGGTTCAAGCGATATATAGGGGGATGTGAGCTTACTTTATTCTGCTCGATATTAAGTGATACAATTAATATTAATATAATTATCAATATAATATGTAACACTCGTGCCCGTACCTCCGTGGGGTCCCCGTCGGGGTCCCTGCTCTCTGTCTGCTTCCTGTTGCTCTGCCTCAGCTCCTGGTCTCTCCCCTGCTCCTGCTTCCTGGTGTGCGGCCAGCAGATCTCCTGGTATGATGCTGAGGGCGTGGGCGCGGGCGCTCCCAGCCTCTTAAAGATACAGCGCGCATTTTTCAAATATGCTGCTAACCAATGGTGTTATAGTGTGTGCTATTTCTGGCCCCTCTGCCATAGAGAGGGCGCCTGAGCAACAAGTGTATCCTATTGCTAGTTTCCGGTTCAGTGTTCTGTTGTGCCTGTGTTCTGTTGTGCACCGCCAGCATCCTGCCAGTACCCAGCTAATTCTGTTTGTCTTCTCAGACTACCAGTGGATCTCTACTTTGGACCTGGGATGTTATCAGTGCTGCCTGTGCAAGTTCCATCCTGCTCAGCCGTCCGTCACTCTGTTACCCAGGATATATACACAAGAGAGAACAGCATCCAATCCGGGTGAAAAAATAACAGTTTTATTGTGCCAAAAATCAATGCAACGTTTCGACCATTGTGGCCTGTTACCCAGGATGATGTCAGTACTGCCTGTGCCAGCTCCGTCCCCTGCTCCCGCTTCCCGCCTGTCAAGTTCAACGCTACCAGTTATCCCTACCTCTTCACCGGTTCCGCTGTGCCAGCTTCCACGTGTTCGTGGTCTAACTGGAGGTATCACCTGTGTCCCCTGGGTACTCCAATCTGATTCTGTTGGAGGGAACTTACTACGAGTGTCTGGGGCTCGCATAGTCACACCCCCTTGAGAGCCCCACGGTCCGTGGTCCCATGGGTCCACAAAAATAGCAATAAACGAATATGCACTACAACATTCGTGCCTCTGCTTCCACTCGTTACATAATAATTATAATAGATTGATATTAATATTGAGTACAATGAATTTCAGCCTATTGGTTCGGCCCTGCACAACAGTCACAGTCTCTCATGTGATCCCCCGGGAAAATTAATTGTCCACCTCTGCTCTAGGCTATGTGTACATGTTGAGAATTTGCAACAGATTTATCAACAGCAAAAAACAGTATTGGTGGTAAAAATGTGGCATAATAAACTAAAGACGGTATGTATAGTAAATTAGGCTGCCGCGCTAGTAACAATATGCAATAGGTCTGCTGTCCCCAAATGCTTAAAACACCATAGAGCCCAGGGGATGACACTTACTCATGAGTGCCCAAGATTATGCATGTCCAGATCTTCCGTTTGTGCAAATGGAAGAGCAGTCTTTGGATGTGGTCCAAAAAGGGAGCGTCCTCCCGTTCACTACAAGTTCCCCCTTGCTCGTGTCTGAGCGCTCCGGCGGTCAGCCTCGGCTGATGGCGCCACCGTGTAGTAGCGTGGCGAGTGGGGGGCGTGGTTAGCAGGCAGGGGAGTCACCTGCCCGTACTGACGGATATACACAGGGGCCAATCCCGACGCGTTTCTGATGCCTTCTATACATTTGAAACATTAGTTACTATGGATATTAGAAAAATGAAAAGAAGAAACCCTAAGTTTGTCCCACAGAATCTTACTAGAGTGCTCTAGTTAGGATCCAAGACAACAATGATATTGTCTGTAGTGCGGATAAAGGGGGGGCATTGTAATTATGGATCGCAATATGTATCATGAGGAATCAATGAGAGTCCTGAATGATGACATTACGTACAAAAAATTGTCCGGACACCCTACTACTCACTATATTAAAAAACTAAATCTCCTAGCTCTGAAAGGTAAATCTTTGGGTATTTTAAACAAAAATTTATTTCAATTTATTAATAACAAGACGCCTAGTGTGGCAGTGTTTTACCACATCCCAAAATTACATAAAACCTCTACATGTCCGCCGGGTAGACTGATTGTATCGGGTATTAATTGCCTAATACGTGAACATATACCTGCAGAAGTGTGTTACATTACTTCCAGCCTATCTAAAAGACACAGGAGATACGATATGAGTTTTAGAAACTGTAACCTGGACTAGCAACTATATCCTGGGTACTTTAGACATTAAGTCTTTGTACACAGTTATAAACCAGGAGAAAGGATGTGAATCTGCTGAATACTTTCCACATAAATTATACGGTATATCTACAATCCCTCTCAAATTGCATACATTGTGAAGAGTATTAAGTTTATTCTTCAAATAATTATTTTATATACTGTAAACAGTTTTATTTACAGACGTGAGGGCCTCACTTTCCAGGTACTGGTAAACTGCTGCTTTTTTCACGAAAAAAACTTGTCAAGAATGCAGCGTGTGAACAACCCTTATAGTCACAGTGTCAGGGCTCCTAATATGATTAGCTTGGGATGTATTTCTATAATGTATATTTCTTTTACTATTTTTTTGGTATGTTTATGATTTTTTCCAAACTTTTGCTCAAATTTTCAGAAAAATCTTTTGGATAACATGGTATTATTATTATTATTATTATTATTAATTTTTTTTTACATTCATCACATGAATGCAGATGTTGTGTTTGACAATCAAGAAGGGTGTGTGTTACAGTTCTACTATGGACCCTAAAATGCTGTTTGCTCTGTATTATGGACCTGTTTGCAAATGAACTATTGCAGGTTAGCATAGTCATAGACTGGTGTGTTCAGAGCACAAGAACAGAACAGTAAATATAACAGCTTAAGTATATATTTGATTTCAACCACATAATTAATGATGTGACGTTACAGAATTCCAACGAAGTTTAAAAATATGTATAAATACCCCAGTACAAAGCTCAGATAAGAAAGTACCAGGAGCTTACTCACCGCTACAGAAGATGGTAAGTCTCTCATCTCTGCTCTATTTATGTATGCAATAGTAAAACATATTTTGCCTTTTTTGGACATGATTTGTTCTATGATTACATTACGATTTTTTTAATTTGTAGCATTTTATATGTATTATTCTGGTGTTTCTCAAGTCCCATGGAGAAGTCTATGACAAAAAAAAATGCTGCATTGTGGAAAAGTGGAAAAAAAAGGAACAAATTCCCAAATCACCACAATAATGTGAAAGAGAAAAATGTTGTGATAAGCCTATTTAATTATTTTCTATGGACTTTGAAGTTTCATCTAGCTGCATAGTTTTGATAAAAAAACACATTAAAGCATCAGTATACATGTTGCACAAAAAAGCTACAAAATGCTGAAGACTGAATTTTGTCTTACCGAGCTTACAATCTACAGGGTATTGGGGGGGTGACAGTAGGGTAAGGGATTGGAGCAGCTCTGGTGGTAGTCAGGTGGCAGCAGGGATATTGAAGGCTTCCTGAAGAGATGAGTTTTCAGGTTGCATCTGAAGATTTCAATTGTGGAAGACAATCTGATATTCAGGGGTAGTAAAGTATCATAGGATGGGGAGGTTCGGAAGAAATCAGGGAAATGGATTGAGAGATGTGAACATTCATTAAAACAATGAGGTTTGAGAAATGTTGGAAATATTGGTGTAGATGGAAACAAACGTGGTAAATGAGAGAGATGGATGATGAGATCATGAGATAGTAAAGATCAGATGAGAGAATATTATCCATGAGATTACATTGCTTCTATATTTCTAATGTGCACTTATAGAGCTGAACTCAAAGGAGCATTAGGAATAGACCAAGATCACAGGTATGGAGGCTGAAGATTTTATATTATTGTATTCTTATTAAATCAACCGTACACATCTATGGATTGAACAGTTGTCATTAGATTTATTTTTGTACCCTTTAGAAACACCTTTTTGTGATCGTGTTTGGTGCTGCAATTTGCCTGACTGTTTGTAATGCGGCTTGTTTTATGGCAGAGCCTGAATTTCAAGGAAAACCTGTAAATGGTAAGTAACAGTATATGCTTAGCTACAGCATATCCGACTGATAAGGTGACATACCTCTGAATAATAAAGTCAAACAGCTATCAAAAAATACAACTACGCAAGTAACATATCTTAAAGGTAAATGCCTATTCTACACAGACAGTCCTAAAAGTCATGATCGTACAGATAAATCCAGTGACTCATTGGTGACCTGTCCTGTGATTACAGTCGCTTGTTTTGTCTTCTCCATCTGGCCCTGATCCCAATAATACTGCTTCCTCAGTAATAGTTCTTTTGCCTGTACATGGTGATATTGCCCCCTTGGTGCCTCCAGGCAGTAATGTTACCACTTTGTACCACTATACAGTAATTATGATCACATTTTACACTTAAATAAACAAAAGTAATGTCCCTTTGGTGCCCCATACAATAGTTATGTCCTCCTTTTTAAATTTTATACAAAAGTAATGTCACTCTTTTTGCCCACCTCATGCAATACTAGAATAGCAATGTCCCATGCCATAGTATTGTCTTCCCATATGAGCCCTCCTGCACTTTGCTTGTGCCAATAAAAATAAAATAAAATCCATCTAATTTGCAAAGGAAGCATTATAATACTGTGACACACAAAGGGGGTATTTCTACTGTGTGGGGGCACAAAGGGGCAATTATCACTATGTGAAAGATCAATGTTGACACTGTTACGGCACAGAGGCACAAAGTGGTACTATTGTGGAGGTATAAAGGGTGCACTTTTTGTGGTGGTGTCATTTTTGCCCAGGGTGCACAAATTGCTGCTTGGAAATTTTTTTTATATCATGGACCAGAATAGTGCATGCAATAGTAGTCAGGTCCTGCAGCCATCTGCTATGTGGATGAGCACACAAAGCCAATAATTTGCAGTAGTGACTAGTCCATTTTTTCATACTTCTGTCTGAATCTGGTCTTACCTTTTTAGACCTCCTTAAAAAATGTGATGAATTGCAAATATTTTTCACAGATGTCTTACAAGAGTTTTAGGTGTTTTTTTTTTAAATATCTCATTATATTTTGTACATCTGTGATTTATTATTCTGCATTGCTTATTTATAATATTGCGCCATCATATTCTGTAGTGCTTTATCAACATCATCCTCACTGTCCACACTGGGGCTCACAATCTAAATTCCCTATCAGTATGTCTTTGGAGTGTGGGAGAACCGGAGAACCCCAAGGAAACCCACACAGACATGGGGAGAACATACAAACTTCTTTCAGATGTGGGTGGGATTAGAACCCAGGACCCCAGTGCTGTAAAGTAACAATACGTGTGTTTCTCCTGGCATGTTTTTCAGACTCTACAAAGAAGCCTATTAGAACAATGGCAAAAAAACATGTACACTGTTTAGAGACTGCTGATTTGTACTGCAGATCAGCTCTTGTATCCTTCAATAGGGGCTGATCTGCAGCATCCGGTAGTGGCCACTAAACACTGAACTGATCTGTGCTGTTGTATGGGTGGTGAAAACAGTTCAAAGTAGTTTAAAATAATATAACTGTAGTGTAGTAGTTTAAAATAGGTGATTATGTGGCGCCCCTGAGGGTCCAGTCGCCACAGAGGTACAGCACCTCACCCAGAGGTGTGGTACCGCATTCTCAGGTAAGGAGGGAGCACCACCCAGGACTCTAACACCTGCACCCAATACAAACTATAGCAGCAGGGCACCCTGGATGTACTCTACGGTAGGATGGTCTCTGTTGTGAATGGGTTTGAGATGAGTTCTGAGCAGAGGCTTCCTCTAGTGGTTACAAGCGGTGCTGGTCTGTCCAGTGAAGATTGTGAGGACTGGGAATCAGGTGTTACTGACTGGTCTTATATAAGGGAGTCACCTTCCCATCAGGGTTGCCGGTGATCAATTGTTCTGGTCTGAATCCTTCATTCCTGTTTCCCTTGTAGCCTGCTGTGTCGTGTCTGCATCTCCTGCTAACAGATAAGACATTTTCTTCTTTTTGTTTTTTGTGCTATATTTTTGCATTTTGTCCTGCACTTCTGTGGGTGCCTTCAGGGTCCCCTCCGGGGGCTTTTGCCCTCTCAGTTTAGTTCAGCCACTGATGTTTGTACTTTTGCTTTTTCCAGTTTTTTCAGTGGCTGCTGTTTTGATTTTGTTACACCAGAGAACTAATTTAGGTGGAAGAGGTCGTGTGATCTCAGGTGTTTTTGAAATTAGTTATGTTGGTGCTTTTCAGGGTTTTCTGGGATTGCAGTAAGTACCCTTCCTATCCTTTTCTATTTAGTTAGTTTGGGCCCCAGCGTTTGCTCATACTATTTTCTTTCTGTGTCAGTATTTCATCTTGTCTAACCGCCATTACATGTTTGGGGGCTTTCTATTATCTTTGGGGTTCTGCTCCGGGGCAGATAGCTTTCCTATTTCTATCTTTAGGTGTAGTTAGTTTCTCAGGCTGTGACGAGGCGTCTAGGACCAACGTAGGAACGCTCCACGGCTGCCTCTAGTTGTGGTGGTTAGTCAGGGTACTGCAATCTCATAGATTCCAACTTCTCTGGTGTATTGCCTTTTTTGCCTGCTCTCCTCAGCTGCCGATACATAACAGTATCACCGGCCTAAAAGTTGAAAATTGTATGGTACTCACAGAAGGGAAAAAATATTGTGAAAGAAAAAAGGTTGTCAGAGTTGTCAGAGATATTTTTCTGTTTGTTGCTTTTTTTTTCCCTCTGTATCTCTGGGTGCTGGGGAGGATCTTTTCTCTCAATGGAGTTTGCACAGTTGTCTGGCCGTGTGGATCAGCTTGCTGCTGAGGTTCGGAGTATTGCTATCTATCTTGCTGGGTTGCCTGTTGTGGAACCTAGGATTCCCATGCCAGATTTGTTTTTAGGGATCGAGCTAAGTTTCAGAATTTCAAAAATAATTGTAAATTGTTTTTTGCCTTAAAATCTAAGTCCTCAGGGAACGCAGCGCAGCAGGTTCAAATTATCATCTCTCTCCTGCGCGGCGATCCTCAGGATTGGGCTTTTTCCCTGACACCTGGGGATCCTGTTTTGAGTGATGTTGATGCATTTTTTCAGGCTTTGGGGTTATTGTACGATGAGCCTAATGTCACTGATCAAGCTGAAAAAGCCTTGTTGGCATTAAATCAGGGGCTTTATGACGCTGAGTTATACTGTCAGAGATTCCGTAGGTGGGCAGTCCTGACCAAATGGAATGACGACGCTTTGGCAGCCCTTTTCCGGAAGGGTCTGTCAGATAATGTAAAGGATGTTATGGTGGGATTCCCTGTCCCCTCTGGTCTCAATGATTCTATGTCATTAGCGATTCAAATTGACAGACTTTTGCGTGAGCGGAGAAGTATGCGTGGAATAGTGTTGCCTTGTGAACCAGCTTCTGAACCCATGCAGTGTGATAGAGTGGTGTCTGGGGCACAGCGTCATGAGTTTCGAAAGCGCAATGGGTTATGTTTCTACTGTGGTGATGCCTCTCATGCTATTTCAGTCTGCCCTAAGCGGGGAAGACGTTTTGCACGCTCAGTTGTCTTGGGTAGTATTCAGACTAAGTTTTTATTAACTGTCACTCTGATATGCTCTCTGTCCTCATTTTCTGCTCAGGCTTTCGTTGATTCTGGAGCAGCTATTAACCTGATGGATTATGATTTGCTAAACGTTGTGGGTTTCCCTTGATACCCCTACAGAAGTCTATACCCCTACTGGGGATCAATTCTACCCCTTTGGCTGAGAATAAACCCCAGTTTTCTACTCAGGTGATAATGAGGGTTGAACCTGATCACCAGGAGTGCTGCAAATTTTTGGTTTTGTATAATCTGCATGACATTATCGTGCTGGGTTTCCCTTGGTTACAGTCTCATAATCCTGTTTTGAATTGGAAATCTGTGTCTGTAACCAGTTGGGGCTGCCAATGTGTTAATACCAACACTCCTGTTTTTTCTGCCTCCCCCCAGGCTCAGGATGTTCCTGACTTTTTGATTGATTTTTCTGATGTGTTTAGCGAAAGTAAATCTGCATCCTTGCCTCCCCATAGGAGCTATGACTGCGCTATTGAATTAGTGCCGGGTAGTAAATTCCCTAAAGGTCGCCTTTTTAACTTGTCTGTACCTGAACATGACGCTATGCGGTCTTATATCAAGGAATCATTGGAGAAGGGTCATATCAGACCATCCTCTTCACCCTTAGGTGCCGTTTTTTTCTTTGTGGCCAAAAAGGATGGTTCATTAAGGCCGTGTATTGATTATCGTCTCTTGAACAATATTACTGTGAAATATCAATACCCGTTACCCTTGATTTCTGACCTGTTTTCCAGGGTGAAAAACGCTACTTGGTTTACCAAGCTTGACCTCAGGGGGGCGTATAACCTTATTCGCATTAAGCACGGGGATGAATGGAAGACGGCATTCAATACCCCTGAAGGGCATTTTGAGTACCTAGTGATGCCCTTTGGGCTCACTAATGCTCCTTCCGTCTTCCAGTCCTTCATGAATGACATTTTCAGGGATTTTGTGGACAAATTTCTGATTGTTTATTTGGATGATATCTTGATTCTTTCTAATGACTGGGACTCTCATGTGAAACATGTTCGAACTGTGTTCCAGATTTTGAGAGAGAATGCTCTGTATGTGAAGGGATCAAAGTGTCTTTTTGGCGTACAGAGGATCTCATTTCTGGGATTCATTTTGTCCCCATCTGTTATTGAAATGGACCCGGTCAAGGTTCAGGCCATCTGTGATTGGGTCCAACCTACTTCATTAAAGGCTCTTCAGAGATTTTTGGGTTTTGCCAATTTTTATCATAAATTTATTGGTAATTTCTCGGTTATTGTTAAACCATTAACTGATTTGACCAGAAAGGGTTCTGATGTGGTGAATTGGCCTCCTGAGGCAGTCTCTGCATTTCAGGAACTTAAGCAGAGATTCACTTCTGCTCCTGTTCTACGGCAGCCTGATGTTTCTCTGCCATTTCAGGTGGAGGTTGATGCCTCTGAAATTGGGGCAGGTGCCGTTTTGTCCCAAAAAGATCCAGAGACCTCTAAAAGTAACCCTTGTGCCTTTTTCTCTCGAAAATTTTCTCCTACTGAACGTAATTATGACGTGGGTAATCGGGAGTTATTGGCCATGAAGTGGGCTTTTGAAGAGTGGAGACATTGGCTGGAGGGAGCCAAACATCAGGTGGTGGTCCTTACGGACCATAAGAATCTGGTCTATCTGGAATCTGCCAAGCGACTCAATCCTAGACAGGCCAGGTGGGCCTTGTTTTTCACACGTTTTAATTTTGTGGTTTCCTTTCTTCCTGGCACTAAGAATGTTAAGGCGGATGCCCTCTCGAGGAGTTTCCTTGCGGACTCTCCTGAGTTATCTGATCCTTCTGTTATTTTGAAAGAGGGTGTAGTTCTTTCCGCCATCTCGCCCAATTTGAGACTTGCTCTGGAGGGGTGTCAGGAGGATAGGCCCGAGTGCTGCCCTGTTGGAAAATTGT
Organism: Oophaga sylvatica; assembly: GCA_033576555.1. Lineage (NCBI taxonomy): Eukaryota > Metazoa > Chordata > Amphibia > Anura > Dendrobatidae > Oophaga > Oophaga sylvatica. The sequence continues at coordinate 518,548,033 of JARQOD010000003.1, read as the reverse complement.
TTGTCCCGGACCAGTGGAAGAAGAGTGTGATGTCTGAGATTCATTGTTCCGCATTGGCTGGGCATCCCGGAATTTTTGGTACCAGAGACTTGGTTAGTCGGTCTTTTTGGTGGCCTACCTTGTCTCGTGATGTCAGGGAATTTGTGCAGTCCTGCGGGACTTGCTCTCGCTCCAAGCCTTGCTCTCGCTCTAGTGGTTTGTTGATGCCATTGCCTGTGCCCAAGAGACCATGGACCCATATCTCTATGGGTTTCATTTCCGACCTTCCTGTTTCTCAGAGAATGACCACCATCTGGGTAATTTGTGATAGGTTTTCCAAAATGATACATCTTGTGCCATTACCTAAGTTGCCTTCCTCCTCTGAATTGGTGCCGTTGTTCCTTCAGCACGTGGTTCGTTTACACGGCATTCCTGAGAACATTGTGTCTGACAGAGGAGTCCAGTTTGTTTCCAGATTTTGGAGGACTTTTTGTTCTAAACTGGGTGTTCAATTGTCTTTCTCCTCGGCATTTCATCCTCAGACCAATGGTCAAACTGAGAGAACAAACCAGACATTGGAGACTTATCTAAGATGCTTTGTGTCTGCTGATCAGGATGACTGGGTCTCTTTTTTGCATTTGGCTGAGTTTGCTCTTAATAATAGGGCTAGCTCTGCCACTTTGATGTCTCCGTTTTTCTGTAATTCTGGGTTTCACCCTCGATTTTCTTCAGGACAGACGGAGGCTTCTGTCTGTCCAGGTGTTGACTCTGTTGTGGAGCGTATGCAACAGATTTGGGACCAGGTAGTGGAGAGGTTGTCCCTCTCTCAGGAGAAGGCCCAGCGGTTTGCTAACCGGCATAGGACTGATGGTCCTCGGTTTAAAGTGGGGGACTTGGTCTGATTGTCCTCAAAGAATATTCCTATGAGAGTAGCATCTCCTAAATTTAAGCCTAGGTTCATTGGACCTTATAAGATCATGGAGATTATTAATCCTGTTTCTTTTCGTTTGCTTCTTCCAGGGACATTTAAGATCCATAACGTGTTCCACAAGTCCTTGTTGAAGAGGTTTGTTGAGTCAGTGGTTCCTGCTGCTGTGCCTCCTGACCCTGTTTTGGTTGAGGGCAATCTGGAGTATGTGGTTGAGAAAATATTAGATTCTCGTTTTTCTAGACGGAAACTCCAGTATTTGGTTAAATGGAGAGGTTATGGTCAGGAAGACAATTCTTGGGTGTTTGCTTCGGACATCCATGCTAGGAGACTTATCCGTGCGTATCATAGAACTCATCCTGACCGACCTGGTTGCTCAAGTGAGGGTTCGGTGACCCCTCCTCAAGGGGGGGTACTGTTGTGAATGGGTTTGAGATGAGTTCTGAGCAGAGGCTTCCTCTAGTGGTTACAAGCGGTGCTGGTCTGTCCAGTGAAGATTGTGAGGACTGGGAATCAGGTGTTACTGACTGGTCTTATATAAGGGAGTCACCTTCCCATCAGGGTTGCCGGTGATCAATTGTTCTGGTCTGAATCCTTCATTCCTGTTTCCCTTGTAGCCTGCTGTGTCGTGTCTGCATCTCCTGCTAACAGATAAGACATTTTCTTCTTTTTGTTTTTTGTGCTATATTTTTGCATTTTGTCCTGCACTTCTGTGGGGGCCTTCAGGGTCCCCTCCGGGGGCTTTTGCCCTCTCAGTTTAGTTCAGCCACTGATGTTTGTACTTTTGCTTTTTCCAGTTTTTTCAGTGGCTGCTGTTTTGATTTTGTTACACCAGAGAACTAATTTAGGTGGAAGAGGTCGTGTGATCTCAGGTGTTTTTGAAATTAGTTATGTTGGTGCTTTTCAGGGTTTTCTGGGATTTCAGTAAGTACCCTTCCTATCCTTTTCTATTTAGTTAGTTTGGGCCCCAGCGTTTGCTCATACTATTTTCTTTCTGTGTCAGTATTTCATCTTGTCTAACCGCCATTACATGTTTGGGGGCTTTCTATTATCTTTGGGGTTCTGCTCCGGGGCAGATAGCTTTCCTATTTCTATCTTTAGGTGTAGTTAGTTTCTCAGGCTGTGACGAGGCGTCTAGGACCAACGTAGGAACGCTCCACGGCTGCCTCTAGTTGTGGTGGTTAGTCAGGGTACTGCAATCTCATAGATTCCAACTTCTCTGGTGTATTGCCTTTTTTGCCTGCACTCCTCAGCTGCCGATACATAACAGGTCTCATCCCTGTCTGGGTAGGAAAGGGTGTTGGAGAGTGGGTGGAGAAAGTAGAAGTAAGGGAGTGGAGCTTAGTGAGTGGGAAAGAACAGTGCAGAGAGAGTGAGTCAGACATGAGGAGAAAGTGAAAGTAAGCAGACGTGCTGACAGGCAGCTGTTAGGAGAAGCTGCAGAGAGAGAAAGCTGTAAGGGAGAGACAGTTGGAAGCTCCCAGAAAAGAGAAGGGGTCCTAGGGGCACGGATAGTGAGCATTCCATCCGTGGGGCCTGGTCCAATAGTGGAAGGACCAGGTCGCAGTGGGATACCGGCCCCCAAGCCTAGTGGAGAACTTCAGGACTCAGCTAGCAAGCCGGAGGCAGGGGCACCTACAAGCCACAGTTAGCTTCTCCGAAAAGGTAGCCATAATGGAGCAAGGGAACTGAGAGAATGTCGCCCAACAAGGTCCGCGGCTACTGGCTTGGGACACTGACTGTGAGATGCTGGACAGGAAGGAAAGGCGGAAAGTCAGCACAGTGAGATGGCCAAGAAAGGAACATATTGAATGGAGTCCTGGAAAGGTGTATCCTGAACTACCTGGGAGTTTGCTGGACCCCTCACCTGGAGGACACTGCACCAAGCGGGCATCTGTGCTGCAGCCAGAACTGTGAGTAAAGCTTTGGAAACTGCACCTGACTGTGACTCAAGTTCTTACTACAACACAAACTCAGCACTGCTACATCCCTTGCCAAATACTAAATCATTATCATCCACCTTATATTACATCTGCCCTGGGACTTAGCTTCACCTGTGGGGAGCTTTACCAACTCTGCTGCATCACCAACTGTCCCAGAGGACTGCATCTGCAGCGTCGGCTAACATCTTTTATTGCCGAGTACCACATGTGGTGTCATGAACACCTCATTACAAACTCCATTATTCCCTTGCAAATATCCCCTTTTATTGGAAACCCAGGGCCATGGACCGGGTCACTGCTGCCGTGACACTGCCCCTTTAAGAAGCGGCCCGATACCGAGTATCCCCACTGCCCTGGCGGGCGCTCCAATAACACCACATCATAAGATGTCACCTGTCATTTTGAATGCTCTTATAGATTACATTAGATAAAGCCACACGTCTACCTAACCTCAAATGATTTCATTTAAGATCGCATAACTGATATTTTTTGATCCTCCTTAAAAAGTTAATAGCATCCTTTCTTAAATTAAATATCTTTCTACTACTTGCAGGTTGTTTTTTCCAGGATGAAGTCCATGCATTTTCCAGTAACTGGGTAACAAAGGATTGTCTGCAATGCCAATGTGATTCTGATGGGATGTTGAGATGTTGTACTATGTAAGTTAATTATTTTATTTGAAAGAATAAAAACTGTAGTCCACAGACCCATTTTAAAAAATGAAAAACTGAGTATACAGTCTTCTGGATTCAATCCCATGTACTTTTTCTTACATGGTGCTAAATATAGCTCTGGCAAAAATTAAGAGACCACCACATCAAAACCCTGTCATGCGCGGCTTATTCTCCAGACCTGAACCCCATTGAAAACCTCTGGAATGTAATCAAGAGGATGATGGATAGTCACAAGCCATCAAACAAAGAAGAACTGCTTAAATTTTTGCACCAGGACCAGTGTGAAAGACTGGTGGAAAGCATGCCAAGACGCATGAAAGTTGTTTTTAAAAATCACGGTTATTCCACAAAATATTGATTTCAGAACTCTTCCTGAGTTAAAACATTTGTATTGTTTCTAAATGATTATGAACTTGATTTCTTGAAAGCACTGTTTTGTTTTTTTTTTAATTTTGACCATTTTTCTTTGTCAGAAAAAAATACAAAATTTTTTGCTTGGAAATTCAGTGATATGTTGTCAGAAGTTTATAGACTAAAATAACAATTTACATTTTACTCAAAAATAGACCTATAAAGAGAAAAATCAGACAAACTGAACATTTCAAAGTGGTCTCTTAATTTTTGCCAGAGATTTATATGGCACACATCAGTCCCTGTCTCCATTAGAGTTCAAAATTAAATTTTCCAAACTCTTTTTTTTTTTTTTTAGAGTAGGGAGGAACAGAAAACCTAGCTCCCCCAATGTCTACATGGAGACCCTTGTCCTTGGTTATGTTCAAAAATTGTGCCCCAGCAATTCAAGGCAATAGTGCTAATGACTGAGCCAATATGTTGCCATTGAGCATTATGTAGGCTGTGTTTTGATAACTTAGAGCAGGGGTGGGGAATATTTTTTCTGCCAAGGGCCATTTGGATATTCATACCATCCTTCGGGGGCCGTACAAACTCCACCCACAAAGTAGATCCTGACTCTGGCACTGGTGTCAGGACATAATCTTTCATTGCCTGCCCCTCAGTGTTCAGTAGTGAACACTGCGTGTGTGCTTACAGAGCAAGAAGAAATTAATGAGCTGGTGGCAATCAAAAAACAGCTCCCTGCAATATCATAGCAGTCCCTGAGAATCTGCCCGGGGCCCGGATAAAAGGTCATCGAGGGCCGTAAATGGCCCTGGGGCCTGAGGTTCCCCACCCCTGACTTAGAGACAGGGGAGTATAGGAAAACATAGTGCATTTTTAAAACATCTACGGTAATCTGATTAACCATCAGTTATCACAAGTTTATTCATTTGTTTTAACACACATCATATATGCTATTTGCACACAGGCTTGGTTTACCAATTCATTTTGAAGGAGACGAATGTGAAGTCTTGGAAGACAAAGAGACCTGCACCATGAAAATTGTTTACAAGGATGATCATTCAAAAGATGCTAAGAAAACCTGCCCAATTTCAATATTATTACCATTTTAGAAAGTTCAAATAAAAAATCCTTAACAAAAATTGCAGAGAAAGTTATAGAAACATCTGCGGAAAACTTTATCTTTAAATAAGAAAGAAATAAAATTGTTAATTGAATGGATTGGTTTTGGGTCTTATTTCTATATCATGCAATGTTTGGGACTCTAGATCAGAAGACAGAAGTAGTGGTACTTCACAGAAAATGGATAGCATACTAAAGTATAGTTCTGGGCAAATGTGAAATAGTGACTGAACTGAAATGCATATTATTATTCATATGTGCTTGTACATTAACCCTTTCCCAACATGCGCCGTACATGTACTGCTCTGTGGGAGCTGCGCAGCATAGGTACGGCGCACAGAAGGTGCGGCCTCACGCTGAGCGCCGCGGTCATTGGGTGTGAGTGTCAGCTCTGTGTGAGAGCTGACACCCCGCAGCAACACCCATGATCGGTGCTAGCACCAATTGTGGGCTTTTAACTCCTCTGATGTCACTGTCAGCAGTGACAACCACATAAAAGAGCATCACTCAGGGAATAGGTGTCACGCTGTCTCTGTATACAGGAGGACCAGGGTCTATGCTGACCTTAAGCTGGGGTCCTGACTAATCCCTCTACCTGGAGGTACTGTTGATGGTACAGAGGTCCAGGCCGCCAGCGTAACCCTATCTCCTGTGAATCCCTAACCACTGTAATCTAGTCCTGAGAAGGACCCTGATTACCACCACAGGGAACAGGAAGGTAACTGCCTTCACACAGTATAAGACGAACGAGACAGTACAAGGGGTAAAAATAAAAGACCACCTTGCATACAAAACTACCACTACAGAGGGAACACCAACGGGTAAGGAGATAAATAATAAAGCGAGGAGAGGAGAAAACCACAACAGGTATTCTTAGCTTTAGACTTCTCAATACGATCCGCTCTGCTGGTCTGCATGAATGCTTTCACCGACACTTCCCTAGCAGACAGGCAGGTATTTGAAGGAATTCAATTACAACAACATTAATTGCAGCTGAGCGAGGCTGGTCTTGTCCAGCACAGAGAGAGGGAGAATTAACTCCCTCTCTGCCGAAAAACACCCAGCACCAGAAACTCAGCTGTGAGAAGTCAGGGTGTGCAATCGCGACGATCTTCGCAGCGACACACCCGTGACAGTACCCCCCCTTCTACGAGGGGCCTCCGGACCCTCAGGGCCGGGTTTATCTGGGTGAGTAGTGTGGAAGGCCCGAACCAATCGGTCTGCGTTAATATCCGACGCAGAAACCCACGTCCTCTCCTCAGGACCATACCCCCTCCAATGAACAAGGTACTGAAGGGACCGGCGATTCAGACGTGAATCGATGACTCTCGACACCTGGAACTCCAAGTTACCATTGACCACCACAGGAGGAGGAGGTAAAGGTGAAGGTATCACCGGCGCCACATACTTCTTAAGTAACGATCTGTGGAACACATTATGAATTTTAAATGTAGGAGGGAGGTCAAGACGGAATGCAACCGGATTAATTATAGAACTGATCTTGTATGGTCCGATGAACCTGGGACCCAGTTTCCAGGAGGGAACCTTAAGTTTTATATTCTTGGTAGACAACCATACCAGATCGTTCACACTTAGGTCCGGACCAGACACTCTCCTCCTATCAGCCATACGTTTGTATCGGTTCCCCATAGTACTCAGATTATTCAGCACTCCTCTCCACACTGAAGCAAGTGACGACGAAAATCGTTCCTCCTCAGGAACCCCAGAAGAGCCCCCCTATTGAAAGTACAAAAACCATATGCCCCAAAAAACGGGGACTTACCAGTGGACTCGCTCCGCCTATTATTTAGAGCAAACTCCGCCAGAGGCAAGAAAGAAGCCCAGTCCTCCTGGTTCTCTGACACAAAACACCGGAGATATGTCTCCAAGCTCTGTTTCAGACGCTCTGTCTGACCATTGGTCTGCGGGTGAAAAGCCGATGAAAATGACAACTGCATCCCCCGCCGTGTACAAAATGCTTTCCAGAATTTGGACACAAACTGAGACCCCCGATCCGACACCACATCGGAGGGTACCCCGTGAAGCCTTACAATCTCCCCAATAAACACCTGCGCAAGAGTTTTAGCATTAGGAAGAGCAGGAAGAGCGATAAAATGTGCCATCTTGCTGAACCTGTCCACTACAACGAGTATGACTGTTTTACCCGAAGATGGCGGGAGATCCGTAATGAAGTCCATAGACAGATGAGTCCACGGACGCTCCGGGATCTTCAAAGGTAAAGGGTCCCCGACGGACGGGTATGTGGGGTCTTAGAGCGCGCACAAACCTCGCAGGACGCGACAAAAGTTACCACCTCCCTATGTAAGTTAGGCCACCAAAACCGTCGCGAGAGGAGATCCTCAGTTGCTTTACTCCCTGGGTGTCCCGCCAAAGCTGAATTATGGTGTGCCTCGATCACCTTTTGTCGCAACTGATTTGGAACAAACAGTCTCCCTGGAGGTCCTACAGGGGCGTCCCCCTGAGCCTCCAATACCTCCTCCTCAAGCTCAGAGCATACTGCCGACACCACCACCCCCTCCTGAAGGACCGGAACCGGGTCCTCCGTATTCCCAGCCCCTGGGAAACAGCGAGATAAGGCATCCGCCTTAACATTTTTTGACCCAGGACGATATGTGACGACAAAATTAAACCTGGTAAAAAATAACGACCACCTAGCTTGTCTGGGATTCAGACGTTTAGCGGACTCTAAATATAGCAGGTTTTTGTGATCGGTAATGACGGTGACCGGGTGGACTGCCCCCTCCAAAAAATGACGCCACTCCTCAAAAGCCAACTTAATGGCCAAGAGCTCCCTATTGCCGACATCATAATTCCTCTCAGCGGACGACAATTTTTTAGAGAAGAAGGCACACGGATGCCATTTACCAGGGGACGAACCTTGTGACAATACTGCTCCCACCCCTACCTCGGAAGCGTCCACCTCAACAATGAATGGCTGTGACGCATCAGGCTGAATAAGTATGGGTGCTGAAGCAAAACATTTTTTCAAAGAGGAAAACGCTTGACAAGCCTTGTCAGACCACTTTGAAAAATCCGTCCCTTTTTTAGTCATGTCTGTGAGAGGTTTAACTATGGACGAAAAATTACGAATGAATTTCCGGTAGTAGTTAGCAAACCCCAGGAAACGTTGTAATGCCTTAAGATCCTCTGGCAGATCCCACTCAAAAACTGCCCGCACTTTCCCAGGGTCCATACGAAAACCGGATGCAGACACCAGGAATCCTAAAAACTGAAGTTCCTGTACGGCGAACACACACTTCTCCCATTTGGCGTACAGTTTATTATCCCGCAAGATCTGCAACACCTGCCTAACATGCTCCTGATGAGACACAAGATCTGGCGAGTAAATTAAGATATCATCCAGATATATGACCACAAACTGTCCCATTAGGTGGCGAAAGATGTAATTTACAAAGTGTTGAAACACCGCCGGGGCAATACTCAGACCAAATGGCATGACAAGGTTCTCATAATGCCCCTCCGGAGTGTTAAACGCCGTCTTCCACTCATCCCCCTCCTTCATCCTAATCAGATTGTACGCCCCCCTGAGATCCAACTTAGAGAACCATTTGGCACCCACAATCTGATTGAAGAGATCGGGAATAAGTGGGAGCGGATACGGATCTCGGACCGTAATCCGATTAAGCTCACGGAAATCCAGGCAAGGGCGTAGGCCTCCATCTTTTTTCTTCACAAAGAAGAACCCCGGGCCACCGGGGAAGATGAAGGTCTAATATGCCCCTTAGCCAGACTCTCTGAAATATAATCCTTCATGGCCTGTCTCTCAGGACCAGAAAGGTTATACAACCTAGATTTCGGTAACTTGGCCCCAGGGAGATAGTTAACAGAACAGTCATACTCGCGATGAGGAGGTAGTTCTTGACACCCTTTCTCCGAGAATACATCCTCAAAGTCCACCAGAAATGGAGGTAAGGCCCTAGGAGCGACCGCACCAATGACCGTATTCATGCAGTTTTTATTACAGAAATCGCTCCATTGGCTTATCTCTCTGGATTGCCAATTAATAACCGGGTTATGCTTAGTTAGCCAAGGCAGGCCCAGCACTATAGGAGTGGGAAGACCCTCCAACACATAACAAGACAACAGTTCCTTATGTAGCGCCCCCACTTGAAGATCTATGTTATGCACTGCTTGCACAAAACTTCCCTGACCGAGAGGTCTGGCGTCGATCGAGAATATGGGGACGGGTTTAGCCAACCCACTCAATCGCATACCTTGAACCCGGGCAAAGCGAGCATCCACCAGATTAGCCCCGGCCCCACTATCCAGAAGAACAGATATCCTCTCAGTTCTCGCACCCACCACCACCTCCGCCGGTACGAGAAACTGAGACGAGCTTAGGGACGAAATACTTACTCCCAGATTGCCGTCCACCACACAATCTGGGATCAATAGTTTTCCGGCGACTTCTCACTCTGCAAAGGACGGGATGGACACCCCCTAATAAAATGTCCCTTTTTTCCACAGAAGAAACAACTTCTTGTCTTGTGGCGCCCCACCGATTCCCTCCCCCGGAATGATGTCTCTCCTAATTGCATAGGCTCCTCTGGACTGACCAGGGGAACCTCCGTATAAGGGACCCTTGAGGAAGGTGGAGTCATCACAGGGGGCGAAGTTACCCCGCACCTCTCCCGAAGACGTCTGTCAATACGAATAGCAAGGGCCATAGCGGCTTCCAGTGTCGTGGGAGGGTCATACTGCGCCAACACATCTTTTAATTTGTCAGATAAACCTTGACAAAACTGGCTCCTAAGAGCCGGGTCATTCCACTGGGTGTCCGTGGCCCATCTATGGAACTCCGAAGAAAATTCCTCTGCCGGACGATCTCCCTGCTGTATCTTACGTAACTTAGTTTCAGCAAGGGAGACCCGATCCGGGTCATCATATACAAGACCCAGAGCTGAGAAAAATCTATCCACTGACTGGAGAGCCGGGGAGCCCGGGGGAAGAGAGAACGCCCAGGATTGGGGGTCCCCTTGAAGGAGCAGATGACAATTCCCACCCTTTGATCTTCACTCCGAAGATGACCGAGGTCGCAGCCGAAAGTACAATTTACATGCCTCCCGGAAAGCAAAAAATTTGTCCCGCCCCTGCCTCAGTGATCCTGTCGGCAACGGACTAAGTACTTCAGGATTGCAGTCTGTGCTTGCATCCGGGGGGGTAACTTAAATGTCGGAATAACGTCCCTGTCTCCATGAACAAACTCTAGCTAGACCCTAAGCTGGCCTGGTACTGAATCCATGGAGGTCTGGGGGAACAGTAGGTCCGGCGCATGTAACGCTGTCTCTGTGATCCTAACGACGGATCTATCTGACCTAAGTGGACCTGATAATCACCTACAGACATGGAAGGTACTGCTTGAGACAGAGTTCAGACGCGCAGCGTAAACCACCTGTGATACCAAACCACTAAAAGGACACAAGGAACTGATTAACAAAAGGAAAGGAAGACAAACTGTATTCTTAGCTTTAGACTTCTCAATACGATCCGCTCTGCTGGTCTGCATGAATCTTTCACCGACACTTCCCTAGCAGACAGGCAGGTATTTGAAGGAATTCAATTACAACAACATTAATTGCAGCTGAGCGAGGCTGGTCTTGTCCAGCACAGAGAGAGGGAGAATTAACTCCCTCTCTGCCGAAAAACACCCAGCACCAGAACCTCAGCTGTGAGAAGTCAGGGTGTGCAATCGCGACGATCTTCGCAGCGACACACCCGTGACAATAGGCTCCCTGCACACTTCCATCAGGACAACGCAATGTGATCGCATTGTCCTTATGGTCTCCTGGCCGCAAGATGGCCAAGGGGTCCTTCAGGTAAGGTGGCGTGTCAGTGCCTGCTCAGAGCAGGACCTGAGACGCCTCCTCCCTGCCTATCAGATGCCGGTCTAATGCCCTGCAGTGCAGATGCATTGCAGAACATCAGATCAGCGATCTGATGATATGCAGTTGTAAGGTATAGGCAGGTACGCGGGATGCAGTGACACGAAGAAGGCAGATCCAGAGTTAACAGGGGGATTTATTACAGGGATACTCCATGCAGGGAGGTAGTAACTGGGGATCGGTTGGAAAGGTTTAAACAGCAAACAAGGGTTCAATAAAGGATGGCACTTATCAGTCAGTTGCTCTCAGGGGATGGAGGCATGCAGGATCTGCAATGACGTTGTTATAAGCGATGTGTGAAGACTAGAGTTGAGCGATACTTTCCGATATCCAAAAGTATCGGAATCGAATGGTATCGCCGATACCATTAAAATATCGGCGATACCCGATACCGATACCGGAAATCCAATGTAAGATCTATGGGAACAAAATATCGTAACTAAAAAAACCCCATTCTTTCCTTGTAAACACTAAATATACACACATAGAATACATATATATATATATACATGTCATTGTGACATATATATATATACATATATTTATAGTTTATACACTTCTACATAGTAAAATAGCCTCTGATTCAATTGCCGGGTAAAGTCGGCTTTTGTGAAAAGACAGAAGCACCCGACATGAAATGACACTTGGTTTACATAGGGTTAACCATGTCTTTTCATGTAGTTTGATATCTGATTTGCACAAACAATTACATGAGTGGATGTGTGCAAAATTTCACACCTGTAGGGGTTAATTAAAGGTGTAAATTCATTGTAAAAAAAACGGACTTTTTTGCTACGAATTTACACCTTTAATTAACCCCTACAGGTGTGAAATTTTGCACACTTACACTCATGTAATTGTTTGTGCAAATTAGATATTAAACTACATGAAAAGACATGGTTAACTCTATGTAAACCAAGTGTCATTTCATGTCGGGTTCTGCATTTTCACAAAAGCCGGCAATTGAATTAGCGGCTATTATACTATGTAGAAGTGTATGAACTATAAATATATATATAATATGTGTCACAAACTCAATGACATGTATATATATATATATATATATATGAGGTGTAAAATTGCTGAAAAAAAATGCGTGGGCTCCCGCCCTATTTTCGCAACCAGACAGACAAAGCCAGTGAGTGGGGGCAGATAATAGCCCAGAGAGGGACCATTATTTTTGCCCCCCCCGGCTACTAACATCTGCCCCCAGACACCCCAGAAAGGGCAAATCTCTAATTAGATTTGCCCTTTCTGGCACTTTGCCCGTCTATTCCCATTGCACTGTAGCGGTGGCGAATGGGTTAATAAGGGGTTAAAATGACCTTGCAATTGAAAGGTCACTTTAAGCCAGGTTAATAATTGAGAGCTGTCAATTAGACAACTATCAATTATTAATCCTATTGTATGAAAGAAAAATCAAACACACACACTTTAATAAAAAAGAAGTTTAATGAAATAATCACACAGTTTTTGACCATATTTTATTTTCCTGCTAAAACCATTTCCTGTAATAAAAATAAAATAATAAAGCAAAATTATTCTTACCAATCCGATGCACAGTCAGGTCCCATGGTGTAATCCTTCAGAAAGGGTTAATGTTTACTGCAGGGACCGCAGCTAATGCTGCAGCCTCACAGTAAACCCCCAAATGAATGAGCTCCTCTCCTGGCTGACAGGAGAGGAAGTGGAAAGCTTAATTGATTGCTTTCCACTTTCACTTCAGGTCAGCCAGGGACACCATCAGTGACGTCAGAGGGAACTGATTAACAAAAATAGGGGTTCCCTTCGAAAAAAAAATGGCGTGGGTCCCCCCTATTTTTGTTAACCAGCCAGATGAAGCAGACCGCTGAGGCCTGGATTTTCAGGCTGTTAAGGAGCCAAGATCCATGGACCTTGCCAGCCTGATAATACCAGGCCACAGCAGTCTGCATATCTTGGCTGATTAACAAAAATAGGGGATCCCCTCGAAAAAAATTGGCGTGGGGTCCCCCTATTTTTGTTAACCAGCCAGATGAAGCAGACCGCTGAGGCCTGGTTTTTCAGGCTGGTAAGGATCCAATATCCATGGACCTTGCAGCCTGATAATACCAGGCCACAGCAGTCTGTTTAGCTTGGCTGGTTAACAAAAATAGGGGATCCCCTCGAAAAAAAAAACGGCGTGGGGATCCCCCCTATTTTTGTTAACCAGCCAAGTAAAATGCAGACTGCTGCGGCCTGGTATTAAAAGACTGTCAAGGCCCATGGATTTTGGCCCTCAACAGCCTGATAATACCAGGCTACAGCAGCCCCACATTTGGCGCATCAAAAGATGTGCCAATTGTGGCACTTTACCCGGCTCTTCCCACTTGCCCTGTAGCGGTGGCAAGCGGGGTAATAAGGGGTTAATGTCACCGTTGATTGCACGGTGACAATAAGCCCGGTTAATAATGGAGAGGTGTCAATAAGACACCGATCCATTATTAATCCCAAAGTTTTTAAATGTTTAAAAAAAAGACACAGCAAGAAAAAAGTCTTTAATGAAATAAAAGAAACAACACAGTTTTCATTTCTTTTATTACTCTCTCATTCCTGCGACGCCATCGATCTCCTGTAAAAAAAGAAAAAAAAAAAAACAACAGTATACCACCTGTCCGACGCAGTCCATAGTAACGAGTGTCCCACGACGATCCAGCTCTGCTACATCGGAATGACAGGCAGAGCCTGACATCCCGGCGCAGCACAGCTGATTACCTGCTTCCCCGGCGGTGACGTCATCGGACTGACTGCTTTACGGCCAGGATTACCCAGCAGTCACTGCAGTTATCGCGAGAAACTGCATGTGACCGCCGGGGAGAAGAGGATGGCGGCCATGAAGCAGTCCGGGATGTGACCGCCGGAGATCTTCTGCCGGGTAAGTGCCGCTGACTCCTGACAGACCCGACCGACGGACACTGACAGTGACAGTGACATTCCGATTCCGGTATCCGATATGACGAAAATATCGGTACTCGGAATCGGAATTCCGATACAGCCAATATCGGCCGATACCCAATATTTGCCGTATCGTATCGCTCAACACTAGTGAAGACTCTAGCCTGGTTCCGGAGGAACATGAGACACTGGCTCCAGACAGTCGCGACATATCCTGTAGCTCCTGGAGGTGATCTGAAGGTTCCGGTGTGAAGTCTCAGCGGAGGAGAAGCGGAAGGCTCCGGAATGAAAGAGCCACGAGGCACGGGAGAACCCAGGAGGGAGTCAGCCGACCCCGAGTCAATTCCCAGATCTGGTCCACAATAAGCACCGCCAGCAGTCAGCGGTACGGTACGGAATGACTCTGCAGTGTCGGGGGTTGAAGTGGTAATGGACACACGCTAGAAACAGTCTGACTGAGTGTGTGTGGAGATTCAGCCATCCGGCCTGGCTTTCAGGAGCTGAGGTGAGGAGAGCAAGTTAACTTTCTCCTGCTGCATGTTCTGTCTTCCCTCCAGAAGAACCTGCTTTCTCGCACTCCACCCCTTTTATATCCGATCCACCCCCTGCAGTCAGGTGCAAAGTTCGGTCCAGGTTAGAACGTCTTCCCCCCGGCAAATATGGTGTCAGTCTCAACAGTTCCGACCCAGATATGAGAGGAGGGCCACGGGCCCGGTCCATCTCCCTACACAGTATGTCCTATCCTGGGACAATGTAAAAAAAAAATATTAAAAAGTGTAAAAATATTTTTTTTAAAAATCCCTAAATAAAGAAAAAAAAAAATATTTTCCATTAAATACATTTATTCAGGTAAATAAAAAATAAACAATAAAAGTACACATATTTGGTATCGCCGTGTCCGTAACGACCTACTCTATAAAACTGTCCCAATAATTAATCCTTCAGGAAACACCGTAAAATAAAAAAAAGGCCAAAAACAATGCTTTATCATCATACCGCTGAACGAATGTAAACAAAAATGGTACAGCTGAAAACTACATCTTGTCCCGCAAAATAACAAGCCAGCATACACTTCCATCAGCCGAAGAATAAAAAAGTTATAGCTCTCAGAATAAAGCGATGAAAAAATAATTATTTTTTCAATAAACTAGTTTTTATTGTGTAAAAGCACCAAAACATAAAAAAAATATATAAATTTGGTATCGCTGTAATCGTACTGACCCGAAGAATAAAGTTGTCTTATCAATTTTACCACTTGTGGAATGGTATTAAAAAAAAAGCAATTCTTGAATTGCTTATTTTTGTTCATTCTGTTTCCCAAAAATTGGAATAGAAAGCGATCAAAAACTTTAATGTGCCCGAAAATGGTGCCAATAAAAATGTCAGCTCATGCCGCAAAAACAGGACCTCACATGACTTTGTCGGCTGACAGTATGGACGTCCGGACCCAAAGTGATGGTATGGTATTGGAGAACAATATTTAGTTGGTAACAGCAGACATAGAATCCTTATATACCTGTATCCGTCATCATGATGGATTGGAGGCATGTCAGTTCTTTCTGGCTGATAGCAACTGGGATGGCCAAATATATGATCTAGTCCTCGAATTACTTAACTATATTCTTACCATACCTTTTTTTTTTTCGACACATCTTTTATTTACAGCGATACGGCACTGCCATGGGTTGGGGAATGCGTGCCCTCCTTCGCTAACCTCTTTCTGGGGTACAGGGAGAGGAGGTTTTCGGGGAGGGAAGGGTGCCCAGGCCACCGACAATGTGCAGTGCTGGCTACATTACATAGATGGCAGGGGACCCAACATCAATTACAGGACTTTATGGGAGATTTTAACGATGATAGATTTAACATCAAGTTGAGCTAAACATGCAGTGATACTGAGGACGACTTCCTGGTCATCAAAATTCAAATTGATCAACATCTATAGTTACAAACTGATGTCTTTCGGAAGCCAACCTCAGTCAACTCCCTCCTCCATGCGGGCTCCTACCAACCATATGCAACCATCAAGGCTATCCCAGTTGGCCAGTATTTAACCCCTTTTCCCCCGAGGGTTATTTGCACGTTAATGACGGGCCAATTTTTTACAATTCTGACCACTGTCCCTTTCTCAGGTAATAACTCTGGAACACTTCAACGGATCTTGGCGATTCTGAGAATGTTTTCTCGTGACATATTGTACTACATGTTAGTGGTAAAATTTCTTCGCTATAACTTGTGATTATTTATGAAAAAACAAATATGGCGAAAATGTTGAAAATGTTGCAATTTTCAAATTTAGAATTTTTATGCCCTTAACCCCTTAATCCCATTGGACGTAATATTCCGTCCATGTGACCTGGTACTTAATTCCCATGGATGGAATATTACGTCCAGGGCGATCAGCTGCGCTCTCGAGGGGAGCGCAGCTGATCGCCGCCGGGTGTCAGCTGATTATCACAGCTGACACCCGGCACTATGTGTCAGGAGCCGTCACGGACCGCTCCCGGCACATTAACCCCTGGCACACCGCGATCAAACATGATCGCGGTGTACCGGGGGCACAGGGGAGGATCGCGCAGGGAGGGGGCTCCCTGCGCGCTCCCCTGAGACCCTCAGAGCAGCGCGATGTGTCGCGCTGTTCCGAGGGTCCTTCCTCCCTGCAGGACCCCGGATCCAAGATGTCGCCGGGGTCCATCCGGGTCCTGCAGGGAGGCGGCTTCCTCAGTGCCTGCTGAGGGCAGGCACTGAGAAGCCTGCAGAGATGCCAGAGCGATCGCTGGTGTGACAGAGTGCTGTGCACACTGTCACACCAGCGATCTGACCCTATACAGTGATGTCCCACCCTGGGACAAAGTAAAAAAGTTAAAAAAATAAAAATAAAAATTGTTTAAAAAAATCATAAAAAAAAAAATATATATTCCCCAATAAATTCATTTTTTCCTGTAAATAAAAAAACCAAAACAATAAAAGTACACATATTTGGTATCGCCGTGTCCGTAACAACCCCCCCTATAAAACTGTCCCACTAGTTAACCCCTTTAGTGAACCTCTTAAAAAAAACAAAAAAAAACAAAGCAAAAAATCAATGCTTTATCATCATACCGCCGAACAAGAAGTGGAATAACACGCGATCAAAAAGACCGATATAAATAAACATGGTACCGCTGAAAACGTCATCTTGTCCTGCAAAAAACAATCCACCACACAGCATCATCAGCGAAAAAATAAAAAAGTTATAGCTCGCAGAATAAAGCGATGCAAAAATAATAATTTTTTATATAAAATTGGTTTTATTCTATAAAAGCGCCAAAACATTAAAAAATTATATAAATGAGGTATCGCCATAATCATACTGACCCGAAGAATAAAATTGCTTTATCAATTTTACCACACGCGGAACGGTATAAACGCCTCCCCCAAAAGAAATTCATGAATTGCTGATTTTTGTTCATTCTAACCTCCCAAAAATCGAAATAAAAGCGATCAAAAAATGTCACATGCTCAAAAATTGTACCAATAAAAACGTCAACTCGTACCGCAAAAAATAAGACCTCATATAACTCTGTGGGCCAAAATATGCAAAAATTATAGCTCTCAAAATGTGGTGATGCAAAAACTATTTTTTGCAATAAAAAGCGTCTTTTAGCGTGACAGCTGCCAATCATAAAAACCCGCTATAAGTAGTAAATCAAACCCCCCTTTATCACCCCCTTAGTTAGGGAAAAATAATAAAATAAAAAAAAAGTATTTATTTCCATTTTCCCGTTAGGGTTAGGGTTGCGGCTAAAGTTAGGGTTAGGGTTGGCGCTAAAGTTAGGATTAGGGTTAGGGTTAGGATTAGGGTTATGGGTGTGTTATTGTTAGGTTTGTGGTTAGGGTTGGGACTAGGGTTAGGGGTGTGTTGGGGTTAGGGTTGGAGTTAGAATTGGGGGGTTTCCGCTGTTTAAGCACATCAGGGGCTCTCCAAACGTGACATGGCGTCTGATCTCAATTCCAGCCAATTCTGCGTTGAAAAAGTCAAACGGTGCTCCTTCACGTCTGAGCTCTGCCATGCGCCCAAACAGTAGTTTACCCCCACATATGGGGTATCAGTGTACTTTGGACCCCAAGAGTTATTGTGCAATTTTTCCTATTTCTTCTGTTACCCTTGGGAAAATAAAAAAACGGGGGGTAAAAATATATATTTTTTTAAAAAAATGATTTTTTTGTTTTTACGGCTGTACGTTATAAACTTCTGTGAAGCACTTGGGGCTTCATAGCGCTCACCACACATCTAGATAAGTTCCTTGTGGGGTCTATTTTCCAAAATGGGGTCACTTGTGGGGGGTTTCCACTGTTTAGGCGCATCAGGGGCTCTCCAAATACGACATGACGCCCCCAGACCATTCCATCAAAGTCTGCAATCCAAAACGTCACTACTTCCCTTCCGAGCCCCAACGTGTACCCATACAGTAGTTTTCTCCCACATATTGGGTATCAGCGTACTCATGACAAATTGGACAACAACTTTTGGGTCCAATTTCTCCTGTTACCCTTGTGAAAATAAAATATTGGGGGCGAAAAAATCATTTTTGTAAAAAAAAAAAAGGATTTTTATTTTTACGGCTGTACGTTATAAACTTCTGTGAAGCACTTCGGGGTTCAAAGTGCTCACCACACATCTAGATAAGTTACTTGTGGGGTCTATTTTCCAAAATGGGGTCACTTGTGGGGGTTTCCACTGTTTAGGTGCATCAGGGCTCTCCAAATACGACATGACGCCCCCAGACTATTCCATCAAAGTCTGCAATCCAAAACGTCACTACTTCCCTTCCGAGCCCCGACGTGTGCCCATACATAGTTTTCTCCCACATATGGGTATCAGCGTACTCAGGACAAATTGGATAACAACTTTTGGGGTCCAATTTCTTCTGTTACCCTTGTGAAAATAAAATATTGGGGACGAAAAAAATCATTTTTGTAAAAAAAAAAAAATTATTTTACAGCTGTACGTTATAAACTTCTGTGAAGCACTTCGGGGTTCAAAGTGCTCACCACACATCTAGATAAGTTCCTTGAGGGGTCTAGTTTCCAAAATGGTGTCATTTGTTTGGGGTTTCCACTGTTTAGGCAGATCAGGAGCTCTCCAAACACGACATGGCATCCAGCCAATTCTGCGTTGAAAAAGTCAAACAGCACTCCTTCCCTTCCAAACTCTGCCATGCACCCAAACAGTGGTTTACCCCCACATATGGGGTATCAGCGTACTCAGGACAAATTTCACAATAACTTTTGGAGTCTTGCTACGCTTGGGAAAATAAAAATTGGGGTGAAAAGATCATTTTTGTGGAAAAAATATGATTTTTTAATTTTACAGCTCTACGTTATAAACTTGTGTGAAGCACTTAGGGGTTCAAATTGCTCACCAAAGATCTAGATAAGTTCCTTAGGGGGTCTAGTTTCCCAAATGGGGTCACTTGTGGGGGGTTTCCACTGTTTAGGCACATCAGGGGCTCTCCAAATGCAACATGGCGTCCAATCTCAATTCCAGCCAATTTTGGTTGGAAAAAGTCAAATGGTGCTCCTTCCATTCAGAGCTCTGCCGTGCGCCAAAACAGTGGTTCCCCCCCACATATGGGGTATCAGCGTACTCAGGAAAATTGGACAACAACTTTTGCGGTCCAATTTCTCCTGTTACCCTTGGGAAAATAAAAAATTAGTGACTAAAAGATAATTTTTGTGGGAAAAAAAAAGGATTTTTTATTTTCATGCCTGGGCTCACCATAGATCTAGATAAGCTCCTTAGGGGGTCTAGTTTCCAAAATAGGGTCACTTGTGGGGGGTTTCCACTGTTTAGGCACATCTGGGGCACTGCAAATGGAACATGACCCCCATCAACGTCTGCATTCCAAAACGTTACTACTTCCTTTCCAAGCCCGTCGTGCACCCAAACAGTTTCCCCCCCTACATATGGGGTATCAGCGTACTCAGGACAAATTGGACAACTTTTGGGGTCCAATTTCCTTGGGAAAAATCAAAAATTTGGGACTAAAAAATCATTTTTGTGGAAAATTGTTTCTTTTTTTTTCACACCCAGGCATTATAAACTTTTGTGAAACACTTGGGGGTTCAAAGTGCTCACAACAGATCTAGATAAGTTCCTTAGGGGGTCTAGTTTCCAAAATGGTGTCACTTGTGGGGGGTTTCCACTGTTTAGGCACATCAGGGGCTCTCCAAACACGACATGGCGTCCAATCTCAATTCCAGCCAATTTTAGTTTGAAAAAGTCAAACGGCGCTCCTTCCCTTACGAGCTCTGCCGTGTGCCCAAACAGTGGTTTTCCCCCACATATGGGCTGTTGGCGTACTCAGGAGAAATTGCACAACAACTTTATCTGTCCATTTTCTTCTTTTACCCTTGTGAAAATAAAAAAAAAGTTTGTAATAGATCATTTTTGTGGCTAAAAGTTAAATATTCATTTTTTCCTTCCACGTTGCTTCAGCTCCTGTGAAGCACCTGAAGGGTTAATAAACCTCTTGAATGTGGTTTTGAGTACCTTGAGGGGTGCAGTTTTTAGAATGGTGTCACTTTTGGGTATTTTCTGCTATATAGACCCCTCAAAGTGACTTCAAATATTAGGTGGTCCCTAAAAAAAATGGCTTTGTAAATTTTGTTGTAAAAATGAGAAATTGCTGGTCAACTTTTAACCCTTATAATTTCCTAAGAAAAAAAAATTTGGTTCCAAAATTGTGTTGATGCAAAGTAAACATGTGGGAAATGTTATTTCTTAACTATTTTGTGTGACATATTTCTCTGTTTTAAGGGAATAAAAATTCAAAGTTTGAAAATTGCAAAATTTTCAACATTTTTGCCATATTTGCGTTTTTTTCAAAAATAAACGCAAGTTATATGGAAGAAATTTTACCACTAACGTGAAGTACAATATGTCACGAGAAAACATTCTCAGAATCACGAAGATCCGTTGAAGCGTTCCAGAGTTATAACCTCATAAATAGACAGTGGTCAGAATTGTAAAAATTGGCCCGGTCATTAACGTGCAAACCACCCTTGGGGTTAAGGGGTTAAATCAGAGAGTTATATCGCACAATATAGTTACTAAGTAACATTTCCCACATGTCTACATCAGCACAATTTTGGAACCAAAATTTTTTTTTGATAGGAAGTTATAAGGGTTAAAAGTTGACCAGCAATCTCTCATTTTTACAACACCATTTTTTTAGGGACAACATCACATTTGAAGTCACTTTGAGGGGTCTACATGATAGAAAATACCCAAAAGTGACACCATTCTAAAAACGGCACCCCTCAATGTGCTCAAAACCACATTCAAGAAGTTTATTAACCCTTAAGGTGCTTCACAGGAATTTTTGGAATGTTTTAAAAAAAATGAACATTTAACTTTTTGGACCTCAAAAGTTGTGGTGCAATTTGTCCTGAGTACGCTAATAACCCATATGTGGGGGTAAACCACTGTTTGGTCGCACGGCAGAGCTCGGAAGGGAAGGAGCGCCGTTTGACTTTTCCAGCGCAGAATTGGCTGGAATTGAGATTGGACACCATGTCGCATTTGGAGAGCCCCTGATGTGCCTAAACAGTTGAAACCCCCCACATGTAACACCATTTTTGAAAGTGGGCCCCCTAAGGAACTTACCTATATGTGTGTTGAGCACTTTGAACCCCCAAGTGCTTCACAGAAGTTTATAACGTAGAGTGTTATGTTTCGGTAGCTAAGGAGAAATTACAAAAATAGCCAAAGTAGTAATACACCAGAGAGGCTGGGATTGCAGTATCCTAAACTAACCGCCACACTAGAAGTAGCCGTGGAGCATACCTACAGTGATCCTAGATGCCTCGTCACAGCCGGAGAGATAACTACACCTAAAGGCAGAAAGATGAAAGCTATCTGCCCCGGAGCAGAACCCCCAAAGAAATAGGAAGCCCCCAAACATTTAATGGCGGTTAGACAAGAAGAAAGTATGGACACAGACAAAAAATAGAACGAGCAAACGCTGGGGCACAATCTGTCTAGACAGAAAAGTATAGGAAAGAATTCTGACTGCAACCCAAAAAAACCCTGACAAAAATACCAACACTTCTGATTAACAAAAAACCTGAAATCACATGATCTCTACCACCTAAATCAGATCTCTGGTGTAACACACAACAATTCAGCAAATAAAAAGTGACAAAGGAACAGAGCAAAAGTGCAAATAAAAAATGAGCACAATTGCAGCGCCAGACCCCAAAAGGGGACCAGGCTGAAGTCCACTGCAAGCAGCAACCCAGCAAGGAAAATCCAACCAGAGGAAAAAAAAAACGGCAAATCACTTATCTGAATAAGAGCAGGAATGCAAGCTGAGCCCCAAGCAAGACCAGGAAGAACAATTGATTACCGGCAAGACTGGAGGGAGTTCAGGTCACTTATATCAGACCATTCAGAGCCAGCTGAAGGCCATTCAGCAATTAGTTCATTACCCTCAGCAACCACTGGAGGGAGCTCCAGCACAGAAGTCGCCTCCAGAGTATTTACAACAGCACCCCCCCTTGAGGAGAGGTCACCGAACCCTCACCTGCGCAACCAGGCCGATCAGGATGAGCACGATGATAGGCACGGATAAGTCTCCCAGCATGGATGTCCGAAGCAAACACCCAAGAATTGTCCTCCTGACCATAACCTCTCCACTTAACCAAATACTGGAGTTTCCGTCTAGCAAAACGAGAATCCAATATTTTCTCAACCACATACTCCAAATTGCCCTCAACCAAAGCAGGGTCGGGAGGCGCAGCCATAGGAACCACCGGCTCGACAAACCTCTTCAACAAGGACTTGTGGAACATGTTATGGATCTTAAATGTCCCTGGAAGAAGCAAACGGAAGGAAACCGGATTAATTATTTCCATGATCTTATAAGGTCCAATGAACCTTGGCTTAAATTTTGGAGATGCAACTTTCATAGGGATATTTCTTGAGGACAACCAAACCAAGTCCCCCACTTTAAAATGAGGACCATCAGTCCTATGCCGGTTGGCAAATCGCTGTGCCTTCTCCTGAGAGAGAGACAACCTCTCCAGTACCTGGTCCCAAATTTGCTGTATACGCTCCACAATAGAGTCAACCCCCGGACAGACAGAAGCCTCCGCCTGTCCTGATGAAAATCGAGGGTGAAACCTGGAATTGCAGAAAAATGGAGACATCAATGTGGCAGAGCTAGCCCTATTATTAAGAGCAAACTCAGCCAAAGGCAAAAAAGAGACCCAGTCATCTTGATCAGCAGACACAAAGCATCTCAAATAAGTCTCCAAGGTCTGGTTTGTTCTCTCGGTTTGTCCATTGGTCTGAGGGTGAAATGCAGAGGAGAAAGATAACTGAACACCAAGTTTAGAACAAAATGTCCTCCAAAACCTGGAAACAAACTGGACTCCTCTGTCAGACACAATGTTCTCCGGAATGCCATGTAACCGGACCATGTGCTGAAAGAACAAAGGCACCAATTCAGAGGAGGAAAGCAACTTAGGTAATGGCACAAGATGTATCATCTTGGAAAACCTATCACAGATTACCCAGATAACGGTCATTCTTTGAGAGACAGGGAGGTCGGAAATAAAATCCATAGAAATATGAGTCCATGGCCTCTTGGGTACAGGTAATGGTATTAACAAACAACTAGAATGAGAGCAAGGCTTGGAACGAGAGCAAGTCCCAAAGGGCTGCACAAAGTCCCTGACGTCACGAGACAAAGTAGGCCACCAAAAGGACCGACTCACCAAGTCTCTGGTACCAAAAATCCCGGGATGACCAGCCAACGTGGAACAATGAATCTCAGACATCACACTCTTCTTCCACTGGTCTGGGACAAACAATTTCCCAACAGGGCAGCGCTCAGGTTTATCCTCCTGACACCCCTCCAGAGCCAGTCTCAAATTGGGCAAGATGGCGGAAAGAACTACACCCTCTTTCAAAATAACAGCAGGATCAGATAACTCAGGAGAATCCGCAAAGAAACTCCTTGAGAGGGCAACCGCCTTAACATTCTTAGTACCCGGAAGAAAAGAAACCACAAAATTAAAATGTGTGAAAAGCAAGGCCCACCTGGCCTGTCTAGGATTAAGTCGCTTGGCTGATTCGAGATAAACCAGGTTCTTATGGTCCGTGAGGACCACCACCTGATGTTTGGCTCCTTCCAGCCAATGTCTCCACTCTTCAAAGGCCCACTTCATAGCCAATAACTACCGATTACCCACGTCATAATTACATTCAGTTGGAGAAAATTTTCGAGAGAAAAGGGCACAAGGGTTACTCTTAGAGGTCTCTGGGTCTCTTTGGGACAAAACGGCACCTGCCCCAATCTCAGAGGCATCAACCTCCACCTGAAACGGCAGAGAAACATCAGGCTGCCGTAGAACAGGAGCAGAAATGAATCTCTGCTTAAGTTCCTGAAACGCAGAAACTGCCTCAGGAGGCCAATTCACCACATCGGAACCCTTTTTGGTCAAATCAGTCAATGGTTTAACAATACCAGAGAAATTACCAATAAATTTACAATAAAAATTGGCAAAACCCAAAAATCTCTGAAGAGCCTTCAATGAAGTAGGTTGAACCCAATCACAGATGGCCTGAACCTTGACCGGGTCCATTTCAATAACAGACGGAGACAAAATGAATCCCAGAAATGAGACCTTCTGTACGCCAAAAAGACACTTTGATCCCTTCACATACAGTGCATTCTTTCTCAAAATCTGGAACACAGTCCGAACATGTTTCACATGAGAGTCTCAGTTGTTGGAAAAAATCAAGATATCATCCAAATAAACGATCAGAAATTTATCCACAAAATCCCTGAAAATATCATTCATGAAGGATTGGGAGATTGAAGGGGCATTAGTAAGCCCAAAAGGCATCACTAGGTACTCAAAATGCCCCTTTGGGGTATTAAACGCCGTCTTCCATTCATCCCCGTGCTTAATGCGAATAAGGTTATACGCCCCCCTGAGGTCAAGCTTGGTAAACCAACTAGCACTTTTCACTCTGGAAAATAGGTCAGAAATCAAGGGTAACGGATATTGATATTTAACAGTGATCTTATTCAGAAGGCGATAATCAATACACGGCCTCAATGAACCATCCTTTTTGGCCACAAAGAAAAAAACGGCGCCCAAGGGTGAAGAGGATGGTCTGATATGACCCTTCTCCAATGACTCCTTGATATAAGATCGCATAGCATCGTGTTCAGGTACAGATAAATTAAAAAGGCGATCTTTAGGAAATTTATCACCAGGCACTAACTCAATAGCGCAATCATAGCTCCTGTGAGGAGGTAAGGATGCTGACTTACTTTCACTAAACACATCAGAAAAATCAGTCAAAAAGTCAGGGACATCCTGAGACTGGGGAGAGGCAGAAAAAACAGGAGTGTCAGTATTAACACATTGGCAGCCCCAGCTGGTCACAGACACAGATTTCCAATCCAAAACAGGATTATGAGTCTGTAACCAAGGGAAACCCAGTACAATAATGTCATGCAGATTATACAACACCAGAAATTGGCAACTCTTCTGATGATCAGGTTCAACCCTCATTATCACCTGAGTAGAAAACTGGGGTTTATTCTCCGCCAAAGGGGTAGAATCAATGCTGTTGTGAATGGACTTGAAATGAGTTCTGAGCAGAGGCTCCTCTGGTGGTTACAAGCGGTATTGGACTGTCCAGTGAAGATTGTGAGGAGTGGGAATCAAGTGTTACTGACTGGTCTTATATAAGGGAGTCGCCTTCCCATCAGGGTTGCCGGTGATCAATAGTTCTGGTCTCAATCCTTGAGTCCTGTTTCCTTTGTAGCCTGCTGTGTCGTGTCTGCATCTCCTGCTAACAGATAAGACATTTTCTTCTTTTTGTTTTTGTGCTTGATTTTTGCATTTTGTCCTGCACTTCTGTGGGGGCCTTCAGGGTCCCCTCCGGGGGCTTTTGCCCTCTCAGGTTAGTTCAGCCACTGATGTTTGTACTTTTGCTTTTTCCAGTTTTTTCAGTGGCTGCTGTTTTGATTTTGTTACACCAGAGAACTAATTTAGGTGGTAGAGGTCGTGTGATCTCAGGTGATTTTGAAATTAGTAGAGTTGGTGCTTTTCAGCGTTTTTTGGGATTGCAGTAAGTGCCCTTCCTATCCTTTTCTATTTAGGTAGTGGGCCCCAACGTTTGCTCATACTATTTTCTGTCTGTGTCAGTATTTCTTCTTGTCTAACCGCCATTACATGTTTGGGGGCTTTCTATGTTCTTTGGGGATCTGCTCCGGGGCAGATAGCTTTCCTCTTTCTATCTTTAGGTGTAGTTAGTTTCTCAGGCTCTGACGAGGCATCTAGGACCAACGTAGGAACGCTCCACGGCTGCCTCTAGTTGTGGTGGTTAGTCAGGGTACTGCAATCTCATAGATTCCAACTGCTCTGGTGTATTGCCTTTTTTACCTGCACTCCTCAGCTACCGAAACATAACAGTATCACCGGCCTAAAAATTGAAAATTGTATGGTACTCACAGAAGGGAAAAAATATTGTGAAAGAAAAAAGGTTGTCAGAGTTGTCAGAGATATTTTTCTGTTTGTTGCATTTTTTTTTTTTCCCTCTGTATCTCTGGGTGCTGGGGAGGATTTTTTTTTTCTCTCAATGGAGTTTGCACAGTTGTCTGGCCGTGTGGATCAGCTTGCCACTGAGGTTCGGAGTATTGCTACCTATCTTGCTAGTTTGCCTGTTGTGGAACCTAGGATTCCCATGCCAGATTTGTTTTTAGGGGATCGAGCTAAGTTTCAGAATTTCAAAAATAATTGTAAATTGTTTTTTGCCTTAAAATCTAAGTCCTCAGGGAACGCAGCACAGCAGGTTCAAATTGTCATCTCTCTCCTGCGCGGCGATCCTCAGGATTGGGCTTTTTCCCTGACACCTGGGGATCCTGTTTTGAGTGATGTTGATGCATTTTTTCAGGCTTTGGGGTTATTGTACGATGAGCCTAATGTCACTGATCAAGCTGAAAAAGCCTTGTTGGCATTAAATCAGGGGCTTGATGACGCTGAGTTATACTGTCAGAGATTCCGTAGGTGGGCAGTCCTGACCAAGTGGAATGACGACGCTTTGGCGGCCCTTTTTCGGAAGGGTCTGTCAGATAATGTAAAGGATGTTATGGTGGGATTCTCTGTCCCCTCTGGTCTCAATGATTCTATGTCATTAGCGATTCAAATTGACAGACGTTTGCGTGAGCGGAGAAGTATGCGTGGAATAGTGTTGCCTTGTGAACCTGCTTCTGAACCCACTGCTCCAGTTTATGTATATCTTTTTGAATCCTCTCTCTCTCTTCTCTAGTATTAACTACCCCTCCTAGCTTTGTGTCATCAGCAAATTTGATCAGTTTACCCTCAATTCCTTCATCTAAATCATTGATAAAGATGTTGAACAATACAGGGCCCAAAACAGAGCCTTGTGGTACCCCACTTGAGACATTCTTCCAACTGGATGTGCAGCCATTTACAACAACTCTTTGGGTCCGATCACTAAGCCAGTTATGAATCCACCTAACAGTTACCTTGTCCATTCCATACTTAGTAATTTTTTCAATAAGGATTGTGTGAGATACTTTGTCAAATGCTTTGCTGAAGTCAAGATATACTATATCTACAGCATTTCCCTGATCCACCCAGTCAGTGATTCTGTCATAGAAGGAAATTAAGTTAGTCTGACATGACTTATTAGTTACAAACCCATGCTGACTCTGTTTAATCACTTCATTCTTATCCAGGTACTTGCATACATGTTCTTTAATAATTTGTTCAAAGATCTTTCCTGGTATAGAAGTCAGACTCACCGGCCTGTAGTTCCCTGGGTCCACCTTCTTCCCCTTTTTGAAGATAGGAACAACATTTGCTCTTCTCCAGTCTTCTGGGACTTCTCCTGTTCTCCAAGAATTTTCAAAGATTATGGACAGTGGTTCAAGAATTTCTTCTGCTATCTCCTTCAGTACCCTGGGGTGTAATTCATCTGGACCTGGAGACTTGAATTCATTTATGTTAGCTAAGTGTTTCCTCACTGTCTTTCTGTTTATAGATATCCTGGATTCTTCTATTCCTTTAATAGGACAGTGAAGATCAGTTGATGTTACATTTCCTTTCTGAGAGAAAACAGATGCAAAATAGGAATTTAAAAGTTCAGCCTTCTCAACATCCTGACTTACCATTTCATCATTTTCATCCTGTTAAAATCCTATAGCATCTTTGACTTTTCTTTTACTTTTGAGTCTTGACGTATCCCCAAAATCCTTTTTTGTTGCTTTTGACGTCACTTGCAAGCCTTAATTCATTGTCAGCTTTAGATAATCTGATTTGTGCCCTGCAGGTTCTGCAGACGGCATTATATTCTTCTTTAGATATGCCTCCCTTTTCCATTTGATAAACATTTCTTTCTTCCTTTTTAGCATGTGTTTAAGTTCTATGTTCATCCATCCTGGTTTCCTTAAATGCTTCCCATTCTTCCCTCTTTTCGGAATTGTTAACG
>JARQOD010000003.1:518465466-518519569 GCA_033576555.1 Oophaga sylvatica | reverse complement strand
AAGTTGTTTTTTGCCTTGAAGCCTAAGTCCTCAGGGAACGCAGCGCAGCAGGTTCAAATTGTCATCTCCCTGTTGCGTGGCGACCCTCAGGATTGGGCCTTTTCCCTGACACCTGGGGATCCTGTTTTGAATGATGTTGATGTCTTTTTTCAGGCTCTGGGGTTGTTGTACGATGAACCTAATGTTACTGATCAAGCTGAGAGAGCCTTGTTGCCATTGAATCAGGGTCAAGAAGCAGCAGAGCTGTATTGTCAGAAATTCAGAAAGTGGGCAGTCCTTACTAAATGGAACGATGATGCTCTGGCAGCTCTTTTTCGGAAGTGTCTTGCAGAGACTGTTAAGGATGTTATGGTGGGATTCCCTGTCCCCTCTGGTCTCAATGACTCTATGTCATTAGCTATTCAAATTGTCAGATGTTTGCGTGAGCGTCGAAATATGCGTGAGATTGAGATGCCTTGTGGGCCAGCCCCTGAGCCCATGCAGTGTGATGGAGTGACTTCTGGGGCACAGCGTCATGAGTTTAGAAAGCATATTAAGTTGTGCTTCTACTGTGGTGACGCTTCTCATGCTATTTCCGTCTGCCCCAAACGGGGAAGATGTTTTGCGCGCTTAGTTGTTTTGGGTAGTGTTCAGACTAAATTTCTGTTGACTGTTACCTTGATTTGCTCCATGTCCACATTTTCGGCTCAAGCTTTTGTTGATTCAGGAGCAGCTATAAATCTGATGGATTTTGATTTTGCCAACCGGCATAGGTCTGATGGTCCTCGATTTAAAGTGGGTGACTTGGTTTGGTTGTACTCAAAAAATATCCCTATGAAGGTTGCATCTCCAAAATTTAAGCCAAGGTTCTTCATTGGACCTTATAAGATCGTGGAAATTCTTAATCCCGTTTCCTTCCGTTTGCTTCTTCCTGAAACATTCAAGATTCACAATGTATTTCACAAATCTTTATTGAAGAGGTTTGTCGAGCCAGTGGGTCCTATAGTTGCGCCTCCTGATCCTGTTTTGGTTGAGGGCAATTTGGAGTATGTGGTTGATAAGATATTGGATTCTCGTTTGGCTAGGCGGAGACTCCAGTACCTGATGAAGTGGAAAGGCTATGGTCAGGAGGACAATTCTTGAGTGTTTGTGTTATGATCTGCTACAAGCACTAAGGAAAGGTGGGAATTCTGTCCCTACAATAGGACTGAGCTGGATCCCTACGATGTAACGGGGAACCTGATCCTGCGACCAGACCCGCTAAAGTCCTCAGCTAGTCTGAACGAAGACCTATAGTTGCGAGGGAGGAATCCCTACAAGATCTAGGGACTGGGTGAAAAGGTGGACACCTCCTAACAGAAAGTGTAGCAGGGAAAATAAAACAGAAAACAAATACTAAGAGATCCTAAGATCAAGCAAAACTGACAGAGTAAGGCACCTAAGCACCCGGCTAGCTTAAGAGTAGATAATACAATGAAGTCCAGCAAAGCCAGAAGGGCGGAGCCAGACTAAATAGGGTAAAAAGGTCATGTGACCAGCAAACTGAAACAAAAATCTAACAAGAGGGTTCTAACAGTACCCTCCCTTCTAAGAGGATCCTCCGGATCCCCTAGGACTTAGGCTTATCCGGAAACCTCTTGTGAAACGCTCTAACAAGTCTAGACGCAGAAACATCATCCGCCCTCACCCATGAGTTATCCTCGGGTCCATAACCCTTCCAAGCGACGAGGTACTGCAAACTCTCTCTATACCGTCTAGAATTTAGGATGTGGGAAATCTCATATTGCCCGTCCTCCACCACCAGGGGAACAGTGGCCGAGACGTCTCCATCTGAGACCTCAGCTTTTTTCAAGAGAGAAACATGAAACACCGGATTAATCTTCCAGGAGGTAGGAAGCTCCAACTTAACAGCAGATTGGTTAATAACATGAAGCACCTTAAAGGGCCCTACAAACTTGGGACCCAATTTCTTAGACGGAATCCTCAAGCGCAGATTCTTAGAGGACAACCAAACCACGTCACCAATAGCAAACAACACCTCTTGTCGTTTTCTATCAAAATACACTTTGGATCTTTTGTTAGCCTCCTGAAGATTACCACGCACATCAGTCCAAACTCTCTCCAAAACACCAGAAAAATTCTCCTCTTCAGGTACAGCCGATCCCAACTTGGAAAATGACCCAAAAGACGGATGTCTCCCAGTACAACAAAAAAAAGGCGAACAACCAGCAGAAGCGGATGTATGGTTGTTAAGAGCAAACTCAGCAAGTGGCAGAAACTCAGACCACCCCTCTTGATTATCAGTCACGAAAACAACGCAAGAACTGCTCAACATCCTGGTTTTTCCTTTCTGTCTGGCCATTAGACTCAGGATGATATCCGGAAGAAAACGACAAATGAACTCCCAACCTGTCACAAAAAGCGCGCCAAAAACGAGCCACAAACTGAGGTCCCCTATCGGAAACAATGTCAGTAGGAACGCCATGTAGTCTGACTATTTCCTTGACAAAGGCCTTAGCGAGAGTCTTAGCGCAGGGCAGTTTGATGAAAGGAACCAAGTGACACATCTTGCTAAAACGGTCCACGACCACCCAGATGACAGTGAAACCCTCAGAGGGGGGAAGGTCAGTAATAAAGTCCATAGCCAAATGTGTCCAAGGTGCACTAGGGACCTCCAGAGGGCAAAGCAACCCCGCAGCAGGAGTATGAGAAGACTTAGATCTAGCACACACAGTGCATTGACGCACCCACTTAATGACTTCCTTCTGCCATCCTGGCCACCAAAAACTGCGACCCACAAGTCTCTTGGTCTCAGAGATTCCAGGATGACCTGCCAACCGAGAGTCATGACATTCAACAAACAAATCTCTCCTCAGGGTACCAGGCACAAACAACCTCCCATGCGGCGTGTTAGATGGGGCATTCTCCTGTGCTTTAAGAATCTCATCTTCCAACACGGAGTCCAAAACAGCAATAACAACCCCCTCTTGCAGAGAAAAGCTGCGAGACAAAGCATCAGCTTTAACATTTTTAGTACCTGGGATGTAAGTAACGGTAAAATTAAACCGTGAGAAAAACAGTGCCCACCTAGCCTGACGGGCATTCAAGCGTTTGGCAGCATCAAGGTAGATCAGATTTTTATGATCGGTGAAGACTTGAAAGGGAAATTCCGCTCCTCCAAAAAATGACGCCAGTGTTCAAATGCGAGTTTAATTGCCAACAATTCCCGATTACCGATATCATAATTTAGTTCAGACTCAGAAAATTTCTTTGAAAAAAAAGCACAGGGATGTACTCCATCCGTCTTTGCCTGAGACAACACCGCGCCGACCCCCACAGAAGAAGCATCAACCTCAACCAAAAATGGTTTAGTCACATCAGGCTGCGTAAGGATGGGAGCAGAGCTGAACCTCTCCTTTAGCAACACAAAAGCCTCAATGGCCTCAGTAGTCCACTGAACCGCATCAGCACCTTTCCTGGTGAGATCGGTCAGAGGTTTGGCAATCACAGAAAATTTTTTTATGAATTTTCTATAATAATTGGGAACCCCAAAAACCTCTGTATTGATTTCACACCAATAGGTCTAGGCCAATCCTGCACAGCTTGCACTTTCACAGGGTCCATCTCAAAACCTTCACTGGAGACAATGTAGCCCAAAAAACTAAGTCTCTGTACAGCGAACTCACATTTTTCTAGTTTGGCAAAAAGTAAATTATCACTCAGTAACTGTAATACTTCACGCACACTCCTCCAATGAGACTCCAAATCTGATGAATAAATCAAAATGTCATCCAAATACACAACCACATTTCTGCCGATCAAAGGTCTAAGGATGTCATTAATAAGATTCTGAAAAAATGCCGGAGCACTGGAAAGTCCAAAGGGCATGACCAGATTCTCAAAATGACCCAGTGGAGTGTTAAACGCAGTCTTCCATTCATCCCCCTCCTTCATGCGCAACAAATTGTATGCCCCTCGAAGATCAATTTTCGAGAACCACTTGGCCCCCACGAACTGATTAAACAAATCAGGAATCAATGGCAGTGGGTAAGGATTGTGTACAGTAATCTTATTAATCTCACGAAAGTCTAGACAAGGCCGCAAACCGCCGTCCTTTTTTTTAACAAAAAAAAATCCAACCGCCACAGGAGATTTGGAAGGCCTAATGTGACCGGCGGCCAAGCTTGTCTGTATGTATTCCTCCAAAGCCTTTCTCTCAGGAATAGTAAGATTAAATAAACGACTTTTAGGAAGAGTCGCTCCAGGGACAAATTCAATTGCACAATCATAATCTCTATGAGGAGGCAATACCTGCGATTCCTTATCAGAAAAAACTTTCCAAAAATCCTGAATAGGTACAGGTAACTCCCCCTTAACTACAGCAGCAATACGCCCGTTACAACACTTGTCATAACAATTAGGACTCCAGGACTTAATTTCATTGGTAGACCAATCCAGTACCGGATTGTGCAATTTTAACCAGGGTAACCCCAAAATCACCGGTGAGGGCAAATTATTCAAAACTACCAAATCCAAATTCTCTTGATGAACACCATTAATAGTAAGAGGAAATTCACAGATATGGTGAGTAACATTTTTCAAGTGAGAACCATCCACAGACACCACATTAATAGGGCAAGACAGAAGTTTGGGTTTTAATTTTAGTTTTTCCAAAAATTTCCCATCAATCACATTGAGAGTTGAACCACAATCCACAAATACCCGAAACTCCATTAATTCCTCCTCACCAGCAGTGGTAGCAGAAAGAAAGACACCTTTATTGTTTAAACAAGCTATGCGGGCAAAACTGACCTCATTTTTTTTTTTTCTCTTTATTCATTCGAAGCGCACAGTTCTTAATAAAATGCTCAGATTTACCACAATAGAAACACAAGCCCTTAGCAAATCTGCGTTCTTTTTCTCGAGAGTGAGGTGCCATTGCTCCAATTTCCATCGGCTCTGCAATGTCAGTACATTCCTTCTCCAAACTTGGAGCTGACAAGGCAGATTTACTCTCATTAACCCTTGCACGCAGTCTCCTATCCACCCGTATGGCTAATTGCATAGCCTCTTGCAAGTTACCAGGTATAGGATAAGCAATCAGCAAATCTTTAACCCTTTCACTTAACCCTGCAAGAAATAAACTTTTCAAAGCTGAATCGTTCCAGCCCACCTGAGTGGACCACCTTTGGAAGTGAGTACAATATTTTTCCACATTACCTGATCCCTGTCTCAAACGTCTCAATTCTGTCTCAGCTGATGAAACACGATCCGGATCGTCATACAATAACCCCAAAGCAGAAAAAAAACTATCCACTGATCTAAAGCATGGATCACTAGGCTGCAGAGAAAAGGCCCAGTCCTGAGGTTCTTTGCGCAAAAGTGACATTATGAACCCTATGCGCTGTGATTCATCACCAGAGGATCTGGGTCTCAAACGGAAATACAACAAGCAAGCATTTTTAAAAGAAAAAAAATCTTGTTGTTCACCAAAAAATAAATCAGGCAAACGTACCTTTGGCTCCACGAAATGTGCTCCAGAACAACTACTCACGTGTTGCTTTATCTCAGCCACCTCCAGAGAAAGTCCCTGCAGGCGTTGAACCAAATCCTGAACCGAGACCATGATGAAACAGAAAATCTTTCCTTAGAGATTTTTTTTTTTTTTTCTTTGGGCTGGACTTACTGTTATGATCTGCTACAAGCACTAAGGAAAGGTGGGAATTCTGTCCCTACAATAGGACTGAGCTGGATCCCTATGATGTAACGGGGAACCTGATCCTGCGACCAGACCCGCTAAAGTCCTCAGCTAGTCTGAACGAAGACCTATAGTTGCGAGGGAGGAATCCCTACAAGATCTAGGGACTGGGTGAAAAGGTGGACACCTCCTAACAGAAAGTGTAGCAGGGAAAATAAAACAGAAAACAAATACTAAGAGATCCTAAGATCAAGCAAAACTGACAGAGTAAGGCACCTAAGCACCCGGCTAGCTTAAGAGTAGATAATACAATGAAGTCCAGCAAAGCCAGAAGGGCGGAGCCAGACTAAATAGGGTAAAAAGGTCATGTGACCAGCAAACTGAAACAAAATCTAACAAGAGGGTTCTAACAGTTTGCTTCTGACATTCATGCTGAAAGACTGGTTCGTGCCTATCACCGAGCTCATCCTGATCGGCCTGGTGGTGCACGTGAGGGTTCGGTGACCCCTCCTCAGGGGGGTAGTACTGTTGTGAATGTGTTGGAGACGACTTCGGAGCAAAAGCTCCCTCTGGTGGTTGCTGAGGGTATTGAACCTATGTTGAACAGCAAAAGTCCATCACCTGCTATCGATGCATGGTTATCAGGTGGGAAGGACTGGCCTGATATAAGTGAGGTGACCTCCCATGATCCTCGCCGGTCATCAATTGTTACATCCTGCTCTTGGTTGGAATTAAGATTGCCTTTCTGCTGTCTCCTGCTAGCATTCAGTTAAGTTACTTTCAGTTTTTTTTTTACTGTGGTTTGATTTTCCTGGTTATTGCTGCTTTGCTTTTTGAGTTCAGCCGGGTCCCCTTTGGGGGCTTGTGCTGGTTCTGTTCTCTTTTTGTATTTGTTCATTTGCTCAGTCCTTGTGATTTTTTACTGCTGGGTAGCTACGTGTCCACACCAGAGATCTGATATAGGTGGTTGAGACCATGGTTGAGACCATGTGGTCTCAGTATTTTTGGATTCAGAAGTGTTGGAGTTTTTCTAGGGTTTTTCTGGGTTGCAGACAGTATTCTCTCCTTTGCTGTCCTATTTAGACAGTTTTGGGCCCCAGCCTTTGCTCATTCTATTTTATGTCTGTGTTCGTGTTTTCATCTTGTCTAACCGCCATTATATGTTTGGGGCTTCCTATACTTTTGGGGCTCTACTCCGGGGCAGTTAGCTTTCCTCTTTCCATCTTCAGGGGTAGCTAATCTCTCCGGCTGTGACGAGGCATCTAGGGCACCGTTGGAAAGTCCCACGGCTGCTTCTAGTTGTGCGGTTAGTTTAGGGGTCTGCAACCTATTAGTTTCCAGCCTCTCTGGTGTTTGCCTCCCTTTGCGTTTTTTTTGCTCTTGCCTCCTCAGCTACAAAAACATAACAGATGTCTGTCCAGCCTCTGTTTGAAGACTTCCATTGAAGGAGAACTCACCAAATCTCGTGGCAGCCTGTTCCACTCATTGATCACTCTAACTGTCAAAAAGTTTTTTCTGATATCTAATCTGTGTCTCCTCCCATTCAGCTTCATCCCATTGCTTCTAGTCTTTCCATGTGCAAATGAGAATAAAGATAATCCTTCTACAATGTGACAGCCCTTGAGATATTTGTAGACAGCTATTAAGTCTCCTCTCAGTCTTCTTTTTTGCAAGCTAAACATTCCAAAATCCTGTAACCGTTCCTGATAGGACATGGTTTGCAGACCGGACACCATTCTGGTCGCTCTTCTCTGAGTTTGCTCCAGTTTGTTGATGTCTTTTTTAAAATGTGGTGCCCAAAACTGGACACAGTATTCCAGATGAGGTCTGACCAAAGAGGAGCAGAGGGCAATAATGACTTCACGTGATCTACACTGTATGCTTCTGTTAATACATCCCAGAATTGTATTTGCCTTTTTTGCTGCTGCATCATACTGTTGGCTCATGTTCAGTCTGTGATCTATTAGTATATCTAAGTCTTTTTCACATGTGCTGTTGCTTAGCCTTATTCCTCCCATTCTGATACGCTTTTTTCATTTTTATTTCCCAGATGTAGTACTTTGCATTTCTCCCTGTTAAAAACCATTCTGTTAGTTGCTGCCCACTGCTCCAGTTTATTTATATCTTTTTGAATCCTCTCTCTCTCTTCTCTAGTATTAGCTATCCCTCCTAGCTTTGTGTCATCAGCAAATTTAATCAGTTTACCCTCAATTCCTTCATCTAAATCATTGATAAAGATGTTGAACAATACAGGGCCCAAGACAGAGCCCTGTGGTACCCCGCTTGATACAGTCTTGGAACTGGATGTGCAGCCATTTACTACCACTCTTTGGGTCCTATCACTAAGCCAGTTATGAATCCACCTAACAGTTGCCTTGTCCATTCCATACTTAATCATTTTTTCAATAAGGATTGTGTGAGATACTTTGTCAAATGCTTTGCTGAAGTCAAGATATAATATATCTACAGCATTTCCCTGATCAACCCAGTCAGTGATTTTGTCATAGAAGGAAATTAAGTTAGTCTGACATGACTTATTAGTTACAAACCCATGCTGACTCTGGTTAAGCACTTCATTCTTGTCCAGGTACTTTGCTTGAGACAAACTCTTCTCTACACATTCTTGCACTTTGCGGTACTGTTGCTGCCGCTCTGTATCATAGTCTGCGTCTGGTGATGTTTCCTCAGGTGTCAGAACTCCCATGTCCAAGACAATGGGCAATTTGCCAGATCTTGCTCTCATCAAGTAGGCTGGAGTACAGTTGGTAGAATTCACTGGAATGTGGTTGTAGAGATCCACCAGATCTAGCAACTTTTCTGGCCACAGATTTCTCTCTTCCAGGGGCAAGGTCTTCAAGAGGTCAATTACCACTTGGTTCATTTTCTCACACATGCCATTTGTCTGTGGATTGTACGGCGTTGTCCTGATATTCTTGCAGCCGTACATGCTACAGAACTCCTGGAACACTTCTGCTTCAAAGGCTGGGCCTTGGTCGGTAATCACTCGTTCAGGGTAACCGTGTGGTCGACAAAGGTGTTGTTGAAATGCTTTTGCCACTGTCTTTTTGCTGTTTGGTCCTTGACAGTCACGACTACCAGGAACCTTGACTAATGATCAACAATGGTTAGGACGTAAACATAGCCTGAACGGCTTGGAGTTAGCTTCACGTGGTCTAAGGCTACCAATTCAAGCGGCTGTTTGGTGATTATTGGCTGCAACGGGGCTCGCTGGCTGTTACGATCCTTTCTGCGCAAGTTGCGTGGTCCACACTCTTGGCACCAATCTTCAATGGCCTTCCTCATACCAACCCAGTAGAACCTCTCACGAAGTAGGACCTCTAATTTCTTCCATCCGAAGTGTCCTGCTCCATTGTGGTACACTTCCAGGACCATTGAAGCATCTCGCCTCAGGACTACCACCTGCCAGACCAGTTTGTGAGTTCGGGCGTTGAAACTCCTCCCACACAGCTTTCCCTCATAGATGAACAGTCTACCCTTTTCCTTCCACAACTCTTGGGTCTCTTGTGGAGCATCTGGACAGGGGCGTGAGTCAGCTTGCGTCAGTAACTCCTTTACCAGGCGTCGCTATCCTGTGTCTCTGCCCATTCATGGTGGGGCAATGGGTTTAAAGTAGCCTCTTTTGTGATGTAGCACTTGCTTTTCACCCCTTGGGCGCGTTGGGTCGCTATAGGCCGGTGAAAGGCAGGTAACTCGATTTCTTTGAGTGTATCCAGATCTTCTCCCCCATCTGGTAAGTTGGGCATTCTGAACAGCGCATCAGCATTGGCATTCTCATGCCCAGCTCGGTACTTGATGGTGAACTCGTAGATGGACAGCCGGGCCATTCATCGTTGATCCAGCGCACCTAGCTTTGTGGTTTCCAAGTGAGTCAGCGGATTGTTGTCCGTGAAGATGGTAAACTTTGCCACAGCTTGGTAGTGTTTGAACCGCTCAGTCACAGCCCAGACGATGGCGAGGAACTCCAGCTTGAAGGAGCTGTAGTTGTCAGGGTTCCTTTCAGTGGGGCGAAGTTTCCTGCTGGCGTAGGAGATCACTCTTTCTTTGCCTTTCTGTACCTGCGACAGTATTGCTCCCAGTCCCACGTTGCTGGCATCAGTATAGAGGATGAATGGTTGTTCATAGTCTGGATAGGCCAAAACTTCATCCTCCGTAAGGGCCAACTTCAGCCGAGTGAAGGATCTTTCCAGTTCGTCATTCCAATCAAACGTAGAACTCTTCTTCCTGGCCTTCTTGGGCTAGCCCACGAGAAGGTTTTGCAGGGGTGCGGCTATTTCAGTGAAGCCCTTGATGAACCTTCGGTAGTAGCCTACCAACCCAAGAAACTGGCGTATTTCATGGATGTTGCTCGGCCTCTGCCAGTCCTTGATAACAGTGACTTTGTCAGGGTCTGGCGCCACGCCTTCCGTGCTCACTACGTGGCCTAGGTACTGCACCTTAGGCTTCAGGAGGTGGCATTTGGACGGCTTCACCTTTAGGCCAAATTTGGAGAGGGCTTCGAACACCTTGGCCAGGTGCTCCAAATGTTCCTCGTAGGTCTTGGAGAAGACAATGACATCATCTAGGTACAACAGAACTGTCTCAAAGTTCATGTGTGAAAGGCAGCACTCCATCAACCTCTGGAACGTTCCTGGCGCGCTGCAAAGCCTGAACGGCATGTAATTGAATTCTGAGAGGCCCATTAGTGTTGCCAAGGCGGTCTTCTCTTTCCCTCTGCCACGGGAACCTGCCAATACCCACTAGTGAGATCTAAGGTAGAGAAATAGTTAGCGGTTCTCAGTGCAGCTAGTGGTTCCTCTATCAAGTTAACGGATAGGCGTCTTTGTGGGTAATGCAGTTAAGTTTTCTGTAGTCAACACACATCCTCATTGTACCATCTTTCTTTCTAACGAGGACTAGTGGAGCTGCCCAGGGGCTACAACTGTCTCTGATCACCCCAGCCTTCTTCATCTCTCGTAACATACTCTTGGCACATTGGTAGTGATTTGGGGGTACAGGCCGATACTTTTCTTTAATGGGAGGATGATTTCCAGTGGGGACATGATGTTGGACCCCTTTTACGTGCCCAAAGTCTAAAGGGTGTTTGCTGAATACCCGTTCAAACTCTTGGACTACTTGGTAGACCCCATTCTTTTGGTGTGTAAGGGTGGAGTCAGTGCCTACGTGCAGCTGCTGACTCCAATCCTTCAGCTGTTTTGCAGAGCCATTGTCCTCCGCCTGGTCGGAGGAGACCAAGTGCTCTGCTGTCTGAATCGCGTTGTTATTGACAGTCAACAGCTTAGCAACGGTGGCATACTGAGGTAGTTTGGCCTCCTCCTCCCCACAATTTAAGATGCATACAGGTACCCTCCCCTTGCGGACATCGACTACCCCCCTAGCTGTCAGGATAGTGGGCCTACTATCAGAGTACACTGGTTCTACTAGGGCTTGGTAATCTCTTCCCCTGAGGCATATGGCTGCCCGACATCAAATTAACATTTCACTTCTTGGCGGTATTGCAATGGGCAATGAATCACTCACTCTGACACTGCCGACTTCTCCGCCAGATAACTCTACCTGCTGCCTTTGCATCAGGGCTTGATCTCATTTTGCAGAACCCGTTGCTCACTAGAACCAGCAGTTTCGGCTACCTTTTGCAACAAAACAATACCCTCAGCAAGACAATTTTCTATCACATTAGTACCTAAGGTCATCATTGGGTTACATTCTCATCGATCAATGTCTACAATTATCATACCTTGGGCTTTTAATTCTACTCGCTCCACCTTAATGGTCACTTCCTTATACCCCTTCTGTGGCAAAGGCTGACTGTTGCTGGCGACTACTGTCAGCTCATCATCTGGGCCACGAGTAAGATCAGAGTCAGCCCAGTACTGTTTGTAAAGAATATATGGCATAGTTGTCACCTGAGAGCCGGTGTCCAGTAAAGCGTTCATTGGGAATTGGGATGCCATCAATCACAACTGGGAGGATCGGTCGTCCTCCGACGTACTTGGCTCGCCAGTTCTGTGGGCCGTGTCGTCTTACTCCTGGGGGTTAGCCCTCTGCCCCAGGGGTCGCTCGTTTAAATGACAGAACCTTGCGATGTGCCCTGCTTTTGCTGCAGCGGCGGCAAATGGGACGTCCGTCCTGGTCGTAGCGATCGTTGTCTCTCCCTCTGATTGGTGGGATCCTCTTCTGTCGCCACGGGACGTCATCTGGACTGGAGGCCAACTCTATCTTCTCCTTTTGGGGCACTTGCAAGGACTGCACGGTTTTGGCTAGTGCAGCCACACTTTTGGTCAGCTCCTGAACCTGCAGATGTAGCTCTGCAGATGGATCATTATCCAGGGTCTGTGCGTCAGCCTCATCAGGGGCCTGAGGGAAGGATGCCGCCTCCTGGTGGTATGTAATTGCTGGGCGCCTAGGGAGTGCTGGACGACTGACAT
The DNA here is from genome assembly GCA_033576555.1 of Oophaga sylvatica. Taxonomy (NCBI): domain Eukaryota; kingdom Metazoa; phylum Chordata; class Amphibia; order Anura; family Dendrobatidae; genus Oophaga; species Oophaga sylvatica. The sequence continues at coordinate 518,507,446 of JARQOD010000003.1, read as the reverse complement.
TTGGTTCGTGTAACGCCCGGATAGCCCTGTCTTTAAAGTCTGCAAAGCTCAGGTCAGGGTTTTATAGGGCCATGATGCGCAGCTATGACCTGTGTGTGCTGGACAGGAGTCCCTCATCAAACTGCTCCTTTAACAATCTGTTTCCATCCTGCACGCTGTCGGGGTCAACCTGCTTTATGGCCCGCAGTACCTCCTGAAGGTTAAGAGCATAGTCCCGTATACTGTCCTGCATCCTTTGTTTGCACCCAAAGAACCTCATTTTTATTTCTGCTGCAGTGCGGGTGTCAAAGGTGCTCTTTATCTCAGCTAGAATTTGCTTAACAGTTTCTTTATCAGAGTCCTGCCAGGACTTTACTTCTCTTTGCGCTGCACCAGTTAACTGTCCAATGAGAATGCTTAATTTTTGACTTTCAGACAGGGGGTATACATCAAATAAACTGCACAGTCTCTCCCTGAAATCGCTCAGGGTATACGGTTCCCCTGAGCATTGCGGTAGCCAGGCTGCACCCGGTATATATGGCATTGATAGCGGCATTATAGGGACTGCAGCGGCAGTTGCCAAATCTTGCCGCGCTCTGGGGCTGTGGCTGCGCCGGATGCTAAATTCTGCTGTGCTATGGGAGCTGCGGCTGCTCCTGCCTCTGAATCTTGCGGCGCTATGAGGGCTGCGACAGTGTCTGCTGCTATATCTTCTCTTGCGTTAGACATTTTCATCCCACCCTAGTTAATCTTAGCAAGACTCTGCGTTTCCACTGGCTTACCAGGCTGTTGCTCTGCCGGTGGGGTGAGTGGTGCACTCCGTGACTCCAGGCCTCAGCTCCCTGTTCTCTGCCAGCTGACCGCAGAGCGCGTGCAGCACTTCTCTTTTCGCGCTCTCTCCCTGGCTCCGCCCACGACGGAACGCCCCTTCTTCCTTCACGCCTCGTGGTGCAAATATGGCAGCAGTTGTACAAAACTTTCAGCAAAGTCTTTGGCACAATAAACAGTTTCTCTGGCACACAGGACCCGGTGATACCGTGTTTCAATATCCTGTTCGTGACTCCAAGTTGGATCGCCCGCCAGGACAGTGGGATACTCGGTACCGGGCCGGTGTCTTAAAGGGATGTGTCACGGCAGCAGTGACCCAGTCCGTGGCCCTGGGCGTCCAATAAAAGGGGAATATTTACAGGGGATGATAGACTTTGTAGTAAAGTGTTCGTTACCTCACCTGTGGTTTCTGGTCAGAGGTGACCAGCGCTGCAGTGCAGATCCTCTGGGACTGATGATGATGCAGCAGAGTTGATAAAGCTTCCCACAGGTGAAGCTTTGTCCCAGAGCAGATGTAAGGGAGATGGTAAAGGTGTAGTATTTAGCAAGGGATGTAGCAGTGCTGAGTGAGTGTTGCAGGAAGAACTTGAGAGGACACAGTCAGATGCAGTTTCCAAAGCTTTACTTAAAGTTCTGCAGGCAAAGTTTCCAGGGATCCGGTTACAGATGGTGCTGAAGTCGGTCAGCCTGAAAGCAATTTAGGAATCTCCTTATTTCAGGTGGGATGTGAGGCCTCCTTTCTAGCGCTGGTCTCTGAGGTACTTGCTGTTGTAAACTCTGTTCAAGTTCCTCTCTCTGTCTCTTATTTAAGCACAACTTCACTCTCATAACAGGCAGCTGTAGCCCAATTCAGGGATCGCTCCACTCTGGAGTCTCCGGCTCACATGTGCTGCTGTGTAGTCGAGTCTTAGTTGGGGCAGAGAACCAGCTGTCTACTGCCCTCTGGATTCTGCTGCTGGGGCTTTAGTTTACCCAGTCAGCCTCGGACTCCGGGGTCCTGTTTCTGGCGCTCAGACCTGGGGGTGAGCTCTGCTATAGCCCCTGTCCCCAGCTTGTCCCCACACGTCCTTCCTCTCTCAACCCTGCAGACAGACTAACTAACTCCTCCCCCAGCCAGAATATTCCAGGGAAGCTCCCTTGAAATCAGGTGTTAGAGCTCCCACTTCTGGTCTGGAGTAAGAAAAGTGTAGTATGCTGTGTCTTACCTGTTAAAGGGATCCTTCCTTGCTTCAGACATGACATCATTCCCCCCTGGAGGAAGGCAAGGTCACTGTGGCAACCGAACTCGTGGGGTGCCACATTTTCGCAATTCGTCAACGTCCGTGGGGTCCCCGTGCCTATCCTCTAAGATTTGTAGCACCTTGGTGAAAGTGTCTCGCTCATGCGAGGGCCGGAACATGACGAAGCACCTCGCCTCTCCGTCCAGGGCCATCATGGCAATCTCTGCCTGCATCGCGGGAGTCATGGGGTGCACTCTCAACATACCATTAACCCGCTCAGTTCAGTCCCATAGCAAAGAATTGCTCCCTGTTAACTTTGGGAGGTTGCTAAGCATGGCCACCAGCAGTAAGCTGGCCCTTGGGACAGCCGCGGCCGCTTGGTCTGTCACCTCTGTGCTTGTGGACTGCATCCTGCCAACTACGGCAAGTATAAGCAGGTTGCGGGATGCAGTGACAGACAGAAGGCAGAGCAAGGGTTAACAGTTTAATTTAACAAGAGTTTAACTCCTCGCAGGGAGACAAATGGTTAAGGGGAAATGTGCAGAACAATAAGTGCAAAATAAGAACAGTCTTTTTAGAAAGAACTTATCGTGTTCTTTGGGTTTCTCCCACAGGGAGAGGCAGCATCAGCAATGGATGAAACGATGTCCAAAGGGTGGTCCTTTACACGATGGTCTGTCTTCTGGCGGCAGCAGTCTGTGTCCGGTACCTTCTGCTGAGCCCCTAGTCCATGAATTACTGTGGCCGGCACAAACAGGGCCGCAGTGTCTCTAAGGTCCAAGGTGGATCTGTCAGAGTTTACTGGCAAGGAGGACCGCGGGTATAAATCCGGTACTTGCAGGGTCGCACCTACCATGAGGCGAGTTGAGTACTCTGCCTCAGGCGGTGTCGCATCCCTGAAGATTCTCATCTCCAGCATCTGCTCGTTTTGTTCATATGTTGCTGCTCTGTGCGCACAGGACCTGTGATGAGGTCCCAGGAGGGGTGGAGTCAGTAGTCACATGATCAGGGGCCTCGGTGTATACAGGACTCTGGTGTGCTGGTTGTCATATGCTGGATGAGATAAGTTTATGTGTGGGGTCAGGAGGGGTTTACAGGGTGGATGTAGCAGAGCTGTGTGTGTACAAGGTGTACAGATCGGAGCCGCGTGTATATGGGGTGTGCGGAGCGGAGCCGTGTGTGTACAAGATCTATGGATCGGAGCCACGTGTGTACGAGGTGTGCGAAGCGGAGCCGCGTGTGTACGAGCTGTGCGGAGCTGAGCCGTGTGTGTACGAGGTGTACGGATCGGGGCCGCGTGTGTACGAGGTGTGCAGAGCGGAGCCGTGTATGTACAAGATGTACGGAGCGGAGCCGTGTGTGTACGAGGTTTGCGGAGCAGAGCCGTGTGTGTACGAGGTGTGGAGAGCGGAGCCGTGTATGTACGAGGTGTGCGGAGCGGAGACGTGTGTGTACGAGGCATGCAAAGTGGAACCGTGCATGTATGAGGTGTGCGGAGCCGTGCGTGTACGAGGTGTGCGGAGTCGCGTGTATACAAGATGTGTGGAGCCGTGTGTGTACGAGGCATACAAAGTAGAACTGTGTTTGTATGAGGTGTGCGGAGCCGTGCGTGTACGAGGTCGGTGTATGGTGGGGAGCATTCATACCTCCCAACCGTCTCAGATCGAGCGGGATAGTCCCGATTTTGAGAGTCTGCCCTGCTGTTCCGGCGGGGAGCTTACTTTTCCCGCGGACACAGGAGTACATGGAGCCCGAGGAGCACTTTAAAATTCACACGTGACGTTCCACTGGAAATGACGTGCTGGAAGCTGACTAGAAATGAGGTAATTTCGGGAGGAGATTGTGATGAAACCATGAAGGCACTTCAGGGAATGCTTCAGATCCATCACCGTGTCCTCCTCCGACAGCGCGGACAGCGGGATCGTCTTGGAATCGGGGCTGTCGCCCATGTGAGCGGATCATGATATGTCCTGCATCGGGAGGCTCAGGTGGGCACTACAATGGGAGTATCTTTATAGAATCTTTCTTTCTCTCTCTGTTTCTTTTCTCTCTCTCTGTTCTAACTTTCTCTCTCTAATCTTTCTTTCTCCAGTCACCTTCCATGACAGCCACCTGGAGGACGTTTCCCCGCCCTAATGGGGAACAGGAACACACAAGAGGTTAAATAACCCTCCCCTTCCTGCACCCTCCAGTGTTTTTCCTGTTTCCCAGTGGGGGCATGAAGAGGTCCTGCAGGGGCTGCCGTGGCCGGCGAGCGGAGCTCCTAGGATTCTTACCGCTGGGTAGCCAAGGTCGTGAGGGTTCGCCTTCTCCTCAGTACTGCTGCTCCCGTCTCCTGGGCTTCCATGAACTCGGGACCCCTCTCCTGCCCCTCCCACGCCTCCTAGGGAGGTAAAGCTGGGCGGTGAGTGCGGGCGGGGTCCCTTCCAGCTCCCCGACATCCTCCTCCCTCTCCTCGCTGTGTCAGGAGCCGGAGTCCACGTGCACCGGAAGTGTCATTATGGCACTTCCGGTTTCGCATCTGGTGCATTCCAGGCTGGAACGCACGCTGCCACAGGCGCTTTCCGGCTGTGGGGAGGCTTCGGCGCTGATACAGTTTGCGGGGTCATTCCACGGATCCTCCCCTCGGACCAGGAGGGAGGAGGGGCACGTAAGTAAAATGCTGGCTAAGAACCTACTTATACTGGCAGGATCTTCCAGGTAAGATGCAGCCTTGTCCCTGTGTGACTGCTGTTAGTAAGCTATGGAAGGCGACACTCCCTCAGCTGCATCTGCGGAGCCCAGCGTTCACCCTCCTACCGTGAGTAGCAGGTTTGGCCTCTTGACTGTCCATTTACAGCAGTATGGGTTACTTAGTATGCCTTCCCTCTCGTTTCAGGGAGAAAAGGCCTCTGCCCCTAGGAAACCCAGCCGCAAATGCGGCATATGTGGATCTAAGCTATCCTCCTCATACAAGAAAAAACTATGCCAATCTTGCATGGATGACATATTGGTGCTGAACAGCCCCCCCTCATGGACAGTATCAAGTGGATCTAAGCTATCCTCCTCATACAAGAAAAAACTATGCAAACCTTGCACGGATGACATATTGCGTGCTGAACAGCCCTCCCTCATGGACAGTATCAAGACCCTCATTCAGCAGGAGGTAAACACCTCCATGGCGGCCTTTTCACAGACCCCGGCACCACGTTCCCCTCTACCTAAAAAGATTAAAAGGGCTCCAATCGAATCCGATTCTGACTCGGGTGAAATCCATACATCGGGGTCTGAGGATATATGGGAAAATGAGGGCTCCACATCCACCCCTAAACCCGACCATAAAAAATATCATTTCTCTTCGGAGGATATAGAGGAGCTAGTCTCTATGGTGAGAAACACCATGGGGGTGGAGGAGGAGCAGGTCAAATACACAGTTCAGGATGAAATGTTTGGGGGGCTGAAATCCAGAGGTAGAAAAGGGTTCCCATTCATGAGAACGTGCAAAATCTGATTCTCCAGGAATGGGCTTCTCCTGAACAAGGGCTGTCTGTACCCTCGAAGTTGAGGAACTGCTTTCCTCTGGAGGGAGATAATTCAATGTGGGAGATCACTAAGGTGGATGTCCAGGTCTCTAAGGTTTCCAAAAAGACCTCTCTCCCCTTCGAGGATGCTTCTCAGTTGAAAGATCCGATGGATCGAAAAATTGAAAGCCACCTAAAAAAATCTTGGGAGGCCTCGGCTAGTTTGTTGAAAGCAAGCATAGCTTCAACATGCGTCGATAGAGCCCTTTCCCTCTGGCTCCACACCCTAGAAGACCACCTCTCTCAAGGGACCTCCAGACAAGAGATCCTGGAATCCCTCCCCCACCTACAGAAAGCTACTGGCTTTCTGGCTGATGCCTCGGGGGGAATCCGTTAGGGTGGCAGCCAAATCTCTGGTCCTGTCTAACTCGGCCAGAAGAGCGCTTTGGCTAAAGTCATGGGGGGTGACATCACATCGAAATCTAAACTCTGTGCCATACCCTTCCAGGGTCACCAGGTTTTCGGTCCAGTACTGGACGAAATTCTTGAAAAGGCCTCAGACAAGGGGAAGTCACTACCAGAGCAGAAAAGTACCAAGAAACGGTTTTTTTTCGTCCCCAACGTGAACAATCCTCTCAAAAAGAGTTTAGAGGAAAAGGGAAAACAGGCCGGTGGAGCTACCCTAAAGGAGGTAGGGGAAAGAACATCCTCGTCCTCAACAACAACGCACCCCGGATAAACAGTGACTCTCCAGTGGGGGGTCAACTCTCACAATTTTTAGCCCGATGGGAGTCGATATCCACCAACCCGTGGATCCTCCACACCATACAATACGGGCTGAAGCTGGAGTTCGACACCCCCTCCCCATGTCTGAAAATTACACCCCAACAGGGCCCAAATCGCCAAGATTCCTTATTTCTACAGGTACAAAACCTACTACAAGAGAAAGTAATTTTTCCTGTACCCCAACAGGAAGTAGGCAAGGGTCATTATTCCCATCTTTTCCTCATAAAACAACCTTCTGGGATATGCAGGGTTATAATAAACCTAAAACCCCTAAATCAATTCATCAAATACCGAAGGTTCAAGATGGAATCAGCGATTCCTCTAATTGGGAAAGACTGGGTCATGGCGACAATAGACCTGAGGGACGCCTACTATCATGTCCCAATACATCCAGATTGCAGGAAGTTCCTCAGGTTCGCGGTTGCTCACGAACAAGGGATCAGCCACTTCAAATTCAATGCCCTTCCGTTCGGGGTATCTCCAGCACCAAGGGTATTTATGAAGATAATGAGAGAAGCAGTCATCTTTATCCGCCTACAGCGAATCTGCATCGTTCCATATTTGGACGACCTGCTGGTAGTTGCCCCATCAATAGCCCGTCTAAACCAAGATGTGACAAAAATACTGGAGATTCTACGATCTCTAGGTTGGATCCTGAATCTACAGAAATCAGACCTTCGCCCCTCTCCAAGGAAAAAGTTTCTAGGCGTTCTCATGGACTCAGAACAAATGGCATCCTTCCTTCCCAAGGAGCGCCGACAAGACCTCCACCCAGAGGATGGCCAGGTTCAGACAACAGAGTACTCCAACTCTAAAACTCTAAAAGAGTCGATGTACATCCTTGGATCAATGACATCATGTATCCAAGCGGTCGCCTGGGCTCAGGCGCACACGCGGGTTCTCCAATCTCACGTCCTGCTACATTCAAGGAAGTGTCAGAATATCCTGTCCAGAAGAATTCCGCTCCCCAGACATGTAAAAACGACTCTGGCATGGTGGCTGGACAACAAAAACCAGCGGCAAGGAGTGGTGTTATGAATGTGCTAGAGATGGTTTTTGAGCAGAGAAACAGACAGTGGTTACAGACAGTACTGAACCTTTCAGCGAGGAATGGCAATCTGGGATCACAGACTGGTCTGATATAAGGGAGGTTCCCTCCCATGATGGTTGCCGGTGATCAATTGTTCTTGTCTCAATTGTGGTTCCTGGTTCATTTGGAAGCTTGCTGAGTCTTGCCTGCATCTTCTGCTATCAGATAAGATCTTTTCTGCTTTTATTTTTGTGCTTGCTTTTTTCATTGTTCCCTGCACTTCTGTGGAGGTCAGCCAGGTCCCCTCCAGGGGCTTGTGCTCCTCTCAGTTTATCTGGAGCCACTGTTGTTTGTTCATTTGCTTTTTCCTGTTTTTTCAGTGGCTGCGGCTTAGTTTTGTTACACCAGAGAACTGATTTAGGTGGTAGAGGTCGTGTGATCTCAGGTGTTTTTGCAATCAGAAGAGTTGGTATTTCTTAGGGGTTTTTTTTGATTGCAGTGAGTATCCTTTCCTGTACTTTTCTGTCTAGACAGATTGGGCCCCAGCGTTTGCTCATTCTATTTTCTGTCTGTGTCCGTGCTTCTTCTTGTCTAACCGCCATTACATGTTTGGGGGCTTCCTATTTTCTTTGGGGATCTGCTCCGGGCCAGATAGCTTTCATCTTTCTGCCTTTAGGTGTAGTTATCTCTTAGGCTGTGACGAGGCGTCTAGGATCACCGTAGGAACGCTCCACGGCTACTTCTAGTTGTGTGGTTAGTTCAGGTTACTGCAATCCAATAGGTTCCAGCCTCTCTGATGTATTACCGCTTTTGCTATTTTTTGCTATTTCTCCTCAGTTACCGAAACATAACAGTATAACCGGCCCAAAAACTGAAAATTGTATAGTACTCACAGAAGGGGAAAATACTAATAAGGAAACTCTGTTTGTTGCATTTTTTTCCCCTCTTTTCTCTGGGTGCTGAGAAGGAATTTATTTTTTTTTTTTCTCTCAATGGAGTTTGCACAGTTGTCTGGCCGTGTGGATCAGCTTGCCACTGAGGTTCAGAGTATTGCTACCTATCTTACTGGGTTACCGGTTGTGGAACCTAGGATCCCTATGCCAGATTTGTTTTTGGGGGATCAATCTAAATTTCTGAATTTCAAAAATAACTGTAAGTTGTTTTTTGCCTTAAAGCCTAAGTCCTCAGGGAACGCAGCACAGCAGGTTCAAATTGTCATCTCTCTCCTGTGCGGCGACCCTCAGGATTGGGCTTTTTCCCTGACACCTGGGGATCCTGTTTTGAATGATATTGATGTATTTTTTCTGGCTCTGGGGTTATTGTACGATGAACCTAATGTCACTGATCAAGCTGAAAAAACCTTGTTGGCATTAAATCAGGGTCTTGAAGAAGCTGAGTTGTACTGTCAGAAATTCCAAAAGTGGGCAGTCCTGACCAAATGGAATGATGATGCTTTGGCAGCCCTTTTTCAAAAGGGTCTGTCAGAAAAAGTAAAGGACGTTATGGTGGGATTCCCTGTTCCCTCTGGTCTCAATGATTCTATGTCTTTGGCTATTCAAGTTGACAGGCGTTTGCGATGCGGTGGCCTCCGGGAAAATGGACGCTGAGGGCGGCGCATGCTCAGTTTCAGATCTCGTCTCCCGAGATCTTGAGACGAGCTCTGAAGCTGACCTTGCAGTGGCCATTTTCCCAGAGGCCACCACATCACAGCAATGGAGCTGCCGGGGCCTCCGGGGATTGAGAAAATGCCTGCAGAGCCAAGACTCTGCACAAAGAACTACCGCCGCCGTCCCCCAGTACAGAGCCTGGGGGGCTGCACAAGAGGAGCCGCCACCGTCCCCCAGCACAGAGCCCCCACAGGCTGCACAAAAAGGAGCCGCCAACGCCGCCCCCCAGCGCCTAGACCCTCGCTGATATGATCAGGTAAACGCCTTGCCTCTGAGACGCCCACTCCCCCCACCATATGTTCCGTACCCGGCATATATGACGACCCCGACTTTGAAGACGATTTTCAGGGGTTAAAAAGTTGTCTTATACGCCGGAAAATACGGTACTTATATATAAACAGAACAAATCTAAGCAGAGTTTGTAGATAGCTACAGCTGTCTTTTTTTAACCAGTAATGGTATTAAGCATAATCATTGCTAAAGTGCATAGTGCAAAGCTCAATATAAGTATACAATTGCTGTTGTATAAAGATCAATGCCAATAAAGATATATTGCCAAACATGAAAATGCAGGATAGCTTCTGTGAACATATACCGTACCTCAAAGTGGCTGTGGCACCCCTGACGCGCGTTTCGCGTGAAGCTTTTTCTTAATCCCTTAACGACCGCCGATACGTCTTTTAACGGCGGTCATTAAGGGTACTTAAACCACAGCGCCGTTAATTAACGGCGCAGTGGAAAAAGTGAATAGCGCCCCCCAGAGGCGCATTTTCTCCGGGGTCTCGGCTACCGGGGGTAGCCGAGACCCCAGAGAACATGAATCGGGTTGGTTTTTACCGACACCGATGTTGCGATCGCCGTTATTAACCCTATAACGGCGACCGCAACAAAAAAAAAAAAAAATGTTGTTCCATTTAATTTCTCTGTCCTCTGATGTCATCGGACATCAGAGGACAGAGAAAAAGGGTCCCCGGGACCCCCCTTGTGTCCCCCAATGTGCCCCTTGTGGTACGCAGGCTCACCTGCTTCCTCCGGTGGGAGCCGCCATCTTGAATGGCGGGCGCATGCTCAGTGCGCCCGCCGCGTTCTATCGGGGGGGTGGGCAATTTTCTCTGGGGTCTCGGCTGCCGAGGGTAGCCGAGACCCCAGAGAACATGATCGGGGTCGGTATTTACCGACGCCGGTGTCGCGATCGCCATTATACTAAGTATAATGGCGACCGCAAAAAAAAAAAAGATTTCTCTCCCCTCTGATGTGATCGCACATCAGAGGGGAGATAATGAGGGTCACCAGGTCCCCCGATGCCCCCCCCCCCTATACTTACCGGTGTCCTCGGTCCTCCCACAGGCCCCAGGATCCCGGCGTCTTCTTCCTGGAAAAAAAAAAAATGGTGGGCGCATGCGCAGATTCAAAAAAAGTTTCATTCATTCTCACAAAAGTACATTTTGATCACTGTGATAAACTATCACAGTGATCAAAATAAAAAAAACAGTACATAACCCCCCCCTTTATCACCCCCTAAGTTAGGGACATATAATAAAATATAGAAATTATATTTTTTTTCATTTTCTGTTAGGGTTAGGGTTAAGGCTAGGGTTAGGGTTATAATTAGGGTTAGGGTTATAATTAGGGTTAGGGTTATAATTAGGGTTAGGGTTAGGCTGGGTTCATACTGCGTTATGGCAGTCCGTTAGACGGACTGCGTTACACCGCGGTATAACGCGGTGTAACGCAGTCCGTTAACGCTACCATTCACCCCCATTTGAGGGCGCATCGCGACGAATGCCGTAAAGCGGTATGCGTTCGCGACGTGCCATCATTCAGTGACGGAGCCTCGGACGTGGGCTGCAGCGTCTGGGCTCCGTCACCGCTAGCGCAGATGAATCATCTGCTGATTCCTAGCTAGCTAGCGTTATGCTATACCGTTACCAGCCCGTCAATGCTATGTGTTGAACGGGCTGGTAAAACGCAAAATGAACCCAGCCTTTGGGTTAAGGTTATAATTAGGGTTAGGGTTACAATTAGGTTTAGGGTTACAATTAGGGTTAGGGCTACAATTAGGGTTAGGGTTACAATTAGGGTTAGGGTTACAATTAGGGTTGGAATTATGGTTGGGATTAGGGTTAGGATTAGGGTTAGGGTTGGGATTAGGGGTGTGTTGGGGTTAGGGTTGGAGCTAGAATTGAGGGGTTTCCACTATTTAGGCACATCATTGGGGTCTCCAAACATGACGTGGCGTTCAAAAAGTCAGATTGCGCTGCCTCCCTTCCGAGCCCTGCCGTGCGCCCAAACAGTGGTTTACCCCAACATATGGGGTATCAGCACACTCAGGACAAATTGCCCACCAATTTTTGGGTTCTAAATTCTCTTGTTACCCTTGGGAAAATAAAAAATAGCTGGCTAAAAAAATAATTTTTGAGGAAAAATTTTTTTTTTATTTTCACGGCTCTGCGTTTATAAATTTCTGTGAAGCACTTTGGGGTTCAAAGTGCTCACCACACATCTAGATAAGTTCCTTAGGGGGTCTAGTTTCCAAAATGGGGTCACTTGTGGGGGTTTTCCACTGTTTAGGCTGTAATGTATGTAGTACAGTTCATATAGCGTCTTGTGCTTGGGTGCGATGAAAACACAGGAGTCACAGGTTTGATATAGAAAAGTCCTGTATTACTTCATACAAGTTGGCAGAAATAGTCACACAGTTTGCAGACACAAAAACAGGAGACACAGCAGGCCAGAGTAATCAAAGCTCAGCAATCACTCTCCAATACAGATTCAGGATCTTCTTCTCTGTTACCGTAAGTCCATGCAAACGTGGGTCTTTCAAAGAGCAGGGTTCAGAGTCCACAAGTGCTTCAGAGTTCCTCAGTAGGAATAGCTGGAGTACAAGGTCCAAGGCTTACAGGAGTCAAGTCACAGGTTCACTGCAGGCTAGATTCTGAAGCACTGATTGCTCAGCTGTGGCTGCTTAAGAAGCAAAGGAGAGAATCAGGGCGGGAACATGCAAGCTGGAAACTCCATTTTGACTGAGGGCAAGATAGCTGCAGCAAGACAGAAAGTAAAATGGCTGACGAACAAACTGAGTTTCAGGAATATATACATAGAACCTTACATTACTTAAGGACAACCTCCGGATGACCTCAGACCAGGCTTGTGTGGGTACCTCTGATGAAACTGACGGAGCAAGCGAGGAGCATTAACGTTATTGACCGGTTCCCATGAGTTGTCCTCCACTGGGTAGCCCTGCCATTTAATCAGATATTGTAACTGATTTCTATACAACCTGGAATCTAAAATCCTTTCCACCACAAATTCTTCCTGACCATCGACTAGCACTGGGTCAGGGCAAGGAGAGGAACATCCAGGAAACGTATTGGGTGTCGCAGCCTTTAGTAGGGATACATGAAAGACAGGGTGGATTCTCATAGTTCTGGGCAGTTGAAGACGACAAGCAACGGCACTTATAATTTTACTGATTTTATAGGGTCCAATGTACTTATGTCCCAACTTAGACGATGGAATCCTTAACTTAAGATTTCTGGTTGACAGCCAGACCAAGTCTCCTACCTTGAAAGCTGGTGCAGGTTTACGAAATTTATCTGCTGCTTTCTTGTACCTTTCTTGAGCCGATTCCAGATTTTCCTTTAGAAGATCCATATTCTTCTGTAAAGACGTGATTCTTTCAGCCACTGCTGGTAAAGGCGTTTCTATGGGAAATCGTGGTAGAATGTTAGGATGATAACCTAGATTAGAGTAAAAAGGAGACTGTTTAGTGGAGGCACTCTGAGAGTTGTTATACGAGAACTCAGCTAATGGAAGTAGATCCACCCAATCATCCTGTAGGTGGCAGATAAAGCAGCGGAGATACTGCTCCAGGGTTTGATTGGTTCGTTCGGTCTGTCCATTAGTCTGGGGATGAAAAGCAGAAGAAAGGTTTACTTTAATGTCCAATGCTGCACAGAAATTTTGCCAAAACCTAGAAGTGAATTGCACCCCTCGATCCGAAATAACCTCATCCGGTACTCCATGTAAGCGAAACACATCTTTAATCATCAAATCTGATGTCTGTTTTGCAGTGGGTAAGCCGACACAAGGGATAAAATGAGCTGCCTTTGTTAGACGGTCAACCACCACTAGAATGGTGTTCTTCCCCTGAGAGGTTGGTAACTCCACAATGAAGTCCATAGAAATGGATCCCCACGGGCGGGACGGGGTGGGAAGAGGCTGTAACAGACCAGTTGGTGAGGAGCGAGGTGTTTTGCATCTTGCACAGACCTCACATGAAGTGACATAATTCAAAACATCCTTCCTGCAAGTGGGCCACCAAAAGAAACGAGAAAGAAATTCCTGTGTCTTTAGAATTCCTCTATGCCCAGCTATCTTGGAATCGTGAATGAGTTGCAATACTCTTAATCTGACTGTTTCAGGAATATACAGACGTTGTCCCTGAATCCACACACCATTCTTAAAGACAAGACTTACGTCCCTTGGGGGTTGTGCCAAAAAGGAATCCGCATGGTATGCTTCCTTGATGTCCTTAAGTAGGTCTTGATTATGAATTACTCCTAGGAATCTAGAGTCAGGAAGAATAGTCTTAGGAGGAGTAATTGGACGTGTCTCTGCTGAGTAAATCCTAGAGAGTGCATCAGCCTTTCCATTGCGCGATCCTGGTCTATAAGAGATGATAAAATTAAATTGGTTTAAGAAAAGATTCCAGCGAGCCTGGCGAGGAGTCAGGCACTTAGCCGACCTGATAAACTCAAGGTTACGATGGTCTGTCAGGACGACTATTTGCTGTGCAGCTCCCTGAAGAAGGTGTCTCCATTCTTTGAAGGCGGCAATAATGGCCAACAACTCTCTATTGCCCACATCGTAGTTCCTCTCAGCCGAAGACAACTGCTGGGAAAAGAAGGCACAGGGATGCAAGACATTCTTCTCACCTGTTCTCTGAGAGAGTATAGCTCCAACGGCACAGTCTAAAGCATCCACCTCTATTATGAAGGCAAGCTCGGGGTTGGGATGTACTAGGATAGGTGCAGTGGTAAATTTATCTTTTAGACGGGAAAATGCTTCCTGGGCTTGGGGAGTCCAGGAAAACCTAGACTCTTTCCGGGTAAGTTGAGTGATAGGTGACACTACCTCAGAGAAATTTCTAATGAAACGTCTATAGAAGTTGGCAAACCCGATGAAGCGCTGTACCTCCTTCACATTTCTAGGACTTGGCCAATCCTTGATGGCTTGGGTTTTGCTTCCATCCATACTAATTCCTTGTGTAGACAGTACATACCCCAGAAATTGAATTTCGGTCCTATGGAATTCACACTTTTCAAGTTTGATGTAAAGATGATTTTGTCTTAGACGTTCCAAGACCATTCTCACATGTCCATGATGTTCCTCTGTGGAGTTAGAAAAAATTAGAATATCATCCAAATAAATTACCACGAATGTATCTAGGAGATCCCTGAAGATGTCATTCACCAAGTGTTGGAAAGTGGCTGAGGCGGTACTCAGACCAAAAGGCATAACTAGATATTCAAAGTGTCCATAGCGTGACCTGAATGCAGTCTTCCATTCATCCCAGGTCTAATACGGACTAAGTTATAGGCCCCACGAAGATCTAGTTTAGAAAAAATTTTGGCATGTCGCACTCTCTCCAATAACTCAGGGATTAAAGGCAATGGATAACGGTTTCTAATAGTAACCTTATTGAGTTCCCTATAGTCTACGCATGGTCTCAGAGATCCATCTTTCTTCTTTACAAAGAAGATGGGTGCACCTGCAGGAGATGAAGAGGGGCGTATGAAGCCCTTGGCTAGATTTTCATCTATGTAATCCTTTAAAGCCTTTAGCTCGGGCCCCGCCAGGGGGTAGATCTTACCAAAAGGTATCTCTGCTCCAGGCAATAATTCAATTGGACAATCATATGGACGGTGAGGAGGAAGCTGGTCAGCGTTCTTCTTGTCACATAAATCCACATAGTCCTGGTATACAGCTGGTAGTTCAGGGACTGACATGATTCCTTTAGGAACAGAGCAAGCTGAAACTTTTGGACTCATCTGTTTCTCTGGAAAGTGTAATTCCTTGGTCTCCCAGTTAATGGTAGGATTCTGAGCCTGCAGCCATGGTAGCCCTAGAATAATGGGAAAGTGGGGAGAAGAGATAAGCATAAAGGACAGTTTCTCTTGATGATCTTTACCCATAAGAACCCTCAAAGGCTCTGTTTCCTGATCCACTGGTCCAGAGGTCAGCAGGGAGCCATCCACAGTTTCCATCTGTACTGGAGTAGCCTTCTTCACTGAACGTATTCCCTGTTTCAGAGCAAAGGAGACATCCATAAAATTTCCACTTGCCCCTGAGTCGATTATAGCAGAGCTAGACACCCAAGCTGAGTCAACCCAGAGTTTGATGGAAAGAAAGCAATGAGAATTGTTTTTCTTACAACTCAGCTGGGACACCGCTGAGGAAACTTGAAAAATGGCAGCGTTTACACAGTCAACGTCCTCAGAGGTAACGGAGTTTAAGTCCGAGAAATCAAGATCTGTTGCTGCAGATCTCTCTGGAGCCTGAGGCTCGGACCTGACAGATCCCCTCTCGCAACACTCACAATGAATGAGTGCTGCAGTAGTCTTACGAGAACGGCTGGGGCAGTTTATAATGAAGTGCCCTGACTTACCACAATAGAAACATAGATTCTCCTTAAAACGATGTTCCTTGCGTGCATCACTAACCCGTCGTTGTAAAGAGTCTACCTGCATGGGTTCAGGTTCAGGTTCCCGTGTAATCCTACTCAAAGGTTCCTTAGCTGGAGAGGAAGGTAGGAAAAGGTTAGTACGATTGCTTTCGAACCATCTCTCTTGCCTGCGTTCAGTCAGACGAGTATCAATACGGATGCAGTAGTTAATAAAGTCACCTAACGCAGTGGGAGGGTCGGCACAAGCAAGTTCATCCTTAATCAGTGGAGATAACCCCTTTCGAAAAATAGATTTTTTGGCGGAACTGTCCCAGGTGGTATCAAGGGCCCATCTCCTGAAATCCAAGGCATATTCAGCTACCGAGTGCTTACCTTGGCGCAAAGCTAACATGGCTGCTTCAGCTGTTGCACCTCGATTGGGGTCATCAAACACCTGCCCCATGGCTGAAATAAAATCATCAAGGTGATTCAAACAATCATCCTCAGTCTCAATCAGAGGGTTTGCCCACATTAAAGCTGTGGCGCTTCCCACGGCTGTGGGGCGTCGGGACATGGCATAGCTTGACTAGCTAGCCAATGCTCCCACGCCGCCAGTCCACGACGACGTGAGGCATGGGTCCCAGATGGTAAGAGAATGTGGACCCACTGGACCACGGAGGGAGACCCGGGCCTGCCCGGACTAGGGAAGGGCAGCGACCGGGATCCGTGGCAGCTGAGCATGTGGGCAAGGTGGCGACCTGCAGGACTAGACAACACCGCACAACTTCAGGTAAGAAGAAACATAAAGTTTACTTAAAGAAACAAAGTAAATAAACATAACATAAGACCGGGCTCCCGATTCCGCACATCAGAGAAGGGTACACAACTCAGGATCACAGACGAGTGCTGGAGGACATCACGGGTAGATGCAGTCCAGGGTTATCTGGCACAGGCATACTTGGACGGCCTCTCTCTCAGGCCTTAGGCGTAGCACAGGCTCAGCAGGAGAACATCAGACACCGACCTCAGACAGACTTCAGACGATGGCGGGGTCATCACGGGTTGATGAAGTCCAGAATCATCTGGCACGGGCATACTAGTATGGCCACACTCTCAGGCCTCGGGCGTAGCACAGGCTCAGCAGGAGAACATCAGACACCGGCCCAGGACGAACGTCAGACGATGGCGGGGTCATCACGGGTTGATGAAGTCCAGGGTCATCTGGCACGGGCATACTAGGACGGCCTCTCTCTCAGGCCTCAGGCGTAGCACAGGCTCAGCAGGAGAACATCAGACACCGACCCAGGACAGACGTCATCACAGGGTAGACCAAGGAGGAACCGGCAGGACAGGCAGGTTGTCACGGCAAGTGACCAGGCAGTCTCTGGGACAGGCAGGTTGTCACGGCTAGTGACCAGGGCAATCTCTGGGACAGGCAGGTTGTCACGGCAAGTGACCAGGCAGGCAGGTTGTCACGGCAAGTGACCAGGGCAGGCAGGTTGTCACGGCAAGTGACCAGGCAGGCAGGTTGTCACGGCAAGTGACCAGGCAGGCAGGTTGTCACGGCAAGTGACCAGGGCAGGCAGGTTGTCACGGCAAGTGACCAGGGAGTCTCTGGGACAGGCAGGTTGTCACGGAAAGTGACCAGGGCAGTCTCTGGGACAGGCAGGTTGTCACGGCAAGTGACCAGGCAGTCTCTGGGACAGGCAGGTTGTCACGGCAAGTGACCAGACAGTCTCTGGGACAGGCAGGTTGTCACAGTAAGTGACCAGGCAGTCTCTAGACAGGCAGCTTGTCACGGTAAGTGACCAGGCAGGCTCTAGACAGGCAGGTATATACGACCTGATATGGTGGAGCCTCCAGGTAGGCTGCAGTCGGATGGCAGATGATCGCTCCCAGGTGAGCAGGCAAGAGCCGGGGATCTCTGCAGATGATGTCCGAACTTCCGGATGGAACTGCAGTCGGATGGCAGATGATCGCTCCCAGGTGAGCAGGCAAGAGCCGGGGATCTCTGCAGATGATGTCCGAACTTCCGGATGGAGCTGCAGTCGGATGGCAGACAGGCAAGCCGACAGGTAACAGGCAGGAAACTGGAATCAGGAGCTGATGGCTGAAACAGAGTTAGACTGCACAAGAACAACAGGGACAGGGATTGGATCTCAGGGAGTCAGGAACACGGACAGGAACATGGATTGGATCTCAGGGAGTCAGGAACACGGATTGGGTCTCAGGGAGTCAGGAACACGGACAGGAACATGGATTGGATCACAGGAACACGGACTGGAACACAGGCCTCGGACTCCGGACATCTGGCAATGATCGGCAGGATCCGGACATCAGGCAGGAAGGATAGGATCCGGACATCTGGAAGTGGTCGTCGGACATCGGACATCAGGCCATGGTCATCAGGCATAGGATCCGGACATCTGGCAGCGACCTGAAAAGGAACCCCAGCGGTCTGGTGCAAGCGCCGCCAGGCTCAACGGGAGCTGGCCGGGGATTGCACAGAGGCTGAGCACAGAGTAACAGAAACTCAGCACACACCGGACTCCTCCTTCCAAGATGAACTCAGGTTATATAGCAAGGATTCACAGTCACTGGCACAGGGTTCTGGACACAGCAGGATTTCAGGAACATAACACAGAGGACACAGTTCAGAAAGTCAGGTACAGGATGCGATCCAAGATCAGGGGTTCAGGTAATTAGACACAGCAGGAACAGGCCTGGATATACAGCCTCCAGGAACGGCGATCTGGGTAATCAGCCCCCAGCATAGGCGGAAACACAAGACACAATTCAGACATTCAGGTACGCGGTTTGATCCAGGATCAGGGAAAGACACAGCAGGAACGGGGAATCAGCTCTCCAGAGCTGAACAACTTCAGAGCAGGAGCTGAACACACAACCACATACGGCTAGGTTCAGGGATTCAGTGTGGATTCAATGCGAAGCTCTGGCAACGCCCACTAGGGCTGGGGAACTTTATATATGAGCTGCTTCACAGCGATAGGCTGGAGCAGTAACTCTAGTAAACACCCAATCCACATAAAAGCAGGACAGGTGTGGGCCGCGCCCCCTATGCAGAGCCAGACAGCACAACACAGAGGGAACCCAACAATGGCTGCTGCCAACCACGCAGTAAGTCATGCACCACTGCAGAGGACTTTTCAAGCTACGGACGGCTTTCACAGCAAGTCAGGAACCGCACATGCGGGCGGTCATGCAAAGCAGCGGAGCCACTCACGCAAGTACGGGTACGCAGCAGAGCCGGGAACTGAGCAGCATCCATATAGGTAACAGACAACAGTATCCCAGCTGGTTAGGGGGAAAGGAGCAAAAGGGTTAATGCAAAAAACATGCAAAGTAACGCTGGAAAACAAAGTACAGACAATACCAGCGTTACAAAAGCCTTGTTGGTAAGCAACATAATTATAGTAAGCACCTTAGATCGTTCAGTGGGAAATTGTGAAGCATGTGCAGAAAAAAAAGATTGCATTGATTAATAAATCCCCTGAATTTCTCACGTTCACCGCCAAAACGAAAAGGGGCAACTTGGGAATCCCAGCACTCGGGGCTACGGCAGGAGCCTGGACTCGCCCCTCTAGAACCTCAATCCTGGCTCGCAAATCCTGGGTAGTCTGTCCAACCACTTGCAAATTGTGATTATTGAGGTCCTGTAGATTTGTAAAACGGGTCTTTACATTCTGCAAATCTGCAAGGATATTATCAGTCACTCCGCAAAGTTCCTTTATGCGGGCCTCCATTTTCCAGATCTTTTAAGACAGGATTACTGGAAGAAGAGGAGAGAAAAAAAAACAATAGTGTTCACCTGTGGCAACACTGCAGAGAGAAAAAAAAATTAAGGGAACTGCTCACCTGGAATGGTTGTGAGAAGTCACAACCACTATCATCACAGAAAGTTTCAACCAGACATCTGATATCCAGAGTTACAGCAGACAAAAAAGAGAAAAGAAAGGAAAAAAAAAAAACAATAGTGTTTACCTGTGGTAACACTGCAAAAAGAAAAAACTTAAGGGAATTGCTCACCTGGAATGGTTGTGAGAAGTCACAACCACTGTCATCACAGAAAGTACAACCGGACGTCTGATATCCACAGTACAGCAGACACAGCCTTCCAGACCCAGCAGACACTAACGTTTTGGCTTCAGAATCTTGTAATGTATGTAGTACAGTTCATATAGCGTCTTGTGCTTGGGTGCGATGAAAACACAGGAGTCACAGGTTTGATATAGAAAAGTCCTGTATTACTTCATACAAGTTGGCAGAAATAGTCACACAGTTTGCAGACACAGAAACAGGAGACACAGCAGGCCAGAGTAATCCAAGCTCAGCAATCACTCTCCAATACAGATTCAGGATCTTCTTCTCTGTTACCGTAAGTCCATGCAAACGTGGGTCTTTCAAAGAGCAGGGTTCAGAGTCCACAAGTGCTTCAGAGTTCCTCAGTAGGAATAGCTGGAGTACAAGGTCCAAGGCTTACAGGAGTCAAGTCACAGGTTCACTGCAGGCTAGATTCTGAAGCACTGATTGCTCAGCTGTGGCTGCTTAAGAAGCAAAGGAGAGAATCAGGGCGGGAACATGCAAGCTGGAAACTCCATTTTGACTGAGGGCAAGATAGCTGCAGCAAGACAGAAAGTAAAATGGCTGACGAACAAACTGAGTTTCAGAATATATACATAGAACCTTACATAGGCACATCTGGGCACTGCAAACGGAACATGACACCCATCAACGTCTCATTCCAAAACGTTATTACTTCCTTTCCAAGCCCTGCTGTGCGCCCAAACAGTTCCCCCCCCACATATTTGGTATCAGCGTACTCAGGACAAATTGGACAACAACTTTTGGGGTCCAATTTCCTTGTGAAAAATCAAAAATTTGGGACTAAAAAATCATTTTTGTGGAAAATGTTTTTTGTTTTTTTTTCACACCCAGGCATTATAAACCTAATGGAAACACTTGGGGGTTCAAAATGCTCACCACAGATCTAGATAAGTTCCTTAGGGGGTCTAGTTTCCAAAATGGGGTCACTTGTGGGGGTTTTCCACTGTTTAGGCTCATCTGGGGCACTGCAAACGGAACATGACCCCATCAACGTCTGTATTCCAAAACGTTATTACTTCCTTTCCAAGCCCTGCTGTGTGTCAAAACAGTTCCCCCCCCACATATTTGGTATCAGCATACTCAGGACAAATTGGACAACTTTTGGGGTCCAATTTCCTTGTGAAAAATCAAAAATTTGGGACTAAAAAATCATTTTTGTGGAAAATTGATTTTTTTTTTCACACCCAGGCATTATAAACTTTTGTGAAACACTTGGGGGTTCAAAGTGCTCACCACAGATCTAGATAAGTTACTTAGGGGGTCTAGTTTCCAAAATGGGGTCACTTGTGGGGGTTTTCCACTGTTTAGGCTCATCTGGGGCACTGCAAACGGAACATGACCCCATCAACGTCTGTATTCCAAAACTTTATTACTTCCTTTCCAAGCCCTGCCGTGCGCCCAAACAGTTTCCCCCCCCCGACATATTTGGTATCAGCATACTCAGGACAAATTGGACAACAACTTTTAGGGTCCAATTTCCTTGTGAAAAATAAAAAATTTGGGACTAAAAAATCATTATTGTGGAAAATTGTTGTTTTTTTTTCCACACCCAGGCATTATAAACTTTTGTGAAACACTTGGGGGTTCAAAGTGCTCACAACAGATCTAGATAAGTTCCATAGGGGGTCTAGTTTCCAAAATGGTGTTACTTGTGGGGGGTTTCCACTGTTTAGGTGCATCAGGGGCTCACCAAACGCGACATGGTGTCCAATCTCAATTCCAGCCAATTTTGGTTTGAAAAAGTCAAACAGCGCTGCTTCCATTCCAAGCCCTGCCGTGCGCCCAAACAGTGGTCCCCCCCCATATATGGGGTATCAGCATACTCAGGACAAATTGGACAACAACTTTTGTGGTCTAATTTCTCCTGTTACCCTTGGGAAAATAAAAAATTGGGGACTAAACGATCAGGTTTGTGGAAAAAATATGATTTTTTTATTTTCACGCCCGGGCGTTATAAACTTCTGTGAAGCACTTGGGGGTTCAAAGTGCTCACCACACATCTAGATAAGTTTTTTAGGGGGTCTAGTTTCCAAAATGGGGTCACTTGTGGGGGGTTTCCACTGTTTAGACACATCAGGGCCTCTACAAATGCGACATGGCGTCCAGCCAATTCCGCGTTGAAAAAGTCAAACGGAGCTCCTTCCCTTGCGACCTCTGCCGTGCGCCCAAAAAGTGGTTTACCCCAACATATGGGGTATCGGTATGCTCAGGACAAATTGCACAAAAATTTTTGGGGTCTTGTTACCCTTGGGAAAATAAAAATTGGGGTGAAAAGATCATTTTTGTGGAAAAAATATGATTTTTTATTTTCACGGCTCTACGTTATAAACTTGTGTGAATCACTTGGAGGTTCAAAGTGCTCACCACACATCTAGATAAGTTCCTTAAGGGGTCTAGTTTCCAAAATGGGGTCACTTGTTGGGGGTTTCCACTGTTTAGGCACATCAGGGGCTCTCTAAACGCGACATGGCATCCAGCCAATTCTGCGTTGAAAAAGTCAAACAGCGCTCCTTCCCTTGCGACCTCTGCCGTGCGCCCAAAAAGTGGTTTACCCCCACATATGGGGTATCAGCGTATTCAGAAGAAATTGCACAACAAATTTTGTGGTTCATTTTCTCTTTTAACACTTGTGAAAATAAAAAAAATTGGTTCCGAAGTAAAGCTTTTGCAAAAAAAGTTAAATGTCAATTTATTCCTTCCACATTGCTTCAGCTCCTGTGAAGCACCTGAAGGGTTAATAAACTTCTTGAATGTGGTTTTGAGCACCTTGAGGGGTGCAGTTTTTAGAATGGTGTCACTTTTGGGTATTTTCTATCATACAGACCCTCAAAGTGACTTCAAATGTGATGTGGTCCCTAAAAAAAAATGGTGTTGTAAAAATGAGAAATCGCTGGTCAACTTTTAACCCTTATAACTTCGTAACAAAAGAAAATTTTGTTCCCAAAATTGTGCTGATGTAAAGTAGACATGTGGGAAATGTTATTTATTAAGAAATTTGTGTGACATATCTCTCTGATTTAAGGGCATAAAAATTTAAAATTTGAAAATTGCTAAATTTTCAAAATTTTCGCCATATTTCCGTTTTTTTCATAAATAAACACAAGTCATATCAAAGAAATTTTACCACTAACGTGAAGTACAATATGTCACGAAAAAACAATCTCAGAATCAGCGAGATTCGTTAAAGCGTTCCAGAGTTAGAACCTCATAAATTGACAGAGGTCAGAATTGTAAAAATTGGCCTGGTCATTAAGCTGCAAAATGGCTCTGTCACTAAGGGGTTAAGGAATGTGCGTCATAAGGAGAGTTAGGGGCTGCCTAATTTTTGCCACTTGCTACATCTGTTGTACAGGTAGAGAGTAGTGTAGTATATGCAATATAAATAGAGACCACTACAGACACATATTTTACAGAGTACAACTCTGGGGTAAAAACCCTTTGTATACATATGTTTGCATGAAGAAGAGCTTAAACGGAATCTGTCCGCAGGTTTATGCTATGTAATCTGAGGACAGCATGATGTAGGGGTTAAACACTGAAATCATCTGTGTGTCACTTATTAGGCTGTGTGCTATGGATTTACTTGTAATGAAGGACATCATCATTGCTGGGACTAGCAGCCTTGTTCCAATTCATCGCTGACTCCTCTTCTAAACAGGTCACTGTCAATAGACAATATACATAGAAAGCTGTGATGTGGGTGGGATTAGCTTTCTCAGCTCTGCTACATTCCACATCTTAGAGCTCTCATTGTGTCACAACTGCTGCACCCTTTAAACTAAGTGATACACCAATAGAATTTCCCTTTAATTTGTTTATTTTTAAGTACATCGCACTGGCTTATATCTACCTTATAGCTGACTTGGGCATAAAAAAACAAATAAAGTGGAAAAATAGATAGGAAACACAAATAAAAAAGAAACCTAATTATTCTGCACATGTTTATTAAATTGGAATGTTTCAGATTAACTGTGCAAAGGAAGTAAGATACTCGCTCTCCTCTGGATTTCAGAATTGCAGCCAAATGATGGAGCCAAGAAAGATGCAATGAGAAAAACGTTGTTTTTCATTGGAAAAAGAAATTTCTCAATATTTGTGCAACGAAGAGTTTAAAGAACATTCAGTACAAAGGTTCAGCAGCTGCAGAGAACACGTCATGATGGTGAGTACTCTATTACTATATTACCCTCAGGTTCATATAAAGCTGTTTTGATATACAGTGGGTTTGGAAAGTATTCAGACCCCTTTAAATGTTTCACTCTTTATTTCATTGTAGCCATTTGGTAAATGCAAAAAAGTTCATTTTTTTCTCATTAATGTACACTCTGCACCCCATCTTGACTGAAAGAAAACAGGAATGTAGAAATTTTGGGAAATTTGTTAAAAAAGAAAAACTGAAATAACACATGGTAATAAGTATTCAGACCCTTTGCTCAGAATTGAGTAGAAGCACCTTTTTGAACTAGTACAGCTATGAGTCTTCTTGAGAATGATGTAACAAGTTTTTCACACCTGGATTTGGGGATCCTCTGCCATTATTCCTTGCAGATCCTCTCCAGTTCCGTCAGGTTGGATGGTGAACGTTGGTGGACAGCCATTTTCAGGTTTCTCCAGAGATGCTCAATTGGGTTTAGATCAGGGCTCTGGCTGGGCCAGTCAAGAATGGTCACAGAGTTCTGAAGCCATTCCTTGTGTTTGCTTATGATCATTTCATTGTCTTGTTGAAAGGTAAACCTTCGGCTAAAGGCTCATACTCACTTGAGCCGAAAACGGATGATTTTCAGCCGATAAAAAATCTGATTCAAATCGGACCAATGTTATTCAATAGGTGACATCTCATTTGCGATTTTTTTCTCAGCCGAAAATCGGTGTGAGAAAAAAATCGCAGCATGCTGCGATTTGATGCGATTTTGGCATAATAATCGCTATTGCAATAGATGGTGCTATAAAAAAAATCACATGCAAATCGCATGACAATTGCACATAATCGGACCATCCTGAAAACTGACCGTTTTATTTCCAGCAATTGAGTATGAGCCCTTAGTCTGAGATCCAGAGCAGTCTGGAAGAAGTTTTCATCCAAGATATCTCTGTACTTGGACGCATTCATGTTTACTTCAATTGCAACCAGTTGTCCTGTCCCTGCAGCTGAAAAACACCCCCACAGCATGATGCTGCCACCACCATGTTTCACTGTTGGGATTATATTGGGCAGGTGATGAGCAGTGCCTGGTTTCCTCCACACACACCGCTTAGAATTATCACCACAAAGTTCACTATCACAGTGATCAAAATAAAAAAAAAAACAGTACATAAACCCCCCCTTTATCACCCCCTTAGTTAGGTACATATAATAAAATATAGAAATTGTATTTATTTTCATTTTTCCGTTAGGGTTAGGTTAGGGCTAGCGTTAGGGTTATAATTAGGGTTAGGGTTAGCATTAGGGTTAGGCTGGGTTCATACTGCATTATGGCAATCCGTTAGATGGACTGCGTTACACCACGGTATAACGCGGTGTAACGTAGTCTGTTAACGCTGCCATTCACCCCATTTGAGGTCGCATCACGACGCATGCCGTAAAGCGGCATGCGTTGGCGACATGCCGTCATTCAATGACGGAGCTTCGGACGCGGCCTGCAGCGTCTGGGCTCCGTCACCGCTAGCGCAGATGAATCATCTGCTGATTCCTCTGCGCTAGTGGGTATAGCATAATGCGATCGCGTTATGCTATACTGTTACCAGCCCGTCAACGCTATGTGTTGAACGGGCTGGTAAAACGCAATATGAACCTAGCCTTAGGGTTATGGTTAGGGTTATAATTAGGATTAGGGTTGGAATTAGGGTTAGGGTTACAATTAGGGTTAGGGTTACAATTAGTGTTGGAATTAGGGTTGGGATTAGGGTTAGGATTATGGTTAGGGTTAGGATTAGGGTTAGGGTTGGGATTAGGGTTAGGGGTGTGTTGGGGTTAGGGTTGGAGCTAGAATTGAGGGGTTTCCACTATTTAGGCACATCAGGGGGTCTCCAAACACGACTTGGCATTCAAAAAGTCAAATGGCGCTCCCTCCCTTCCGAGCCCAGCTGTGCACACAAACGTGGTTTACCCCAACATATGGGGTATCAGCGTACTCAGGACAAATTGTACACCAATTTTGAGGTTCTAATTTCTCCTGTTACCCTTGGGAAAATAAAAAATAGCTGGCTAAAAAAATCATTTTTGAGGAAAAAAATGAATTTTTATTTTCACGACTCTGCGTTTATAATTTTTGTGAAGCACTTGGGGGTTCAAAGTGCTCACCACACATCTAGATAAGCTCCTTGGGGGGTCTAGTTTCCAAAATGGTGTCACTTGCAGGGGGTTTCTACTGTTTAGGCACATCAAGGGCTCTGCAAACACAACATGACGCCTGCAGAACATTCCATCAAAGTCTGCATTACAAAATGGCGCTCGTTCCCTTCCAAGCTCTCCCATGCTCCCAAACAGTGGCTCCCTGTTACCCTTGGGAAAATAAAAAAATAGCAGGCTAAAGAATAATTTTTGAGGAAAAAAAATATTTTTTATTTTCACGGCTCTCTGTTATAAACTTCTGTGAAGCACTTGGGGGTTCAAAGTGCTCACCACACATCTAGATAAGTTTCTTTAGGGGTCTAGTTTCCAAAATGGTGTCATTTGTGTGGGGGTTTCCACTGTTTAGGCGCATCATGGGCTCTCCAAACGTGACATGGCGACCAATCTCAATTCCAGCCAATGTTGGTTTGAAAAAGTCAAACGGCGCTCCTTCCTTTCCAAGCCCTGCCGTGCGCCCAAACAGTGGTCCCCCCCACATATGGGGTATCAGCGTACTCAGGACAAATTGGACAACAACTTTTGTGGTCTAATTTCTCCTGTTACCCTTGGGAAAATAAAAAATTGGGGACGAAACGATCAGGTTTGTGGAAAAAATATGATTTTTTATTTTCACGCCCGGGCATTATAAACTTCTGTGAAGCACTTGGGGGTTCAAAGTGCTCACCACACATCTAGATAAGTTCCTTAGGGGGTCAAGTTTCCAAAATGGGGTCACTTGTGGGGGGTTTCCACTGTTTAGACACATCAGGGCCTCTACAAACGCAACATGGCATCCAGCCAATTCTGCGTTGAAAAAGTCAAACGGCCCTCCTTCCCTTCCAAGCTCTGCCATGCACCCAAACAGTGGTTTACCCCCACATATGGAGTATCAGCATGCTCAGGACAAATTGCACAAAAACTTTTGGGGTCTTGTTACCCTTGGGAAAATAAAAATTGGGGTGAAAAGATCGTTTTTGTGGAAAAAATATGATTTTTTCGTTTCACGGCTCTACGTTATAAATTTCTATGAAGCACTGGGAGGTTCAAAGTGCTCACCACACATCTAGATAAGTTCCTTAAGGGGTCTAGTTTCCAAAATGGGGTCACTTATTGGGGGTTTCCACTGTTTAGGCTCATCAGGGGCTCTCTAAATGCGACATGGCATCCAGCCAATTCTGCGTTGAAAAAGTCAAGCAGCACTCCTTCCCTTGCGACCTCTGCCGTGCGCCCAAAAAGTGGTTTACCCCCACATATGGGGTATCGGCGCATTCAGGAGAAATTGCACAACAATTTTGTAGTTCATTTTTTCTTTTAAACACTTGTGAAAATAAAAACAATTGCTTCCGAAGTAAAGCTTTTGCAAAAAAAGTTAAATGTTAATTTTTTCCTTCCACATTCTTCAGTTCCTGTGAAGCACGTAAAGGGTTAATAAACTTCTTGAGTGTGGTTTTGAGCACCTTGAGGGGTGCAGTTTTTAGAATGGTGTCACTTTTGGGTATTTTCTATCATATAGACCCCTCAAAGTGACTTCAAATGTGATGTGGTCCCTAAAAAAAATGGTGTTGTAAAAATGAGAAATCGCTGGTCAACTTTTAACCCTTATAACTTCATAACAAAAAAAATGTTCCCAAAATTGTGCTGATGTAAAGTAGACATGTGGGAAATGTTATTTATTAAGAAATTTGTGTGACATATCTCTCTGATTTAAGGGCATAAAAAATAAAGTTTGAAAATTGCTAAATTTTCAAAATTTTCACCATATTTCCGTTTTTTTCATAAATAAACGCAAGTCATATCAAAAAAATTTTACCACTAAAGTGAAGTACAATATGTCATGAAAAAACAATGTCAGAATCTGCTAGATTCGTTAAAGCGTTCCAAAGTTATAACCTCATAAAGTGACAGTGGTCAGAATTGTAAGAATTGGCCCGGTCATTAAGATGCAAATTGGCTCTGTCACTAAGGGGTTAACTTTGCTGTTACAAGTAAACAAGTGAAGAAAGTTTAGTGATACACTATTAGCCAGTAAATATGCCGTCTTTTTCCCAAATACAGCCACATATATAGAGGACAATAAGATGCCACTCAGAAGCAACTGAGGAAATATAACCATAATTGTTTATTATAACAATATATCTAGTTAAATAAATGTTCTGATTATCAGTCACCCATAGGCCTTATTTGTTTTTGTTTTGTAGTTTTCTTGTATACTTTTTTGCAGTGTATTTTACAGGGAATCTGTCACCTGGTCTGAGAGCAGCATATTGCAGAGTCAGAGATCCTGATTCCTGCAATGTGTTACTTACTGGGCTGCTTGCTGCAGTTTTTATAAAATCAATGTTTAATCTGCGGCAGATCTACAAGTTCTTTGAATGCTGACCTCTGTATAAACCCACCAACACCACTGTTTGGACGATTTCTGTACACACTGGGGGCAAGGCTATAAGGCACTCAAAAATATGGAGGATTACCTGGTTTGCCAGTCCTCCAGGAAAAATCTCCTGTGGTTTTATCAAAACTGCATCAAGCAGTAAATGACATATCACTGGTATCAGGGTATCTGCACCTACATTATACTGCTCTTAGACCTGATGACCGATTCCCTTTAACACCTTCACCCCCAAGCCTATTTTCACCTTCATGACTAGGCCAAATTTTACAATTCTGATCATTATCACTTTATAAGGTAATAACTCTGGAACACTGAAATGGATCCCACTGATTATGAGACTGTTATTTCATGACATTTTGTACTTCATGATAGTGGTAAAATTTGTTCAATACAACTTTTGATTGTTTGTGAAAAAAATGGAAATTTGGTGAAAAGTTTGAAACATGGAAATTTGGCGAAAAGTTTGAACATTTTGCAATTTTCAAACTTTTAATTTTTATGCCCTTAAACCACAAAGTTGCGTCACACAAAATAGTTAATAAATAACATTTCCCACATGTCTACTTTACATCAGCACAATGAAACATAATTTTTCTTTGTTAGGAAGTTATAACGGTTAAATGTTGACCAGCAATTTCTCATTTTTCCAACAAAATATACAAAACCATTTTTTGGGGGGCCACATCACATTTGAAGTGACTTTGAAGGATCTATATAACAGAAAATACCCCAAAATGACACCATTCCAAAAACTGCATCACTCAAGTTACTCAAAACCACGTTCAAGAAGTTTATTAATCTTTCAGCTGCTTCACAGGAATTAATTAACTGTGGAAGGAAAGAATGAACATTTAATTTTTTTTTCACAAAAATTTAACTTTAGACCCCTTTTTTTTATTTGTACAAGGATAACAGAAGAATATAGACTCCGAAATTTGTTGCACAATTTTTTTGAGCACATTGATATCACATATCTGGTCAAAAACCACTATTTGGGTGCACGGCAGGGCTTGGAAGGGAAGGAGCGCCATTTGAATTTTTGGGTGAACAGCATGCCTCAGAAAGGAAGGAGTGATGTTTTGGAACGCAGACTGGTATGTGGGTGTCATGTCGCGTTTGGAGAGCCCATGATGTGCCTAAACAGTGAAAAAAAACCACAAGTGAACCCATTTTGGAAACTAGATCCCTCAAGGAATTCATCTAGATGTGTGGTGAGCACCTTAAACCCACAGGTGCTTTGCAGAATTTTACAATGTTGCTCTGTGAACATGAAAAAAATATATTTTTCCCAGAAAAATGTTGTTTTAGCCCCAATTTTTTCATTTTCACAAGGATAGCAGGAGAAAATAGACCCCAAAATTTATTGTGCAATTTCTCCTGAGTACGCCAAACCCCATATGTGGTCAGAAACTACTTTTGAGGCACAGTGTAAACCTCAGAAGGAAAGAAGCGCCATACTGGAATTCAGATTTTGCTGGACTGGTCTGAGGGTGGCATGTCACATTGACAGACCACCTGAGGTTCCAGAACAGCAAAACTATCCATAAGCGACCCCATTTTACAAATTACACCTCTCAATGAATTTATCTAGGTGTGTAGTGATCATATTGAGACCACAGGTGGATCACCAAATTTTATACTATTGGGCAGCGAAGAAAAAAAGTTTTTACCACCAACAGTTTGTTTAAGCCCCAGATTATACATTTTCACACTGGAAAATGGATAAAAATGGCACCAAAATTTGTCCCACAATTTTTGCTGAATGTAGAAATACCCCATATGTGACTGTACAGTACTGCTTATGCACACAGTGAGACTCTGGAAGGTTGGAGCTCTATTTGCCTCATGGAGTGCAGATTTTCCTAGAATAGTTTGTGGACTTCATATACCCCCTAGTGCTAGAAGAGCAGAATCCCGCTGAAGTGACCCAATTTTGGAAATTATACCCCTTTGGAAATTTATTTACAGGTGTAGTGACAGGTGTGTTATCCAGAAGCAAGCAGCAGTGGATGTTGCTGAGTAAAAATTGCAAACTGCCATTGTAATGAATAGTACGTTGTAGTGACCAGTATGTTGTGGTTCCCAGCTCATGCTTCTGGAGACACGCGCCCATAAATTAGGTGGGCTCTCATCACAACAGAAATCCCAAACATGTGGAGGATAAATGTGGTTTATGCACACTGTGGAGCTCAGAAGATGGGGGGTATTAAGATTTGGGAGCGCAGAATTTGCTGAATTTATTTTTCGGACGATGAGCCATTTCTCTTTTACAGAGCCTTTGTTCTACCAGTAACGTGGAAGCCCCCTATATTTCTTTTGACAGATGACGGACCTGAGTGGAGACTTTTTTTTTGTGGATTGATTTGATGCTTTTGTTAGAAACATTTTACATAATGTTTGGGATCACATTTATCCGGCGCTCTACGCTGAGCACATACATTGGTGTTTCCATTTAAATCTCTGAGTGACGTGAATCAGATGAAACATCCAAGGGATTCATTCACTATAATGAGGCAGAAGAGTTACTCTGGACTCTGCCTGGCCACTGTTCAGCATTGTCCTTCTTTTTAGAAGTGCACAAAATTGTGACGGATTTAGTTTTCATGCATGCCTAAGAAGATGGACACCGCCGAATCACAGGTAAGATTGTGTCCACAGTGCCTCCATTAACCTCATTACAACCTCATTATAGGGAATTTTCCACCGGGGCTTCCATCTGAATCACGCATTTCAGAGAAATCCCGGTGTAAGCGCTCAGCGCAGTGTGCAGGATAAATGTGAGCCGAGACTTACTGTGATCTTTAGAAGGCAGAATGAATAAATCAACAGCAGGTCAAGAATTAGTTCTATTTATTTTTTACACCTTTTTTTAAGTGATTAGATGACTTTATTCTTCAGGTCAGTGGTATTACAGCGATACCAGATTTATAGCATTTTTGAGTGTCCATACGCGACAACCACCACTGGTCAGCTGTTAAAAGTTCTGACAACTTGTAAACAAGTAAGTCAAGCGGTTGGGGTAAGCAATTTAGGAATTACACAGAATCTGTTTACTACAAAATGGTATTAAATGTTTAGTATTCTCAGCCGAAAAAACATACTGTAATCAGAAATTCCCATTCACAGTCTCCATCTTTCTTTATGTAAGTACAAATACAGCTTTTGTTCTTTCAAAAGTGAAGTGAATATCAGAAAATATTTTCACTTGGTCAAAAATTCACTTTCCAAAAATATATTCTTTTAAGTTTTTACATATGCTAGTTTTACAGTCATCCATGTCACCTATGTAGTAAGACATAAATGCATGGAGCTTCCACAACGTTTGACAAACATTTACAGATACACAACATTACTGTTCAATATGATATTGAAATTGATTACATTGATGTGCATGTCATCACATCCACCATAAATCCTCATAAATAATAGTTATATGATCAAAGAGTGGGATTTATATAAACTACTTTTTTGTTTTTGAATTAGTGAAATTAAAAAATCTTAGGTCCCCAAAGGCTGTAAAACTTTGCATTTTATTTCAGAAATCCTATTTGGTGATTGCTTGGTTTGGTGCTGGGATCTTTATGGGTGTTTGCAATGCCGCCTGCTTTTTCCATGGAACTAGTGCAAATATGGATGGAGATCCTGGGGGTAAGTATTTTTTGGGGGAGGGTGTAGGGGTAGGATTAAAGTAGGTGGAATGTTATGTTTTGGTAGCTGAGGAGAGTAAGCAAAAACAGTAATACACCAGAGAGGCTGGAACCTATTGGATTGCAGTAACCTGAACTAACCACACAACTAGAGGTAGCCGTGGAGCGTTCCTACGTTGACCCTTGACGCCTCGTCACAGACTGAGAGGTAACTACACCTAAAGGCAGAAAGATGAAAGCTATCTGCCCCGGAGCAGATCCCCAAAGAAAATAGGAAGCCCCCAAACATGTAATGGCAATTAGACAAGAAGAAACACGGACACAGACAGAAAATAGAATGAGCAAACGCTGGGGACCAATCTGTCTAGACAGAAAAGTACAGGAAAGGATACTCACTGCAATCCAAAAAAACCCCTAAAAAATACCAACTCTACTGATTGCAAAAACACCTGAGATCACACGACCTCTACCACCTAAATCAGATCTCTGGTATAACAAAACTAAGCCGCAGCCACTGAAAAAACAGGAAAAAGCAAATGAACAAACAACAGTGGCTCCAGATAAACTGAGAGGAGCAAAAGCCCCCGGAGGGGACCTGGCTGACCTCCACAGAAGTGCAGGGAACAATGCAAAAAGCAATCACAAAAATAAAAGCAGAAAATATCTTATCTGATAGCAGAAGATGCAGGCAAGACTCAGCAAGCTTCCAAATAAACAGGAACCACAATTGAGACAAGAACAATTGATCACCGGCAACCATCATGGGAGGGAACCTCCCTTATATCAGACCAGTCCGTGATCCCAGATTGCCATTCCTCGCTGAAAGGTTCAGTACTGTCAGTAACCACCAGAGGGAGCTCTGCTCAGAAACCATTTTTAGCACATTCATAACAGTGGAAGACTGGACTATATGAATTTATGAAATGCAACTTTTAACACCAGCCACATAATGTGTGTAAGTTCAGGATTCCTCGGTTCTTGTATAAAACTATAATAAAATGAAACTCGCCATATGATGTTCTACTTTGCACTTCAAATATTTTGATGTATTAAACATTCACTTGCACATATCCAAATATAAACACATTTACAGCATAGACTTTTACAATATTCACCCATGGTGTATGGCAATACAGGTAGAAGGGTTGTGCTGGGTTTCCAAAATAAAGATCTTCACTTGTTGATCAAGCTGACATGTAAAAAAAATATTTTGTTTTCTTTTTTTTCTAGCCGAGGTGCCATGACTTATTATGAGCTTTATCTGTTATTGTAACCTTTTCCAATATAATACCAGGAAAAAGTTTCTGGACCAGAGTGGTGCTTTTTTCTGCATGAGTATTTTGTTGTTAATGAGTATTTTTATTTTCTAGGATGCAGTTATGAAGGAGAACTGCATAATTACGGATCATCGTGGAGAACAAAGGACTGTCTAGATTGTGACTGCTATAGTGATGGGACTATGAGATGTTGCTCTAAGTAAGTTGTTTATGAATTTCATCTATATATATATATAAAATTGAATGTGTGTGTGTGTGTGTGTGTGTATCACCAACCAATCGCGAAGCATCTTTCATTTCACCAGAGCTGTTTAAAAGAAGTTGAGCTGTGATTGGTTGCTATGAGCAACAGTTTTCTCACTCCACGACAACACCTCAGCAGACAGTGACCGGGTGAGAGAAATCTAGCATCCCCAGGAACATAAGCTCCCAGCCATTGTCTGCCCCCAGAAAGGAGCAGAGAGCACATGACAGAAATGAATCACCCCCCCGATCTCATATCCCCATCACACATCCTCCATCCCATAGGCACATCTTCCCTCTTAAAGCCAGTATGGAAGTTAGGGCAAATCCATCCTGCGCTTTGGTTTGACCCCAGGCCTCTTTTAAAGGGATCCCCGGTATGGAAGTTAGGACCGTTCCACTCAGCGCGGCGGTACTGACCCCAGGGTCTCTTAAAGGGATCATTAATATGGAAATTAGGGCAATTCCACTAAGCACTCTGGTTCTGAGACTAGGCCTCTCTTAAAGGGATCCCCGGTACGGAAGTGAGGGCAAATCCACTCTGCACTTTGGTACTGACCCCAGGCCTCTCTTAAAGGGATCATTGGTATGGAAGTCAGGGCAAATCCATCCAGCGCTTTGGTTCTGACGCCAGGCCTCTCTTAAAGGGATCCCCGGTATGGAAGTCAGGGCAATTGCCTTCAAATGCTCTGGTACTGACACCAGACCTCTATTAAAGGGATCATTGGTGTGGAAGTCAGGGCAAATCCATCCAGCGTTTTGGTTTTGACCTCAGGCCTCTCTTAAAGGGATCCCCAGTATGGAAGTTAGGACCGTTCCATTCAGCGCTATGGTTCTGACCCCAGGGCCTCTAAAAGGGATCATTGGTATGGAAGTTAGGGCAATTCCACTCAGCACTCTGGTTTTGACCCCAAGCCCCTCTTAAAGGGATCGTCGGTATGGAAGTGAGGGCAAATCCACTCCGCTCTTTGTTACTGGCCCCAGGCCTTTCTTAAAGGGATCTCCGGTATGGAAGTTAGGGTAAATCCCTCAGCACTCTGATTCTCACCCCAGACTTCTACTGAAGAGAACATTGGTATGAAGTCAGGGCAAATCCACTCAGAGCTCTGGTTCTGACCCCAGGCTGACGGGATGATGTGGGATATTAGGGGTAGTAGTCCGGTAGCTCTGGCTGACGGGATGATGTGGGATATTAGGGGGAGTAGTCTGGCGGCTGTGACAGGATGATGTGGGATATTAGTGGCAGTTGTCTGGTGGCTGTGGCAATGATGTGAGATATTAGGGGGAGTAGTTTGGTGGCTCTGGCTATGTTAAGGATACCAGCAACCGTAGTGAAGCAGTGAAAGAATCACTGTGGGAACCTTAGCCAGAGTCTGTGGGCTGATGAATCAGTAGTGCCAGTGGAAGAACCACTGTGGGAATGCTCAGCAGAAGTGTACATGCTGAAGCAGCAGCGAGTGGGCCACCAGCGAGTATGTGGGCAGGATAACCAGAAGGGGGTGGACGACCTAGTAGATGTGTATTTCCGTGACTGGACTGAAGTGTCTCCAGGGAAAGAGATGGAAGTGCCATTTTCGCTGGGCTCCTTGTTCTGATTTTACTTTGTGGTCCATTCTGGTGTAGTTGAAGAAGTGAAGCAGAGTAGTGGAAGATGTATTGCTGGTACCTTGTCAAAAGTGCTAATGGTGTCTTGGATGTGCTGTGTCCGGAGGAGAATAAAACTGATCTGTTTGAAGTTATACTGGGCTCGGACTCCGATTCTTCGTGCTCTGAATCTGATGAGGAAGATTCCAGAGATGAAGCAAATGTCAGCGCAGTAAAGGCAGGTAGCGCTGCTATGTCCAACCCTCGGCCATGGTTTTACACTAGAACCCGGTGTCTCCACCTTGAGGAGTAATCTGGGATCAGGTAGGTGCCCAGGTACATGGCTATAAATATTTGTGGTCAGTATTCAGCCACTGACATAAATAATATGGAAACCCAGGATATAAGAGGATTCTTATTTGAGTATAACATAGATAACATGGTACACTAGTGAGTGACAACTCATTGTGTAATAGTTTCTACTCTAACAGTTTTTTCTTTTTTATTTAGTTTTGGCAGACCAGTCAGTTACAACAAGGTAAAGTGCGAAGAAATCTTTGACAAGGAAGCCTGTGTTTACAGGGTGGTTAGAAAAGATAATCCAAAGAAGACCTGTAAGCACGCAATGGTGGGATAAATCCAATCGCAAATATCAGCAATGGAACTTGTTATAAATACAGCATTTACATTCTGTGTATAATGACATCAGTTACACTATTACTTGCCATATGCATTATTTTCAGCAGTGTGTGTGATCATATTATGTGCTAAATAAATAAAACAGCTTATTATATTACTAATGATGACATGATGAGACATGTTTGATTTATTGATCCACTAACATGAAGACTAGTAAAAAAAAAGTTGATAGAAGATTTGCTTTGTCTTAGAGTACTGAGCACAGGTAGCAATATCTCTTACATCTCATGTAGCTATTCCAAAGCAAAGAAATAACATCAAACTCATTCAAGACAAGTGTAAGGAAGCGAGGCCATGCCCACTGGCCAGGTGTATGTATAACAAATACATACACTCAGGTCCCTGCTCAGAAGCCAGTGAACCCCCAGTGACTGCAGACTTGTCAATTTGGGTCGGGCAACCCCTTTAAAACATAGCCCAGTTATTAAATGTTTTGTAATTTTCATATAAGTATCACCAATAAGGGTTGTCATGGATATTTTTCTTTAGCATTCCAACTATACTTACCAAGCTCTGCCTTTTTGTCTCTGCTCTGGTCTTTGTTGACTGACTGCAGCAGTGCACATGACAGCTGCAGCCAATCACGAGCCTCAGTGTTTCTTCCAATGTAGATTACACAAGCTGATGAGGCACTGATTGGCTGCATCAGTCATGAGGGCTGAAGTCATGATGTCACTATTGTAGCCTGTGAAGAAAGACCGGAGCAGCGGCCAAAACCCTTAATCACTGTATAATGAAAAGTTCTGCAGCTTTCCAATAGAATAACAAACTTTAATTTATGTTTCATATTACAGCCACATTTAGCTTCCATATTACATCCGTGATTCCCAGCTTGCCCACAAGTCTCATGACCTGAGCTAACAGCAATAAAGGCAAATATTCAGGTCATAAGACCCTCATCTGTGCTGGAAATTGCAAGCTTAATAAGCACAATATGGTGTGTCAACAGTCATGTGAACAAGCCCTATGGTAGCTGCGAAGCAAGAAACAAATCTATCTCATCCAGAATATGAAAAAACATTAAATACTTTTCCCACTTCTACACCAAGATAAGAGTTATTTTTAACCAGTTTGTCTGTTGTGTGAGCCAACATGTTATCAGCACTAGTAAGTTAGCTCCTAAAGTCCATCGAGCTAATGGAACCCTCCCTGCCAGTGCTTATTCTTTATTGTGTCTTTCCTACTTGGGACTTGTTGCCACCATCATTGCAACGATATTTTGTTCTCTAATGCTGAATCCTCTCTTAAAACCTGTCCGTGTCTGTACCACCATCAGGATATTTTTGCAGGGCCAATTGGTCACTTGTTGCTGGAACATGGCAGGCGCATTGATGATCACTTGCAAGAGGGAATTTGAGTTGTTATTTCTTTTGCTACTTGTCAGGGGGGTCGGATGTTGTACAACGTACATGATAAATTTGGTTGAGGGGTAGGTTTAGCTTTGCTGGTTTTCTGTTTGGAGAAGGGTAGTGTTGTAGATAAGTGGACATTTGTTGGGGGTTGGACAAGGGTAAATATTGGAGATTTATTGTCATATTTGTTCTATTTGGGGTAGGAGTTTTGATTAACACTTGGCCAACGGATTGTTAGGGTTCAAGATATGTTTGTTATTTTTTAGTAGAGAGTGTAATTGGATTTTTTTATGTCTCTGATCTTACATGAGGAACAGGGATTGAAGTTTAGAGTATAACATTGCTCAATATATTTCATTAAATTGGTACTGCCATTTTGTACATTTATGGCACATCCATACTTATCAATGGTAATTCCAAATACCTTTCCATTGACAACAGCGTACATCACAACTTCCAAAGACATACTGATAGCTCAGCGGTTAGCACTGTTACTTTGCAGTGTTGGGGTCCTAGGTTCAAATCCCATCAAGGACAATATCTGCATTGAGTTTGTATGGTTTCCTCCCACACTCCAAAGAAATAGTGATAGCAAATGTAGATGGTGAGCCCCAGTGGGGCCAGCGATGATAATGTCTGTAATGTGATGTGGAATTAATTGCGCTATATAAGCAAAACGTAATAAATAAACGGGTTCATTTATTAGACCCCTTAAAAAATTGTGATGCAAGAATGGTTGTAGATGACGAGGAAAAAGCTAAAATATTAAACACTTCTTCTTCACGGTATTCACAGTGGAAAATAAAATGCTAGGTGAAATGCCGAGAGACAAAGAAAACCCTATATTAAAGGGAATCACCCCATTTTTCATATATAAGATGCAGCCACCGCCCCCGATGTAACCTGAAAGATAAGAAAAATGAGTTATATTATACTCACCCGGGGTCCGGTCCGATGGGCGTCGCGGTCCGGTCCGGCGCCTCCCATCTTCTAGCGATGATGTCCTCCTCCTTGCGTCTGTCGTGCTCCTGCGCAGGCATACTTTATCTGCCCTATTGAGGCCAGAGCAATGTACTGGGCACCTGCGCACTGCAGTATTCTGCTCTGCCCTCAACAGGGCAGATAAAGTATGCCTGCGCAGGAGCGCGACTGAAGCAAGGAGGAGGATGTCATGACTAGAAGATGGGAGGCGCCAGACACGGACCGCAACACCCATTGGATCGGACCGCATTGGACCGCCCCCCCGGGTAGTATAATATAATTAGTTTTTCTTATCTTTCAGGTTACATAGGGGGCTTATCTACAGCATTACAGAATGCTGTAGATGAGCCCGTGATGGCGGTGGCTGCAACTTATATACGAAAAATGGGGTGACAGATTCCCTTTAAGGGTCACCAATCTAACCCAAGAAGAGGTGCGAAACCGGCTAAATAAGATTAAAATAGATAAATCTCCGGGTCTATTTAGGGACTCTATAGCGACAGGGTCTGTTCCACAGGACACACGCTTAGCAAATGTGGTACCAATATTCAAAAAGGGCTCTAAAAGTGAACTTGGAAATTATAGGCCAGTAAGTCTAACCTCTATTGTTGGTAAAATATTTAAAGGGTTTCTGAGGGATGTTATTCTGGATTATCTCAATGAGAATAACTGTTTAACTCCATATCCGCATGGGTTTATGAGGAATCGCTCCTGTCAAACCAATCTACCGTATATACTCATGTATAAGCCGACCCGTGTATAAGCCGACCCCCCTAATTTTGCCATAAAAAACTGGGAAAACTTATTGACACGCGTATAAGCCTAGGTTGAAAAATGATTATGCCCCCATATGCTCCATAGATTAGGCCCCCATAAACTGCACAGATTATGCCCCCGTATGATCCACAGATTATGCCCCCATATGCTCCACAGATTATGCCCCCATATGCTCGTTTATGCCCCCATATGCTCCAGATTATGCCCCCCATATGCTCCAGATTATGCCCCCATATGCTGCACAGATTATGCCCCCATATGCTCCAGATTATGCCCCCATATGCTGCACAGATTATGCCCCCGTATGATCCACAGATTATGTCCCCATATGCTCCAGATTATGCCCCCATATGCTCCAGATTATGCCCCCATATGCTGCACAGATTATGCCACCATATGCTCCAGATTATGCCCCCATATGTTCTACAGATTATGCCCCATATGTTCTACAGATTATGCCCCCATATGCTCCAGATTATCCCATTGCTCCAGATATCCCCATATGCTGCACAGATTATGCCCCCATACTCCAGATTTGCCCATATGTTTCACAGATTATGCCCCTATATGCTCCAGGTTAGGCCCCCATATGCTGCACAGATTATGCCCCAATATGTTCCACAGATTAGCCCCCTATGCTCCACAGATTATGCCCCATAGTATACGTCCCTTATGCTGCCGCGCTGCTGATGCTGCAAAAAAAAGAAAATGACATACTCACCTCTGGTCGCTGGGGGCCAGTGCTGGTGTCCTGAGCAGGCGGTGACACTGGCGCGCTATGGGGGACAGGTGCCGGTGTCACCGCTCGCTCAAGACGCCGGCACCTGAGATATTTACCTGTCACCGGACCGTTCCACCGCTGCGCACTGCTCCCTCTTCCGGGTCCTCGGCAGTGAATGATCAGGCAGAGGGTGCGGCGTGCACTAACGACGTCATCGCGCCCTCTGCCTGAACATTCACAGCCAGAGGAGTCGGATGAGGGAGCAGCGCAGCGGTGGTCCAGGGACAGGTAAATATCGCTATACTCACCCCTCCGCCGGCGCGTCACTCTCTGCAGCATCTCCACTTCTCCCGGCGGTCTCCGCAGCGCTTCCGTCCTACAGCGGTCACGTGGTACCGCTCATTAAAGTCATGAATATGTACATATTCATGACTTTAATGAGCGGTACCATGTGACCGCTGCTCACGTGGTACGCCATTAAGCATGATATGTAATTTCATGACTTAATGAGCGGTACATGTGGGCGCTGCAGGAAGGAGCCGGAGATCGGGAGAAGCGGGGGGCTGCAGAGATCCGCCCGCGGGGTGAGTAAGACCCCCGTATAGCGAGGGGGACTTTCAGCCCTAAAAAATGGGCTGAAAATCTCGGCTTATACACGAGTATATACGGTAATCAGTTTTTATGAAGAGGTAAGCTATAGACTGGACCAAGGTGAGTAATTGGACGTAGTATATCTTGATTTTTTCAAAGCGTTTGATACTATGCCACACAAGAGGTTGGTACACAAAATGAGAATGCTGAGTCTCGGGGAAAATGTGTGTAAATGGGTAAGTAACTGGCTTGGTGATAGAAAGCAGAGGGTGGTTATAAATGGTATATTCTCTAACTGGGTCACTGTGATCAGTGGGGTAACACAGGAGTCGATGTTGGGACCTATTCTCTTCAACATATTTATTAACGATCTGGTAGGTTTACACAGTAAAATATTGATATTTGCAGATGATACAAAACTATGTAAAGCAGTCAATACAAGAGAAGATAGTATTCTGCTACAGATTGAACTGGATAAGTTGGAAACTTGGGCTGAAGGTGGCAGATGGGGTTTAACAATGATAAATGTAAGGTTATACACATGGGAAGAAGGAATCAATATCACCATAACACACTGAATGGGAAACCACTGGGTAGATCTGACATGGAGAAGAACTTGGGGATCCTAGTTAGTGATAAACTTACCTGGAGCAGCCAGTGCCAGGCAGCGGCTGCCATGGCATACAGATCATGGGGTGCATTAAAAGAGGTCTGGATACACATGATGAGAGCATTATACTGCCTCTGTACAAATCCCTGGTTAGACCGCACATGGAGTACTGTGTACAGTTTTGGGCACCGGTGCTCAGGAAGGATATAATGCAACTAGAGTGAGTACAAAGGAGGGCAACAAAAATAAGAAATGGGATGGGGGAACTACAATACCCAGAGAGATTAGCAAAATTAGGATTATTCAGTCTAGAAAAAAGACTGAGGGGCGATCTAATAACCATTTTTAAGTATATAAGGGGACAATGCAAATATCTTACCAAGGATCTGTTTATACCAAGGAAGGTGACCGTCACAACGGGGCATTCTCTCGTTCTGGAGGAGAGAAGGTTTTTCCACCAACATAGAAGAGGATTCTTTACTGTTAGGGCAGTGAGAATCTGGAATTCCTTGCCTGAGGAGGTGGTGATGGCGAACTCAGTCAAGGGGTTCAAGAGAGGCCTGGATGTCTTCCTGGAGCATAACAATATTGTATCTTACAGTTATTAGGTTCTTTAAAAGGACGTAGATCCGGGGATTTATTCTGATGGAATATAGGCTGAACTGATGGACAAATGTCTTTTTTCGGCCTTGCTAACTATGTTATATGTACTAACCCATTGCTGGGATCTGCATTTACTAGAGAAAAGTGAATCATTTGAAATTCAAAATCAGCAAGGAAAGACAGAGAGTGAATCCTCTTTGTGGAATCTGGAAATGGAAACTGACTCTGCTGCACAAATCCTGTTCCTGGCTGTTCTCAAATGGGAACACTGTTCCCTAAGTAACTGCCAATGTAGAAGCTAAAACAATCTTCTAGATCATGTCAATCTAGTAAAGCCAGTAAAATAACACTAACATTCTCACTGATGCTT
>JARQOD010000003.1:518425862-518465366 GCA_033576555.1 Oophaga sylvatica | reverse complement strand
CTCAGTTGTCTTGGGTAGTGTTCAGACTAAATTTCTGTTGACTGTTATCCTGATTTGCTCCCTGTCCACATTTTCTGCTCAGGCTTTGTTGATTCAGGAGCAGCTATTAACCTGATGGATTTTGATTTTGCCAAACATTGTGGGTTTCCCATGATACCCCTGCGGAAGTCTATTCCCCTACTGGGCATTGATTCTACCCCTTTGGCGGAGAATAAACCCCAGTTTTCTACTCAGGTGATAATGAGGGTTGAACCAGATCATCAGGAGAGTTGCAAATT
The DNA here is from genome assembly GCA_033576555.1 of Oophaga sylvatica. NCBI lineage: Eukaryota > Metazoa > Chordata > Amphibia > Anura > Dendrobatidae > Oophaga > Oophaga sylvatica. The sequence continues at coordinate 518,465,088 of JARQOD010000003.1, read as the reverse complement.
TCTGGTGCTGCATAATCTGCATGACATTATTGTACTAGGTTTCCCTTGGTTACAGTCTCATAATCCTGTTTTGGATTGGAAATCTGTGTCTGTGACCAGTTGGGGCTGCCAATGTGTTAATACTGACACTCCTGTTTTTTCTGCCTCTCCCCAGTCTCAGGATGTCCCTGACTTTTTGACTGATTTTTCTGATGTGTTTAGTGAAAGTAAATCTGCATCCTTGCCCCCTCACAGGAGCTACGATTGCGCTATTGAATTAGTGCCTGGTGGTAAATTTCCTAAAGGTCGCCTTTTTAATTTATCTGTACCTGAACACGATGCTATGCGATCTTATATCAAGGAGTCATTGGAGAAGGGTCATATCAGACCATCCTCTTCACCTTTGGCGTCGGTTTTTTCTTTGTGGCCAAAAAGGATGGTTCATTGAGGCTGTGTATTGATTATCGCCTCCTGAATAAGATCACTGTTAAATATCAATATCCGTTACCTTTGATTTCTGACCTATTTTCCAGAGTGAAAAGTGCTAATTGGTTTACCAAGCTTGACCTCAAGGGGGCGTATAACCTTATTCGCATTAAGCACGGGGTTAATGGAAGACGGCGTTTAATACCCCAGTGGGGCATTTTGAGTACCTAGTGATGCCTTTTGGGCTTACTAATGCCCCTTCCATCTTCCAATCCTTCATGAATGATATTTTCAGGGATTTTGTGGATAAATTTCTGATTGTTTATTTGGATGATATCTTGATTTTTTCCAATGACTGGGACTCTCATGTGAAACATGTTTGGACTGTGTTCCAGATTTTGAGAGAGAATGCACTGTATGTGAAGGGATCAAACTGTCTTTTTGGTGTACAGAAGATCTCATTTCTGGGATTCATTTTGTCTCCGTCTGTTATTGAAATGGACCCGGTCAAGGTTCAGGCCATCTGTGATTGGGTTCAACCTACTTCATTGAAGGCTCTTCAGAGATTTTTGGGTTTTGCCAATTTTTATCGTAAATTTATTGGTAATTTCTCTGGTATTGTTAAACTATTGACTGATCTGACCAAAAAGGGTTCCGATGTGGTGAATTGGCCTCCTGAGGCAGTTTCTGCATTTCAGGAACTTAAGCAGAGATTCATTTCTGCTCCTGTTCTACGGCAGCCTGATGTTTCTCTGCAGTTTCAGGTGGAGGTTGATGCCTCTGAGATTGGGGGAGGTGCCGTTTTGTCCCAAAGGGATCCAGAGACCTCTAAGAGTAACCCTTGTGCCTTTTTCTCTAAAATTTTCTCCAACTGAACGTAATTATGACGTGGGCAATCGGGAGTTATTGGCCATGAAGTGGGCCTTTGAAGAGTGGAGACATTGGCTGGAAGGAGGCAAACATCAGGTGGTGGTCCTCACGGACCATAAGAGCCTGGTTTATCTCAAATCAGCCAAGCGACTTAATCCTAGACAGGCCAGGTGGGCCTTGTTTTTCACACATTTTAATTTTGTGGTTTCTTTTCTTCCTGGCACTAAGAATGTCAAGGCAGATGCCCTCTTGAGGAGTTTCTTTGCAGATTCTTCTGAGTTACCTGATACTGCTTTTATTTTGAAAGAGGGTGTGGTTCTTTCCGCCATTTCGCCCAATTTGAGACTGGCTCTGGAAGGGTGTCAGGAGGATAAACCTGAGCGCTGCTCTGTTGGGAAATTGTTTGTTCCAGACCAGTGGCAAAATAGTGTGATGTCTGAGATTCATTGTTCCGCGTTGGCTGGTCATCCCGGGATTTTTGGTACCAGAGACTTGGTGAGTCGCTCCTTTTTGGTGGCCTACTTTGTCTCGTGATGTCAGGGACTTTGTGCAGTCCTGTGGGACATGCTCTCGTTCCAAGCCTTGCTCTCGTTCTAGTGGTTTGTTAATGCCATTACCTGTACCCAAGAGGCCATGGACCCATATTTCTATGGATTTTATTTCTGACCTTCCTGTCTCTCAGAGAATGACCGTTATCTGGGTTATCTGGGTAATCTGTGATAGGTTTTCCAAGATGATACATCTTGTGCCATTGCCTAAGTTGCCTTCCTCCTCCGAGTTGGTGCCTTTGTTCTTTCAGCATGTGGTTCGGTTGCATGGCATTCCGGAGAACATTGTGTCTGACAGAGGAGTCCAGTTTGTTTCCAGATTTTGGAGGACATTTTGTTCTAAACTTGGTGTTCAGTTGTCTTTCTCCTCTGCATTTCACCCTCAGACCAATGGACAAACCGAGAGAACAAACCAGACCTTGGAGACTTATTTGAGATGTTTTGTGTCTGCTGATCATGATGACTGGGTCTCTTTTTGCCTTTGGCTGAGTTTGCTCTTAATAATAAGCTAGCTCTGCCACCTTGATGTCTCCATTTTTCTGCAATTCCGGGTTTCACCCTCGATTTTCTTCAGGACAGGCGGAGGCTTCTGTCTGTCCTGGGGTTGACTCTATTGTGCAGCGTATGCTGTAGATTTGGGACCAGGTGGTGGAAAGGTTGTCTCTCTTTCAGGAGAAGGCCCAGCGGTTTGCCAACCGGCATAGGACTGATGGTCCTCGTTTTAAAGTGGGGGACTTGGTTTGGTTGTCCTCAAGGAATATCCCTATGAAGGTTGCATCTCCTAAATTTAAGCCAAGGTTCATTGGACCTTATAAGATCATGGAAATTATTAATCCGGTGTCCTTCCGTTTGCTTCTTCCAGGGACATTTAAGATCCATAACGTGTTCCACAAATCCTTATTGAAGAGGTTTGTCGAAACCAGTGGTTCTTATGGCTGCACCTCCCGACTCTGTTTTGGTTGAGGGCAATTTGGAGTATGTGGTTGAGAAGATATTGGATTCTCGTTTTGCTAGACGGAAACTCCAGTATTTGGTTAAGTGGAGAGGTTATGGTCAGGAAGACAATTCTTGGGTGTTTGCTTCGGACATTCATGCTGGGAGACTTATTCGTGCCTATCATCGAGCCCATCTTGATCGGCCTGGTTGCGCAGGTTAGGGTTCGGTGACCCCTCCTCAAGGGGGGGTACTGTTGTGAATATGCTGGAGGCGGCTTCTGAGCTGGGGCTCCCTCCGGTGGTTGCTGAGGGTAATGAACTGATTAATGAATGGCCTTCAGCTGGTGCTGAATGGTAGGATATAAGTGGCCTGATTTCCAAGCAGCCTTGCCGGTTATCAATTGTTCTTCTGGTCTTGCTTGAAGCACTGCTAGTTTCCTGCTCTCCTTCTGATAAGTGTTTTCTGTTTGTTTTTTTTTTTCTCTGTTTGATTTTCTCTGCTGGTTTGCTGCCTGCAGTGAACTGCAGCCTGTCCCCTTTTGGGGGTCTGGCGCTGTAATTGTGCTCCGTTTGTGTCTGCACTTTTGCTTTGCTCTTTTGTTACTTTTAATTTGCTGAATAGCGTTTTGTTACACCAGAGATCTGATTTAGGTGGAAGAGGTCGTGTGATCTCAGTTTTTTGGCAATCAGAAGTGTTGGTATTTTTGTTAGGGTTTTTGTTGGATTGCAGTCAGAATTCTTTCCTGTACTTTTCTGTCTAGACAGATTGGACCCCAGCGTTTCTTCTTGTCTAACCGCCATTACATGTTTGGGGGCTTCCTATTTTCAGATAGCGTTCATCTTTCTGCCTTTAAGTGTAGTTATCTCTCAGGCTGTGACAAGGCATCTAGGATCAACGTAGGAACTCTCCACGGCTACCTCTAGTTGTGTGGTTAGTTCAGGTTACTGCAATCCAATAGGTTCCAGCCTCTCTGGTGTATTACCGCTTTTGCTATTTTTTGCCATTTCTCCTCAGTTACCGAAACATAACAGGGCCTCATATATGATGCTCCAATGGATGATAGGCCCTATATAATGCTCGATATATGATGGACTCTATATGATGCTCCATATATAATGTACCCCATATGATGCTCCATGATGAGCCTCATAAAATGCTCCTTATATAATGGACCCCATATATGATGCTCCAGTGTATGATGGGCCCATATAATGCTCCATATATAATGGGGCCCATATATGATGCTCCAGTGTTTGATGGGCCGTATAATGCTCCATATATAATGGGCCCCATATATGAAGTTTTAGTATATGATTGGCCCCATATATGATGCTCCAGTGTATGATGGTCCCATTAATGATGCTCTAGTGCAGTGGCGGTGAACCTATGGCATTTGTGTCAGAGGGGGGCGCAGAGCCCTCCCAGTGGGCATGCGCGCCATCTCCTCAGGACTAGAAGACGGCGGGGTAGGGGAAGCGGCAGAGCAGCACGTCACAGGAAGCAGGAACCGGCCGCGGCGGCTAATTCCTATGCTCGCTGCTAAAGAGAAATGAATATTCACTACACTGGCAATGAATATTCATTTCTCTTATAGTGTGTACAGTTACAGCTGCAGCTGCTGGCTTCCAGCAGCTGTGGGGCTATCATGGGTGCCCACTCATTAAGGTAATGAATATCCACCTCTCTCCACTCCCATAGGCTGGGAGAGAGGTGAATATTCATTACCTTAATGAGCGGGGAAAGATGATCACTCAGCCACAGATGCTTCTGGCACAGGAACAACCTTGACGATTTGGTAGAGCAGCTTAATATACATTTTTTGCAAAAAACGTATTAACCGAATACCCTTGTTTTTCCACTTTTTTTTACTGGCACTTGCCATTTACTATTATTGTTTTTGCAACAAAGTATTTTTGGTTTTACTGTGCTTTTTTGTGTTTTCCGTCTTCTGGTGGTGTGAACAGTGTCTCTACAGGCCTGTTCACTGTGTGCAGGTCTCATGTGTTTTTGATTTAACCATTTGTTTTCTTGTTTCTACAAGAGTAGGGAGTTTTCCACCCCTCCCTTATGAGCCCTGCACATATAAGCTGTTCTATGCTGTGTCCACATGGGACTTAACCTTTCTGAATCCTGCTCATACAGGTACTATACATATGACCAGGTTTTTAAATACAGCAGATAGGGACTACATACATTGGTTAGGGACTGCTCTGACATGGTATACCTTGATGATTTGGTAGAGCAGCTTAATATACATTTTTTGCAAAAAATGTATTAACCAAATACCCTTGTTTTTCCACGTTTTTACTGGCACTTGCCATTTACTATTATTCTTTTTGCAACAGAGTATTTTTGGTTTTACTGTGCTTTTTTGTGTTTTCGTCTTCTGGTGGTGTGAACAGTGTCTCTACAGGCCTGTTCACTGTGTGCAGGTCTCATGTGTTTTTGATTTAACCATTTGTTTTCTTGTTTCTACAAGAGTAGGGAGTTTTCCACCACTCCCTTATGAGCCCTGCGCATATAAGCTGTTCTATGCTGTGTCCACATGGGACTTAACCTTTCTGAATCCTGCTCATACAGGTACTATACATATGACCAGATTTTTAAATACATCAGATAGGGACTACATATATTAGTTAGGGACTGCTCTGACACGGGTATACCTTGACGATTTGGTAGAGCAGCTTACCGTATATACCCATGTATAAGCCGAGATTTTCAGCCCATTTTTTAGGGCTGAAAGTCCCCCTCTCGGCTTATACGCGGGTCATATACGTGGGTCGGCGGGGGAGGGGGAGCGGGGGTGTCGGATTATACTCACCTCTCCGCCGCCGCGGTCTCTGCAGCCCCCCTGCTTCTCCCACGATCTCCGGCTCCTTCCTGCAGCGGTCACATGGCACCGTCATTAAAGTCATGAATATGCACATATTCATGACTTTAATGAGCGGTGCCATGTGATCGCTGTAGGAAGGAAGCGCTGCAGAGATCGCCGGGAGAAGCTGCAGGGACGCGCGGCGGAGAGGTGAGTACAGCGATATTTACCTGTCTTCTCTCCACCGCTGTGTTGCGTCCTCATCTGACTCCTCTGGCGGTGAATGATCAGCAGAGGGCGCGATGATGTCATTAGTGAGCGCCGCGCCCCCTGCCTGATCATTCACTGCCGAGGACCAGGAAGACGACGCAGCGCTGCGGTGCAGAGAGGACAGCAGGTAAATATCACAGGTGCCGGGGTTCTGAGTGAGCGGTGACCCCGGCACCTGGCCCCCAGCGACGAGAGGTGAGTATGTCATTTTTTTTATTTTTTTTGCAGCAGCATATGGGGCATAATCTGGAACATATGGGGGCATAATATGGGGCATATGGACATAATGGAGCATATGGGGCAAAATATGGAGCATATGGGGCATAATATGGAGCGTATGGGGGCATAAGCTGTGGAACATATGGGGGCATAATATGGGGCATAATATGGAGCATATGGGGCAAAATATGGAGCATATGGGGCATAATATGGAGCGTATGGGGGCATAAGCTGTGGAACATATGGGGGCATAATATGGGGCATAATATGGAGCATAATATGGAGCATATGGGGCAAATATGGAGCATATGGGGGCATAATATGGAGCGTATGGGGGCATAAGTACTTGGGAACATATGGGGCATAATATGGAGCATAATATGGAGCATATGTGGAGGGCAAAATATGGAGCATATGGGGGCATATAATATGGAAGCGTATGGGGGCATAAGCTGTGGAACATATGGGGGCATAATATGGGGCATAATATGGAGCTATGGGGCAAAATATGGAGCATATGGGGGCATAATATGGAGCATATGGGGGCATAATATGGAGCATATGGGGCATAATCTGTGGAGCATCATATGGGGGCATAATCATTTTTCACCCTAGGCTTATACGCGAGTCAATAAGTTTTCCCAGTTTTTTGTGGCAAAATTAGGGGGGTCGGCTTATACACGGGTCGGCTTATACATGAGTATATACGGTAATATAAATTTTTTGCAAAAACACGTATTAATCAAATACTCGTACTGAACAATCCTTATATACCCTTTTCCTGTGCAGAGACAGGAGCACCGCAAACACATTACATGAACATGATAGGTCAATCCCATGAAGTTTAGCGGGCACCTCTTAATGAGTAATCTTTTAGCTGCGTACCACTGCAAAGACTGGAGTACATTACTGTTGCAAGGTTTGTCTCATTTATTGCATAAATTATGATGGTTTTGTTGGCTCTGATAATTCCTCTCTTGGCCAACTTCCTCCTTTTCAAAAGGTTGGCACAAGTAGCCAGGACTGATCGTGAAAACAGAAACAGAAAACACACAAAGGTTTTATGCAACTATGAGCTATGCAAGATGTTGCATCATTTTAAATAGTTTTACATCAGAACTGGCGATGAAACAATGTACGGTATGTTTATTGAATTAGGGTTTTAGCACCAAAATGCAGACACATAGTGGACAATAAACTGGTACACAGTAGGATGAAAGCATACCTGTACATAGTGTCCTTAGGGCTCATGCAGAAATTCGTGGATCTAGATCTGATCACAGATTGCAATGCTTGGACTGGTCGCAGGTCCCCCGACCCAAGCATGAAAACCTCATTGAAATATACGAAGCTGTCATGCTCTGGTCGGGAGATCCACAGATAGTCAATGCATTGCAGTTCGTGATGGTGTAAACAAGTTGTTTGGATGCAACAGCACAGACAATGAGAAAGCAGTGGTATTTAACCAACACTATTTATTTGGCTAACACAAAAAGAAAATCGATCAAGTAAGTGTATATATATAAATACCGTATTTTTTTGACTATAAGACGCAATGAACCATAAGACGCACCTAGGTTTTAGAGGAGGAAATTAAGGAAAAAAAATTGAAGCAAAAAATGTAGTCAATTCTGTACTTAATATCCCCTATCCTGGTATATATATGTCCCCTCATCCCTACCCTGGTATGCATGGCCTCCCTCATCCCTATACTTGAATGCATGGCCCCCCTCGTCCCTACCCTGGTATGCATGGCTCCCTCATCCCTATCCTGCTATCCTGGTATGCATTGCCCCTCATCCCTATCCTGGTATACATGGCTCCCTCATCCCTATCCTGGTGTGTATGGCCCTCATCCCCATCCTGGTATGCATGCCTCCTCATCCATAGCCTGGTGTGCATGCTCCCCTTATCCCTATCCTGGTAGGAATGGTCCCCCTCATCCCAATCCTGGTTGGAATGGTCCCCTTCATCCCTATCCTGGCAGGAATGATCATTCCCTATTCTGGTATGCAGGGCCCCATCTCATCCTAGTATGCATGGCCCCATCCCTATCTTGGTATGCAGGGACCCAACCTTAACCTGGTATGATTGGCCCCATCCCAGTCTTGGTATGCATAATCCCATCGCTATCCTTATCCTGGTATGATTGGTCCCCACCCCTATCCTGGTATGCATGGCCCCCACCACCATCCAGGTATGCATGGTCCCATCATTTCCTTATCCTGGTATGATTGGCCCCTACCCCCATCCTGGTATGCATGGCCCAATCAGAAAACATAAAACAATAAAATTACACTTACCTTCCCAGCACTCCCTCACAGCATCCTGTTCCGATGCCAGCAACTGCTTTATGCTTTAAGCAGTGCATGGCAGGGACGTCATGCACTGCTTGCAAGCCAAAGGGCAGCTGCCGGAATACTCAATGCTCTGCACACCAGGACTATGCGCACAAAGCAGTGAGTATTCATTGCTCTCTAGAGAGCACAGTGTCAGCTGGAGACTTTCTGCAGCTGCCAGACGGTCACGTGTGCCGATACTTAAGAGAAGTGAATAATCACCCCATTGCATGAATATTCATTTCTTAAGTATGGCCACACGTGACTGGCGGCATCAGAGTAGGACGCTGCGAGGTAACATCGGAAAGGTAAGTGTAATGGTTTTTTTTTGTTTTGTTTTCTGATGGGGGAATACAGTGAATATTCAGTTCTCTTTAGCAGCGGGCACAGGAGCTAGACGCAGCAGCTGGCTCCTACCTCTGTGACCCGCGGCTCACCGAAACTGCTCCCCCACCTCCCATCTCCCTGACACAGCCAGAACATTCGGATTATAGTACGCACCCCCCATTTTCCTCCACATTTTTGGAGGAAAAAAGTGCGTCTTATAGTCCGAAAAATATGGAGTACATACAGTATATATATATATATATATATAATATATATATTATACATAACACACACATGTACGATATATAGATATGTATATATATATATATATATTATATATGATATATATATATATATATATATATATATATACACACACAGGTGCGCACTATTTTGTGGCTAACAATATTAGGGTCAATACAGCATGTTATGATACAGCGATGTGACTAATTATAATATCTATGCAACGTTCTATTGTATACACTCTTCTTAATGTTGTAGCAGTTAAAGGGAAGGTGCCATAAAAAATAATTTTTCAACAAATGAAAAAATGTAAGGTATTAATGTTTTAAAAAAGTTATCATTTGTTTTTAAACAACGTAACACTTGTTAAAAAGGAAAAAATAAATGTATATTAAATGGAAAGAGTAGGGGCATATCTAAAGAAGAATATAAAGCTGTCTGCAGGGAATTCCAGGCCAAGCGATAGAAGAGCTAAAGAAAGTAATGAAGTAAGGCTTGCAAGCGAGACCAAAAGCAATAAAAAGGATTCTGAGGGTATGTTAAAAGCAAAATAAAAGTCAAAGTTGCTATAGGATTTTTATAGGATGAAAAGGTTCTGAAGTGGTCAAAATGATGTTGAGAAGGCCAAACCTTTATATTCCTATTTTGCATTTTTTGTTCTCTAAGAAAGCAATTGTAACATCAACTGATCTTAATGGTGACATTGAAGGAGTAAAAGAATCCACACTATCAATAAACAGAGAGATGGTGAGTGAACACTTAGCAAATTTATATGAATTTAAATCTCTTGGTCCAGATGAATTACATCCTAGGGTAATAAAATAGCAGAGGAAATTGCAGAACCACTAGCCAGAATCTTTGAAAAATCCTGGAGAACAGGAGAAGTCTCAGAAATTGGAGAAGGGCAAATGTTGTTCCTATCTTCAAAAAAAGAAGAAGATGGAGCCAAGAAATTATAGGTCAGTGAGCCTTACTTCTAAACCAGGAAAGCTTTTTGAACAAATTTTTAAACAACATGTATGTAAGTACAGTACTTGGATAAGAATACAGTAACAAACAAGTCATGCCAGACTAATCTAATTTCCTTCTATGATGGAATCACTGACTGAGTGGATCAAGGAAATGCAGTAGATATACTATATCTTGACTTCAGCAAAGCATTTGATAAAGTATCTCATACTATTCTTATTGAAAAAATGACCAAGTATGGGATTGACAAGGCTACGATTAGGTGGATTTATAACTGGCTCAGTGATCGTACTCAAAGAGTGGTAATAAATGGTTACACATCCAATTGAAAGAGTGTTTCAAGTGGGGTACCACAAGGCTCTGTCCTGGCCCCAGTGTTGTTCAACATTTTTATAAATGATCAGGATAAGGGAACTGAAGGTAAACTACCGTAATCAAATTTCCAGATGATGCAAAGCTAGGAGAGATAGCTAACACTAGAGAAGACAGAGAAATGATTCAGAAGGATCTAGATAAGTTTGAACAATGGGCAGCGACTAATATAATGGTATTTAAGAGTGAAATGCAAGATTCTAGATCTAGGTGAGAAAAACAAAAAAATACACAGTTCTGGGATGTATTAAGAGAAGCATAGAGTCTAGAACACGTGCAGTAATTATCTCCTTCTGCTCCACCTTGGTCAGGCCTCAGAATACTGTGTCCAGTTCTGGGCATCACAATTTAAAAAAGACAGTGAAAACTGGAGCAAGTTCAGAGAAGAGCTATCAGGATGGTGAGCGGACTGCAAAGTATGTCCTATGAGGAACGGTTAAAGGATCTGGGAATGTTAAGCTTGCAAAAAAAGAAGGCTAAGAGGAGACTTAATAGCTGTCTACAAATATCTGAAGTGATGTCACAGTGTAGAGGGATCATCCTTATTCTCATTTGCACATGGAAACATGAGAAGCAATGGGATGAAACTGAAAGGGAGAAGATACAGATTGGATATTAGAAAAAACTTATTGACAGTGAGGGTGATTAATGGGTGGAAAAGGTTTCCAAGAGGAGTGGTGACTTCAATGGAAGTCTTCAAATAGAGGTTTGACGGACATCTGTCTGAGATGGTTTAGGGAATTCTGCATTGAGAAGGTAGTTGGACACAATGGTCCTGGAGGTCCCTGTCAAGTCTAACATTCTATGATTATATCTGTATCCATTTGAATCCAGTGAACTCCTTACTAGCAGTGCACCTACATCTTCCTTTGGTGCAAAACACTAAAGTGTAATGAACATTGCATGCAGTGTTATTGATATTTCAATATACACTTTAAAATAACATCTTGTTGCAACATTTTTGAAACAGAAAAAAACTTGTAACACCCCATAAAATTTTACAAGAGCTGCAACAAAGAGGTTTTTATTTTATAGAAATGCAAACAGAAGCACAAATAATTGTAGCGTATTGATTTTATCCTATTTCTTCCAAGCCAACAGTCATTATATAAAGCTTGTAAACAAGTAGGACAGGCAGCGGTGTTTTTGAATAGTTTGGGAATGACGCAGAATAAATACATTTACTACAATGCTATAAAAAAATTAGGATTATCAGCTTTAAAATAAAATTTAAAAATCCCATTCGCAGCCCTCTCTTACCTTTCTTTGTCATATGTAGTGGATATAAAAGTCTACACACTCTTATTAAAATGCCAGTTTTGTCATATAAAAAAATCATACCAAGACAAAACATTTCAGATTTTTTTTTACCTTTATTGTCGTCCATAATATGTACAAATGCCCTTTTATAAGTGTAGATGTTCTGAATAAGCCACAAGATCTGACAAAAATGTCCAGATATCTTACATTTACTTTTGAGCCTGATATTGAAGTTTATTATTAATGTGTCAATGACAACACGTCCATCACAAATCCTCATGAGGTTTACTACCATTTTGAGGAGAGTGGGTGATTTTATACAAAATACTAATGTCCTTGTAGGCACATACTGTAAATGATCAGTGACACTCAGAGGCTGAAAAACTTTGTCTTTTATTTCAGAAATTCTCCTTGACACTTGCTTTGTTTGGTGCTGGGATCTTTGTTGGCGTTTGTAATGCCGCCTGCTTTTCCATTCCAAATGTGAAGCTTACTGATGGAAATCCTGGAGGTAAGTTTGAGAGTAGGGTGGTGACGAGATCATGTGGTCAAACAACTTGAATCAATCTTGTCTGGTTTTTACTTTACATTTTTTTTACAGACAACCTGTCATGTGCAAAAAATCTATGTACCTGCACATATAGGGTTAATCTCCAGGTTGGCTGTCTTCTTACTGAAGGCACAGTTATGGGGAGAAAATGAACTTGCATCCTGCTGGGAGAAGCTCGCTTTCAGTGTAAGGAGGTTGCGGGGACCCTCACGTGCCTCCTCTCTCCTGAACGCTGTGCACATATATCCCGTGCGGCATCAGGGCGTTTATTCATGTGCATTAATGTGAATGTATTGCTATGTGTTTGTCATATTCTGTAGTGTGGTGCATTTGTAATGTATAGTGCATAGGCTTAGGGATAGTATAGAACCATAGGGGATTAGAGTAAAAGGGGGGCATCATAGAGATAGGATAGCATAGAATAGATAGAAGTGTTAGTAAGGTACAGACAGCATGGGGGTTGAGCAGTGGAGAGGAGTTAGAGCAGAACAGGGTAGAGCATCAGGGATATAGAAGTACTTCTTGAATAGGTTGTATGAGGAGCAGTGGAGCAGACAGATACAGGCCGTGGGGATAAAGCTGCTACAGCAGTAATGGACCCCAGGCAGAGAACCATGCAGTCGGTCACCAGCTCATTGGGATCATCCCGAAGAAGAATCCGGGGTCTATGACCGGGGAGGGAAAACAAACAAATGTATTGGGAAATGGCGGGGCGAAAAAAGATAGTGGGGTGCAAGAGAATGAATATAAATGAGCTAATAAAACCAATGAAATAATCCAAGATATAAAATACACATAAAATGAGAATAAAAAATAGGCCTTTATTGACAATTGGCTGAATACAAATACCACAAAAATTGTATATAGATTTAATAAAATTAATACAGATAATAACAATTATTAGTAAAAAACTAGACAATGGCACACTCACAAATATAGCCAAATAGGCAAAATTAATAAAGGCTAATAGGTGTAACCTGGTGGTGATATGCACATGTGTTCACAATGGGTTTATTCAAAAAGAACAAAAAAATGATGGATAAAAAAATCAAAAAGTGTAAGTGAGCAATAACCATAAATATATGTGTAAAACCTGATTAACCACAATAGGTGAACAGAAATGAAAAGAAGATACAAATCAGGAAAAAATGGATGTGCTCAAGAAATAAAAAATAAAAAATAAAAAATATATAATGATATGTGTATATGTGCATATACTTAACTAATCACTCCATAAATGTGTGCAAAACACCACCGCACATAGACAAAGTGGACAAAGTATCAAGATTTATACAAAAGCATCAAAGCCCCTTAGAAAATAGTGCAATGTGCATAGTGTTGATATATAAACAGTGAAAAAGGAACAAATCCACAATGTACCATGTGCCAATGATATACCTGAAAAGCAATGGAGTACTGGAGTGTGCCACAGATCCGTGCCCCTACGCACGTTTCGGAACTTGTTTCCTTCGTCAGGGGAGGGAGCAGCTGCGATGGCATTTCCGGCACCTTTCCCAATTGGAACCGGACGAGGGGCTGACAGTGAGCTGGTGATGTGGAAGGCACGGATGGGACACAAACTGTCCAGAGATTTGGCAAGGAAAGATAAGAAGACGTCACTGTGTTTAACCTGTGATGCCAGTGTGATGTAAGCCCTTTTGATTAGAAAAGTTCAACTGTTGGAAAAGAACTGTGACTCTGCGATGCTTTGTGGAACTTTGAAACACGGAGCCGGAGTCACAGAACTGGAAAGGACCCCGACAGTGACCATAAATGTTCTGCTGCGCACACTGTACACACAGCAGGAGAGACTTTATATTGCATCTGTGGGGCGTCAGGGTGTGGGAACAGAACAGCCCGTTGCCACGACTACCACCCTGGCCACCTTACACAGTCATAGTTGTTTTTAATTTTTAGTTATTTATTTAATTTAGTTTAGTTATTTATTTAGTTTATTTATTTAGTTAGTTATTATTTAGTTATTTTATTATTTATAACTATTATTTATTTATTTAGTAATTTTCTCTTGGTAGACATGCTTTCTGTAAGGCGTCAAACAGCATTGTAATGCTATTTATCTGCAGAATAATGTTTGTAAATAAATAGCGTTTTTGCACTTGACAAGTCCCCTTAAATATAATATCTCTATGTTGGACACATTCAGGACGTAGACAAACTATGTTAGTAGATATTTATCTCAGGAGATAGACCAACCAATACATTTCTACCATTCACTCTATTCGGAAGGGATTTTCAAAATCTTTATAAACACCTGGTTAAAGGGGTTATCCAGGATAATAAAAGTTTTTTGGCTGTTTTTTTTATTGGCATAATAAAAGCCAATGCTATATGAGAAGTAAGTCATGGAGAAGAGGGCTGCTGGTTCTGCATGAGCAATTTGTTATTAATAAGTACTTTTATTTTCTAGGATGTATTTATGATGGAAAACTTCATGAATATGACTCATCGTGGAGAACAAAAGACTGTCTACTTTGTGATTGTTATGATAATGGGGAAATACAATGTTGCGATAGGTAAGTTGTTTACTTTTGAGATTAAATAACCTTTAAAAGGAACTTTACTTATAGGTGAATATAGGAAAACATGAAATGTATTTTATCAGAGAAGTCTACTTCCATGCCCACTAATCAGACACTTCTCCTACTGCCTTCCTCCTGAACTTGTTAGTCACTCACAAACACTAAAAAAACAGCTTGAATCTTCTTGCCAATCATGATAGACTGCAAGTGTCATGTGAATTAGCCAAGAGGGAGAAGGAGTGAGGAGCAGCGAGAGGAAACAGGCAGAGAAGACATGGAAACAGCAGTAGTGAGCTTTCTAACAACTTTTTTACTTCACCCCAGAGCTGATTTAACGAGAACCTGTCTTGTGAAATAATGCTATTAACCTGCATATATGGGTTTTTTCTGCAGTTTAATAAAATTCTGACATTGTGCGGCCGCAACACTGATAGACCCGCTGCCGGGAGGAAATAAACTTTAGCCCCCCAGCACCACCATGCCAGCTCCACCCCTGTGAAAAAGCGAGCCTGCAAGGGTAAATAAAGTTCACTACCTCCTGGAAGAGGGGCTTTCAGTGCAGAGGTACTGTAAGGGGGTGACATGGTTCGTCACGTGCCTCCCCTAGTCTGGAGGAACA
This sequence comes from Oophaga sylvatica, assembly GCA_033576555.1. Classification (NCBI taxonomy): domain Eukaryota; kingdom Metazoa; phylum Chordata; class Amphibia; order Anura; family Dendrobatidae; genus Oophaga; species Oophaga sylvatica. The sequence goes on along the minus strand of JARQOD010000003.1, from coordinate 518,449,809 downwards.
GGCAAGGAAGGTTAGTTAGATACAGGCAACAAAGGAGTTAAGTAGGTGGGAGCAGAGCAGCACACAGGGGAATATAGGAAAAAGACTTCCTGTTTAGGAGGGAGTTCCTGGGCAGCTTGCCCAAAGGCAAGATGCATGTATAATACAGGATTTATATAGCCGGGTGAGTGGAGTGGCTATGGCTGGAGGGAGTCCCAGGATAGGGACCAGTGTGGACTGCCGCCAGTGATCAGAGGTCAACTCAAGGAGGATTCGGGGTTCATGTCCAGGGCAGGTGGAGCTGAGAGAGCTATCCTAGCACCTCTTCCTGAGGAAGCCGGACCTGGGACACGAGTAGAACTGGTGGGCCGGAGCATGTGTGGGACAAAGTAAGTTCAGGAGATGGAAGAATTTGTCAGGAAGAATCAGGTCTGTCTGAAGGACAGGGAGAGTGAGGAGATGCCACTATGTGACCTGTGCTGCTGATTTGATGGATGCCTTGCTGTTTATTAACCCCTTTCTGACCCTAGATGCACTATTCCGTCCATGTGCCCTGGGACTTAATGCCCATGGATGGAATAGTACGTCATACGATAGCGGCCGGGTGTCAGTTGATTCACACAGCTGATACCCGGCACTAAGTAACAGGAGCGGTCACGGACCGCTCCTGGCACTTTAACCCCAGAACACTGCGATCAAATTTGATCGCAGCGTGCCTGAGCAGGTATAGGGGCTGTCAGCTCTGACAGCCCCTCTTCCATTGGGTCAGAGACCTCGCTGCATGACGTGGGGTCCTGATCGCTCCCATGGTATCCCGATGTCGTCATGACGACATTAGGGATACCAGAGTTCAGAGACTTCCTGTCATGCGCAGCGCATGTCAGGAAGTCTCTGATGTTAGTGACAAATCCCTGCAGCGCTGACAGCTTATATGGCATGCAGATCTGCATGCCATGTCAGAGATCAGCCTGCGCAAAATGAGTGCTCCATAGTGGAACAGTGTAAAAGTAAGAATTAAATAAAAAAAATTTTTTAAATAATTGTAAAAATATTTTTTAAAAATAATGAAAAAGCAATATTTATTATATCAATAAATAAATATTTGAATTAAAAAAAATCTAAACAATAAAAGTACACATATTAAGTATCGCCATGTTCATAATGACCTGACCTATTAAACTTTCCCACTAGTTAACCCCTTTAGTGAACTCCATAAAAAAAACAAGGCAAAAAAAATGCTTTATCATCATACCACCGAACAAAAAGTGGAATAACACGCAATCAAAAAGACCGATATAAATAAACATGGTACCGCTGAAAACGGCATCTTGTCCCGCAAAAAACGAGCTGCCATACAGCATCATCAGCGAAAAAATAATAGTTATAGCTCTCAGAATAAAGCGATGCAAAAATAATTATTTTTTATATAAAACAGTTTTATTGTATAAAAGCGCCAAAACATAAAAAAAATAAATGAGGTATCGCTGTAATCGTACTACCCCAAAGAATAAAACTGCTTTATCAATTTTTCCACACGTGGAATGGTATAAACGCCCCCTCAAAAGAAATTTATGAATTGCTGGTTTTTGTTATTCTGCCTCCCAAAAATCGTAATAAAAACGATCAAAAAGTGTCATGTGCCTGAAAATGGTACCAATAAAAACGTCAACTCATTCAGCAAAAAACAAGACCTCGCATGACTCTTTGGGACAAAATATGGAAAAATTATAGCTCTCAAAACCAGGTGATGCAAAAACTATTTTGTGCAATAAAATGCGTCTTTTAGCATGTGACAGCTGCCAAACATAAAAACCCGCTATAAATAGTAAATCAAACCCCACTTTATCACCCACTTAGTTAGGGAAAAATAATAAAATTTAAAAAATTGTATTTATTTCCATTTTCCCGTTAGGGTTAGGGTTGGGGCTAAAGTTAGGTTTAGGGTTGGGGCTAACGTTAGGTTTAGGGTTGGGGATAAGTTTAAGGTTAGGTTTGGGGTTAAAGTTGGGGTTAGGATTGGGGTTAGGGTTTGAATTAGGGTTAGGGTTGGGATTAGGTTTAGGGTTGGGATTAGGGTTAAGGGTGTGTTAGGGTTAGGTTTGTGGTTAGGTTTATGGTTAGGGCTGGGATTACGATTAGGGGTGTGTTGGGGTTAGGGTTGGAGTTAGAATTGGGGAGTTTCCACTGTGTAGGCACATCAGGGGCTCTCTAAACGCAACATGGCATCCAATCTCAATTCCAGCCAATTTTACATTGAAAAGTCAAACGGTGCTCCTTCCCTTCCGAACTCTGCCATGCGCCCAAACAGTGGTTCACCCCACATGTGGGGTATCAGCATACTCAGGGCAAATTGCACAACAACTTTTGGGGTCCAATTTCTCCTGATACCCTTGGTAAAATAAAACAAATTGGATTTGAATTAAAGTTTTTGAGAAAAAAAGTTAAATGTTAATTTTTTTTAAACATTCCAAAAATTCCTGTGACGCACCTGAAGGGTTAATAAACTTCTTGAATGTGGTTTTGAGCACCTCAAGGGGTGCAGATTTTAAAATGGTGTCACTTTTGGGTATTTTCTGCCATATAGACCCCTCAAAGCGACTTCAAATGTGAGGTGGTCCCTAAAAAAAATGGTTTTGTAAATTTTGTTGGAAAAATGAGAAGTCGCTGGTCAACTTTTAACCCTTATAACTTCCTAACAAAAAAAATTTTGGCTCCAAAATTGTGCTGATGTAAAGTAGACATGTGGGAAATGTTATTTATTAACTATTTTTTGTGACATATCTCTCTGATTTAAGGGCATAAAAATTCAAAGTTTGAAAATTGCAAAATTTTCCAAATTTTCGCCATATTTCCATTTTTTTCATAAATAAACGCAAGTTATATCGAAGAAATTTTACCACTAACATGAAGTACAATATGTCACGAGAAAACAATCTCAGAAACGTGAAGATCCATTGAAGCATTCCAGAGTTATTAGGACATAAAGTGACAGTGGTCAGAATTGTAAAAATTGGCCTGGTCATTAACCTGCAAAATGGCTTGGTACTTAAGGGGTTAAGTAGATGTATCTATCGTTGCTGCTGAACATTCCTGTGTTGCCTATGAGAGAGCCTCTGTCAGACATCTCTAGCCGCTGCTTTTTTTAAAGAATAAAAGGATCTGCAGTCTGGACATTCCAGATCTTTATCTGCCACAATAGTCATCTGTCAGGGGCCCCCACACACATTAGATTGTCGTCTTAACCCATCAATATCTGCAGGTTCGGCTGACATTAGTCTATTTAGTATTGGGACCCAACTACTATCTAAAGAGTATTGGCACTTTTAGTTTGACTTACTAGAAGTGAACTTAAAGTTCCATATATGGCCCTGAGTGGGACTTCGCATGACATGTCTACATATTGGCTGCCTTACTGAAATATGGTTTAGGGGATAAGTTTACAGGATGAATGAAACTATTATATCATAGTGACTTGGCAAGGATGTGTAAAATGCAAAGGCCTCACTAAAGATTTGCCTGAATTTAAAGACAATTGCCTTTAATTCTTGTTTTCTCTATTTATCCTTGGGTAAAGATAATATGGAAACCCAAGATATTAGATGATTCTTATTGAGCATTACATAGATACTGTCTTACACTTGTGAGCATCTCAATAGTCAACTCAATGTATAATAGATTTTTTACTCTATTAGTGTCTTCTTTTTTTATTTAGTATTGGCAGACCAGTCGGATATGACAAGGAAAAGTGCAAAGAAGTGTTTTACAAGGAAGCCTGTGTTTACATCGTGGTTCGAAAAGATAATCCGAAGAAGAGCTGTAAACACGCAATGCTGGGATAAATCCATTCACAAATATCAGCAATGGAATTTGATATAAATACAGCATTTCCATTCTCTGTAAAATGACATCAGTTACACTAAATCTTGGTTTACACATTATTTTCATCACTGTGTGTATTCTTACGTGACAAATAAATAAACTTATGCCTTGTGATAAAATGAGACACACTTTACAAATAATCTATTGATCCAGTAACAAGTTTGTAAAAGAGTCACAATTTGCTTTATCTTGGAGTGCTAAGCACAAACAGCAAAGTCTACCATAAATGCTTAATTAAATGGGTTGTCTGGAACTTTAACATTGATGGCTTTTCATTAGGATAGATCATCAATGTCTGATCGACCCCTGGTATCGGTGTCGGTGTCAAGGGAACAGTGTCCACTGCTGGGTACTGCACATTCACCCCCTATTAATTGGAAAAGGCGGCATATGTGCAGTACCCAGCTGCTGCTAACACTCTGTCGATGGAGCTGTGTTGTGCAGCTCTGCAGCTGAGCAGTTACAGCCACTGCCAACACTGGAAACAGCTGATCGGCAGGGATGCCACTGTATTGCACTCTCACCAATCAGAGATTGATGGCCTATCCTAGGGATAGGGTATCAATGTCAAAGTTCTTGACAACCCCTTTAAATGTCACCTGCTTAACCCAACAGGAAGTACATAATCACATCAAAAACACTAAAACAAAGAAATCAACAAGTCATTAGTACTGTATGAATTGAGTACTGTAATAGACAGCACATTATATATACAATATAAAAGGATTACATAAAAACAGTCTGTATCACAGGACTGGAGCATATGTGGCACCAATATTCTAAACGGGATAGAAAACTGAGCCTGAAAAGTATGGGCCTGTGAGTTTAAACTTTAAGGGAATCTGTCAGCAGCTTTTTGCTGAGACACATATTTCAGGTATGTAATACTTATTAGGTTAAGTGCTATTGTTTCCATACAATGAATGTTTTATCACAAGAGATTATCACTGCTTGGAACACAGTGCATGTGAGCCCTGGTCTGACCACAGCATCCCCTCTAATAAGCAGTTCACAATTAGTAGATAATGTACATGGAAAGCTGTGGTGTGGGTGGGGTTAGCTTTAGAGCTCTGCTTCATGGTACATCTAAAAACTAACTCTGATTGTGTCACAACTAGTGTTGAGCGATACGCTCGATATCTAAAAATATCGGATGGGAATGGTATCGCCGATATCACTAAATATCGGCGATATCCGATTCCGATACCGGAAGTCCCATGTAAGTCTATGGGAACAAAATATCGCAACAAAAAAAACACTTTCTTTCTTTGTAAACACAAAATATACACACTTAGAATACATATATATATATACAGTTAGGTCCATAAATATTTGGACAGAGACAACATTTATCTAATTTTGGTTCTAGACATTACCACAATGAATTTGAAACAAAACAAATCAGATGCAGTTGAAGTTCAGACTTTCAGTTTTCATTTGAGGGTATCCACATTAAAATTGGATGAAGGTTAGGGTTTCAGCTCCTTAACATGTGCCACCCTGTTTTTAAAGGGACCAAAAGTAATTGGACAAATGACTCCAAGGCTATTTCATGGACAGGTGTGGGCAATCCCTTTGTTATGTCATTCTCAATTAAGCAGATGAAAGGGCCGGAGTTGATTTGAGGTGTGGTGTTTGCATTTGGAAGGTTTTGCTGTGAAGGAAACGTGGTCACAGGAGCTCTCCATGCAGGTGAAACAAGCCATCCTTAAGCTGCAAGAACAGAAAAAAACCCATCCAAGAAATTGCTACAAATTAGAAGTGGCAAAATCTACAATTTGGTACATCCTGAGAAAGAAAGAAAGCACTGGTGAACTCATCAATCCAAAAAGACCTGGGAGCCCACGGAAGACAACAGTGGTGGTTGATCGCCGCATACTTTCTTTGGTGAAGAAGAACCCGTTCACAACATCAACTGAAGTCCAGAACACTCTCAGTGAAGTAGGTGTATCTGTCTCTAAGTCAACAGTAAAGAGAAGACTCCATGAAAGTAAATACAAAGGGTTCACATCTAGATGCAAACCATTCATCAATTCCAAAAATAGACAGGCCAGAGTTAAATTTGCTGAAAAACACCTCCAGAAGCCAGCTCAGTTCTGGAAAAGTATTCTATGGACAGATGAGACAAAGATCAACCTGTACCAGAATGATGGGAAGCCAAAAGTTTGGAGAAGAAAGGGAACGGCACATGATCCAAGGCACACCACATCCTCTGTAAAACATGGTGGAGGCAACGTGATGGCATGGCCATGCATGGCTTTCAATGGCACTGGGTCACTTGTGTTTATTGATGACATAACAGCAGACAAGAGTAGCCGGATGAATTCTGAAGTGTACCGGGATATACTTTCAGCCCAGATTCAGCCAAATGCTGCAAACTTGATTGGACGGCGCTTCATAGTACAGATGGATAATGACCCCAAGCATACAGCCAAAGCTACACAGGAGTTCATGAATGCAAAAAAGTGGAACATTCTTCAATGGCCAAGTCAATCACCAGATCTTAACCCAATTGAGCATGCATTTCACTTGCTCAAATCCAGACTTAAGAGGGAAAGACCCACAAACAAGCAAGACCTGAAGGCTGCGGCTGTAAAGGCCTGGCAAAGCATTAAGAAGGAGGAAACCCAGCGTTTGGTGATGTCCATGGGTTCCAGACTTAAGGCAGTGATTGCCTCCAAAGGATTCGCCACAAAATTTTGAAAATAAAAATATTTTGTTTGGGTTATGTTTATTTGTCCAATTACTTTTGACCTCCTAAAATGTGGAGTGTTTGTAAAGAAATGTGTACAATTCCTACATTTTCTAACACATATTTTTGTTCAACCCTTCAAATTAAACGTTACAATCTGCACTTGAATTCTGTTGTAGAGGTTTCATTTCAAATCCAATGTGGTGGCATGCAGAGCCCAACTCGCGAAAATTGTGTCACTGTCCAAATATTTCTGGCCCTGACTGTATATATATACATGTCATTGTGACATATATATATACATATATTTATAGTTTATTCACTTCTACATAGTAAAATAGCCTCTGATTCAATTGCCGGGTAAAGCTGGCATTTGTGAAAAGACAGAAGCACCCGAGGGTCCAGTCGCCACAGAGATGTTGCATCGCACCCAGCGGTGTGACAACTTGACTCTCAGGTAAGGAGGAAACACCCCATTGACTCCAACCACTGCATTCAACAGTACACTATGCCAGCTGAGTGTAGGCGGACCCAATGGGATGGTCTAGCTCAGGCTGGTTAGAACAGGGTGTAGCTAGTTGGATGGGAGGGGTTGAGGCAGCCTTATGCTGCATGTCTTTGTAGTAAGAATTGTTTCCTTTCCTGCTTTCTTACTACGTCGCATACTCCACTCTGCTACATCACTCTGCACCATTGCTCTATCTCACATCTATCTGCCCTGGAAGGATACCGTCTTACCTGTACAAGACTTATCACCTAACTGCACTACACCATCCCTGCCAGAGGACCTGCACAGCAGCGCTGGTCACCCTGACAAGGTACTACAGGTGGCGTCACGACAAACTACACAAACATTCTATCATCCCCTGGAAATATCCCACATTCCAGTGAGCGACCAGGGCACGGACATAGCTGTGCTACCCGTCACATCCCCCATAGAAGTCGACGGGCTTGGTGCCGAGTACCCCCAAAACCTGTGGCTCTGTGCGACTCAACTTTGGCGTCACAAACAGGATTCAGAAGCTCGCTATAAGCGAGTCCTGTGTGCCTTAATTGAACTGTTTTTTGCTTGAGAATTGCAAAAATCATCATAGACTGTATTTGCCATTTTTCCGTCATATCTGCGCCACGAGGCACAGGTGAAGATAAGGGCGTGCTCTCGTGGGCGTACACTCACTCCGTGGCGCGAAAACGATGTCCGCACACTCTAAATGTTACTGCAATGTAAGATCGTGCCCCACAGCTCTGGAGTTCCGCCTCCTCATCCTCCTCAGTGGGCGGAAATGAACGCGAAGGTCCCGCCTCCCTACAAAAGATGGCGCCTCTCCTGATGCTAATGACACATGTGACTTGGCAGAGATGGCGAACGGACTGAGCAGAAGTGGGAAGGGATGGAGGAGTCCGAGCTCTCCCCCCACGGAAGCGACCCGATCGCCACGAGCCACCGTTTGGCACCCGGCCTGGAAACCCTCCTACGCTGGAAGAAGCGGAGGATACCCTGAGAGACCTGGCCCGGCACCGGGAGGAGGTCGCCAGGATGGAAGCGAGCTGGCGGGCCCTAAAACTACAATTGGAGCGGCGCCAATCCCTCTTACCCCCTGAAGTGTCTGTACCGGAAGGTGAGGCACCCGTTCAGTAGAGGAGGCCGTGCGGGCATCCCAGCCCTTGCAATCTGAACCGGTTGACAGTATCTCAGTGGAGGCACCCGTTCCAGTACAGGAGGCCGTGCGGGCATCCCAGCCCTTGCAATCTGAACCGGTTGCCAGTATCTCAGTGGAGGCACCCGTTCCAGTACAGGAGGCCGTGCGGGCATCCCAGCCCTTGCAATCTGAACCGGTTGCCAGTATCACAGTGGAGGCACCCGTTCCTGCAGAAAACGCCGCACCAGCACCCCAGATCCCGCTGTCTGCCCCCGTCGCAGAGGCAGAAGAAGCGACACCCGTCCTCATGGAGGAGGCCGCGCAGGCACCAGAGCTCTACCTGCCTGTACCGGAGCCCCGACCGTCATCTGTTCCAGAGCCGGCTGCTTCCGCCACAGGTGAGCGCCGCCAGGACTGGCGGGCGCCAGGAGAGCTGCCGCAAACCGGACATCGTAAGCTGGCGTTTGATGGTGGAGACATGGAGCTGCTGGTGGAGGAGAATTACAACCGGCGTCAGGAGGAAGAGTGGAGACGTCGGGAGCGGGAAGCAGAGCGACAAAGGAAGCAGCGAGAATCCCAAAAGCTTCGGCAACGTCACCTGGAGAAGGACCTGGCAGAGAAGGCACGTATGAGAAAGGATAAAAGTACGGTGAGGGAGCCGCGGCGTAAGGGTGCAGTACGGAACTTTAAGTTAAAAGGTGGTTGGGGCTTCATCCAGGAGCCTGGACTTTATTTAGAAGTTTTTGTAACCCGGCGGGACGTGGAGGCTCACCTCCCAGAAGGACACCCGGGGAGGGACCTGTTGCCAGGAGACTTGGTGACTTACCCCAACACTGGGGTTACAATGGATGGTACGCCCTAAATGTTACCAGGTGCGACCCCTACTCCCCAGAGTGTCAGGAAACTGACAGACCCTACGAGCCTTCAGCCTCCCCAACCAGGCCTCTGCACAAGTGCCCACCCCACGCCGTAAATCTCCCCAGCCTCCCTCAGTGGTCTCCTCAGCAGCCCCAGCTATGGACATGATAATGATAGCTGGCCCGTACCCGGCGCCTGTTAGGCCCCCTGGGGTTCGTTCAGTCCGGGACATAGGGGTCCAGACCCGGAGGGAGACGAAAGAGGTGGCCACACAGACCCAGATAGCGGGTCACGACGTCACTGTACAGGCCACACAACGTCATCAGGTCTGGGTGGACCCTCCTGTCATGGATGTTTGGCAAGCTCCAGAACAGTACCAGGTGGTACCTGTAAGAGGCCAGCCAAAGAAGTCTAAATAACCCGGACAGGGTCTCTGTATGTAAATAGTTAAATTATTGATGTACCCGGATGGGTGAATGTTCATAAAAAGAAGTTTATTGTTGCCTTAATATACCCAGGTTGGGTAATGGTTTGATGTACCCGGACGGGTGAATGTTCAGAAGAACAAGTTTATTGTTGCCTTAATATACCCAAGTTGGGTAATGGTGTTTCACTGTAATCAAAATGTTGAACTTTGAAGCCATGAACTGTACTGGCTCACAAACTTTTCTGTAAATAGTTGGCACTTCGGTGCTCCATCTTGGTTTTACAAAAACTTAACTGTGCACTATTTTCAACTACCTCAGAAACTAAAAACCCGTTTGGTGTGGCCGAAAGTGAGGTCTGCTCAAGGAAAGTCTTGCAGCCCACCCAAGACCACAGTTGGAGGTTTGGAGCGGGTCCTCCACAAGCACAAGTAAAGGACACTGTGAAGTTACCCCGGTGGGGGTAGTCCTAAGAAGTCTCCACGAACTTCGGCACTAATGCTATTTGCACTTTTGTAATGTTATTATTAAAAATTTTATTATGCAACATTTAACTTGAAGTGTTTCCTGCTTTCTTACTACGTCGCATAGTCCACTCTGCTACATCACTTTGCACCATTGCTCTATCTCACATCTATCTGCCCTGGAAGGATAGCGTGTTACCTGTAGAAGACTTTTCACCTACCTGCACTACACCATCCCTTCCAGAGGACCTGCACAGCAGCGCTGGACACCCTGACCAGGTACTACAGTGGCGTCACGACAAACTACACGAACATTCTATCATCCCCTGGAAATATCCCACATTCCAGTGATCGCCCAGGTCACGGACCGAGCTGTGCTACTCGTGACATCCCCCATAGAAGTCGACGTGATCGGTGCCGAGTACCCCCAAAACCCCTGTCTCTGTGCGACTCAACTTCCCTCACTGTGCTGGCACTTTACATTTACAATGCCTCTGGGTTTTTTTTTTTGGGGGGGTGGGGAACATTCAGACTTTTGCTATGGGGCCCCATGATTTATATGTACGCCCCTGCTGCTGAGGCATGGTATTTAAGGCTGTTAAGGAGCCAACATACATGGACCTTGCCAGCAGCGTCGGACTGGAGTACCTTGGGCCCACCAGAGAAAATATATTCTTGCGGCCCAACATCATACTTCCCAACCTTTGAATAAGGGAAAGAGGGACAAAGGCTGTGGCACGCTGTGCATGCTGCAGAAAATTTTAGGCCATGCCACGTTGCACCACAGACTGTCCAGGAGTTGGTGGATGCTTTAGTCCAGGTGTGGGAGGAGATCCCTCACGAGACCATCCGTCGCGCTCATCAGGAGCATGGCCAGAAGTTGTAGGGAGGTCATACAGCATACCTCCCAAATTTGAAGACAGGAAAGAGGATTAAAGGCTGCGGCGCGTGTTGCGCGCCGCTGAAAATTTTAGGCCACGCCCCGACAACACCCATTTCACAGCTAATCACACCCATATCCTCGCCCCAAGCGTAACCATTTAGCACTGCTGATCACACTGACTGGTAATGAGGGCACAGTGGCTGGTACTGAGGAAAAGAAAGAAAGAGCAGCGAGAGAGAAAGAACAAACAGAGAAAGAGAGGAAAGAAAGAAAAGAGAGAAAGAAAGAACAGAGAGAAAAAAGAACAGAGAGCGAGAAGGAAAGAACAGAGAGCGAGAAAGAAAGACTAGAGAGAGAGCCATAGGCGTAGCTAGGGTTTTGGTTTAGTGGGGGCAAAACTTCTGAGTGGGCCCATCATCAGAGAACCTCAGCAAATGACCGCGCTGTTGGCCAAAATAATCTATATATAAAAAGACCAATATTGATATTACCGCCATATGGTCTGTGTTAAATAATACCAGTCCTACAGAACATATAATAGATTACAGCACAGGTACAGATAATGACTTACCGCTGATGTTCTTTCTAATGGAATTGTTCACTTTTCATGTCTTTTCCATCTGGCCCACACCGACATGACGACTTCTCCAGCCAGGACTCGACTGCACCCCCATTAAAAAAAAAATAAAAAAAAACCTCACCTCCCGGCTCCTGTGCTGCTCACTGTTCTCCCTCTCAGCGTCTGACAGCGGGCGCCGGCAGGTGATGTTATTGCGCCCGCTGTCATACGCTGAGAGGGGGATTATGGGAGAGAAGGAGCGCTCGCTCCTTCTCTCTCCATGCGGTCAGCTTTATCGGCTGGATGCCGATACAGCTGACCCTCCGATGACGGGTGGGGGGCCCACTGCTGGCACCGGGCCCCCCAACGCCTGTTCAGGCCCCATAGCTTCCGGGCGGCAGAGCAGGGAGAGCGATTCTCCCTGCTCTGCCGCAGAATGTAACTGTATCGTAGCTCCGGGTGGGCCCCCTCAGAGCGCGGGCCCCGGGGCCACCGCCCCCTCTGCCCCGCGACCTATCCTTTCAAATCAGGGCCCACCACGCAGGAGCTGGGGCCCACCGTAGGTTTCTCCGGTGTCCCGGTGCCTCAGTCCGACCCTGCTTGCCAGCCTGATAATACCAGGCCACAGCAGTCTGCATATCTTGGCTGGTTAACAAAAATAGGGGATCCCCTCGAAAAAAATTGGCGTGGGGTCCCCCCTATTTTTTTAACCAGCCAGATGAAGCAGACTGCTGAGGCCTGGTTTTTCAGGCTGGTAAGGATCCAATATCCATGGACCTTGCCAGCCTGATAATACCAGGCCACAGCAGTCTGCTTAGCTTGGCTGGTTAACAAAAATAGGGGATCCCCTCGAAAAAAAAACGGCGTAGGGGTCCCCCTATTTTTGTTAACCAGCCAAGTAAAATGCAGACTGCTGCGGCCTGGTATTAAAAGACTGTCAAGGCCCATGGATTTTGGCCCTCAACAGCCTGATAATACCAGGCTACAGCAGCCCCACATTTGGCGCATCAAAAGATGTGCCAATTGTGGCACTTTACCCGGCTCTTCCCACTGCCCTGTAGCGGTGGCAAGTGGGGTAATAAGGGGTTAATGTCACCGTTGATTGCACGGTGAGAATAAGCCCGGTTAATAATGGAGAGGTGTCAATAAGACACTGATCCATTATTAATCCCAAAGTTTTTAAATGTATAAAAAAAAAGACACAGCAAGAAAAAAGTATTTTAATGAAATAAAAGAGACAACACAGTTTTCATTAATTTTATTATACACTCATTCCTGCGACGCCATCGATCTCCTGTAAAAAAAGAAAAAAAACAAACCAACAGTATACCACCTGTCCGACGCAGTCCATAGTAACGACAGTCCCACGACGATCCAGCTCTGCTACATCGCAATGACAGGCAGAGCCTGTCATCTCGACGCAGCACAGCTGATTACCTGCTTCCCCGGCGGTGACGTCATCGGATTGACTGCTTTACGGCCGGGATTACCCAGCAGTCACTGCAGTTATCGCGAGAAACTGCATGTGACCGCCGGGGAAAGATGATGGCGGCCATCAAGCAGTCCAGCCCGTGACCGCCGGAGATCTTCTGCCAGGTAAGTGCCGCTGACTCCTGACAGACCCGACCGACGGACACTGACAGTGACAGTGACAATTCCGATTCCGGTATCCGATAAGACGAAAATATCGGAACTAAGTATCGAAAGTCCGATAGAGCTAATATCGGCCGATACCCGATACTTGCGGTATCGTATCGCTCAACACTAGTCACAACTGCTGCACCCAATAAACTACAAGGGTGCATACTGATGTGTGAGATGTGAGCACATTGTGCATTTGGAAGCCCAGTTACTGGATCTAAATGTGCAGCTGGCAACACTGTGATACATAGACAATATGGAAAGGAGTCTGCTGCTCACTGAGCAGACGTTCAATGGGATAAATGGAATAGATGTGAGGGAGGATGGTAGGATGGAGCTGCAGGACAGTGAAGCAGCTAGCTAGGTGCCAGTTAGAAGGCAGCGTAGAGCGATGAGCGCCAGGGAGAATAGTCCTGATCTGGCACACCCCAATAAGTTTGCTAAGTTGACAGATGAGGGGAGTGTCAGTACAGGGGTAGCACTGCTGCAGCAAGGCATTTACTCTGAAAGCTGGAGGAGTGTCTGCTCCAGTAAGGGGGGAAATAAGAGCAGGGCAGGCCAGACAGGTGCTGGTAGTGGGGGACTCAATTATTAGGGGAACAGGTTGGGCAATCTGTCGCAAAGACAGGGATCGTCGAACAGTGTGCTGCCTACCTGGCGCTCGAGTCTGTCACATCGCTGATCAGGTTGACAGATTATTGGGAGGGGCTGGTGAAGATCCAGTGGTCAGGTGCACATTGGCACAAATGACAAAGTTAGAGGTAGGTGAAAGGTCCTTAACCCCTTCCCGATCTGTGACACAGCGTATGCATCATGAAAGTTGGTACCAATCCGACCTGTGATGCATACCCTGTGTCATGAAAGGATCGCATTCCCGCCGGTCGGGTGACCGGGGTCACTGAAAGGTCACCCGACCCGCAGGCACAAGACCATTTGTGCTTCACCACATGGGGGTTGGCTTAACCCCCCGTGGCTACGATCGCTCTGATTGGCTGTTAAAAGTGAAACAGCCAAATCAGAGCAAACTGTAATATTTCACCAATGAAATTTGGTGAAATATTACAATCCAGCCATGGCCGATGCTGCAATAGCATCTGCCATGGCTGGAGACCGAGATCCGACCCCCCCCACACCGAGTGACGGCAGCGATCGGCCACCACCGATTGATGGAGGCAATCGGTCACCGCCGTCACTAAATGCTCCCCTCCTCCTTGCCTCCGATCCCCCCACCTTCCGATCCCCCCCTCACCTTCCTCCAATGTTCCTGGATCCGTCCCGGCGTCCGTTCGGGATGCTTCATGGGCGCCGCCATCTTGCAAAATGGCGGGCGCATGCGCAGTGCGCCCGCTGGTCGGTGCATGCGCAGTGCGCCCTCCAGAATACATAAATTTATTTTGATACTGTGATAAACTCTCACAGTGATCAAAATAAAAAAAGTAAATAAACGCCCCATTTATCACCCCCATCGGTAGGGACAAATAATAGAATAAAAAAAATATTTTATTTTCTTTTTCCTATTAGGGTTAGGGTTACGGTTAGGCTGTGTTCAAATTGCGTTATGGCAGTCCGATAGACGGACTGCGGTACACCGCGGTATAACGCGGTGTAACGCAGTCCGTTAACGCTGCCATTCACCCCCATTTGTGTACGCATCGCTTTACGGCATGCGTTCGTGACGTGCCGTCATTCAGTGACGGAGCCTGAGACGCGGGCTGCAGCATCTGGGCTCCGTCACCGCTAGCACAGATGAATCATCTGCTGATTCATCTGCGCTAGCGGGTATAGCATAACGAGATTGCGTTATACTATACCGTTATCAGCCCATCAACGCTATGTGTTGAACAGGCTGGTAAAACGCAATATGAACCCAGCCTTAGGGTTAAGGTTAGAACTAGGGTTAGGGTTAGAACTAGGGTTAGCCTTAGGGTTAGGGTTAGCATTAGGGTTAGGGTTAGCATTAGGGTTAGAATTAGGGTTACGGTTAGAATTTGGGCTAGGGTTTGAATTTGGGTTAGGGTTAGAATTAGGGTTAGGGTTGGAATTAGGGTTAGGGTTAGAATTAGGGTTGGAATTAGGGTTGGGATTGGCTTAGGCTTATGGTTAGGGTTATGGTTAGAGTTGAGATTAGAGTTAGGGGTGTGTTGGGGTTAGGGTTATGGTTAGGATTTGGATTAGGGTTAGGGGTATGTAGGGGTTAGGGTTGGGGTTAGAGGTGTGTTGGGGTTAGGGTTGAAGTTAGAACTGAGGGGTTTCCACTATTTAGGCACATCAGGGGTCTCCATATGCGACATAGTGCCACCATTGATTCCTGCAAATTTTGCGTTCAAGAAGTCAAACAGTGCTCCCTTTATTCCGAGCTCTGACGTGTGACCAAACAGTGGTTTACCCCCACATATGGGGTATCAGCGTACTCAGGAAAAATTGCACAACAACTTTGGGGGTCTAATTTCTCCTGTTACCCTTGGGAAAAAAAAATTGTGGAATAAAAATTTATTTTTGTGGAAAAAAAATGATTTTTTATTTTCACGGCTCTGCGTTATAAACTTCTGTGATGAAGAAATGATTTTTTATTTTCATGCCCGGGCATTATAAAATTCTGTGTAGCCCTTGGGGGTTCAAAGTGCTCACCACACATCTAGATAAGTTCCTTGTGGGGTCTAGTTTCCAAAATGGGGTCACTTGTGGGGAGTTTCTACTGTTTGGGCACATCAGGGGCTCTGCAAACGTAACTTGATGCTCGCAGACCATTCCATCAAGTCGGCATTTCAAAACGTCACTACTTCCCTTCCGAGCCCCGATGTGTTCCCAATTCAGTAGTTTTCTCCCACATATGGGATATCAGCGTACTCAGGACAAATTGGACACAAGATTTTGAGGTCTAATTTCTCCTGTTACCCTTGGGAAAATAAAAAAATTGGGGACCAAAAAGGATCATGTTTGTGGAAAAAATATGATTTTTTTATTTTCAAAGTGCTCAGCACACATCTAGATAAGTTCCGTGCGGGGTCTAGTTTCCAAATGGGGTAACTTGTGGGGAGTTTCTACTGTTTAGGCACATCAGGGGCTCTGCAAACGTAACATGACGCCCGCAGACCATTCCATCAAAGTCAGCATTTCAAAACGTCACTACTTCACTTCCGAGCCCCAACGTGTGCCCGAACAGTGGTTCCCCCCCACATATGGGGTACCAGTGTACTCAGGATAATCTGCACAACATCTTTTGGGGTCCAATTTCTCCTGTTACCCTTGTGAAAATAAAAAATTGCGGGTTAAAATATCAGTTTTTGAGGAAAAAATGATTTTTTATTTTCACGGCTCTGCATTATAAACTTCTGTGAAGCACGTGGGGGTTCAAGGTGCTCACCACACATCTGGAAAAGTTCCTTGGGGGTCTAGTTTACAAAATGGGGTCACTTGTGGGGGGTTTCTACTGTTTAGGCACATTAGGGGCACTGCAAACATAACAAGATGCCCGCAGACCATTCCATCAAGTCGGCATTTCAAAGCGTCACTACATCCCTTCCGAGCACTGACGTGTGCCCAAACAGTGGTTACCCCCCCACATATGGGGTACCAGCGTACTCAGGACAAACTGGACAACAACTTTTGGGGTCCAATTTCTCCTGTAACCATTGTGAAAATAAAAAATAGGGGGCTAAAAATAATTTTTTTAGAATAAAAAATGATTTTTTATTTTCAGGGCTCTGCGTTATAAACTTCTGTGAAGCACCTGGGGTTCAAAGTGCTCACTGTGCATCTAGATAAGTTCCTTAGGGGGTCTTGTTTCGAAAATGGGGTCATTTGTGGGGGAGCTCCAAAGTTTAGGGTGTGGGGCTCTCCAAACACGACATGGTGTCCGCTAACGATTGGAGTTAATGTTCCATTAAAAAAGTCAAATGGTGCTCCTTCCCTTCTGAGCCCTGCCGTGCGCCCAAACAGTGGTTCCCCCCCACATATGGGGCACCAGCGTACTCAGGAAAAACTGGACAACAACTTTTGGCATCCAATTTATCCTGTTAGCCTTGGGAAAATAAAAAATAGCGGGCTAAAAAATGATTTTTGAGAAACAAAAATGATTTTTTTAGTTTCACTGCTCTGCATTTATAAACTTCTGTGAAGCACTTGGGGTTCAAAGTGCTCACTACACATCTAGATAAGCTCCTTGGGGGGTCTAGTTTCCAAAATGGGGTCACTTGTTGGGGGTTTCTACTGTTTAGGCACATCAGGGGCTCTGCAAACGCATCATGACGCCCACAGAACATTCCATCAAGTCTGCATTCCAAAATGGTGCTCCTTCCCTTCTGAGCTCTCCCATGCGCCAAAACAGTGGTTCCCCCCCACATATGGGGTATTGGTGTAGTCAGGACAAATTGCACAACAACTTTTATGGTCCAATTTCTCCTGTTACCCTTGTGAAAATAAAAAATAGCAGGCTAAAAATCATTTTTGAGGAAAAATAAATATTTTTTTATTTTCACTGCTCTGCGTTATAAACTTCTGTGAAGCACTTGGGGGTTCAGAGTGCTCACAACACATCTAGATAAGTTCCATAAGAGGTTTAGTTTCCAAAATGGTGTCAAATGTGTTTTTTTTCACTGTTTAGGCACACAGGGGCTCTCCAAACGCGTCATGGTGTCCGCTAATGATAAGAGCTAATTTTCCATTCAAAAAGTCAAATGGCGCTCCTTCCCTTCTGGGCCCTGCCGTGCACCCAAACAGTGGTTTATGACCACATATGAGGTATCTGTGTACTCAGGATAAACTGCCAAACAAATTTTAGGATCCATTTTATCCTGTTGCCCATGTGAAAATGAAAAAAACTGAGGCTAAAAGAAAATTTTTGTGAAAAAAAAGAACTTTCTTTTTTTTACGGATCAATTTGTGAAGCACCTGGGGGTTCAAAGTGCTCACTATGCATCTAGATAAGTTCTTTAGGGGGTCTAGTTTCCAAAATGGGGTCACTTGTGGGGGAGCTCCAATGTTTAGGCACAGAGGGACTCTCCAAATGCGACATGGCAACAGCTAAATATTCCAGCATATTTTCCATTCAAAAAGTCAAATGGCGCTCCTTCCCTTCTGAGCCCTGCCGTGCGCCCAAAAAGTGGTTTATGACCACATATGAGGTATCTGTGTACTCAGGAGAAATTGCCCAACAAATTTTAGGAGCCATTTTATCCTGTTGCCCATGTGAAAATAAAAAAACAGGCTAAAAAAATTTTTTGTAAAAAAAAAGTACTTTCTTTTTTTTACGGATAAATTTGTGAAGCACCTGGGGGTTCAAATTGCTCACTATGCAGCTAGATAAGTTCCTTGGGTTTATGACCACATATGAGGTATCTGTGTACTCAGGAGAAATTGCCCAACAAATTTTAGGATCCATTTTATCCTGTTGCCCATGTAAAAATGAAAAAATTGATGCTAAAATAAATTTTTTGTTGGAAAAATTAAAATGTCCATTTTTTTCTTCCACGTTGCTTTAGTTCCTGTGAAGCACCTGAATAATCTTCTTGAATGTAGTTTTGAGTAGCTTGAGGGGTGCAGTTTTTATAATGGTATCACTTTTGGGTATTTTCTGCCATATAGACCCCTCAAAGTGACTTCAAATGTGATGTGGTCCCTAAAAAAAATGGTTTTGTAAATTTTGCTGTAAAAATGAGAAATCGCGGTCAACTTTTAACCCTCATAACTTCCTAACAAAAAAAATTTTGTTTCCAAAATTGTGCTGATGTAAAATAGTCATGTGGGAAATGTTATTTATTAACTATTTAGTGTCACATAACTCTCTGGTTTAACAGAATAAAAATTCAAAATTTGAAAATTGCGAAATTTTCAAAATTTTCGCCAAATTTCCATTTTTTTCACAAATAAACACAAAAATTATCGACCTAAATTTACCACTAACATGAAGCCCAATATGTCACAAAAAAACATTCTCAGAATCGCTAGGATCCGTTGAAGCGTTCCTGAGTTATTACCTCATAAACGGACACTGGTCAGAATTGCAAAAAATGGCCAGGTCATTAAGGTCAAAATAGGTTGGGTCATGAAGGGGTTAAAGATGATTTCAGGGAATTAGGCTGCAAGCTTAAAGCAAGGACCTCCAAGCTGGTATTTTCTTAAATACTGCCTGTACCACGTGCCAAACCATAGAGGCAATGGGAGATTAGGGAGGTTAATAAGTGGCTCAGGAATTGGTGTAGGAAGGAGGGGTTTGGGTTCCTGGAGAACTGGGCCGACTTCTTAGTTGGGTACAGGTCTATGCTAGGGACGGGCTGCACCTCAATGGGGAGGGTGCAGCTGTGCTGGGGGAGAAAATGGCTAGAAGGTTGGAGGAGTCTTTAAACTATGGACTGGGGGGAGGGTATTCATTTTATAGGACGGGAAGATAGTGCAGATAGTGACCAGGGCGCAAATAAAGAAATTGGGGGTGGCGTGGGGGGTGGGGTTAGAACAGGTAGAACTGCATGGAAGAATAGAGGCAGAGACAGATACATACAGTAAAGTGCATGTATACTAATGCCAGAAGCCTCACCAACAAAATGGAGAAATTAGAATTAATCTTGTTGGAACATAATTATGACGTGGTGGGGATATCTGAGACTTGGCTGGATGAGAGCCACGACTGGGCTGTTAATTTACAGGGCTATAGTCTGTTCAGAAATGACAGTACAAATAAAGTGTGTATATGTAAAATCATCCTTAAAACCCATCCTGCGTGATATCTGTGACTCTAATGAAGATGTAGAGTCCCTGTGGGTGGAGATAAGGGGAGGGAGGAATAATAATAAATTACTGATAGGGGTTTGTTATAAGTCTCCAAAATAAAGCAACAGAGAATATCCTTGTAAAGCAAATATATGAAGCAGCGACTCAAGGAGAAGTCATTATTATGGGGGACTTCAACTACCCTGAAATACATTGGGGAACAGAAACCTGTAGTTCCAGCAAAGGTAATAGGTTTATGGCAACTATGAGAGACAATTGAGTCGCACGTAACAGGGCTTTGGGGTACTCGGCACCGAGCCCGTTCACTTTACTGGGGAATGTCACGGGTAGCGCAGCTCGGTCGGTTGCCCTGGGCGCTCACTAAAGGGGGATATTTACAGGGGATGATAGAAATGTTCGTGACGCCACCTGTGGTTTCTGATCAGGGTGACCAGCGCTGCAGGGTGAATCCTTTGAGGGGTTGTTACTGGGCAGCAAGGTGTTAAGTCTTCCACAGGTAAAACTGATCACTCGAGGTATATGGCGGTGTAGGGGTGAAGGAGCAATGATGCAGACACACACAAGACAGTCTCTTTCTGTACCTTTACTGGTGATGAGGTTGCAGGCACGTCCCGGGAGGCCGTCATGGTGGAGGATGCACGTCCAGCAATCCACTGAGTAGGTGTAAGGCCTCCTTACGTCCTTATGTGTGTGAGTTTCTAACTTGCATAAAACAGAGTTTAACTCCTTCTCTTTGCTACGCCCGGCTGATCTTGTGATGAGGTCTTCTTGTGGACAGAACAGTGTCTCTATGGCGGTACCTGCCAGACCCCCGTCTTCCTAACCTCAGTTACGTATCAGCACTGCTGGGCCCCTGCGACTTGAAGTCCAGGGTCTCCGGTTTTTCCACTAGCTGTGAAGATACTAGCAAGCTCGGACCCGGTGTCCGGTGGTGCAGAGTGGAGGTAAGCTATCAATGCTGGTTGACCTCTGTCACTCTCTCTTTTCCTTTTTCCACTTGCCTGTCGTCCTACTCACACCTTTAACATAAGCACAGGCAGCAGTAGATGTCAGCTTCTCGCTCAGACTTC
The DNA here is from genome assembly GCA_033576555.1 of Oophaga sylvatica. Taxonomy (NCBI): domain Eukaryota; kingdom Metazoa; phylum Chordata; class Amphibia; order Anura; family Dendrobatidae; genus Oophaga; species Oophaga sylvatica. The sequence continues at coordinate 518,428,993 of JARQOD010000003.1, read as the reverse complement.
CTCAGCACTCAGGCTAATCTGACAGGAGTCTCTCCCCGGTGTTCTGAGGAGATCTTATCTCTCCCTCACAGCTCGTCTGAGGTAACTAACGTTCTGAGATGTTATGCTGTTCTGAGGTAACACCAACGACTAGCTAACTCGCAGCTAGACTGCCTTCATCCCACTACTGTCTCAAGGGCTCCCTCTGGTGGAACCAGGGAAAATGTGAAGTGTTGTGTGCTTATAGATTATCATGGATTTACCTTTCCGTGCATCCTCCTGGATGACATGTGGCACCAAGCGCAGCTGGGCTACACATCCCCCCCTAGTTAATATCAGCACTCCCGGGCTGAAAAAGAAAACAATTTTTATAACATCAACAATAACATAACTCATCCCTTGCGGGAGGTAAGGATACTTCAAACGTTACAATGTGTACAAATGGCAAATAGAAAATATCAAAATACTTTCACACAAATAAATACAAGAATTCTTGTGGAGGACCCGTACCAAACCTCCCACGGGGGTCCTGGGTGGGCTGCAGGACTTCTCTGCTGCAAACCTCACTCAAGGCCACACCATACGGGTTTTTCTTCTGAGGTAGAATGGCTTACGTAAAACCAAGATGGGGCACTGAGTGCCAACTATTTACAACACAGTTTTTGGGCTGGCAAAGTCCTCAGCCACGCAGTCCTTTAAAAGAAACACATTTCACATATCACATTACCCAACTGGGGTATACTATGCATCATACTATGCAAACATTATCATCATATAACATTCTCAATAAAGTGCAATTCTCTTCATAACTTTGTACAGTTCAGTAAACCCTGTCTGGGTCCTACTGGATTAATTTGCTAGGACTACTCTTGGTACCTAACAGGTAACCTTCCTTTTGTCGTGCGTACTGATCTACGTGGTGTGGTGTCAGGTATAGTAGCCTCTGGCCTATCTGTCCTGCGTGCTGGCAAACTGTAATACTGCCTCAACCTTTCTAGGGATCTGGCAAGCATACTTGTGGCTGGGCGATGCGGTTCTGTTTCGCCAGGGGATTCTTCTGGTAGTTCCACATCTTGAGGTTCTATTTCTTGAGACTCTACTTCTAGAGGTGCTACAGGAGCAGGTTCCTCTTGAACTATTTCTTCTGCTGCGGCAACTGGCTCAACTGGACGTTGAACGCTTCTTGTGGTTGGTAAAATTGAAGTACTGGAATAATCACAGTATCCCCGATACAAAGCCAATCTGCAGGAAAATCTCCTAGGTCCGTGTGTATGACTTCACCTGGTTTCTCTTTTTCCATAACAAGTTCTTCCTCGGAAGTTTTAACATGTCTGGACACAGTTTTAGGTGGTCTCTTGATACAGTGGTGGTCGTCTTTCCTCCATCTTTGCTAATGGTACAGGTTTTCCTGTTGTCAAATTTGGAATCTTGCACGACATATGGCTCTTTTTCCCACTGATCATCCAATTTGTGCATTCTTCTTTTTCTTTTTAGCACAATTTCTCCAGGCATAAAAGGTTTAGCTGGCGCACTTTTGTTGTAGTTCTCCTCTTTAGTGTTGAGCGATACGATACCGCAAGTATCGGGTATCGGCCGATATTAGCTCTATCGGACTTTCGATACTTAGTTCCGATATTTTCGTCTTATTGGATACCGGAATCGGATTTGTCACTGTCACTGTCAGTGTCCGTCGGTCGGGTCTGTCAGGAGTCAGCGGCACTTACCTGGCAGAAGATCTCCGGCGGTCACGGGCTGGACTGCTTGATGGCCGCCATCATCTTTCCCCGGCGGTCACATGCAGTTTCTCGCGATAACTGCAGTGACTGCTGGGTAATCCCGGCCGTAAAGCAGTCAGTCCGATGACGTCACCGCCGGGGAAGCAGGTAATCAGCTGTGCTGCATCGAGATGACAGGCTCTGCCTGTCATTGCGATGTAGCAGAGCTGGATCGTCGTGGGACCCTCGTTACTATGGACTGCGTCGGACAGGTGGTATACTGTTGGTTTGTTTTTTTTCTTTTTTTACAGGAGATCGATGGCGTCGCAGGAATGAGAGTATAATAAAAGAAATGAAAACTGTGTTGTCTCTTTTATTTCATTAAAATACTTTTTCTTGCTGTGTCTTTTTTTTATACATTTAAAAACTTTGGGATTAATTAAAGGATCGGTGTCTTATTGACACCTCTCCATTATTAACCGGGCTTATTCTCACCGTGCAATCAACGGTGACATTAACCCCTTATTACCCCGCTTGCCACCGCTACAGGGCAGTGGGAAGAGCCGGGTAAAGTGCCACAATTGGCACATCTTTTGATGCGCCAAATGTGGGGCTGCTGTAGCCTGGTATTATCAGGCTGTTGAGGGCCAAAATCCATGGGCCTTGACAGTCTTTTAATACCAGGCCGCAGCAGTCTGCATTTTACTTGGCTGGTTAACAAAAATAGGGGAACCCCTAGCCTTTTTTTTTTCGAGGGGATCCCCTATTTTTGTTAACCAGCCAAGCTAAGCAGACTGCTGTGGCCTGGTATTATCAGGCTGGCAAGGTCCATGGATATTGGATCCTTACCAGCCTGAAAAAACAGGCCTCAGCAGTCTGCTTCATCTGGCTGGTTAAAAAAATAGGGGGGACCCCACGCCAAATTTTTTTCGAGGGGATCCCCTATTTTTGTTAACCAGCCAAGATATGCAGACTGCTGTGGCCTGGTATTATCAGGCTGGCAAGCAGGGTCGGACTGAGGCACCGGGACACCGGAGAAACCTACGGTGGGCCCCAGCTCCTGCGTGGTGGGCCCTGATTTGAAAGGATAGGTCGCGGGGCAGAGGGGGTGGTGGCCCCGGGGCCCGCGCTCTGAGGGGGCCCACCCGGAGCTACGATACAGTTACATTCTGCGGCAGAGCAGGGAGAATGCTCTCCCTGCTCTGCCGCCCGGAAGCTATGGGGCCTGAACAGGCGTTGGGGGGGCCCGGTGCCAGCAATGGGCCCCCCACCCGTCATCGGAGGGTCAGCTGTATCGGCATCCAGCCGATAAAGCTGACCGCATGGAGAGAGAAGGAGCGAGCGCTCCTACTCTCCCATAATCCCCCTCTCAGCGTATGACAGCGGGCGCAATAACATCACCTGCCGGCGCCCGCTGTCAGACGCTGAGAGGGAGAA
>JARQOD010000003.1:518386886-518425762 GCA_033576555.1 Oophaga sylvatica | reverse complement strand
TTATTCTCTGGCGGCAGGCGAGGACCCTCTGCATCAGCCTGAAGTTGGCTGCTTGCTGCTTCTCCTGACTGGGGCTGCAGGGCTCCTCAAAGTCTATTTGCCTTGCTCGCAGTGGCCCGGTGAGTGACACACATTCATTGCTGTTCTTCCTATCTATGCCATGGACTTCATCCTCCTGCTAGTACTGCTGCTTACCAGTGGTTGTTATTGTTATTTTTCTTTTGGGGTTTGCTGTTTAACTGAGTGCGCAATATGTGTTTTACAGTTTAGGGGTTAACTATTCACTGTTGTTTTACTGCTGTCACAGTGTTATGGTTCATTACCGTGTGCCTATTGCTACACCTAATTTGCATGCGCATAACGCGAGCCACATTTACACGTGAACCACGTGTTCATTTGCGCGCGGGACCATTTGCTATCTTTGGGCGCGCCACAGCCCACAGTTCACATTTTCTTGTTTGTTACTTGTTTGAGCACATTCATAGATACTGAGGGTCCTACTATTGCTATTTGCGCGTGAATTGATCACGTTTTACCAGCCGCTTGAACTGGTTTAGAGTGACTAATGACTGCACACGCACATTGATTCCCCTGTATTTCAGTTGCATTTATGCGCGAGTCCCCTTCCTCTCCGTGACGTGATCTCCCTGATTAGGTTGCATCTCCAGACGGCGCCCCCTCCCCGTGTTACAGTGCCTTGGTTGGTGCTCTTGGCCAGTTCTGTTAGATTACTGGACGGCCTCGCGCACCTCCCCTCCCTCCCCCCCTCCTCCCTTCTCGCGCAGGCGCTCCCTGTGGAGACGGGAGAAAGATGAACTGCCTTCAGTTACAAGTGTTAGCTGGGGTCCATCTTTCCTCCATCTTTCCTTTGTTTGCTAACATAGCTTGTCTGTTTGCCTGTCTCAGCACCCCCTGCTTCAGGCAGACGGTGCGGTGCGACTAGGTTCTTATGGGTGGTTTTTCTTTTTATACCGCCCCCGGTTTGACTAGGCTGATGCCCATTGCCTGCATCAGACCTACCCAGACACTCCTCAGGCATGTTCAGTGGAGATGCCTCGGGCTCTGGATATTTTTTCAGGGCTTGCGGGCTCCCCATTTTGGCATCCCATCTTTGAGGAGCTCCTTTTTTCAAGTTCAGAGTTCTTTTGGTTACTCCTCTTTCTCTTCACCCCTTCCCTATTCTTCCTTCATACTTTCCTTCCTCACTGAGCCACCAGTTTGTTTTTTCGGATCTGTTTCACCAGTTTTGCTCAGTAACCGGCCGTTCTGATGGCGTCTAGAGATAAGGTGACATTTTGTACCTTCAACGTCAAGGGCCTAAACGTTGCACAGAAGCGTTCCCAGGTCTTTCGCTTATTACAAAAAGAGAAACCTGATGTGGTTCTCCTTCAGGAAACGCACTTCAAGGAACAAGCGATCCCCAACCTCACTAGATTCCGGTACACCTCCTGGCATCATAGCTGTAATGGTTCCCACGCTTCCAGGGGAGTAAGCATTGGCTTTAAAAGAGGATTACCTTTCAAGGTGATTGCACACCAGATGGATAGCGAGGGTAGGTTTTTGTTTCTGAAGGTGGCGCTGGGTGCGATGAAATTAACGATTGCTAACATTTATGCCCCCAATGTAGATCAGGCCTTGTGGCTTCCTCAAGTACTCACCTACCTGTCTGCTTTTGCTGAGGGTACTGTGGTCCTTGGGGGCGACATCAATGTCTCGCTGAACCCTCTGCTGGACACATCCCACCAGCGTACTTCGGTGTCGTACCCCAAATTGGCCAAAATCAAACGGTCCATAGCTGATGCTTCCCTGGTAGACACTTGGCGTGTCGTGCACCCAGCCAAGAGAGATTATACATTTTATTCGGCAGTGCATGGCTCCTATCACCGCATAGATGTTTTCTTGCTTTCACGGCATTCACTACCTTTCATCTCGGCAACCCGTATTGGCTGTATCTCGGTATCTGATCACGCCCCAGTTTACCTGACCCTTTCCCTACCCGCGGAGCTGGGCTGCAGCTTCAACTGGCGTTTAAATACGTCGCTATTAGATGACAAGATTACGGTAACTAATCTGGCCGCGAAGCTACGTACCTTTTTTAGTGAGAATGATAATGCCGATATGCCATTGCCAACATTAATGGAGGCACATAAGGCCTTTATCCGAGGCGAATTCATAGCCTTAGGCTCCTATATGAAGAAGAAAAGATTCCAGGAACTTGGTACCCTCCTACAGCGCATCACTTCCCTGGAGCGGACCCATAAGGAAACGAGAGCCAGGCAGACGCTGAATGAATTGATAGAAGCACGGACTGCTCTCCGAAGCTTTCTTAATATTAAAATCGCGAAATCAATGCTGTACACCAAGCAGAAATTCTATGCATACGGTGACAAAGGGGGACGTATGATGTCATCTTATACGAAAATGACGCAGGATAATTGTACCATCCAGGGGGTGAAGAATGATTCTGGGGCTCTGGTCCTCACTGCACAACAGATTGGTGAACAATTTAGTTTGTTCTACGAAAAATTGTATAATTTAACCCCTGACAGAGATTCAGTACAATCAGCTGCTCATGATACTGCGGTCCAATCCTTCCTCGACTCCTTAACGTTACCGACGTTATCTGCTTCGGACAAGTTGTCTCTAACCGCGCCATTCTCCAGCGGGGAAATTTTGAACGCCATTAAGTCGACTCCCACCGGGAAATGTCCAGGCCCTGATGGACTCCCCATTCTATATTATAAGAAGTTTAGCGAGATTTTGGTCCCCTATCTGGAGAAATGGTGCAATGCCCTAGCTTGTGGGTCAGAGCTTCCTTTACAGGCCCTGATGGCTCACATCTCGGTCATACCGAAACCGGGGAAAGACCCTACAGCCTGCGGAAGCTATAGGCCCATATCACTGCTTAATGCAGATTTAAAGATTTGGGCAAAACTATTGGCGAATCGATTGCAGGCCCTCCTCCCCAACCTAATTCATCGCGACCAGGCGGGGTTTGTCCCAGGTCGTGAAGGCAAGTTCAATGTCCATAGAGTGCTTAGTTTATCGTACTATGCGAGACGCCGATCACTTCCGTTGGTGATGCTGGGTACGGACGCAGAGAAGGCCTTTGACCGCGTTGATTGGGCCTTCATGCGCGCGGTTCTCCTCAAGTTTGGCTTTCCACCAAGTTTCGTCTCTGCGATTTTTTCGCTATACTCGAAACCCTCGGCTGCGGTTAAAGTCAACGGGACCTTCTCGCGGTCGTTCAGGATCGCCAACGGAACAAGGCAGGGTTGCCCCCTCTCCCCGTCGTTGTTTGTCCTCTGTATAGAAACCCTATTGCAATCTGTCCGTCAGGATCTACAAACGCATGGTATTGTGGCAGGTGGCCGACATCACCTCATCGCGGCCTATGCCGACGATTTATTGTTTTTTCTATCCGATCCTCTTACAACATTTCCCCTGCTCCTCGATAAATTTGCCGTATTTGGCTCAATATCCAATTTTAAAATTAATTTCGCTAAATCGGAAGCAGTGAACGTCACCCTATCTGGGACAAAGGTAAGAGAACTACGGGATCTCTTCCCTTTCCGCTGGCCGGACTCCGGGATTACCTATTTAGGCATCAAGGTAACTGGTGAGATACGTACTATCTTCGACCGGAATTATTCCCCATTGTTGGCCTCCATTAAGTCCCAACTTATCTCTTTGAAGGTGCCATGCATGGCTTGGCTGGGAAGGAAAGCTTACCTAACCTCCTACGTTTTACCGAAGCTTCTGTATCTTTTGCAGGCGGCTCCGATATGTGTTCCACAAACGTACTTCCGGCAAATTAACCGCCTTTTTAGGAATTTTCTGTGGAATAACAAGAGACCCAGAATCTCACATCAAACCTTACGTAGACCACGCTCCCAGGGAGGTATTAACCTCCTGGACCCGTCGATTTATTACGAAGCAAACCAGCTGCTTCGGTGGCTGGACTACTGCAAGCTGAAGGGCAAATCAGATTCGGCTGCGATTGACCTGGAGTCCCTGTCATATGCGGAGAAGGCCTCCTTCTGGATCCCGAAGACGTTGATGCCTCATCGTGTGGTGGACAATCCCATGGTCCAGAGCGCATTGTCCACATGGTGGAGGTGCAGCTCTGACCCACGTCTGGCACCCTTTCCCTCGCCGCTGATGCCGACCGCTTTTTTGCCTAAGGCGGTGGGCATCCCATTGGTAGACCCAGTTATGGTTTCCTTATGGAACAGATTGGACATGCCAATTTCCTTCCGATTCCCCAAGGCTTTGTTCCTTCTGCGGCGAACTTGGAGGAACTGATGCTGCCTAGGAAACTTAACTTCATTCAACTTGAACATTTTAGGCTGATTTGTCATCAATTCCTGCGAACGCACCCCTTGTCTCGGGATTGTACACCTTTCGAACAACAACTTTCGTTGCCTACCCCTCCAAGAAACTCCCTCTCTCGCATGTACGCTGAAAGAGTGCTGGAACCACAGATACCAAGGACCTCATACCTGGAGGCATGGGAACGTGAACTACATTGCTCATTTACAGATGAGGAGGTGTCCCAGATTTATGCCCGTTCACACGGCTTCTCCCGCTGTGTCCGCCTGAAGGAGAACTCACTGAAATTACTTACCCGGTGGTATAAGACTCCGGCCCTACTGTTCCAATGGGGGGTGGCTCCGACCGGCGCTTGTTGGAGATGTGATGGAGACCTGGGAACGCTTTCACACCTTTGGTGGGATTGCCCATTGATAAAAACGTTTTGGACAGATGTTGAGGCGAGTATCAGATCCATTTGTGACCCTACATTCTTATTGACGGCCCCACTAATATTGTTGTGGTTATCGACCCCCACATATGTGCCCAAGAAATCTAAACTTAGTACGCAACTGCTGATGGCAGCTAAATTGGTAATCCCCACGTTGTGGATGGACAAGACTCCACCTAGTAAATCTTTGTGGCTAGCTAAAGTAGATGACATTTTTAGGCTTGAGGAGCTGACGGCGAGAGTGGAGAACCGCTTTGACGGTTTTTCTAAGCTTTGGGCGCCATGGGTTCACTATAAGCAGACGGTTGCTTAGTTTACTGATAACTTGGTCCACGAGACATAGCTGGTTGGCTCTCTTCCCTCCCCCCCCTTCACCTCCCCCCTTTTCTTCTATTTTAATGTCGAGCTGTTCCCCTTCTTCTCTAGTCCGTGTACCCTAACCTCGTTCCTTCTCCTCCCCTTTTCCGTTCCCCCCCCCTCCATCCTACCGGTGACCAGGTTCGCCTTACTCGCTTGCTACCTCATGATGCAGTGCGCGAGATATTTACTGAGAACTCCGTACAGTTTGCCGACCGATATTCATATCCCTCCCGTACAAGCGGAGTGGTTCTAAGATATATGTAGGTATTCCACTGTAATCTTGTACTGCTTCTCTTTGCATAAACATTTGTTCCCGGTTTATGTAATGTAATGGGATGGATCATGGACTTTGAGATATTTTTGGTTATTCAGTTATTGATGTTACATTTCTGTCCAGTGGACATTCTCTCAATGCTATCTGTATTCTTGTTCATATTCATATAAATAAAGAATATACAAAATCATGTCAGACCTAGCTATTGCTGCATGGCTTAGTGGAGAGGTGTTTATATGAGAAGGAGTTTTGGAGGCGTTATCTGTGATTGTTGCGTGGTTTGTAAGTGTAAATTCCCTTCCCTCCTCTTACTTTGGTTATTCCCCCATCCTTCACTCCCTGGTGCATTCCTCTGTTATATATGAGTGAATATTTGTATGTGAGCCGCCCTCCCAGGGCAGTGGGGGTACTCGGATCCGAGCCTATTAACTCCTATGGGGGATGTCACGGCAACACAGTTCGGTCAGTGGCCCTGGGCGCTCACCATAAATGGGGGATATTTACAGGGGAATAAATGTTTGTATGATGTTTCGTGACGCCACCTGTAGTACCTGGTCAGAGCGACCAGCGCTGCTGTGCAGATCCACTGGAAGGGTTGGTGTTGTGCAGCTAGAGGTTAGGCCTCCTACAGGTGAGGCTGAGTCCTTCCAGGGCAGGTAGATGCGTAGGGATGCAGGATGGAGGGGAACCCAGCATGTTAGGGTAAGAAGGTGGACACACACACAAGTCACTTTGTTACCTTTACTGAAGATGTTGCAGGCACATCCCGGAGCACTGTAGGGTGAAGGGTGCACATCCAGATTCTCCCACTGAGTAGGTGTATGGCCTTCTGTTCCTTGCCTTCCCGTAATGGAGTTCTGGCCTGCATGTAGCTGAGCCTAACTTAATCTCTGTCCTGCGCCCGGCTGACCTTGTGATTGGACCTTCTCTTAAAGAACAGTGTCCCTGCTTGCAGGGCACTGCCCACCTGAACTCCGTCCTTCTGGCCCTGTTACGTATCACCTCTGTGGTACTCCTGGAGCTTGTAGTCCTCCAGGAATTCCGGTGTTCTCCTAATGGGTCGTGGAGATCCCTATAGGCTCAGACCCGGCGTCCAGTGTATACTTGCTGAGGGAGCTGGTTAGGCTCTTCTGCCCCTTTGCTACTCTCCTCTTGCCTTCGGCCTACTCGAGCCCTCACCCGTTTATACACTGGCAGTTGGTGGGCTGCCTCTTCTGCCGCTCTCAGAGCGTCGGCACGCTCCTAGCTCTTTACTGAACTGAGCTGAACTCACTCTGCTGCAGACTGCAGCCTTCTGCCTTTTGCTCAACTCTGCTGAGCTGCACTACTCTCAAGTGTGCTCTGTAGTCTGAACTCAAGTCTGAACTGACCTTCCTGCCTTCACCCTCCTTTTATATTCCTATTAGGGCTCCCTCTGGTGGTCTTAGGGGATGGGTGAAGGTGTGTGTATGTATAATGGTACCTCTAGTGGTACAATCCTTCATACACCCTTCTGGATATGTGAATCCAAGCGCAGCTGGGCTCCACATATGCTTGGTATTTCAGTTTACCCTTGCTTGTGTTGCCTTGTTCATCTGGTTGGTGTACTGCAGTGCACAGTAGCACCCCTCTTTCTTGGGTGGGGGAAGAGAACAGACGGAGGGCTGATTCAGGAGATAAGGCAAGGGTGGCGGCCCCGGCATCTTCACCTTCAGAAGTATCCCTGGGAATAGGGTCAGCTAGGGTGCACCCTAGTAGTAGGGAAGGAGCACCTGGTCTTGGGTCACCCGACAGCTGAGTCGTGATACGGATCTTCTTTTTGTACCATGGACGAAAGTGGTCAGTCAGACACTCTATAAACTTTGCCAAGGTCATTTTCACATATTCAGGGACCCTAAAGAAGGCTTTCAGTTCACTTCCCATGATTTCAGCCCAAAACATCTTTGCTGATGTTGCAGCCTTTTTGGGACATGGTGGCCATCCATCAACCATCCACTAATCCATCCATCTGAATGATCCAGGGTTGTACACTCATCTGTAAACAAGACTGTTTAAAATTAGTCCTCATGTATGTAAGGGGCCACTGCAATTGTTTCTGAATGAATTTGTGTGGCAGAAACCTTCCTCATTATGTCTTTATCTTCATGAACCCCTCTATGCTGTGTATCAGCCATAAATGTGTATCTTTACAGTACGATGATCACACATAAGTTTTCGTGAAATATCTCATGTTTTCATACCTTGCTCAAGGCATTGCACTATTTGACACTTTTTGGCAGCAAAGAGATCCATTTTCTTTCCCATGTTGCTTGAAATATGTGGCCTGCTTAATAGTGTTGAGCGATACGATACCGCAAGTATCGGGTATCGGCCGATATTAGCTCTATCGGCCTTTCGATACTTAGTTCCGATATTTTCGTCTTATCGGATACCGGAATCGGGATTGTCACTGTCACTGTCAGTGTCCGTCGGTCGGGTCTGTCAGGAGTCAGCGGCACTTACCTGGCAGAAGATCTCCGGCGGTCACGGGCTGGACTGCTTCATGGCCGCCATCATCTTTCCCCGGCGGTCACATGCAGTTTCTCGCGATAACTGCAGTGACTGCTGGGTAATCCCGGCCGTAAAGCAGTCAGTCCGATGACGTCACCGCCGGGGAAGCAGGTAATCAGCTGTGCTGCGTCGAGATGACAGGCTCTGCCTGTCATTGCGATGTAGCAGAGCTGGATCGCCGTGGGACAGTCGTTACTATGGACTGCGTCGGACAGGTGGTATACTGTTTTTTTTTTTTTTTTTTTTACAGGAGATCGATGGCGTCGCAGGAATGAGTGTATAATAAAAGAAATGAAAACTGTGCTGTCTCTTTTATTTCATTAAAAGACTTTTTTCTTGCTGTGTCTTTTTTTTATACATTTAAAAACTTTGGGATTAATAATGGATTGGTGTCTTATTGACACCTCTCCATTATTAACCGGGCTTATTGTCACCGTGCAATCAACGGTGACATTAACCCCTTATTACCCCACTTGCCACCGCTACAGGGCAGTGGGAAGAGCCGGGTAAAGTGCCACAATTGGCACATCTTTTGATGCGCCAAATGTGGGGCTGCTGTAGCCTGGTATTATCAGGCTGTTGAGGGCCAAAATCCATGGGCCTTGACAGTCTTTTAATACCAGGCCGCAGCAGTCTGCATTTTACTTGGCTGGTTAACACAAATAGGGGGACCCCTACGCCTTTTTTTTTCGAGAGGATCCCCTATTTTTGTTAACCAACCAAGCTAAGCAAACTGCTGTGGCCTGGTATTATCAGGCTGGCAAGGTCCATGTATGTTGGCTCCTTAACAGCCTTAAATACCATTCCTCAGCAGCAGGGGCGTACATATAAATCATGGGGCCCCATAGCAAAAGTCTGAATGTTCCCCACCCCCCCAAAAAAAAAACCCAGAGGCATTGTAAATGTAAAGTGCCAGCACAGTGAGGGAAGTTGAGTCGCACAGAGACAGGGGTTTTGGGGGTACTCGGCACCGATCACGTCGACTTCTATGGGGGATGTCACGAGTAGCACAGCTCGGTCCGTGACCTGGGCGATCACTGGAATGTGGGATATTTCCAGGGGATGATAGAATGTTCGTGTAGTTTGTCGTGACGCCACCTGTAGTACCTGGTCAGGGTGTCCAGCGCTGCTGTGCAGGTCCTCTGGAAGGGATGGTGTAGTGCAGGTAGGTGAAAAGTCTTCTACAGGTAACACGCTATCCTTCCAGGGCAGATAGATGTGAGATAGAGCAATGGTGCAAAGTGATGTAGCAGAGTGGACTATGCGACGTAGTAAGAAAGCAGGAAACACTTCAAGTTAAACGTTGCATAATAAAATTTTTAATAATAACATTACAAAAGTGCAAATGGCTTATATTATGTGACATGTTTTGTTACTGTTCATACCCTTGATATGTGTTATACATGTGTGTTAATAAATACATATTCAACAAAAGTGCAAATAGCATTAGTGCCGAAGTTCGTGGAGACTTCTTAGGACTACAACCCCACCGGGGTAACTTCACAGTGTCCTTTACTTGTGCTTGTGGAGGACCCGCTCCAAACCTCCAACTGTGGTCTTGGGTGGGCTGCAAGACTTTCCTTGAGCAGACCTCACTTTCGGCCACACCAAACGGGTTTTTAGTTTCTGAGGTAGTTGAAAATAGTGCACAGTAAAGTTTTTTGTAAAACCAAAATGGAGCACCGAAGTGCCAACTATTTACAGAAAAATTTGTGAGCCAGTACAGTTCATGGCTTCAAAGTTCAACATTTTCATTACAGTGAAACACCATTACCCAACCTGGGTATATTAAGGCAACAATAAACTTGTTCTTCTGAACATTCACCCGTCCGGGTACATCAAACCATTACCCAACATGGGTATATTAAGGCAAAAATAAACTTGTTCTTCTGAACATTCACCCGTCCGGGTACATCAAACCATTACCCAACATGGGTATATTAAGGCAAAAATAAACTTGTTCTTCTGAACATTCACCCGTCCGGGTACATCAAACCATTACCCAACATGGGTATATTAAGGCAACAATAAACTTCTTTTTATGAACATTCACCCGTCCGGGTACATCAATAATTTAACTATTTACATACAGAGACCCTGTCCGGGTTATTTAGACTTCTTTGGCTGGCCTCTTCCAGGTACCACCTGGTACTGTTGTGGAGCTTGCCAAACATCCGTGACAGGAGGGTCCACCCAGACCTGATGACGTCGTGTGGCGTGTACAGTGACGTCGTGACCCGCTATCTGGGTCTGTGTGGCCACCTCTTTCATCTCCCTCCGGGTCTGGACCCCTATGTCCCGGACTGAACGAACCCCAGGGGGCCTGACAGGCGCCGGGTACGGGCCAGCTATCATTATCATGTCCATAGCTGGGGCTGCTGAGGAGACCACTGAGGGAGGCTGGGGAGATTTACGGCGTGGGGTGGGCACTTGTGCAGAGGCCTGGTTGGGGGAGGCTGAAGGCTCGTAGGGTCTGTCAGTTTCCTGACACTCTGGGGAGTAGGGGTCGCACCTGGTAACATTTAGGGCGTACCATCCATTATAACCCCAGTGTCGGGTGTAAGTCACCAAGTCTCCTGGCAACAGGTCCCTCCCGGGTGTCCTTCTGGGAGGTGAGCCTCCACGTCCCGCCGGGTTACAAAAATTTCTAAATAAAGTCCAGGCTCCTGGATGAAGCCCCAACCACCTTTTAACTTAAAGTTCCGTACTGCACCCTTACGCCGCGGCTCCCTCACCGTACTTTTATCCTTTCTCATACGTGCCTTCTCTGCCAGGTCCTTCTCCAGGTGACGTTGCCGAAGCTTTTGGGATTCTCGCTGCTCCCTTTGTCGCTCTGCTTCCCGCTCCCGACGTCTCCACTCTTCCTCCTGATGCCGGTTGTAATTCTCCTCCACCAGCTGCTCCATGTCTCCACCATCAAATGCCAGCTTACGATGTCCGGTTTGCGGCAGCTCTCCTGGCGCCCGCCAGTCCTGGCGGCGCTCACCTGTGGCGGAAGCAGCCGGCTTTGGAACAGATGACGGTCGGGGCTCCGGTACAGGCAGGTAGAGCTCTGGTGCCTGCGCGGCCTCCTCCATGAGGACGGGTGTCGCTTCTTCTGCCTCAGCGACGGGGGCAGACAGCGGGATCTGGGGTGCTGGTGCGGCGTTTTCTGCAGGAACGGGTGCCTCCACTGTGATACTGGCAACCGGTTCAGATTGCAAGGGCTGGGATGCCCGCACGGCCTTCTGTACTGGAACGGGTGCCTCCACTGAGGTACTGGCAACCGGTTCAGATTGCAAGGGCTGGGATGCCCGCACGGCCTTCTGTACTGGAACGGGTGCCTCCACTGAGATACTGGCAACTGGTTCAGATTGCAAGGGCTGGGATGCCCGCACGGCCTTCTGTACTGGAACGGGTGCCTCCACTGAGATACTGGCAACCGGTTCAGAGTGCAAGGGCTGGGATGCCCGCACGGCCTCCTCTACTGGAACGGGTGCCTCACCTTCCGGTACAGACACTTCAGGGGGTAAGAGGGATTGGCGCCGCTCCAATTGTAGTTTTAGGGCCCGCCAGCTCGCTTCCATCCTGGCGACCTCCTCCCGGTGCCGGGCCAGGTCTCTCAGGTATCCTCCGCTTCTTCCAGCGTAGGAGGGTTTCCAGGCCGGGTGCCAAACGGTGGCTCCGTGGCGATCGGGTCGCTTCCGTGGGGGGAGAGCTCTGACTCCTCCATCCCTTCCCACTTCTGCTCACGTCCATTCGCCATCTCAGCAAAGTCACATGTGTCATTAGCATCAGGAGAGGCGACATCTTTTCTAGGGAGGCGGGACCTTCGCGTTCATTTACGCCCACTGAGGAGGATGAGGAGGCGGAACTCCAGAGCTGTGGGGCACGATCTTACATTGCAGTAACATTTAGAGTGTGCGGACATCGTTTTCGCGCCACGGAGTGAGTGTACGCCCACGAGAGCACCCCCTTATTCTTCACCTGTGCCTCGTGGCGCAGATATGACGGAAAAATGGCAAATACAGTCTATGATGATTTTTGCAATTCTCAAGCAAAAAAACAGTTCAATTAAGGCACACAGGACTCGCTTATAGCGAGCTTCTGAATCCTGTTCGCTGGGTGCGATGCAACATCTCTGTGGCGACTGGACCCTCGGGTGCTTCTGTCTTGTCACAAATGCCGGCTTTACCCGGCAATTGAATCAGAGGCTATTTTACTATGT
The DNA here is from genome assembly GCA_033576555.1 of Oophaga sylvatica. NCBI lineage: Eukaryota > Metazoa > Chordata > Amphibia > Anura > Dendrobatidae > Oophaga > Oophaga sylvatica. The sequence goes on along the minus strand of JARQOD010000003.1, from coordinate 518,413,630 downwards.
AGAAGTGAATAAACTATAAATATATGTATATATATATGTCACAATGACATGTATATATATATATATATATGTATTCTAAGTGTGTATATTTTGTGTTTACAAGGAAAGAAAGTGTTTTTTTAGTTGCGATATTTTGTTCCCATAGACTTACATGGGACTTCCGGTATCGGAATCGGATATCGACGATATTTAGTGATATCGGCGATACCATTCCGATCCGATATTTTTAGATATCGAGCAGTATCGCTCAACACTAGTGTTGAGCGATACGATACCGCAAGTATCGGGTATCGGCCGATATTAGCTCTATCGGCCTTTCGATACTTAGTTCCGATATTTTCGTCTTATCGGATACCGGAATCGGGATTGTCACTGTCACTGTCAGTGTCCGTCGGTCGGGTCTGTCAGGAGTCAGCGGCACTTACCTGGCAGAAGATCTCCGGCGGTCACGGGCTGGACTGCTTCATGGCCGCCATCATCTTTCCCCAGCGGTCACATGCAGTTTCTCGCGATAACTGCAGTGACTGCTGGGTAATCCCGGCCGTAAAGCAGTCAGTCCGATGACGTCACCGCCGGGGAAGCAGGTAATCAGCTGTGCTGCGTTGAGATGACAGGCTCTGCCTGTCATTGCGATGTAGCAGAGCTGGATCGTCGTGGGACTGTCGTTACTATGGACTGCGTCGGACAGGTGGTATACTGTTGGTTTGTTTTTTTTCTTTTTTTACAGGAGATCTATGGCGTCACAGGAATGAGAGTATAATAAAAGAAATGAAAACTGTGTTGTCTCTTTTATTTCATTAAAAGACTTTTTTCTTGCTGTGTCTTTTTTTTATACATTTAAAAACTTTGGGATTAATAATGGATCGGTGTCTTATTGACACCTCTCCATTATTAACCGGGCTTATTGTCACCGTGCAATCAACGGTGACATTAACCCCTTATTACCCCACTTGCCACCGCTACAGGGCAGTGGGAAGAGCCGGGTAAAGTGCCACAATTGGCACATCTTTTGATGCGCCAAATGTGGGGCTGCTGTAGCCTGGTATTATCAGGCTGTTGAGGGCCAAAATCCATGGGCCTTGACAGTCTTTTAATACCAGGCCGCAGCAGTCTGCATTTTACTTGGCTGGTTAACACAAATAGGGGGACCCCTACGCCTTTTTTTTTCGAGAGGATCCCCTATTTTTGTTAACCAACCAAGCTAAGCAAACTGCTGTGGCCTGGTATTATCAGGCTGGCAAGGTCCATGTATGTTGGCTCCTTAACAGCCTTAAATACCATTCCTCAGCAGCAGGGGCGTACATATAAATCATGGGGCCCCATAGCAAAAGTCTGAATGTTCCCCACCCCCCCAAAAAAAAAACCCAGAGGCATTGTAAATGTAAAGTGCCAGCACAGTGAGGGAAGTTGAGTCGCACAGAGACAGGGGTTTTGGGGGTACTCGGCACCGATCACGTCGACTTCTATTGGGGATGTCACGAGTAGCACAGCTCGGTCCGTGACCTGGGCAATCACTGGAATGTGGGATATTTCCAGGGGATGATAGAATGTTCGTGTAGTTTGTCGTGACGCCACCTGTAGTACCTGGTCAGGGTGTCCAGCGCTGCTGTGCAGGTCCTCTGGAAGGGATGGTGTAGTGCAGGTAGGTGAAAAGTCTTCTACAGGTAACACGCTATCCTTCCAGGGCAGATAGATGTGAGATAGAGCAATGGTGCAAAGTGATGTAGCAGAGTGGACTATGCGACGTAGTAAGAAAGCAGGAAACACTTCAAGTTAAACGTTGCATAATAAAATTTTTAATAATAACATTACAAAAGTGCAAATGGCTTATATTATGTGACATGTTTTGTTACTGTTCATACCCTTGATATGTGTTATACATGTGTGTTAATAAATACATATTCAACAAAAGTGCAAATAGCATTAGTGCCGAAGTTCGTGGAGACTTCTTAGGACTACAACCCCACCGGGGTAACTTCACAGTGTCCTTTACTTGTGCTTGTGGAGGACCCGCTCCAAACCTCCAACTGTGGTCTTGGGTGGGCTTCAAGACTTTCCTTGAGCAGACCTCACTTTCGGCCACACCAAACGGGTTTTTAGTTTCTGAGGTAGTTGAAAATAGTGCACAGTAAAGTTTTTTGTAAAACCAAAATGGAGCACCGAAGTGCCAACTATTTACAGAAAAATTTGTGAGCCAGTACAGTTCATGGCTTCAAAGTTCAACATTTTCATTACAGTGAAACACCATTACCCAACCTGGGTATATTAAGGCAACAATAAACTTGTTCTTCTGAACATTCACCCGTCCGGGTACATCAAACCATTACCCAACATGGGTATATTAAGGCAAAAATAAACTTGTTCTTCTGAACATTCACCCGTCCGGGTACATCAAACCATTACCCAACATGGGTATATTAAGGCAAAAATAAACTTGTTCTTCTGAACATTCACCCGTCCGGGTACATCAAACCATTACCCAATATGGGTATATTAAGGCAACAATAAACTTCTTTTTATGAACATTCACCCGTCCGGGTACATCAATAATTTAACTATTTACATACAGAGACCCTGTCCGGGTTATTTAGACTTCTTTGGCTGGCCTCTTCCAGGTACCACCTGGTACTGTTGTGGAGCTTGCCAAACATCCGTGACAGGAGGGTCCACCCAGACCTGATGACGTCGTGTGGCGTGTACAGTGACGTCGTGACCCGCTATCTGGGTCTGTGTGGCCACCTCTTTCATCTCCCTCCGGGTCTGGACCCCTATGTCCCGGACTGAACGAACCCCAGGGGGCCTAACAGGCGCCGGGTACGGGCCAGCTATCATTATCATGTCCATAGCTGGGGCTGCTGAGGAGACCACTGAGGGAGGCTGGGGAGATTTACGGCGTGGGGTGGGCACTTGTGCAGAGGCCTGGTTGGGGGAGGCTGAAGGCTCGTAGGGTCTGTCAGTTTCCTGACACTCTGGGGAGTAGGGGTCGCACCTGGTAACATTTAGGGCGTACCATCCATTGTAACCCCAGTGTCGGGTGTAAGTCACCAAGTCTCCTGGCAACAGGTCCCTCCCCGGGTGTCCTTCTGGGAGGTGAGCCTCCACGTCCCGCCGGGTTACAAAAACTTCTAAATAAAGTCCAGGCTCCTGGATGAAGCCCCAACCACCTTTTAACTTAAAGTTCCGTACTGCACCCTTTCGCCGCGGCTCCCTCACCGTACTTTTATCCTTTCTCATACGTGCCTTCTCTGCCAGGTCCTTCTCCAGCTGACGTTGCCGAAGCTTTTGGGATTCTCGCTGCTCCCTTTGTCACTCTGCTTCCCGCTCCCGACGTCTCCACTCTTCCTCCTGACGCCGGTTGTAATTCTCCTCCACCAGCTGCTCCATGTCTCCACCATCAAATGCCAGCTTACGATGTCCGGTTTGCGGCAGCTCTCCTGGCGCCCGCCAGTCCTGGCGGCGCTCACCTGTGGCGGAAGCAGCCGGCTCTGGAACAGATGACGGTCGGGGCTCCGGTACAGGCAGGTAGAGCTCTGGTGCCTGCACGGCCTCCTCCATGAGGACGGGTGTCGCTTCTTCTGCCTCAGCGACGGGGGCAGACAGCGGGATCTGGGGTGCTGGTGCGGCGTTTTCTGCAGGAACGGGTGCCTCCACTGTGATACTGGCAACCGGTTCAGATTGCAAGGGCTGGGATGCCCGCACGGCCTTCTGTACTGGAACGGGTGCCTCCACTGAGATACTGGCAACCGGTTCAGATTGCAAGGGCTGGGATGCCCGCACGGCCTTCTGTACTGGAACGGGTGCCTCCACTGAGATACTGGCAACCGGTTCAGAGTGCAAGGGCTGGGATGCCCGCACGGCCTTCTGTACTGGAACGGGTGCCTCCACTGAGATACTGGCAACCGGTTCAGAGTGCAAGGGCTGGGATGCCCGCACGGCCTCCTCTACTGGAACGGGTGCCTCACCTTCCGGTACAGACACTTCAGGGGGTAAGAGGGATTGGCGCCGCTCCAATTGTAGTTTTAGGGCCCGCCAGCTCGCTTCCATCCTGGCGACCTCCTCCCGGTGCCGGGCCAGGTCTCTCAGGGTATCCTCCGCTTCTCAGCGTAGGAGGGTTTCCAGGCCGGGTGCCAAACGGTGGCTCCGTGGCGATCGGGTCGCTTCCGTGGGGGGAGAGCTCTGACTCCTCCATCCCTTCCCACTTCTGCTCACGTCCATTCGCCATCTCAGCAAAGTCACATGTGTCATTAGCATCAGGAGAGGCGACATCTTTTGTAGGGAGGCGGGACCTTCGCGTTCGTTTACGCCCACTGAGGAGGATGAGGAGGCGGAACTCCAGAGCTGTGGGGCACGATCTTACATTGCAGTAACATTTAGAGTGTGCGGACATCGTTTTCGCGCCACGGAGTGAGTGTACGCCCACGAGAGCACCCCCTATTCTTCACCTGTGCCTCGTGGCGCAGATATGACGGAAAAATGGCAAATACAGTCTATGATGATTTTTGCAATTCTCAAGCAAAAAAACAGTTCAATTAAGGCACACAGGACTCGCTTATAGCGAGCTTCTGAATCCTGTTCGCTGGGTGCGATGCAACATCTCTGTGGCGACTGGACCCTCGGGTGCTTCTGTCTTTTCACAAATGCCGGCTTTACCCGGCAACTGAATCAGAGACTATTTTACTATGTAGAAGTGAATAAACTATAAATATATGTATATATATATATATGTCACAATGACATGTATATATATATATATATATATATATATATATGTATTCTAAGTGTGTATATTTTGTGTTTACAAGGAAAGAAAGTGTTTTTTTAGTTGCGATATTTTGTTCCCATAGACTTACATGGGACTTCCGGTATCGGAATCGGATATCGACGATATTTAGTGATATCGGCGATACCATTCCGATCCGATATTTTTAGATATCGAGCAGTATTGCTCAACACTACTCAACACTACTGCTTAATAATGTGGAATATCCTTTGTTTTCCTTTAATTGGGCTCACCAGGCATACTGATTATCACACCTGTAACCTACAGACAGTGTCAGATCGGCGCTGTTATACTGATTAAAATGATAGCTTGGTTGATGAAATCCGTCTTGTGATTGTTGTTTAATCTTTATTTGCTGTTTTCAGTTAATGATATGCCTGTGCCCCAGGGCAGTCTGTGGGGGGTCTTCATGTGCTGCGCTGCTTAGCTATTCATAATGCAGACTGCTGACAGGTCACTGATCCCTCACTGACTTGCCACCCAATTTGCATAATGAATACCTGTACATAGTGAAGAAAAAAAGGAAAAAAAACACTTCTGCAGGCAGGCAATAGCAGCTTTCAGATCACAGCTATATACACCGATAGCTGCTACTGCTCAGGTGCGGAAGGCGCCATTTAATTTTTTTTTTGTTATACGCAACCACACGTAGTAACTACACATTAAACATGTGATTATGCTGCAGGCAGGTGCCAGCCATGAAGAGGTTTTTTTTCTTCATTATGTACAGCTATTCATTATGCACTGGAGTGACAGGTCTCTCCCTTGTTGCATGTCGCAGCTCAGATCTGCGATTATTTTCTCACTCCGATTCGGCATGTGAGAACAATTGCAGCATGCTGTGATTGGCAGCGAGACTCAGCTCAACTCATTCGCACCCATAAAAGTCAATGGGTGCAAATGAAACATCACACTGCACTCGGATGTCACCCAAATGCAGTGCGATGTACGTCGACACCGGTAGCAGAAGAGATAGAGAAATTACTTTCTCCGTCTCCTCTGCAGCTGTGCTCCAATCCTGTAATGCGACAGAGCAGGAGCTGAGGGTCATTAGCATATCGCATCCGATGCTCTCGCATAAGAGAATCATTGGATGTCGTATGCTGGTGTGACTCCAGCCTAATAGCTCTTGACAGGTTCTCTTTATGGTTTGCCTATTGTTAATGGCAGCACAGTTTTGTAGAATCTATGTGACCATGATCAAAAAGCAAGTAATTTGCAATTTAGTTCTATTGATGCAAGGGAAGTCGCTTCTCCGCAGATGCATCTCGGATGTGTGCAACATGCGTGTCAATCGGTATGTGTTACTGCAGCTTAAAAAAATGTAAATACAGTGGAGGGAAGGGAACTGGAATCCAGTGGGGATTGAGTGTATGTTCAGCATACAGCCTGACCGTTGCAGTCGTAATAAAATGAAAATCTTAGTCATCTTTAGGGTTTCATCAGACAAATGTGTAATGAGTCCTCATGCTGCCTGTTTGGACCGCGGACAACAAATACGAGCACGTGGGGTACATTATAGCCGATGTGCCAATGCACATGGCGGATTTTATATGCGAACACATGGTCTGCTAATTAGAAATCAACACATGCACTATTTTGGTAATACTATTAACTATATATAGCTTGGCCCATGCAAATTTTCGCACATTGGTCGTCAGGGGCGCAGGCAATTTCAGAAAAAGCAAGCTGGTCAAATGTAAATGTATTTCATGAGATGATGAATACAGACAGGTATTTATATATGTAGATTGGTAATACAATAAATTGGTTTGATAAGTAGAGGCCAAAAAATGTCTTCTGGTTGAGGTGCCACCTGCAGGTCATTGTTTCTTTCTGCAGGTTTAAGAAAATGAATGTTTAAACTGTATTTAGTGATAAAATCGTGAATGTGTGGTTTGTTTGGCTCTTTTCTTGCTGAAGGGGGCAAGTTTATGTTTCAAATGTTGCATCATTTGTGTGTGTGGGGCGAAGTAATCAGCAAAAAATCAGTGCATGTTTACAAATGTGTTTGCATATGTGACTTACCATTTGTATGTGTGGGGCGAAGTAATCGCCGAAAAAGCAGTGCATAGTTACAAATGTGTTTGCATATGTGACTCACCTGCAGTGAAGTGTGCAATCCTCCAATGTGCCTGAAATAGGCTGGGCAAGCACTTGGGCAAGCTGGATTTGTTTGTCTGGATTTGTTTGCAAATGTTTGGATTTGTTTGTGGTGTCTGTAAGCAGCTTTGTGGTAGTGTGGTGCCACTTGCAGGTCATTTTTCCTTACTGCAGGTTTATGAAAATTAATGTTTAAACTGTATTTAGTGATAAGATCGTGGATATGTGGTTTGTTTGGCTATTTTCTTGCTGAAGGGGCAAGTTTACCTCTCAAATGGTGTATCATTTGTGTGTGTGGGTGCAGTATGAACGGAGATACAAAGTAATCACCGAAAAACAGTGTTTAGAAATAATAGAACAGATTGCAAACATGCAAATAATTTCAGATTCTCAAATTTAAGCTCTAACTATAAGTATGATTTTCTATTAGTTATGAATAATAAACCCAACTATAGCTTGTAAATGGAGATTCCATAACATCTCTCCCGTTTGCTATTCTCAGGCTGGGATGAGTAAGAGATGAGGTTTATAGAGTACAGATGGCCCTTCTTTTCTTGATTACAAAGAAAGACTCAGAGCCCCTACAATTTTAACCCTTTCATGTCCAGGGAATTTTTCGTTTTTGAATTTTTGCTTTCAGCCTACTTTCCCACAATACGCTTTTGATGTGTTTTTGATGATGCAGATTTTCTGCACCTAATAAGTAAATTCGGTTACTTGCATTTTTCCATTGGTCTTTTGAGTGCTGTGGTTTTTGTCTTTTTTATGCGTTGTTCTCTAAAAACAGCTGCTTTGTTTTTGATATGTCCTGGCATTTGGCTTTGACAAAATTTTATTCATGCAGTCATGTGCGTATGTGCGTTTTTTAAGTGTGGTTTTCCACATCTAATGCAAGTCTTTGGCTAAATTCTGCACAGGTAAACTCAATGTACCTGCAAGAGAAATTGATATGATGCAGATTTGAAACCCGAACCGCAGCTCAATTTACGCTGAGTAAAAAAGAAGCACATTGGGTAAGAGATTTCTAAAAATCCCATCCACTTTGCTGGAAATACAAGATGCAGCAAAAATATACCGCGTAAAAAACTCATCGTGTGCACACTGCCTCACTCCCTTTCTTCCAAGAGCTATAACATTTTTATTATTCGTTGACATAGCTATATAACAGCTTGTTTTGTTTTGTTTTTTTGCGGGATGAGTTGCAGTTTTGAATTACCCCATTCATTTTACCATGTAACATTCTGAAGACCAGGAAAAAATTCCATATGTGGTGAGATGATGAAAAAAGCACATTTTTTTATTTGGGTGCCTATACATTGTTAATTATCTTTTCTAAAGATGAGTATTGAGGTGGACGTTGCAGACAATAGACTCATCCCACCATTCCGTACGACGTACACTGTTTGGTTGGATCTTCATTTGGAATCAGTTTGAATTCACAATCCTTTTCGTCAAACACAAATTTGCATCTCTCCTCATCATAATTTACTGGTCTGCCGTAACTATATGGAACAGAGGAGCAATAAAAACACGTTACGTATTGCAATTGTAAAAAATTACTGCTGTACAATGCAAGCCACATCTATGCAGTACTGTGTATAAGATGGGAAACAACACTTTAGCCCTTATTCACACTTCAGTATCTTTGGCCAGTATTTCATTAGTAATTGTATTAATACTGATGCAATAATACTGACCAAATTCTTACATATGAATAGTATCTAAGTTATTTTATATGTATACCATGAATAATCATGGTGATAAAGCTGAGGTGCAATTAGGATACATATTTCGATGAAGAAAATGTTGGTTCAAGCAACCACAAAAAAATAGTTGTATAATTATGACATCACATTAATTGGAACCATTAACACCAAGGAAAAATTAAAAACATGATAAAAAAGGGGAAGAGAGACACCGGGTCTACACGTTTCGAGCGGGCAGCTCTTAGTCCTGTAACTGTTAATTATTTGAAAAAAATTCATTTCAAAGCATAATATAGAATAGTGTTTAAAGATGGAAAATGTTTCCTTATAAACCTTCTTCTTTGTATTTAATTTTTTATATGTGGTTTATCCTTGTTGTTATACATATTCTACCTTTCTACATGCATTTATTGCACAAGTAAGGCACATTTTACCATACAGGATTCTTAATGCTGATATACTATTAATTATGAGTGATTAGTGAAGGGGTTATCTTACGCTGTGCAGCATTCGTAATTCCCAGAAGAATCGCATGAACAGTCCAAACAATCTTTAGTCCGCCAATAACTATTATGAGAATACATCCTTTTTCTGAAGTAACAACCTAGAAATAAAATGAAAAAATCAAGCCAAAGGACTTTTCTTTCAACTGTATTTTTTACATATTTAAAGGGAATTTGTCATCAGGGTTTTGTTATCCAGCAATGTTTACTGGTGCAGCAGTTATGATGGGTGCAGACTGTCCCTGGCACTCGGGAAGCCAGAAGGCTGAGGATCTGTGCAGTTCTGAATACAGAAAAACATTCTAAATGGGAGACCCGAGGTGCATGATGAGTTAGGTCAGGGATGGGCAACCTTTTTTCTGCCAAGAGCCATTTGGATATTTATGCCATCACAAAATTATCAACTTGAAAATGATCCTGCTATATTTGGTCAAATAGTCAAATAATTCACCCCTAATGTGATGTCTAGAACTGCTTCTCTTTGGGGAGATATGTGATGTTAGGAGATACTTATAATGTTGCTACTCATAACTGTTTTTGCGGTGGTCTGGAGTGCAGTCAACTCGTTGGGATTAGTTTTGGAAAGAACTCGCTGCAGTAAGTTGTTCTGAACACAGATGTATATTACATGTGTAGAAATTCATCACTGTTCACTTCACATTTAGAGAAGACTAGCAGGGGGAGGTCTGCAATATATAATATATACATTACATAGGAAACACTGGGGCTGGAGTACACGCATCACATAGGAGAAACTGGGGCTGTAGAAAATACATCACTTTAGAGATGCTGGAGCACTTATATCACATAAAAGACATTGGAGCATATACATCCCATAGGGGCAATGGGGCTAGAGCATACACATCACATAGGAGACACAGGGGCATATACAACACACAGGAGATGCTGAGGCTGCAGCAAATACAGCTCAAAGGAGATGTTGGGGCTGCAGCAGGTGCATCACAGGAGACAGTAGCGTTGGAGCATGTACATCACAGGACACATTAGGGCTGGCATTATTTTCTTCATTTGTGAGACAGGAGAGCATTGCATTCTAACTCTGCCAACAAAATACATCCAGACACTGACACTGGCCCATGTCAGGACATAATCTCTCAATGCATGAACAGCAGAAATGCTATTTGTATTATTTATTCTTTAAAACACACTATTGGCCATTGCTTGCAATCTGTTTTCTCCACTCTTTGCTAATCATTCTTATTTGACTTATATTGTCATTAAATATGCTATGTCACATTTCTATCTGTGTAATTACAAAGCTTTTTACTATTTCATGAAAATTTATTTGCGTTTTTAATGGTAATTTCATATTCTAATTTTGATCTGACCGCAGCTTGAACTAAATTATTCATAGAAGTATTTATTGGATTTGATTATAGCTGCGTAAGTGTCACGCTGTCTCTGTATACAGGAGAACCGGGGTCTATGCTGACCCTAAGCTGGGGGCCTGACTAATCCCTCTACCTGGAGGTACTGTTGATGGTACAGAGGTCCAGGCCGCCAGCGTAACCCTATCTCCTGTGAATCCCTAACCACTGTAATCTAGTCCTGAGAAGGACCCTGATTACCACCACAGGGATAAGGAAGGTATCTGCCTTCACACACAGTATAAGACAAACGAGACAGTACAAGGGGTAAATAAAAGAACACCTTGCATACAAAACTACAAATACAGAGGGAACACAAACGGGTAGGGAGATAACTAATAAAGCGAGGACAGGAGAAAACCACAACAGGTATTCTTAGCTTAGACTTCTCAATACGATCCACTCTGCTGGTCTGCATGAAAGCTTTCACCGACACTTCCCCAGCAGACAGGCAGGTATTTGAAGGAAACCAATTAACAAAACATTAATTGCAGCTGAGCGAGGCTGGTCAGTCCAGCACAGAGAGAGAAAGAATTAACTCCCTCAGTGCCGAAAAACACCCAGCACCAGAAACTCAGCTGTGCGAAGTCAGGGTGTGCAATCGCGACGATCTTCGCAGCGACACACCCGTGACAGTACCCCCCCTTCTACGAGGGGCCTCCGGACCCTCAGGGCCGGGTTTATCTGGGTGAGTAGTGTGGAATGCCCGAACCAATCGGTCTGCGTTAATATCCGACGCAGAAACCCACGTCCTCTCCTCAGGACCATACCCCCTCCAATGAACAAGGTACTGAAGGGACCGGCGATTCAGACGTGAATCGATGACTCTCGACACCTGGAACTCCAAGTTACCATTGACCACCACAGGAGGAGGAGGTAAAGGTGCCGGTATCACCGCGCCACAACTTCTTAAGTAACGATCTGTGGAACACATTATGAATTTTAAATGTAGGAGGGAGGTCAAGACGGAATGCAACTGGATTAATTATAGCACTGATCTTGTATGGCCCGATGAACCTGGGACCCAGTTTCTAGGAGGGAACCTTAAGTTTTATATTTTTGGTAGACAACCATACCAGATCGTTTACACTTAGGTCCGGACCAGACACTCTCCTCCTATCAGCCATACGTTTGTTTCGGTTCCCCATAGTACTCAAATTATTCAGCACTCCTCTCCACACTGAAGCAAGTGACGACGAAAATCGTTCCTCCTCAGGAACCCCAGAAGAGCCCCCCCTATTGAAAGTACAAAACTGGGGGTGAAAACCATATGCCCCAAAAAACGGGGACTTACCAGTGGACTCGCTCCGCCTATTATTTAGAGCAAACTCCGCCAAAGGCAAGAAAGAAGCCCAGTCCTCCTGGTTCTCTGACACAAAACACCGGAGATATGTCTCCAAGCTCTGGTTCAGACGCTCTGTCTGACCATTGGTCTGCGGGTGAAAAGCCGATGAAAATGACAACTGCATCCCCCGCCGTGTACAAAATGCTTTCCAGAATTTGGACACGAACTGAGACCCCCGATCCGACACCACATCGGAGGGTACCCCGTGAAGCCTTACAATCTCCCCAATAAACACCTGCGCAAGAATTTTAGCATTAGGAAGAGCAGGAAGAGCGATAAAATGTGCCATCTTGCTGAACCTGTCCACCACAACGAGTATGACTGTTTTACCCGAAGATGGCGGGAGATCCGTAATGAAGTCCATAGACAGATGAGTCCACGGACGCTCCGGGATCTTCAAAGGTAAGAGGGCCCCAGACGGACGGGTATGTGGGGTCTTAGAGCGCGCACAAACCTCGCAGGACGCGACAAAAGTTACCACCTCCCTATGTAAGTTAGGCCACCAAAACCGGCAGGAGAGGAGATCCTCAGTTGCTTTACTCCCAGGGTGTCCTGCCAAAGCTGAATTATGGTGTGCCTCGATCACCCTTTGTGGCAACTGATTAGGAACAAACAGTCTCCCTGGAGGTCCTACAGGGGCGTCCCCCTGAGCCTCCAATACCTCTTCCTCAAGCTCAGAGCATACTGCCGACACCACCACCCCCTCCTGAAGGACCGGAACCGGATCCTCCGTATTCCCAGCTCCTGGGAAACAGCGAGATAAGGCATCCGCCTTAACATTTTTTGACCCAGGACGATATGTGACAACAAAATTAAACCTGGTAAAAAACAACGACCACCTAGCTTGTCTGGGATTCAGACGTTTAGCGGATTCTAAATATAGCAGGTTTTTGTGATCGGTAATGACAGTGACCGGGTGGACTGCTCCCTCCAAAAAATGACGCCACTCCTCAAAAGCCAACTTAATGGCTAAGAGCTCCCTATTCCTGACATCATAATTCCTCTCAGCGGACGACAATTTTTTAGAGAAGAAGGCGCACGGATGCCATTTACCAGGGGACGAACCTTGTGACAATACCGCTCCCACCCCTACCTCGGAGGCGTCCACCTCAACAATGAATGGCTGAGACGCATCAGGCTGAACAAGTATGGGTGCAGAAGCAAAACATTTTTTCAAAGAGGAAAACGCTTGACAAGCCTTGTCAGACCACTTTGAAAAATCCGTCCCTTTTTTAGTCATGTCTGTGAGAGGTTTAACTATGGAGGAGAAATTACGAATGAATTTCCGGTAATAGTTAGCAAACCCCAGGAAACGTTGTAATGCCTTAAGATCCTCTGGCAGATCCCACTCAAGAACTGCCCGCACTTTCCCAGGGTCCATACGAAAACCGGATGCTGACACCAGGAATCCTAAAAACTGAAGTTCCTGTACGGCGAACACACACTTCTCCCATTTGGCGTACAGCTTATTATCCCGCAAGATCTGTAACACCTGCCTAACATGCTCCTGATGAGACACAAGATCTGGCGAGTAAATTAAGATATCATCCAGATATATGACCACAAACTGTCCCATTAGGTGGTGAAAGATGTCATTTACAAAGTGTTGAAACACCGCCGGGGCAATACTCAGACCAAATGGCATGACAAGGTTCTCATAATGCCCCTCCGGAGTGTCAAACGCCATCTTCCACTCATCCCCCTCCTTCATCCTAATAAGATTGTACGCCCCCCTGAGATCCAACTTAGAGAACCATTTGGCACCCACGATCTGATTGAAGAGATCGGGAATAAGTGGGAGCGGATACGGATCTCGGACCGTAATCCGATTAAGCTCACGGAAATCCAGGCAAGGGCGTAGGCCTCCATCTTTTTTCTTCACAAAGAAGAACCCCGCGGCCACCGGGAAGATGAAGGTCTAATATGCCCCTTAGCCAGACTCTCTGAAATATAATCCTTCATGGCCTGTCTCTCAGGACCAGAAAGGTTATACAACCTAGATTTCGGTAACTTGGCCCCAGGGATCAAGTTAACAGCACAGTCATACTCGCGATGAGGAGGTAGTTCTTGACACCCTTCCTCCGAGAATACATCCTCAAAGTCCACCAGAAATGGAGGTAAGGCCCTAGGAGCGACCGCACCAATGACTGTATTCATGCAGTTTTTATTACAGAAATCGCTCCATTGGCTTATCTCTCTGGATTGCCAATCAATAACCGGGTTATGCTTAGTTAGCCAAGGCAGGCCCAGCACTATAGGAGAGGGAAGACCCTCCAACACATAACAAGACAACAGTTCTTTATGTAGCGCCCCCACTTGAAGATCAATGTTATGCACTGCTTGCACAAAACTTCCCTGACCGAGAGGTCTGGCGTCGATCGAGAATATGGGGACGGGTTTAGCCAACCCACACAATCGCATACCTTGAACCCGGGCAAAGCGAGCATCCACCAGATTAGCCCCGGCCCCACTATCCAGAAGAACAGATATCCTCTCAGTTCTCGCACCCACCACCACCTCCGCCGGTACGAGAAACTGAGACGAACTTAGGGACGAAATACTTACTCCCAGATTGCCGTCCACCACACAATCTGGGATCAATAGTTTTCCGGCGACTTCTCACTCTGCAAAGGACGGGATGGACACCCCCTAATAAAATGTCCCTTTTTTCCACAGAAGAAACAACTTCTTGTTTTGTGGCGCCCCACCGATCCCCTCCCCCGGAATGATGTCCCTCCTAATTGCATAGGCTCCTCTGGACTGACCAGGGGAACCTCCGTGTAAGGGACCCTTGAGGAAGGTGGAGTCATCACAGGGGGCGGAGTTACCCCGCACCTCTCCCGCAGCCGTCTATCAATGCGAATAGCAAGGGCCATAGCGGCTTCCAGTGACGTGGGAGGGTCATATTGCGCCAACACATCTTTTAATTTGTCAGATAAACCTTGACAAAACTGGCTCCTAAGAGCCGGGTCATTCCACTGGGTGTCCGTGGCCCACCTACGGAACTCCGAAGAAAATTCCTCTGCCGGACTATCTCCCTGCTGTATCTTACGTAACTTATTTTCAACAAGGGAGACTCGATCCGGGTCATCATATACAAGACCCAGTGCTGCGAAAAATCTATCCACTGACTGGAGAGCCGGGGAGTCCGGGGGAAGAGAGAACGCCCAGGACTGGGGGTCCCTTGTAGGAGCGAGATGACAATTCCCACCCTTTGATCTTCACTCCCAGATGACCGAGGTCGCAGCCGAAAGTACAATTTACATGCCTCCCGGAAAGCAAAAAACTTGTCCCGCCCTCCAGTGAACCTGTCCGGGAGAGCTACTTTAGGTTCAGGTCTGGCATGCTCCGGGGGGTACAAAACCTTGGACTTAACGTCCCTCAACTCCATGGACAAACTCTGCAACTGCTGAGCCAGACTGGCTACTGGATCCATGGTAGCTGGGGAGTTAATTTAAATGTGGTTCTGTTGGAAAATGTCATGCTGACCCTAAGCTGGGGGCCTGACTAATCCCTCTACCTGGAGGTACTGTTGATGGTACAGAGGTCCAGGCCGCCAGCGTAACCCTATCTCCTGTGAATCCCTAACCACTGTAATCTAGTCCTGAGAAGGACCCTGATTACCACCACAGGGATAAGGAAGGTATCTGCCTTCACACACAGTATAAGACAAACGAGACAGTACAAGGGGTAAATAAAAGAACACCTTGCATACAAAACTACCAATACAGAGGGAACACAAACGGGTAGGGAGATAACTAATAAAGCGAGGACAGGAGAAAACCACAACAGGTATTCTTAGCTTAGACTTCTCAATACGATCCACTCTGCTGGTCTGCATGAAAGCTTTCACCGACACTTCCCCAGCAGACAGGCAGGTATTTGAAGGAAACCAATTAACAAAACATTAATTGCAGCTGAGCGAGGCTGGTCAGTCCAGCACAGAGAGAGAAAGAATTAACTCCCTCAGTGCCGAAAAACACCCAGCACCAGAAACTCAGCTGTGCGAAGTCAGGGTGTGCAATCGCGACGATCTTCGCAGCGACACACCCGTGACAGTAAGAGATAAGTTGGCTTAACTTAACCACATTCTTATGTATTATGGTGCCTCTATGCACCTTTTTTTAGGTGTTTTCAAATATGTCTTTTGGGATTTGTTAATAAAATTTACAATATTTTACGCATCCTCTTGCTTTTTGCACACCCTTGATCTTTTGTACAGGAGCTCATCTGGAAGATCTAAACTTTACTTAATTTTGCTGCATATAATCTACAATTCTATGTATATACCTTATATACTCGAATATAAGCGAGATTTTCAGCCCATTTTTTAGGGCTGAAAGTCCCCCTCTCGGCTTATATTCGAGTCATATACAGGGGGTCGGCGGGGGAGGGGGAGCGCACCTCCGCCGGCGCGGTCTCTGCAGCCCCTGCTCTTCTCCCACGTCCCGGCGCCTGTGTTCAGCGGTCAGCTGGCACCGCTCATTAAAGTCATGAATATGCACATATTCATGACTTTAATGAGCGGTAACACGTGACCGCTGAACACAGGCGCCGGGACCGCGGGAGAAGAGCAGGGCAGAGACGCGCCAGCGGAAGGGTAAGTATAAGCGATATTTACCTGTCCCGTTCCGCTGTGTCCTCGGGTCCTCTTGCTGCGATGTTCAGGCAGAGGGCGCGATGACGTAGTTACAGGGCGCAGCGCCCTCTGCCTGATCATTGACTGCTGGAGGACCCGGAAGACAGCGGCGAGCAGCGGTGACAGGTAAATGTCTCAGGTGCCGGGGCCCTGAGCGAGCGGTGACACTGGCACCTGTCCCCCATAGCGCGCCGGTGTCCCCCCTGCTCAGGACACCGGCACCTGGCCCCCAGCAACGAGAGGTGAGTATGTCTTTTTTTTTCTTTTCGGTTGCAGCGGCAGCAATTGAGGCCTATACTATGGAGCATAATTTATTGGGGCACAATCTATGGATCATCTATGGGGGCATAATCTATGGAGCATCAATGGGGGCACAATCTATGGGACATAATCTATGGGGGCACAATCTATGGAGCATCTATGGGGGCACAATCTATGGATCATCTATGGGGTCATAATCTATGGAGCATCTATGGGGGCATAATCTATGGAGCATCTATGGGGGCATAATACATGGGCAGCATATAGGGCATAATCTCATTTTCCACCCTAGGCTTATACTCGAGTCAGTAAGTTTTCCCAGTTTATTGTGGCAAAATTAGGGGGGTCGGCTTATACTCGGGTCGGCTTATACTCGAGTTATATCGGTAGCTAAAAATGAAAGTCCACAACAATTATGGCACAAAAGATTTTTGTGCTTCTAAAACTAAAGATAAGTTGTCTCTTCAAATAGAAAAACAATTACTTTGCTGAAATTATTAAGATATTTGTATTCCATAGAATTCCTTTATCTAAAATAGTCCTCATCAGTAAACTACTGATCATTCAATTTCAATGTAATTACTACCAAAGCATCAAAACTATTAAACAACAAAAACAAGTAAAATCTCGCATGTATCTAATAATAACATTCAACTGCTAATTTGTGGTAATTAATCACACTTACCTTCAGGTTCTTTACCCGACTTTATTTTACTTTGACCACTGAAACAAGAAGCATTGCATACAGCCACAAGGATTCCAGTACCAAAGGCAATCGCTAGAAGGAATTTCTGAAATGTGTAAAAAGTACGAAACTGTTAAAATTAGCGAATATTAATTAAAAGAAAAACACCATCTTTGGCTATTATACAACTTGTATTCTACGTTTTTATCACTCCCACCACCCCATCACTTGCAGGGCCTATTTCTTGATTTGCAATTGACCTGAGCTGGTGGGAGAAGACAAGCTGTTATGATGCCCCCCATACATAGCACAGAACAGGGGGATGAATTCCTGCTCTTCGTCCTTAAAGGGAGTCTGTCAGCAGGTTTTTGCTGTGCAATCTGACAGCAGCATGATGTAGGGAAAGAGATCCTGATACCATCTATTAATCACTTAGTTTACTGGGTGCAGCAGTTATGAGAGAATCACAGATTTTTTCTGCTGCAGCTTTAATATTGCTTGGAATGCTGTGTAGAGATGAGCAAACATTTTCGGTTCAATTTGCCGAACATTTAGACATTCGCCGAACTGTTCGAGGAACGTACCCGAACCCCATTAGATTCAATGGGAGGCCAAACCAAAAATATACGCAACACCTTAAGGGGTGACAAAAAGATTCCCAAACAGCTAAAATTAGGGGTAGACACCATTAAAAGTGACATCAATTCACTCACAGTAGAAGTTTGCAAATGTTACAGCAGCAGTTAGCCATGGGCCATGCATAATGTATCAGGGTCTGGGCCAGCATTTACTGCTTGGAATTGAAGTTTCAATGAGGACCTGGTGGTTAAGGGAGCAGTGTAAGCCTTCTTACCTGGGAAACCTGATACGTCATGCAACACCACCAATTTTTTTTCCAGCCACACTCAGATGGCACAAACATCAGTTTCATACAGTACTATTCGTAGAAAAGTGTAAGGAAAATAGCATAGGTAGTTGACTGAAAGTAAGTGTAAGCCTGCCTGTCTGGGAGCCCTAATGCTACAGGCAACCCAGCAGATGGAGACCAAACTTCGAGTCTCCACATTTAAAAAAAAATATTGTCACACACCACTAAAGTGGCATCAATTTCCACAGAGTGGAAACAGTATAATGGGTCTCTAACACCCCTTTCACAACAGGCAAACCACCAGATGGAGAAACAACTTCGAGTCTCCACACTTAGAACTATTGTTTGTAACATCAGCAGCACTAGCAACAGCAGGCACAGAAGCCACAACAAAAGTGACACAGACTGGAATAATGCAAGATCAATGCATGACACAAAATACACCATTGCCTAGTCTGCCCAGTCTGCGATTGGGGTGCACAAGTCATTGGAGATCCATGACTTGTTCATTTTGATGAAACTTACGTGGTCTACATTTTCAAAGGACTGCCAGATGCACTTATCCATCAGGACACCACCAGCAGCGCTGAAAACACGTTCTGAGAGAACGTTGGATGCCGGGCATGACAAAACCTCCAAATCGTGACAGGCAAGCTCAGGCCACTCTTCCATTTATGAAGACCAAAATGCAAAAGGATCCAAATTCCCCCTAATGGCATTGATTTTGAGCTTGAGACAGTCCTGCACTATCCTCTCCAGTCGTTCACAATGTGTCAGACTTGTACTCTTTTCTGCTGGTGCACAGGCTGGTATAAAAAATTGCTTATGCCACTTACACTGCTGATGCTGCTAATGTTTTTGCGATGACGACTTGACATTCTTGGGGTTGGACGTCTAGAACTGCGATGCATACTGTGTGCCTCACTGCTGTCTTGGGGAAAACGAATCTTAACATAGTCACAAGCGTGTTTCGATACTCTAACATGCGTGCGTCTCTTTCCAGAGGGGGGGAAAATCTGGTAAATTTATTCTTATACCGTGGAGCTAACAGTGGCAATCCAGTAGTCAGCACTATTTCTAACCCTAAGAATACTGGAATCTTGTTGAAGATAGTGCAGCAAGAAGGCGCTCGTGTGGGGGGTGCTTCTATGAGGTCCAAGTCTATGGTGTGTTGGTGGCAAGGTAACACTTTAGGTTGCTTCCTCCGTCCCCTCCCGCCAACCACGGACAACAGAGAGGGGATCCTTATCCTCTTCATTCCCTGACTGTTGCGCACCCACCACCTCTTCTTCCTCGTCCCCCTCCATTTGTTCTTCGGCTCCGGCACCTTCACTAACAGTTTGTCTGATATCATGTGCCCTCTTCAATTGCTGTGCGATGACAGTCCGGAAATTTGAGATATTGTTACTCCTTCTGCATCCTCCCCTGCTTCCACCTCTTCCTCTGGGACCACCACCTCCTCATGCAGACTATTCAAAGTGCTCCAGCATGTAGATGACCGGAATAGTGATGCTGATGATGGCATCGTCAGCACTAACCTTCTTAGTAGCCATATCAAGACTGTGCAGAAGGGTGCAGAGGTCCTTCATATATGCCCACTTGGCTCAGGCTATGCAAAAGGACATACTGCAGCAGTGCTCATCGCTGCTGCCACAGTCACTGCAACATGTGCAGAGTGAAATTCCACTGTGTCAGAACATCTCAAATCAAAAGGTTAATCGGTAGGCTGAAAGACCTCTGTAGAGATGCAAGCTGAGGATCTGTGGGGTGTGATCGTCGAAAGTGAGCACACAGCGACTGCTTTCTGCAGCAGCGCATCATAGACCAAGATAGTGGTGGAGAAATTGATGTACCACCTGGTTGAGGACGTGAACCATACAAGGCACGTGCTAGAAGTTGCCCCGGCATAGGGCCACTACCAGTTTGCACCGTTATCGCACAGACCTTCCCTGGCTCCACGTTGAATAGAGACTGCCATTACTCTAACTCGGACTTGATAGCTGTCCACAACTCTTGAGCTGTGTGACTGCGATCTCCAAGGCATATTAAATTGAACACTGCCTTATTGTGGTGAGCCATGGCTGTGCAGTACAGAAGTGGGGGGGATTCTATTTACACTGTTGGAACGTGTGTCTGATTAAGGGAGAGGTTGAGGGCACAAGCATAGCCATAAAGGAGGTGAAGGAGCCAGAAGCAGTGGAGGAATTGTTAGATAGAGAGGTTTATCCCGCAAGCCTTGGGGATTCAAAGATTTGTGAGCAGCCTCTTGACCGCCTGCCCCACAGCCACGAGAGTCACCCAATGCCCAGACATGGAGATGTAATTCCCCTCCCATTTTTGCTTGTCCAGGTGTCAGTGATGAAATACACCCTGGCAGATTTTTTCAGGGAACGTGTGATGTTGTATGTGACAAGCACAGATTTTTTAGAGAAGTAATGGTGACTGGGCAACTGGTACTGGAAGACTGCGACGGCCATCAACTTTTGGAAATTGTCGGAATCCATCCAACTGATGTTTGTGCCACCTGAGTGTGGCTAGGAAATAAAAAAAATTGAGCTATCTCTAAATTTGATAATATATGGGCTCTAAGGATTGATGGTTCTGGCTTAGTATCCAGAGAACTGCAAAGATTTCAACTAGGACTTGAGGCTTTGCAGCATTTTCTGGGATTTGCCAACTATTATAGAAAATTTATCAAGGGGATTTCAGATTGCTAAACCACTTACTGACCTTACACATAAGGGGGCGAATCTCAAGGTTTGGTCGCCGGGTGCTATCAGGGCTTTAGAAAAATAAAAAGAATGTTTTATCTCCGCACCCATTCTGATCAAACCTGATCTCCAAGAACCGTTCATTGTGGAGGTAGATGCTTCAGAGATCGGAGTGGGGGCAGTCTTATCACAGGGGCCCAAAACTCTGACTAACCTGCGTCCATGTGCTTTTCTTTCTAAAAATTTTCACCGGCAGAGAGAAATTATGATGTTGGGAATTGGGAGTTACTTGCTGTCAAATTGGCCTTTGAGGAATAGAGGCATGTTTTGGAGGGGGCGGTTCATCCAGTTACGGTAATCACGGATCACAAGAATTTAGCTTACATTGAATCGGCTGAAAGGTTAACTCCTAGACAGGCCAGACGGTCTTTGTTTTTCTCTCGATTTAATTTTTCTATTACATTCAGGCCTGGGTCTAAGAATATGAAAGCTGATGCTTTATCTCGTAGTCTAGATTCCATTTCTTCTCCAGAACCCGCATCCTCCATTATTCCTCAGGGTATTGTGGTGTCTATGGTAACATCGGAGCTGGAAGGGGAGATTCGTAAAGCCCTGTCATTGGCTCGTTCTACTTCCCCAGGATCAAAATTATTTGTGCCTGTGTACCTAAGATTGTGGGTGTTACAGGTATTTCATGATTCCATTTTAAGTGGCCATCCTGGGGTTTCTGCCACATGGAAAGCCATCGCTAGACTTTTTGGTGGCCATCCATGCATAAGGATATTAAGGATTTTGTATATGCTTATGAAGTCTGCGCATGCTCCAAAGTCAGTCATTGCCAGCCGGATGGGGAATTGGCTCCATTGCCTATTCCAGAAAGACCATAGACTCATCTCTCCATGGATTTCATTACTGATTTGGCTCTGTCTGATGGGAAGACTGCTATTTGGGTGGTAGTTGATTGATTCAGCAAATAAGCGCATTTTGTTCCTTTGTCAGGATTACCTAATACAGAGACACTCTCCGGGTTGCTTATCTCTGATATTGTAAGATTAAATGGGATCCCTCTGAACATTATGTCTGATAGGGGAGTACAATTTGTCTCTAAATTTTGGAGAGCTTTTTGCAATAAACTAGGGAATGACTTGTCATTTTCATCTGCTTATCACCCACAAACCAATGGTCAGACTGAGAGGACAAATCAATCTTTGGAACAAATTTTAACTTGCTTTATGGCAGCGCGACAGGAGGACTGGTCTTTGTTTTTACCTCTAGCTGAGTTTGCTTTCAACAGTTGAGTAAATCAAGCTACCGGAACCTCACCTTTCTTCTGTAATTATGGTTTTCATCCCCATTTTGCCAAATTTTCTAGGATTAGTTCTGAAAGCCCTGGAGTGGAGGTTGCCATGCAGAGACTTGGAGATGTCTGGAGTAGAGTTGAGCGATACTTTCCGATATCCAAAAGTATCGGAATCGGAATGGTATCGCCGATAACATTAAAATATCGGCGATACCCGATACCGATACCGGAAGTCCCATGTAAGTCTATGGGAACAAAATATCGAAATTAAAAAAACCCCATTCTTGCCTTGTTGGTTAATTGTACATGAAGGAAAACAAGAAAGAGTAATGTAGAATGTATTGGGGAAGGTTGAGGAGACATTAAAGGCATAGATGTTTAACCCAATCAAATGGAATAGCATAAATATTTTTTTTTTTAAAGATGTTCGGATTGACGAAGAAATTGACAATGTTGTTAACGTTTTTTCTATTTTGGCAAATATGTATATTACACAACTTCCATGCTCTTCATCTTCACCTTTTTAACTTTTCACACACTTTCTCCTTCATAATCTTCTGCAGCATCATCTTTTTCATCAAATTATTCCTCATCTTCACCTTCTTTATCTTCTTCTTAAACTTCTTGCTATTCATCTTTGTTAACATTACTCATATTCTTCTTATTAAACTATTATTCTTATTCATATTCTGCTTCATCTTCTTCATCATATTCTTATTTGTGACTGAGAATCCTGTACTTGTAATCTGTCAAAGTATGAATTTTTCATCCTTCCGTTCTTGCTGTCACAAAAGATTTAAATTACAACAGTATTTGTCCGTGTTCAGTTTAGCCTGCAGCAGCAGGCATTTTCCAGGGGCACCACGAGGAGGAACGGACTCACCCCATACACTGCTTAGTCTTCTTCTGCTTAGAATTTAGAGCATATATTTTGCTCTTCATTTTGGTCTTATACTTCATGTTCTTCTGCTTTTAGATCTTCTGCTTATTGTTCTTGTGTCTCTTGTTCCGTATCTTGTATTTGTAGCACAATCTTGTACCAGCTGATGTTACTGGGACACGGTTACTAAGCAGGAGGTACCTGTGCTCCAAAGCACTACCAAGGACCAGCAGACGTTGCTGGAACTCGGATACCGAGATGGAGGCACCTAGGCCAAAGGCACTGTGGAGAACCAGCTGACGGTACTGGAACCCGGAGGGGCAGCAGAAGGAAAAGAGCCAATGGCACAACCGAGGACCAGCTGACGTTACTGGGACACGGTTACTAAGCAGGAGGTACCTGTGCTCCAAAGCACTACCAAGGACCAGCAGACGTTGCTGGAACTCGGATACCGACATGGAGGCACCTAGGCCAAAGGCACTGCGGAGAACCAGCTGACGGTACTGGAACCCGGAGGGGCAGCAGAAGGAAAAGAGCCAATGGCACAACCGAGGACCAGCTGACGTTACTGAACCCCAGTAACACAGGAGCAAGTGTTGACTGTGCTAACAGCACTTCCGAGCAACAACTGGCGGTGTTGGAGCCCAGGGTCAAGGAGGATGTTTAAATACTAGATCAAGTAATTTCCTTGTTACCTGTCAATTTTAAATGTCTATACTTCAAACAAGAGAAAGATAACCTTTACTACCATAAGATGATGATTTCATTTAAACTAATATCTAGATAAATAAATAATTGACAAACATAAACACATACATTAACATGTTGAACAGCAATGCAAACCACAAAATAAATTAGTTAAGGAATCTGCTATACGGTTGTACATAAAAGCATACAAGTACATATCTGAATCCATTAATGATGGATAAGTAACAGTATGTACACCATTTTTATTGTATAGACAATGAATGTCTGACTTCAAAACATCATCAGCATTACAAGTTATCTGTGATATTACTAAAATGTTCCATTTGCTGAATAATGTCACTAAATATTTTATACAAAATTATACAATTTCCATCATGTAATACTCATAATATGTGGCAATAATCATTTTTATTAACAAACATAACCTTTAAAAAGTGCATAGTGCATAGTGAAAATTGCTATTTATGGCTGACTGTCGACTTGGAAGCATGACAACAGATAGATAAGGTATATATAGATGAGACTGCATAGCCACAGATGGTGAATGGCGATGTAATACTGTACCTCAATAAAGTGTGCGTCACTACTACATAATTTTTTTTATATAGCTTTATAAACAGGGTACATGGATGTATGCTTGTGCCTTTGTTTTGACGCACAGACTGCCTTCCTGCTGAGACGCATTGGGTAGTGAACAGTTGTGTGCAGTGTTCACTGCAGTCTCTGCGGAATAACCACACTTAGACCTTATAACTTTTCAGACTTTCTTTATCAATCTACCAAGATGAAGAAGGCAGGGAGTAAGGCACGTGGTCGTGGAGTTTCTTCAGGGAGAGGACGTGGGGATTCTGTGGCTGCTGCGGCCCCCAGTGACACAGCATCCACCAGTTTTCCCCGTGAGCGTTCCTTTATGCGCACTTTTGTAGGAGCTCGGAGTACCCCCTGCTGCGGGAAGAACAAATTGAAGCCGTTGTTGTTTGGATGTCAGCCAATGCATCGACTTCAATTGCTTCCACCTCCTCTCAGGACCACAGCACTGTTGGGCAACCATCTGTCTCTTCACCGCCTGGCAAATTGCCCAGGCAGTCAGAGAGTTCTGTACAGGAGCCAGCTGAGTGTCTGCTTCTGTTCTCAGAATCTATTGGCTTGCAAACAGGGGCCCAGCCAAGCAGCATTCTGTAATGTGAAGAGGGAGTATGCAGTGATGCGCAACAGCTGTGTCTCTCTGAATCTGAAGAGGCGGGTGAGACAGTGCCGATGGTCAGCACACCGCAGAACGCATCTGATGATGATGAGACCCAGGTGCCAGTTTCTGTTGAGCATGGTGCTGGCCAGACCACCCAACAGCAGGTGTTGGAAGAGGGTAGTGGAGATGATGAGGTCCAAGACCCAACATGGCATGAGGAACAGGAAGGTGGTGGGAGCAGCTCAGAGGAATAATAATAATATTTATTTATATAGCGCCATCATATTCCGCAGCGCTTTACAGTTTAGCAGTTTCAGAACACAAGTCATAAGTAACAACGTTAACAATACAATAATTTAAGCTAAATAAGTCGCCCCTGCTCGTGACAGCTTACAATGTACAATGAGATGGGGGAGATACAAACTATAGGTGTTTATATACAATGGTGCATTTACAATGATGTTCCAGCCATCTTAAGGGACTGAGGGATGGAGATAGTGAATGGGCTAGAGACACACACACACTTACACAGAATACATAGAATGACTTTGATTAGTGAATGTGATAGGCCGCTCTGAACAAATGTGTTTTGAGGGAGCGCCTGAAACCATGCAAATTGTGGATAGTCCTAATTTCTTGGGGTACAGCATTCCAGAGGATTGGCGTAGAGCAGGAGAAGTCTTGGAGTCGGGAGTGGGAGGTACGTATTAGTGCAGAGGTTAGTCGAAAGTCGTTTGCAGAGCGCAGCAGTCGGTTAGGCCGATAGATAGAAATGAGGGAGGAGATGTAGGAGGGGTGCTGCACTGTGGATAGCTTTGTGGCTGAGAACCAGTACTTTGGTTGAAAGCTGGGAGAGGCCTAGAGAAATGGTTAGTGATAGAAGGAAGATAGAGGAAGACATTGCCCCAACGGTACAAACAGGAGGGAGAGTTAGGCTGCAGACTCGGTTGCCTGTAGCCTCCAGTTTGGCACCTGTTCGGAGCAGTTGTCTTCCAAAAGTCAAAACGTGCGCTCCCAGGACTTGCACTGCGTGGTCCTTTTTTCACACACTTGCACATGATATTTGCTATGTGAAATGCAAGCTGTGTAATCAAAAATTAAAAATAGCTAAAAGTGTCAGTCACCTCAATACCACAAATATGTGGAAACATGTGCGGACAAAGCACGTAGTTGAGTTACAAAGACACACTGGAGATGTAGGCCAACCTACAGCAGCACTACATCTTCAGGTTGTGTTGAAGCCTCTTCATCGAGCTCACACACAGCTGGTTCTGCTTCCTCACAGGATCGCCATGGAAGAACCTCGGCCACTGTTGTCCAGAGACAAACTGTTATTCCACACACAGCAGCAAGTTCCCTGTCATCCTCACACTCCCAGGCCACAAAACAGCCATCGGTAGCACAGGCATGGGATAAAAGACGGCCATACTCCGCAAACCATGCACGAGCACAGGCTCTGAATGCTGGCATTGCAAAACTCCTGTCCTTGAAATGCTGTGATTCAGGCTGGTGGAGACAGACAGTTTCCGTAACTGAATATCATTGTCAGTCCCACAATACAATGTGCCAAGCCGATTTCATTTCAGCAGGCAAGCCGTCCCTGGTCTGCAAAAGCATGTTGAGGGAAAAATTAAACATGCGCTACTAAAAGCCCTCAGTAGCAAGGTCACCTGACCACCGA
>JARQOD010000003.1:518320972-518386786 GCA_033576555.1 Oophaga sylvatica | reverse complement strand
AAAGTAATACTGAGACTGCATTTTTCTTTATTTGTTCCCAGCAAGTCACTTGACTTTTACCTGTTTGATAGGTTTTTCATAGCTGGATTCTTATGTATTATTCAGTGTCCCCCCTAGTTAGAGCGCTCTGATATTGTTTGGTGTATGATTTCATCATGTGATTAGGTTTTAACAATATCAATAAAGCATTGTTGTTTTATTTTTCTGGATCTCTTCTTTCGGTAACATATTTTGTAGATTATGTGACTGCGCAGTGTTTTGTTGTCACCACATTGCCTGAAGAAATGCCTCTTGACGGAGCTCTTTTGAGCAGGCTTTGGTATGCTCAGTTCGTTGGAGTGGTTGGCAGTAGCAGCTGACGTACTGGCTAGGAACTGATCCCTGTGCTTTTGAACTTTGCTCCCTCTTTTGCTATGCAGCTGGAACAGTGTGGCCACCATGTCTTCCTACGAACTGCCCACATCAATAAGATGACCTTGACATCATCACCCCTGCCCTCCTTGCCGGTCTGCACACTGCAGAAAGCCGCAGACCACGGTCACGTCCCCTATTTTATGCTCTCCTCATTCTTGGCACCCCCAAAAAAAGTGTAGAGTATTACATGGACTGTATAAAGAGAAAGAATGGCCAGCCAAAAGGTTCCAAAACAGCTCAAATTAGGGGCAGACACGGAAATTGGCATGAACTGTCCATAGTACAATTAATATTATTGCTCAGGATGAATGTGTAAGGAGGTGGCGGGAACCCTCATCTGTCCCACTCTCTCCTTCATGCTGGTCCCATGCACTTTATGCGGTACCCGGATGGTGTACCTATGTGTTAAGACCTTATTGCAAAATGTCTATGTATTGTCATGTGTTTTATGCTGTTGTGTAATGCTATGTACCACTTATGCTTTAATGTTATCCCCTTGTGTGTTTCACTGTTAAATGTGCTGTGTCTTCCACGTATAACTGTTGTGCTGTGTTTGTAATGCACATACTATAGATCGGGACAGAAGTGGTTAACTGGAGGGGGGCTGGACTTGCATCCTCATGGGAGCAGGAAGCTCCTGCTTCCTGGTCAGAGCTCAGACAGCATGGCCTGAGGCAAGAGGTCGGTCCCTGTCTGGGACAGAAAGGACCCCATCTGGGGCATATGTGCATCCCCGTTTGGGACAGAGGGAGCTTACCCCCGGCTGGGGAGAACACAGACTGCTAGGACTGTCAGGCACAGGGACTGGATGTGTGCCCCACCAGAGACTTTTGCTCCTGAGAACTTACAGAGAGTCATGGACTTTGCAGCTGCAGCCATTGCTGTGTCTAGGGACAGAGTAGAAATCATCCGTTTCCTGTTTATAGGAATCATCCGTTTCCTGTTTATTTCTACATCTTTATTATTATTAAAATACAAGTTGCCACTGTTGGGCCCTATACAGTGTGAAGCGTGGTTTATCCGGAGGACACGGTTCCAGTATGGAGGACAGCCGCATTACTGAGGTAACCCTCTGTGACCTGGGGCTGGGACTAGAACTGTCATTCAATGTGCAAGGGGCCGGGGTGCTTGCTGACTGTTATGAATGTTTTAGAAATGAATTCTGAGCAGAAGCTCCCTCTGGTGGTTACAAACAGTACTGAACCATTCAATGAGGATTGGCAATCAGGAATTACAGACTGGTTGGATATAAGGGAGGTTTCCCCCCATCATGGTTGCCGGTGATCAATTGTTCCTGTCTTTACATTGTTTCCTGGTTCCCTTGGAAGTCTTGCCTCTTCTCCTGCTCTCAGATAAGATATTTTCTGTTTTTTGTTTTTGTGCTTGCCATTTGCATTTTTCTCTGCATTTCTGTGAGGTTGGCCAGGTTCCCCTCCCCGGGGGGGCTTGGGCCCCTCTCGGTTCCTCTAGAGCCACTGTTGTTTGTTCATTTGCCTTTTCCAGTTTTTTCTGTGGCTGCGGCTGAGTTTTGTTACACCAGAGAACTAATTTAGGTGGTAGAGGTCGTGTGATCTCAGGTGTTTTTGCAATTAGTAGCGTTGGCTTTTTTTTAGGGTTTTTTGAATTGCAGTAAGTATCCTTCCTATCCGTTTCTGTCTAGGCAGATTGGGCCCCAACGTTTGCTCATACTATTTTCTGTCTGTGTCTGTATTTCCTCTTGTCTAACCGCCATTACATGTTTGGGGGCTTCCTATGTTCTTTGGGGATCTGCTCCGGGGCAGATAGCTTTCCTCTTTCTATCTTTAGGTGTAGTTATCCTCTCAGGCTGTGATGAGGCATCTAGGACCAACGTAGGAATGCTCCACGGCTGCCTTTAGTTGTAGTGGTTAGCCAGGGTACTGCAATCCAGTAGATTCCAACCTCTCTGGTGTATTGCCATTTTTGCCTGCTCTCCTCAGCTACCAAAACATAACAGCTAACCATGTTCCAGTGGACTTGCCCACGACTACCACCCCGTGCCACCCTGTTACAGATGCATGGGACAGGGCCTGGGACAGGACTTGGACCAGCATTTCTAGTTTAAACATTGATCAGTAACAGTTGGATGAGTGACAAGTGTTGGCCTGGTGTTCTGAGAGGCCTACCAAATTCAGGCATCACACATGAATGAGACCCAACTTGGAGTCCAAAAAATAAGGGGTAGACACTAGGAAAGGTGGCATCAATTGACCTACAGTAGAAATGTTATAATAGCATAGCAGTCAGGCATGGGCCATCCATGAGGTATCAGGACCTGGGCCAGCATTTACAGCTTTGAATTTATGTTTCAATTAAGATGAGGGGGTGAGGCACTGGTGTAAACCTGCTTTACTGGGAGCCCTGATTCCCCATGCAACACCTCAACCTGCTTTTTTTGCTCAGCCACACTTGGCCCAAATATCAGCTTGGTAGAGGACTAATGTTAAAAAAGTGTAAGGATAGTACCACAGGTAGTTGACTGATCAACTCAACCACAGTAAAACATTTAATAATGGCACAGAAGTAGTCACCCATGGGCCATGCATGAGATATCAGTGTCTACGCCAGCATTCAGAGCTTTGAATTGAAATTGGTGCATGAAGGAGTGGTGTAATCCTTCTTTGCTTGGAGCTCTGATACCTCATGCAACAGCTCAATTTTATTTTTCCAGCCACACTCAGGTGCCACAAATATCAGCTTGGTAAAGCACTAATGTTAGAAAAATGTAAGGATAGTAACACAGGTAGTTGACTGAAAGCAAGTGCAAGTCTGCCGGTCTGGGAGCCCTTCTGCTACAGGCAGCACACATGAAGGATACCCAACTTGGATTATCCACATTTCAAAACACTATTGTCACACAACACTAAAGTGGCATCAAATTCAACAGAGTAGAAACAGTATAATGGACCTATGACACCCCTTCCACAATAGGTAACCCATCAGATGGAGACCCAACTTGGAATCTCCACATTTAAAAAAAATTGTTTGTAACATCAGCAGCAGTAGCAACAGCAGGCACAGAAGCCACAACAAAGGTGTCACAGTCTGAAATAATGCGAGATCAATGCATGACACTATTAACAACACCATTGCCTAGTCTGCCCAGTCTGTGATTGAGGTGCAAAAGTCATTGGAGATCCATGACTTGTTCATTTTGATGAAAGTTAAGCAGTCTACACTTTCAGGGGTCAGCCGGATGCGCTTATTCGTCAGGATACCACCAGCAGCACTGAAGACACGTTCTGAGAGAACGCTGGCTGCCGGGCATGACAAAACCTCCAAGGTGTGACAGGCGAGTTCAGGCCACTCTTCCATTTTTGAAGACCAAAATGCAACAGGGTCCAAATTACCCCTGATGGCATTGATATGGAGCTTGTGTTCACTATGTGTCAGACTTGTACTTTGCTCTACAGGTGCATGGGCTGGTCTAAAAAATGTGTGAAATGACTCACAGAAATTGCTTATGCCACTTATACTGCACTGCTGCTGCTAATGTTTTTGCCGTGAAGCCTTGATATTTCCGGGTTTGGAAGTCTACAGCTGGGTTTCACACTGTATGCCTCACAGCTGTCTTGGGGATAACCACTCTTAACCCCTTAACCCCCAAGGGTGGTTTGCACGTTAATGACCGGGCCAATTTTTACAATTCTGACCACTGTCTCTTTATGAGGTTATAACTCTGGAACGCGTCAACGGATCTTCGCGATTCTGAGATTGTTTTCTCGTGACATATTGTACTTCACGTTAGTGGTAAAATTTCTTCCATATAACTTGCGTTCATTTTTGAAAAAAAACGCAAATATGGCGAAAATTTTTAAAATTTTGCAATTTTCAAACTTTGAATTTTTATTCCCTTAAAACAGAGAAATATGTCACATAAAATAGTTAAGAAATAACATTTCCCACATGTCTACTTTACATCAGCACAATTTTGGAACCAAAATTTTTTTTGTTAGGAAGTTATAAGGGTTAAAAGTTGACCAGCGATTTCTCATTTTACAACAAGATTTACAAAGCCATTTTTTTTAGGGACCACCTCTCATTTGAAGTCACTTTGAGGGGTCTATATGGCAGAAAATACCCAAAAGTGACACCATTCTAAAAACTGCACCCCTCAAGGTACTCAAAACCACATTCAAGAAGATTATTAACCCTTCAGGTGCTTCACAGGAACTAAAGCAACGTGGAAGGAAAAAATGAATATTTAACTTTTTAGCCACAAAAATGATCTTTTACAAACTTTTTTTTTATTTTCACAAGGGTAAAAGGAGAAAATGGACAGATAAGGTTGTTATCCAATTTCTCCTGAGTACGCCAATACCCAATATGTGGGGGAAAACCACTGTTTGGGCACACGGCAGAGCTCGTAAGGGAAGGAGCGCCGTTTGACTTTTTCAAACTAAAATTGGCTGGAATTGAGATTGGACGCCATGTCGTGTTTGGAGAGCCCCTGATGCGCCTAAACAGTGGAAACCCCCACAAGTGACACCATTTTGGAAACTAGACCCCCTAAGGTACTTATCTAGATCTGTTGTGAGCACTTTAAACCCCCAAGTGTTTCACAAAAGCTTATAATGCCTGGGTGTGAAAAAAAAAAAAAAACAATTTTCCACAAAAATGATTTTTTAGTCCCAAATTTTTGAATTTTCCCAAGGAAATTGGACCCCAAAAGTTGTTGTCCAATTTGTCCTGAGTACGCTGATACCCCATATGTGGGGGGGGGAAACTGTTTGGATGCACGGCAGGGCTTGGAAAGGAAGTAGTAACATTTTGGAATGCAGACGTTGATGGGGTCATGTTCCGTTTGCAGTGCCCCAGATGAGCCTAAATAGTGGAAACCCCCCACAAGTGACCCCATTTTGGAAACTAGACCCCCTAAGGAACTTATCTAGATCTTTGGTGAGCACTTTGAACCCCCAAGTGCTTACACAGTTTATAATGCCCGGGCATGAAAATAAAAAATCCTATTTTTTTCCCACAAAAATTATCTTTTAGTCACTAATTTTTTATTTTCCCAAGGGTAACAGGAGAAATTGGACCACATAAGTTGTTGTCCAATTTGTCCTGAGTACGCTGATACCCCATATGTGGGGGGGAAGCACTGTTTGGGCTCACGGCAGAGCTCGGAATGGAAGGAGCACCATTTGACTTTTTCCAACCAAAATTGGCTGGAATTGAGATTGGATGCCATGTTGCATTTGGAGAGCCCCTGATGTGCCTAAACAGTGGAAACCCCCCACAAATGACCCCATTTGGGAAACTAGACCCCCTAAGGAACTTTTCTAGATCTTTGGTGAGCAATTTGAACCCCCAAGTGCTTCACACAAGTTTATAATGTAGAGCCGTAAAATTTAAAAATCATATTTTTTCCACAAAAATGATCTTTTCACCCCAATTTTTATTTTTCCAAGGGTAACAAGACTCCAAAAGTTATTGTGCAATTTGTCCTGAGTGCGCTGATACCCATATGTGGGGTAAACCACTGTTTGGGTGCATGGCAGAGTTTGGAAGGGAAGGAGCGCCGTCTGACTTTTTCAACGCAGAATTGGCTGGACGCCATGTCGTGTTTGGAGAGCTCCTGATCTGCCTAAACAGTGGAAACCCCCATAAATGACACCATTTTGGAAACTAGACCCCTCAAGGAACTTATCTAGATGTGTGGTGAGAACTTTTAACCCCCAGGTGTTTCACTAAAGTTTATAACGTACAGCCGTAAAATAAAAAATCATTTTTTTTTTTTACAAAAATCATTTTTTCGCCCCCAATATTTTATTTTCACAAGGGTAACAGAAGAAATTGGAACCCAAAAGTTGTTGTCCAATTTGTCCTGAGTACGCTGATACCCAATATGTGGGAGAAAACTACTGTATGGGCGCACGTCAGGGCTCGGAAGGGAAGTAGTGACGTTTTGGATTGCAGACTTTGATGGAATGGTCTGGGGGCGTCATGTCACATTTGGAGAACCCTGATGCACCTATACAGTGGAAACCCCCCACAAGTGACCCCATTTTGGCAAATAGACCCCACAAGGAACTTATCTAAATGTGTGGTGAGCACTTTGAACCCCGAAGTGCTTCACAGAAGTTTATAACGTACAGCCGTAAAAATAAAAAAATCCTTTTTTTTTTACAAAAATGATTTTTTCGCCCCCAATATTTTATTTTCACAAGGGTAACAGGAGAAATTGGACCCCAAAAGTTGTTGTCCAATTTGTCCTGAGTACGCTGATACCAATATGTGGGAGAAAACTACTGTATGGGACCGTGGGGCTCGGAAGGGAAGTAGTGACGTTTTGGATTGCAGACTTTGATGGAATGGTCTGAGGGCGTCATGTCGCATTTGGAGAGCCCCTGATGCGCCTAAACAGTGGAAACCCCCCACAAGTGACCCCATTTTGGAAAATAGACCCCACAAGGAACTTGTCTAGATGTGTGGTGAGCACTTTGAACCCCGAAGTGCTTCACAGAAGTTTATAACGCACAGCCGTAAAAATAAAAAATCTTTTTTTTTTTTTGCAAAAATGATTTTTTGCCCCAATATTTTATTTTTACAAGGGTAACAGGAGAAATTGGACCCCAAAAGTTGTTGTCCAATTTGTCCTGAGTACGCTGATACCCAATATGTGGGAGAAAACTACTGTATGGGTACACGTTGGGGCTCGGAAGGGAAGTAGTGACGTTTTGGATTGCAGACTTTGATGGAATGGTCTGGGGCGTCATGTCGCATTTGGAGAGCCCCTGATGCGCCTAAACAGTGGAAATCCCCAACAAGTGACCCCATTTTGGCAAATAGACCCCACAAGGAACTTATCTAGATGTGTGGTGAGCGCTATGAAGCCCCAAGTGCTTCACAGAAGTTTATAATGTACAGCCGTAAAAACAAAAGAATAATTTTTTTTGTACAAAAATGATATTTTCGCCCCCAGTTTTTTATTTTCCCAAGGGTAACAGAAGAAATAGACAAATTGCACAATAACTCTTGGGGTCCAGAGTACGCTGATACCCCATATGTGGGGATAAACTACTGTTTGGACGCATGGCAGAGCTGAGAAGTGAAGGAGCACCGTTTGACTTTTTCAACGCAGAATTGGCTGGAATTGAGATCAGACGCCATGTCACATTTGGAGAGCCCCTGATGTGCCTAAACAGCGGAAACCCCCCAATTCTAACTCCAACCCTAACCCCAACACACCCCTAACCCTAGTCCCAACCCTAACCACAAACCTAACCCTAACACACCCCTAATCCCAACCCTAACCCTAATCCTAACTTTAGCGCCAACCCTAACCCTAACTTTAGCCGCAACCCTAACCCTAACACTAATGGGAAAATGGAAATAAATACTTTTTTTTAATTTTATTATTTTTCCCTTACTAAGGGGGTGATAAAGGGGGGTTTGATTTACTATTTATAGCGGGTTTTTATGATTGGCAGCTGTCACGCTAAAAGACGCTTTTTATTGCAAAAATAGTTTTTGCATCATCACATTTTGAGAGCTATAATTTTTGCATATTTTGGCCCACAGAGTCATGTGAGGTCTTATTTTTTGCGGGACGAGTTGACGTTTTTATTGGTACCATTTTTGAGCACGTGACGTTTTTTGATCGCTTTTTATTTCGATTTTTGGGAGGTTAGAATGAACAAAAATCAGCAATTCATGAATTTCTTTTGGGGGAGGCGTTTATACCGTTCCGCGTGTGGTAAAATTGATAAAGCAGTTTTATTCTTCGGGTCAGTACAATTACGGCGATACCTCATTTATATCATTTTTTCATGTTTTGGCGCTTTTATAGAATAAAAAACATTTTATATAAAAATAATTATTTTTGCATCGCTTTATTCTGCGAGCTATAACTTTTTTATTTTTTCGCTGATGATGCTGTATGAGGCTCGTTTTTTGCGGACAAGATGACGTTTTCAGCGGTACCATGTTTTTTGTATCGGTCTTTTTGATCGCGAGTTATTCCACTTTTTGTTCGGCGGTATGATGATAAACATTGATTTTTTGCTTCGTTTTTTTTTTTTTTTTTAAGGGGTTCACTAAAGGGGTTAACTAGTGGGACAATTTTATAGGGGGGGTCGTTACGGACGCGGCGATACCAAATATGTGTACTTTTATTGCTTTTTTTTTTTTATTTACAGGAAGAAGTGAATTTATTGGGGAATATTTTTTTTTTTTTTTATTTATTTTGGATTTTTTTTTTAAAACATGTTTATTTTTATTTTTTTAACTTTTTTACTTTGTCCCAGGGTGGGACATCACTGTATTTTGTCAGATCGCTGGTGTGACAGTGTGCACAGCACTCTGTCACACCAGCGATCGCTCAGGCAGTGCAGCAGGCTTCTCAGTGCCTGCTCTCGGCAGGCACTGAGGTAGCCGCCTCCCTCCAGGACCCCGGCGCCATCTTGGATCCGGGTCCTGGGAGGGAGGAAGCCCTCAGAACAGCGCGATCACATTGCGCTGCTCTGAGGGTCTCAGGGGGGCGCGCAGGGAGCCCCCACCCTGCGCGATCCTCCCCTGTGCCCCCAGTACACCGCGATCATGTTTGATCGCGGTGTGCAAGGGGTTAATGTGCCGGGAGCGGTCCGTGACCGCTCCTGACACACAGTCATGGGTGTCAGCTGTGGGAGGCGCGTCCGATCGCACGAGACGTACTATCCCGTCCATGGTCATACGGGCCCAGGTACCATGGACGGGATAGTACGTCCGATGGCAGTAAGGGGTTAAGGTTGTCTACAAGTGTATTTTAATACTCCAGCATATGCGCATCCCTTTTCATGGGGGGAACCATCTGGCAAAATATACTCTTGTACTGTGGATCCTAACAGAGTGGCAACCCAGTAGTCAGATCTATTTCTATTCTTAAGAATACGGAAATCATGTTGTAGATAGTGCAGCAAGAAGGTGCTTCCATGAGGTCCAAGTTCACTGTTGTTGGTGGCGGGGTAAAATTTAAACTTGCTTCCCCCATTCCCTCGCATCAACCACCTGCACCATCACTAACAGTTTGGTACAATGAGCCCCCCTCGATCGCTGTAATCCACCCTCCCATGGCATCCTCCTGTGTGATGACATTCCGGAAATTAGAGATATTATCCTTTCGGCATCCTCCTCTGCTTCCACCTCTTGCTCTGGGACCCCCACCTCCTCCTGCAGACTATTCAAAGAGGAATAGTGATGCTGATGACAGCATCATCAGTGCTAACCATCTTAGTAGCCATTTCAAAACTGTGCAGAAGGGTTCAATGGTCCTTCATCTGTGCCCACTCCACAAGTGTGATTTGCACCATGTCTGCACTGTGTTTGCCCAAGCTATGCAAAAGCACATACTGCACAAGGGCTTATCACTGTTATGGGTCTGCAACTCAGGAACAGAGAGGGGGGGGTGAATCTTAACCTGCACTAGGACTAAACTCGATCCCTACGATGGAGCGGGTGACCTATTCCTTGCGAATAGACCCACCGACGATCCTAGTCTAAACTCAAGCAAAGACCTGAAGGTGGTGGAAGGGGATCCCTGAAAGATCTAGGGACTGGGAACAAAACACTGGTAACCTCCTAGCAGGGAAACAGAGGAAACTGCAGAAACAAAAGGAAAAAACAAAAGATAAAGCAAGCTGAACTAGAGATCCCAGAAGTGCACAAAGTATAGCACAACGCTATTAAGGCTATTAGCCAAAACTCAAGCGGATTAACACTGATGTCCAGCAAGGACTGGGAGGCAGGTGCAGGGTAATAAAGGGTGATACAATCACCTGACCAACAACAAGCCCAGCACCAGGGGAAAACAGACCAGTAGCAGAAACCACAACAAGGTAGCGGAAGGTCAAACTGAATAGATACCCCTTTTACGAGGATCCTCCGGATCCTCTTGGCTGAGCCTTATTCGGAAATCTCCTGTAAAAAGCCTTAATCAGCCTTGAGGCTGAGACATCCTCAGCTTTCACCCAGGAATTATCCTCGGGACCGAAACTCTTCCAGGACACGAGATACTGCAACCTTCCTCTGTGCCACCTGGAATCCAATATGCGAGAAATCTCAAACTTGCCATCCTCATCAATTGGAGGAACAGTCGGCATCGCCTCCTTATCTGGCGTGTCAACTTTCTTCAGTTAAGATACATGAAAAACTGAATTAATTCTCCAGGACTGGGGTATGTCTAATCTCACAGCTGCAGAGTTGACAACCTGAACCACTTTGAAGGGTCCTACAAATTTAGGCCCCAGTTTTTTAGAAGGGATCTTCAAACGCAGATTCCTAGAGGACAACCAGACCATGTCCCCAACTGTGAACAATGCCTCCCTTCTTTTCCTGTCAAAATATCTCTTAGACCTCGTATTCGCCTGTTTGAAATTATGGCGTACATTGGTCCACACCCTTTCCAAACTTCCAGGAAAACTCTCCTCCTCAGGCAGAGCCGCCCCAATCTTTGAAAATGGACGAAAGATAGATGTCTCCCTGTACATCAAAAAAAAGGAGAACACCCAGCCAGGAGAACACCCAGCCAAGGCAGACGTATGATTATTAAGAGCAAACTCGGCTAGTGGTAGATATTCCGACCACATCTCCTGATGATAACCTGATGAAAATGACAAATGCACCTTTAATCTGTCACAAAAAGCACGCCAGAAGCGAGCCACAAATTGTAGTCCTCTGTCGGAAACAATGTCCGTGGGAATACCATGGAGCCTGACAATCTCTTTCACAAATGCCTTAGCTAGAGTCTTGGCGCAGGGCAATTTATTAAATGGGACCAGATGACACATCTTACTAAACCGGTCCACAACCCAGATGACAGAAAAACCTTCAGAAATCGGCAGATCGGTGATAAAATCCATAGCAAGATGCGTCAATGGCGAGCTAGGAACCTCCAAAGGGCACAGCAATCCTGCAGCCGGGGCATGAGAGGCCTTCGACCTCGAGCATACCGTACACTGACGCACCCACTAGATGATTTTTCTATGCCACCCTGGCCACCAGAAACTTCGACCGATAGACTTGCTAGTTTCTGAAATTCCTGGACGACCCGCCAACTGAGACTCATGACATTCAGCGAACAAAGCTCTCCTCAAGGTTTTGGTCACAAATAATTTACCATACGGAGTGTTTGTTGGTGCAGAATTCTTTGCTTCTAGGATGTTATTCTCCAACTCAGAACCCAATGCTGCCACCACCACCCCTCTCTGCAAAATACATTCCTCCTTCTCAGTATTAACTGCTGGAGAGAAACTACGAGACAAAGCATCCACTTTGACATTCTTTGTGCCAGGGATATATGTTACGGAGAAATGGAACCGGGCGAAAAACAGTGCCCACCTGGTTTGACGGGCATTCAAACGTTTAGCAGCATCCAGATAAATCAGATTTTTATGATCAGTAAAACCTGTATCGGATATCTAGCCCCCTCCAAAAAATGTTGCCAATGCTCAAACACGAGCTTAATAGCCAGTAACTCTCGGTTCCCAACATCATAGTTGAGCTCAGTCTCCGAAAACTTTTTAGAAAAGAAAGCACAGGGATACACCCCATCCTCTCCCTCCAGGGACAGAACTGCCCCCACGACTACTGATGAGGCATCAACCTCTACCAGAAAAGGCTTGGTCTCATCTGTCTGGATCAAAACAGGAGCAGAGCTAAACCTCTCCTTGAGATGCTCAAAAGCCTCCACTGCCTCAGTGGACCATTAGACAGTATTAGAACCCTTCTTGGTAAGATCAGTTATAGATTTAGCGATAACAGAAAAATTCTTTATGAATTTTCTATAATAATTTGCAAACCCTAAAAAGCTTTGGACAGACTTTAAACATTCAGGCCTAGGCTAATCCAGTACTGCCTGAACCTTCACCAGGTCCATCTCAAACCCATCACTGGAGACCAAGTACCCCAAAAAACTCATTTTCTGTACCACAAACTCGAACTTCTCCAATTTAGCAAAGAGGTTGTTTTCGCTCAAAATCTGAAGAACTTACGGACTCTCTGCCAATGCGACTCCAGATCAGGTGAATAGATCAAAATATTGTCCAAATAAACAATAACACTCCTACCAATCAACGGCCTCAGAATGTCATTAATGAAATTTTGAAAAAATGCAGGCGCATTAGTAAGGCCAAAAGGCATCACCAGACACTCAAAATGACCCTCCGGGCTATTAAAGGCTGTTTTCCATTCATCACCCTCCTTTACCCGCAGCAAATTATATGCCCCACGAAGGTCCATTTTAGAGAACCACTTAGCTCCGGTTAGCTGGTTAAACAAATCGGGAATTAGCGGCAACGGGTAAGGATTGTGCACAGTGATCTTATTAATCTCCTGAAAATCCAGAAACGGTCTAAGGCCCCCATCCTTCTTTTTGACAAAAAAAATCCTACAGCCACAGGAGACTTAGAGGGTCTTATATGACCTGCAGCCAAACTAGTCTGTAGATATTCCTTTAAGACCTCACTCTCAGGAATCGTTAGATTAAATAAACGACTCTTAGGGAGTGTAGCACCTGGGACGAATTCAATAGCGCAATCGTAGTCTCTATGGGGTGGTAGAGCCTGCGATTCAACTTCTGAAAATACCTTCCAGAAATCCTGAATAGCTTCAGGTAGCTCTTTCTTAACAACAGCAGCAATGTAAACATTACAACATTTACCATAATACTCCTGACCCCAGGACCTTATAATACCAGACGACCAGTCCATCAAAGAATTGTGCATTTTTAACCAGGGTAAACCCAGGACGACTGGAACAGGCAATTTATCCAGTATAACCAAGTCAATGCACTCCTGATGTTCCATATTGACAGTAAGCAGGAACCCAGTGACCTTTCGAGACATGCACCCATGCTCCAGGGGAGTATTATCAATAGCCACAACAGGGAAAGAAGATGACAATGGTTCAGAATCAAATTTATATTTGTCTAGAAATTGTTGATCAATCAAATTCAGTGCAGAACCACAATCCACCATGACCTGAAAATCAATGGAATGACCATGATAGGTGGAATTACCAGAAAAAAAAACTCCTGCGGAAAGTAAAAATGCAATACGAACGGGGCTGTTGCTCCTACTGACCTTTTTTTTCTTTCTTTCTTTATGCGCACCTCGCATTGCTTAATTAAATGGTCAGCCTTACCACAATACAAGCATAGCTCCTCAGAGAACCTCCTCTCCCTTTCCTGGGAACGAGAGGACATCGCCCCAAGTTGCATTGGCTCCTCGTTATCGACTGGGTCCAGCATTATAGGAGGCTTTTCATTATTCTGCCTGTCTCTCAATCTTCTATCCACATGGATAGCTATCTGCATAGCAGATTCCAAAGAATCAGGTGCAGGATAAGCAATGAGCAAATCTTTAACCCTTTCACTCAAACCTGCTAAAAACTGACTCTTGAGCACTGGGTCATTCCACCTGACCTCTGAGGACCATCGTCTGAACAGGGTGCAATACCTTTCAGCATCACCCGAACCCTGTTTAAGCCGTCTGAGCTCTGCTCCAGCTGTGGTTACTCGATCCGGATCATCATATAACAACCCCATAGCAGTAAAAAATGCTTCTACTGACGTCAAACAAGGATCATTAGGTGGTAATGAAAATGCCCAGATTTGGGGATCACTTCGCAATAAAGACATAATAATCCCCACACGCTGTGATTCACTCCCTGAGGATCCAGGTCTAAGCCGAAAATATAATAAACAAGCATTTTTAAAAGTAAAAAATTCCTGCCGTTTACCAGAAAAAAACTCAGGTAGTCCTACCTTAGGCTCCGCACAGCATACTCCAGAACAATTACTCACGTGCTGTTGCAGGCTGGTTACCTTCAAAAGTTAACCCTTGCAAGTGTTGAGCAAGTTCTTGGACACTGTTCATATTGAAGGACTCCGGGAGAGAAAAAAAAAAAAGTATCCTTTTCACTTTTTTTTTTTATATGTGCTGGCTGGACATACTGTTATGGGTCTGCAACTCAGGAATAGAGCCGGGGTGAATCTGACCCTGCACTAGGACTAAACTCGATCCCTACGATAGAGCGGGCGACCTATTCCTTGCGAATAGACCCACCAACGATCCACAACAAGATGGCAGAAGGTCAAACTGAATAGATACTAACAATCACTGCTACCACATCGCAACATGTGCAGAGTGGAATTCTATCGTGTCGGCACATCGCAAATCAAATGGTTAGGCCGAAAGATCTCTGTATAGCTGCGATTCGATGTCCTGCGGGGTGTGATCGTTGGAAGTGAACACCCAGAAACCGTGCTTTCAGCAGCGCATCCAGGCCGAGATAGTGGCGAAGAAATATCTGTACCACCAGGTTGAAGATATCAGGTTGCCCCGGCGTAGGAGCGCCACCAAGCTCGCACCGTTATCACACATGGCCTTCCCTGGCTCCAAGTTCATTGGAGACAGCCATTGCTCTAACTTGGCCTGGAAAGCTGTGCAGTATGGAGGTGGGGGGGGATTTTCTGTAGTCTATTGAAACACGTGTCTCATTAAATGAGAGATTGAGGGTGCAGGTGGATGCCCTAGAGGAAGTGGAGGAGCCAGAA
Organism: Oophaga sylvatica; assembly: GCA_033576555.1. NCBI lineage: Eukaryota > Metazoa > Chordata > Amphibia > Anura > Dendrobatidae > Oophaga > Oophaga sylvatica. Next base: position 518,371,821 of record JARQOD010000003.1, on the reverse strand, counting down.
GCAGTGGAGGAAGTGTTAGATACAGAGGTTTGTCTCGCAGGCCTTGAGGATTTAAAGACTTGTGATGCAGCCTCTTCACCGCCTGCCCCAACAGCCACCAGAGTCACCCAGTGCCCAGTCAGTGAGATGTAACACCCCTGCCCATTTTTGCTTGTCCAGGTATCAGTGATGAAATGTACTCTTCCGACATAGATTTTGTAGGAGGAAGGAGGAAACATTCTTTTACGTGACCACAACTGCGAGGACTGAGGGCTGGCTGCAGTGCTGAGAGAGGCTGGAGTATGGAGAACAATACAAACTGCTGGACTGTGAGTGAGGTGCAGGAAAAGATGTTATAGTGGTTTGAGAAAGATGTGTTGTGCTAGATAACACAAAAGCAGCAGTCGTGCCTACTTTTGTAACAGCTGATTGGCTCTCACTCACCCCGACTGTGGTGGGTAAACAATTGTAGTTCACGGGTGAAGTAAGAAATGAATGGCACTAGGGTAGCGTTAAAAGAGATCCAATCGCCTATAGATGAGGATTGTGACGGCTTATCATTAACAGTCTGAATGCCATGGGTATACGGTGCTCAGCATCGGAAAAATACATCTGATGAAGAAAGAAAAATGATGCGGCACTCACCTGTAAGCTGTAAACATCCTTTATTCAACCTTCATAGATAAAAAAGTTGTTAGGGACAAGCAGGTTAGGGAGGCATGCAGGGAAAAAAAAAGATGTCACCTGGACCCGTGGAAGCGTTGAACATGTGAAACGGCAGTCTCTCTTTTTCTCTATCTCTATCTTTCTCGCGCTTTCTTTCTCCCAGAAGTCTGTGTTCGGAGTTCAGCACCGGACACTAGGTGTCCCATTCGAACCCCGAATTTTACAGTTCGGGTTCACTCATTTCTACTTATAGTGATAATAATTTATTATGGTTTTCCAAAGTGTCCCTAAAAAATATTGTCTGTGATTTTTTTGAAAAATAAAAAATTAAGTTGGAAACCCTGGCTTATACTCAATGGCTCTTGTAACATTTTAGTATGTTTTTAATTTCATTCACATCCCTGGTATCCTTTCAATCACTACCATTATTAAACCAATTATAAACCCTACAACATGCTTACAGACTATACTTTAAACTAATTATTTTGATTAATTAATTTTATATAAACAAGAAAACAAAAAGCTACTAAAATCCATTTTTTAAATAGGCTAGAAAAATCACTTCCATTGTATAACAGGTAAAATAAAAAATTAATTCAACCAACAAGAATAAATAAACACTACTCACCATCCTGGAATACTTTTGCAGCCTCTGACCATTTTACACTTTGAGCCTGATTTTATACTTGGTGGAGGACCAAGTTAACAAAACGTAATGTTGACTTCTAAACATTGCAACATTGCATTCCATTTCGTCACATTTTGTTTTTTTTCAAATTTTGTTTAGTTTCATATAAATGTATTGAATTGTAGCTTTCACATTTAGTAAAACAATACAATAAATAATTTCTCGCCGAACGATTAACTCATAGAAAAGTACATGTTCTAGCTATACATATGTGTGCTTTGATATAGTAAGGCTGATTTCTCAGGCGGCGCTCCCGCGCCTTGCCACGGCTGCTGGATGCGGATCCAGCAGCCGTGGCAAGGCGCGGGAGCGCCGCCTGTGTGAACATACTCTAACCATACCTTGCAGCAGCACCTATCCTGCACGGACTATCTGTATCCTCTCCATGCACCACAGTTTTTGGAGACTGCTTTTAGTGGCATTAATCTTCATCCCCTCCAAGTGCCCATATTTTGTCATACCTACATTTAAGTACCCCATGACTAAGATCCGGGAGGATCGAAACGTCGGGAATCTGTAACTGTATGGGTATTCATGACATTGTACCTCGAGTCTATTTATAAACGTGGCACATCTATCTTTTTTCTGTAATGGGCACAATAAAATTACTTTTTGCATCAAAATTCCATTTTTGTGTGCGGTGAATCTTACTTTTCTATTTGACAGCCATTCCATTCCAGTGTCAGTTGAATTCCAACCAGAGTACACCTCATTCTACTTAATGTGCTTCTGATTAGGTGATCACCTGAACCAAATCTTATTTAATGAAGGAAAATGTAAAAAACACTGCTGTGGTGTTCACAATCCTCTTGCAATAGTACAAACTGGATGGCGAAACAAATGCTAGTAATATCCCAAAAGTAATAGGAATAAAAAAATAACTTTTAACCACGCCAAAAGAGTTGAAAAGAAAAGTCTTGAGTGAGGAAAAGAAGGGCTCAATTCTGGCTTTACTAGCAGAGGGATACAGTGAGCGTCATGTTGCCTCCATCCTTAAAATTTCTAAGACAGCAGTCCATTACAACAAGGTCAAGCAGCAGACATTGGGGACAACAAAGCTACAAACTGGGGGAAAGAAAACCAACAAAATGCAATCCAAAGTCCAAATAAATAACACGCATAAACTTTATTGGTCGCATAAGCAAGTAGGGATCGGTAGGATTAAAAACATAGGTAGACATACAGGTATGCACTGCATAGGGCAGGTAGGACCAATTGTATATTGAATGACATTCAACAATATACAGCTGTATCAGCATACAAGGAGAAAGCTTCTGCAGGTATAGAGACAATCTTAACACAAGTATATCAACAATAAATATGGGCATGGGAGCTTATGAAAATAATCATCATAGATGCCCAAGTTCAATAGAATATTGCACATAGGCCGCATATTACTTACTCGTCAATGTAGGCAGAAGTCTCTCCAGGTGGCCAGCCTGCTACAGACTGGCAGAGGGTGAAAACGACTCTCCACTGACCGGGATGACTGTAATCCTATTTGAATGTCACACAGCAACCGCAGGATGACATCAAATGACCTACAAAAGGAATGGCAAATGGCAGCTGGGGTGAAGTGCTCCGCAAGAACAGTTCTTAACAGGCTCCTAGAGGCAGCGCTCAAGTCATGTAAAGCTAGAAAAAAGCCTTTCATCAATGAGAAGCAAAGGAGAGCCAGGCTGAAGTTAACCAAAGACCATAAGGATTGGACCATAGAGGACTGGAGTAAGGTAATCTTCTCTGATTAGTCTAATTTTCAGCTTTGCTCAACACCTGGTCGTCTAATGCAGGGGTCCCCAACCTCCGGTCCGCGGCCCATTACCGGGCCGTAGCAGTTCTGTTGCCGGGCCGCGGAGCCACGGCACAGAACGCTGTACATACATGGAGCCGGCGGCTGCAGCACTGTAGTGACAGCTGCAGCCGCCGGCTTCAAGAAGACATCGATACTCACCTTCCGTCACTGCATCCCTGTCGGCCGCAGCAGCTTCCTCCTGGCAGTGCGGTGACGTATACCGCTCATTAAGGTAATGAATATGGACGTGACGCTACTCCCATAGGCGTGGCGTCCATATTCATGCCCTTAATGAGCGGTATACGTCACACAGGAGGAAGCTGCCGCGGCCGACAAGGACGCAGGGAAGTTCAGCGACAGAGCGAGGAGGGTAAGTATGATGGGGGAGGGGACGGGGGAGCCTAGCCATGTATACAGGATGGGAGGGGGAGCGGAGCCATGTACACAGGATGGGAGGGGGAGCGGAGCCATGTATATAAGGAAGGGAGGGGCGAGCGGAGCCATATATACAGGATGGGAGGGGGAGCGGAGCCATATATACAGGATGGGAGCGGAGCCATATATACAGGATGGGAGGGGAGCGGAGCCATGTATACAGGATGGGAGGGGGAGCGGAGCCATGTATACAGGATGGAAGGATGGGAGCAGAGCCATGTATACAGGATGGGAGGGGGAGCGGAGCCATATATACAGGATGGGAGGGGGAGCAGAGCCATATATACAGGATGGGAGGGGGAGCGGAGCCATATATACAGGATGGGAGGGTGGAGCGGAGCCATATATACAAGGATGGGAGGGTGGAGCAGAGCCATAAATACAAGGATGGGAGGGTGGAAGCGGAGCCATATATACAGGATGGGAGGGTGGAGCGGAGCCATATATAAAAGGATGGGAGGATGGAGCGGAGCCATATATACAAGGATGGGAGGGTGGAGCGGAGCCATATATACAAGGATTGGAGGGTGGAGCGAGCCATATATACAAGGATGGGAGGGTGGGAGCTGAGCCATATATACAAGGATGGGAGGGTGGAGCGGAGCCATATATACAAGGATGGGAGGGTGGGAGCGGAGCCATATATACAAGGATGGGAGGGTGGAACGGAGCCATATATGCAAGGATGGGAGGGTGGGAGCAGGAGCCATATATACAAGGATGGGAGGGTGGAGCGGAGCCATATATACAAGGATGGGAGGGTGGGAGCAGAGCCATGTATACAGGATGGGAGGTTGGGAGCGGAGCCATGTATACAGGATGGAAGGTTGGGAGCGGAGCCATGTATACAGGATGGGAAGGTGGGAGCGGAGCCATATAAACAAGGGTGTAAGGTTCTTTGTACATGTTCTTGAAACTCAGTTTTTTCGTCAGCCATTTTGCTTTCTGTCTTGCTGCAGCTATCTTGCCCTCAGTCAATATGGAGTTTCCAGCTTTCATGTTCCCGCCCTGATTCTCTCCCTCTTGCTTCTTAAGCAGCCACAGCTGAGCAATCAGTGCTTCAGAATCTAGCCTGCAGTGAACCTGTGACCTGACTCCTGGAAGCCTTGGACTTTGTACTCCAGCTATTCCTACTGAGGAACTCTGGAACACTTGTGGACTCTGGAACCCTGCTCTTTGAAAGATCCACGTTTGCATGGACTTACGGTAACAGAGAAGAAGATCCTGAACCTGTTGTGGAGAGTGATTGCTGAGCTTAAGTTACTCTGGCCTGCTGTGTCTCCTGCTTCTGTATCTGCAAACTGTGTGACTATTTTTGCCACTTGTATGAAGTAATACAAGACCTTCTATATCAAACCTGTGTCTCATGTATTTTCATCGCACCCAAGCACAAGACGCTATATGAACTGTACTACATACATTACAAGATTCTGAAGCCAAAACGTTAGTGTCTGCTGGGTCTGGGAAGGCTGTGTCTGCTGTAACTGTGGATATCAGATGTCCGGTTGTACTTTATGTGATGACAGTGGTTGTGACTTCTCACAACCATTCCAGGTGAGCAATTCCCTTAAGTTTTTTTTTTCTGCAGTGTTACCACAGGTAAACACTATTGTTTTTTTTTTGTTTTTTTTTTCTCTTCCCTCTTTTGTGTCTGCTGTAACTGTGGATATCAGATGTCCGGTTGAACTTCTGTGATGATAGTGGTTGTGACTTCTCACAACCATTCCAGGTGAGCAGTTCCCTTAATTTTTTTTTCTCTCTGCAGTGTTACCACAGGTAAACACTATTGTTTTTTTTTTTCTCTCCTTCCAGTACTCCTGTCTTAAAAGATCTGGAAAATGGAGGCCCGCATAAAGGAACTTTGCGGAGTGACTGATAATATCCTTGCAGATTTACAGACTATAAAAACCCGTTTTACAAACCTACAGGACCTCACCAATCACAATTTGCAAGTGTTTGGACAGACTGCTCAGGATTTGCGAGCCAGGATTGAGGTTCTAGAGGAGCGAGTCCAGGCTCCTGCCGTAGCCCCGAGTTCTGGGATTCCCAAGTTGCCCCCTTTTCGTTTTGGCGGTGAACGTGAAAAATTCAGGGGATTTATTAAACAATGCAATTTTTTTTTTTTCTGCACATGCTTCACAATTTCCCACTGAACGATCTAAAGTGCTTACTATAATTATGTTACTTACCAACAAGGCTTTGATGTGGGCAAACCCTCTGATTGAGACTGAGGATGAATGTTTGGATCATCTTGATGCTTTCATTTCAGCCATGGGGCAGGTGTTTGATGACCCCAATCGAGGTGCAACAGCTGAAGCAGCCATGTTAACTTTGCGCCAAGGTAAGCACTCGGTAGCCGAATATGCTTTGGATTTCAGGAGATGGGCCCTTGATACCACCTGGGACAGTTCCGCCAAAAAATCTATTTTTCGAAAGGGGTTGTCTCCACTAATTAAGGATGAACTTGCTCGTGCCGACCCTCCCACTGCGTTAGGTGACTTTATTAACTACTGCATCCGTATTGATGCTCGCCTGACTGAACGCAGGCAAGAGAGATGGTTCGAAAGCAATCGCACTAACCTTTTCCTACCTTCCTCCCCAGCTAAGGAACCTTTGAGTAGGATCACACGGGAACCTGAACCTGAACCCATGCAGGTAGACTCTTTACAAAGACGGGTTAGTGATGCACGCAAAGAACATCGTTTTAAGGAAAATCTATGTTTCTATTGTGGTAAGTCAGGGCACTTCATTATAAACTGCCCCAGCCGTTCTCGTAAGACTACTGCAGCACTCATTCACTGTGAGTGTTGCGAGAGGAGATCTGCCAGGTCCGAGCCTCAGGCTCCAGAGAGATCTGCAGCAACAGATATTGATTTCTCGGACTTATACTCCATTACTTCTGAGGACGATGACTGTGTAAACGCTGCAATTTTTCAAGTTTCCTCAGCGGTGTCCCAGCTGAGTTGTAGGAAAAACAATTCTCATTGCTTCCTTTCCATCAAACTCTGGGTTGACTCAGTCTGGGTGTCTAGCTCTGCTATGATCGACTCAGGGGCAAGTGGGAATTTTATGGATGTCTCCTTTGCTCTGAAACAGGGGATACGTTCAGTGAAGAAGGCTACTCCAGTACAGATGGAAACTGTGGATGGCTCCCTGCTGACCTCTGGACCAGTGGATCAGGAAACGGAGCCTTTGAGGGTCCTTATGGGTAAAGATCATCAAGAGAAACTGTCCTTTATGCTTATCTCTTCTCCCCACTTTCCCATTATTCTAGGGCTACCATGGCTGCAGGCTCAGAGCCCTACCATTAACTGGGAGACCAAGGAATTACACTTTCCAGAGAAACAGATGAGTCCAGAAGTTTCAGCTTGCTCTGTTCCTAAAGGAACCATGTCAGTCCCTGAACTACCAGCTGTATACCAGGACTATGTGGATTTATGTGACAAGAAGAACGCTGACCAGCTTCCCCCTCACCGTCCATATGATTGTCCAATTGAATTATTGCCTGGAGCAGAGATACCTTTTGGTAAGATCTACCCCCTGGCGGGGCCTGAGCTAAAGGCTTTAAAGGATTACATAGACGAAAATCTAGCCAAGGGCTTCATACGCCCCTCTTCATCTCCTGCAGGTGCACCCATCTTCTTTGTGAAGAAGAAAGATGGATCTCTGAGACCCTGCGTAGACTATAGGGAACTCAATAAGGTTACTATTAGAAACCGTTATCCATTGCCTTTAATCCCTGAGTTATTGGAGAGAGTGCGGCATGCCAAAATTTTCTCTAAATTGGATCTCGGTGGGGCCTATAACTTGGTCCGTATTAGACCTGGGGATGAATGGAAGACTGCATTCAGGTCACGCTATGGACACTTTGAATATCTAGTTATGCCTTTTGGTTTGAGTACCGCCCCAGCCACTTTCCAACACTTGGTGAATGACATCTTCAGGGATCTCCTAGATACATTCGTGGTGATTTATTTGGATGATATTCTAATTTTTTCTAACTCCACAGAGGAACATCATGGACATGTGAGAATGGTCTTGGAACGTCTAAGACAAAACCATCTTTACATCAAACTTGAAAAGTGTGAATTCCATAGGACCGAAATTCAATTTCTGGGGTATGTACTGTCTACACAAGGAATTAGTATGGATGGAAGCAAGACCCAAGCCATCAAGGATTGGCCAAGTCCTAGAAATGTAAAGGAGGTGCAGCGCTTCATCGGGTTTGCCAATTTCTATAGACGTTTCATTAGGAATTTCTCTGAGGTAGTGTCACCTATCACCCAACTTACCCGGAAACAGTCTAGGTTCTCCTGGACTCCCCAAGCCCAGGAAGCATTTTCCCGTCTAAAAGATAAATTTACCACCGCACCTACCTTGGTACATCCCAACCCCGAACTTGCCTTCATAATAGAGGTGGATGCTTCAGACTGTGCCGTTGGAGCTATACTCTCTCAGAGAACAGGTGAGAAGAATGTCTTGCATCCCTGTGCCTTCTTTTCCCAGCAGTTGTCTTCGGCTGAGAGGAACTACGATGTGGGCAATAGAGAGTTGTTGGCCATTATTGCCGCCTTCAAAGAATGGAGACACCTTCTTCAGGGAGCTGCACAGCAAATAGTCGTCCTGACAGACCATCGTAACCTTGAATTTATCAGGTCGGCTAAGTGCCTGACTCCTCGCCAGGCTCGCTGGAATCTTTTCTTAAACCAATTTAATTTTGTCATTTCTTATAGACCAGGATCGCGCAATGGAAAGGCTGATGCACTCTCTAGGATTCATTCAGCAGAGACCCGTCCACTTGCTCCTCCTAAGACTATTCTTCCTGACTCTAGATTCCTGGGAGTGATTCATAATCAAGACCTACTTAAGGACATCAAGGAAGCATACCATGCGGATTCCTTGTTGGCACAACCCCCAAGGGACGTAAGTCTTGTCTTTAAGAATGGTGTGTGGATTCTGGGACAACGTCTGTATATTCCTGAAACAGTCAGATTGAGAGTATTGCAACTCATTCACGATTCCAAGATAGCTGGGCATAGGGGAATTCTAAAGACACAAGAATTTCTTTCTCGTTTCTTTTGGTGGCCCACTTGCAGGAAGGATGTTTTAAACTATGTCACTTCATGTGAAGTCTGTGCAAGATGCAAAACACCTCGCTCCTCACCAACTGGTCTGTTACAACCTCTTCCCACCCCGTCCCGCCCGTGGGGATCCATTTCTATGGACTTCATTGTGGAGTTACCAACCTCTCAAGGGAAAAACACCATTCTAGTGGTGGTTGATCGTTTAACAAAGGCAGCTCATTTTATCCCTTGTGTCGGCTTACCCACTGCAAAACAGACATCAGATTTGATGATTAAAGATGTGTTTCGCTTACATGGAGTACCGGATGAGGTTATTTCGGATCGAGGGGTGCAATTCACTTCAAGGTTTTGGCAAAATTTCTGTGCAGCATTGGACATTAAAGTAAACCTTTCTTCTGCTTTTCATCCCCAGACTAATGGACAGACCGAACGAACCAATCAAACTCTGGAGCAGTATCTCCGCTGCTTTATCTGCCACCTACAGGATGATTGGGTGGATCTACTTCCATTGGCTGAGTTCTCTTATAACAAATCTCAGAGCGCCTCCACTAAGCAGTCTCCTTTTACTCCAATCTAGGTTATCATCCTAACATTCTTCCACGATTTCCCATAGAAACGCCTTTACCAGCAGTGGCTGAAAGAATCACGTCTTTACAGAAGAATATGGATCTTCTAAAGGAGAATCTGGAATTGGCTCAGGAAAGGTACAAGAAAGCAGCAGATACATTTCGTAAACCTGCACCAGCTTTCAAGGTAGGAGACCTGGTCTGGCTGTCAACCAGAAATCTTAAGTTAAGGATTCCATCGTCTAAGTTGGGACATAACTACATTGGACCCTATAAAATCAGTAAAATTATAAGTGCCGTTGCTTGTCGTCTTCAACTGCCCAGAACTATGAGAATCCACCCTGTCTTTCATGTATCCCTACTAAAGGCTGCAACACCCAATACTTTTCCTGGACGCTCTTCTCCTTGCCCTGACCCAGTGCTAGTCGATGGTCAGGAAGAATTTGTGGTGGAAAGAATTCTAGATTCCAGGTTATACAGAAATCAGTTACAATATTTGATTAAATGGCAGGGCTACCCAGTGGAGGACAACTCATGGGAACCAGTCAATAAGTTAATGCTCCTCGCTTGCTCCACCAGTTTCATCAGAGGTACCCAGACAAGCCTGGTCTGAGGCCATCCGGAGGTTGGGAGTAATGTAAGGTTCTTTGTACATGTTCTTGAAACTCAGTTTTTTCGTCAGCCATTTTGCTTTCTGTCTTGCTGCAGCTATCTTGCCCTCAGTCAATATGGAGTTTCCAGCTTTCATGTTCCCGCCCTGATTCTCTCCCTCTTGCTTCTTAAGCAGCCACAGCTGAGCAATCAGTGCTTCAGAATCTAGCCTGCAGTGAACCTGTGACCTGACTCCTGGAAGCCTTGGACTTTGTACTCCAGCTATTCCTACTGAGGAACTCTGGAACACTTGTGGACTCTGGAACCCTGCTCTTTGAAAGATCCACGTTTGCATGGACTTACGGTAACAGAGAAGAAGATCCTGAACCTGTTGTGGAGAGTGATTGCTGAGCTTAAGTTACTCTGGCCTGCTGTGTCTCCTGCTTCTGTATCTGCAAACTGTGTGACTATTTTTGCCACTTGTATGAAGTAATACAAGACCTTCTATATCAAACCTGTGTCTCATGTATTTTCATCGCACCCAAGCACAAGACGCTATATGAACTGTACTACATACATTACAAAGGGTGGGAGCGGAGCCATGCATACAAGGGTGGAAGCGGAGCCTTGTATACGAGGGAGTCACATTCACATTATAAATGTTATAATTAAATGATGAGTATGCACTACTACTAAACTACAACCCCATCCATAGCCCCGCCCCCTTATGACCAAAGCCCCACCCCAGCCACACCTCCATCCCCTCCCTGCCGGGCCATGGAAGAATGGTCTTTCTTGAAGCCGGTCCCTGGTGCAAAAAAAGGTTGGGGACCACTGGTCTAATGGTTAGACGGAGATCTGGAGAGGCGTGCACCCACTGTGAAATTTGGTGGAGGATCGGTGATGATCTGGGGATGCTTCAGCAAGGCTGGAATTAGGCAGGTTAATCTTTGCGAAGGATGTATGAATCAAGCCGTATACAAGGTTATCCTGGAAAAACAGTTGATTCCTTCTGCTCAGGCAATGTTCCTCAACTATGTGGACTGTTTTTTTCCAGCAGGACAATGCGCCATGCCACACAGCAAGGTCAATCAATGTGTGGGTGAAGGACCACCATATCAAATCCCTGTCATGGCCAGCCCAATCTCCAGACCTGAATCCCTTTGAAAACCTCTGGAATGTAATCAAGAGGAAGATGGATAGTCACAAGTCATCAAAAAACAAAGGACTGCTTAAAGTGCACCTGTCACTTAATTTTCGCATATAAGCTGCGAACACCGCCATTAGGGGCTTATCTACAGCATTCTATAGTGCTGTAGATAAGCCCCCGATGTGACCTGAAAAATAAGAAAAATAAGTTAGATTATACTCACCTGGGGGGCAGTCCGGTCCGATGGGCATTGCAGGTCCGGGTCCGGCACCTCTCAAAGCCATCAAACAAAGAAGGACTGCTTAAAATGCACCTGTCACTTCATTTTTCGCATATAAGCTGCACCCACTCCATTAGGGGCTTATCTACAGCATTCTATAATGCTGTAGATAAGCCCCCATGTAACCTGAAAGATAAGAAAAACAAGTTAGATTATACTCACCTGGGGGGGCGCTCCGGTCCGATGGGCATTGCAGGTCCGGGTCCGGCGCCTCCCATCTTCATGCGATGACGTCCTCTTCCTTGCTTCTGTCCGGCTCCTGTGCAGGCGTACTGATTTGCGCTGTTGAGGGCAGAATAAAGTACAGCAGTGCGTAGGCGCCGTGCCTCTCTGACCTTTCCTGGCGCCTGTGCACTGCAGTACTTTGCTCTGCCCTCAACAGGGCAGAGAATTACACCTGCGCAGGAGCCCCAACAGAAGCAAAGAAGAGGACGTCATCGCATGAAGATGGGAGGCACCGGACAGGTTACATCGGGGGGGCTTATCTACAGCATTACAGAATGTTGTAGATAAGCCCTAATGGCGGTGGCCGCAGTATTATATGCGAAAAATGAGCTGACAGGTTCCTTTTAAATTTTTGTACCAGGAGTGGCATAAGGTCACCCAAAAGCAGTGTGAAAAACTGGTGGAAAGCATGCCAAGACGCATGAAAGCTGTGATTAAAAATCATGGTTATTCCACAAAATATTGATTTCTGAACTCTTCCTGAGTTAAAACATTGGTATTGTTGTTTCTAAATGATTATGAACTTGTTTTCTTAGCATTATTTGAAGTCTGCAAGCACTGCATTTTTTTGTTATTTTGACCATTTCTCGTTTTCTGAAAATAAATACAAAATTTAGTGCTTGTAAATTCGAACAATGTTGTCAGTAGTTTATAGAATAAAAGAGCAATTTACATTTTACTCAAAATATACCTATAAAGAGAAAAATCAGACAAACTGAAAATTTTGTTGTGGTCTCTTAATTTTTGCCAGAGCTGTATATGTGATATCACCAAAAAGAAGACGCTCTAAGGATACCAATTCTCAATTAAAAAATATATTTATTATATCAAATAGTTAAAAAAAAAAACAGACAATTAAAACAAGATGCCACAGGTAAAGTAAAACTTAAGGTGGGAACCCCAGGAAAAAAGATCACAATAACAAATCAGAGCATCAACATTTATAATCGTCTAATTCTGTCTGTCTTTAATGGAAATCCCGCGTCGCTGATGGGGCGCGCCCGGCCGGACGCGACCAATCAGCGACAGGCGCAGTCCGGCCGCAAATTGGCACAGGATTTGAACCACACATGCACGTATCGTCGGAGATCAGCGGCTAGAGCGGCCGACGGTAGCCAGACGGTCATCTCCCGGCTGCTCACAGCGGAAGTTCCCCGATCGGCTGCCTCCACGTAAACCCCAGCAGCAGCCTCCATGTACACCCGACTAGCAGCAGCCTCTATATACCCCAGCAGCAGCCTCAACATATGCCCCAGCAGCAGCCGCCTCCACATATACCCCAGCAGCTGCAGCCTCCACATATACTCCAGCAGCAACTCCACATATACCCCAGCAGCAGCCTCCACGTACACCCCAGCAGCAGCCTCTATATACACCCCAGCAGCCTCTATATACACCCCAGCAGCCAAGCACTCTATATACACCCCAGCATCTCTATATACACCCCAGCAGCCTCTATATACACCCCAGAAGCCCCTATATACACCCCAGCAGCCTCTATATACACCCCAGCCACCAGCGCCTCTATATACACCAAGTTATAACACCCCAGAGCCTCTATATAACAGAACTATACACCCAGTGTTATGTTTAGGTAGCTGAGGAGAAAAGCAAAACAGTAATACACCAGAGAGGCTGGAACCTATTGGATTGCAGTAACCTGAAGTAACCACACAACTAGAGGTAGCCGTGGAGCGTTCCTACGTTGATCCTAGACGCCTCGTCACAGCCTGAGAGATAACTACACCTAAAGGCAGAAAGAGGAAAGCTATCTGCCCCGGAGCAGATCCCCAAAGAAAATAGGAAGCCCCCAAACATGTAATGGCGGTTAGACAAGAAGAAGCATGGACACAGACAGAAATAGAATGAGCAAACGCTGGGGCCCAATCTGTCTAGACAGAAAAGTACAGGAAAGGATTCTTACTGCAATCCAAAAAAAACCCTAAAAAATACCAACTCTTCTGATTGCAAAAACACCTGAGATCACACGATCTCTACCACCTAAATCAGATATCTGGTGTAACAAAACTAAGCCGCTGTAAGGTTCTTTGTCTCTGTTGACATGTTCCTTGAAACTCAGTTTTCCGTCGGCCATTTTGCTTTCTGTCTTTCTGCAGCTCTTGCCCTCAGTAATATGGAGTTTCCAGTTTTCATGTTCCCGCCCTGATTCTTCCCTCTTGCTTCTTTAGCAGCCTCAGCTGAACAATCAGTGCTCCTGAATCAAGCCTCAGTCAGTCTGTGACCTGACTCCTGGAAGCCTTGGACTTGTACTCCAGCTATTCCCTACTGAGGAACCTTGGAACACTTTTGGACTCTGGAAACCTGCTGTTTGGTGAATCCATGTTTGCAGAGGAATTACGGTACAGAGAAGAGATCCTGAACCTGCTTTGGAGATTTATTGTAGTGCTTGAAGTTACTCTGGCTTGCTGTGTCTCCTGTCGCTGTTCCTGCAAACTGTGTGAACTTTTCAGCATGCTTGTATGAAGTAATACAAGTCATTTCATTTCAACCTATGTCTCCTGTGTTTTCCTCGCACCCAAGCACAAGACGCTATAGGAACTGTACACTATACATGACAGCCGCAGCCACTGAAAATACAGGAAAAAGCAAATGAACAAATAACAGTGCCTTCAGATAAACAGAGAGGAGCACAGGCCTCCAGGAGGGGACCCGGCTGACCTCCACAGAAGTGCAGGGAACTATGCAAAAAGCAAGCACAAAAATAAAAGCAGAAAATATCTTATCTGAAAGCAGAAGATGCAGGCAAGACTCAGCAAACTTCCAAATGAACCAGGAACCACAATTGAGACAAGAACAATTGATCACCGGCGACCATCATGGGAGGGAACCTCCCTTATATCAGTCCAGTCCGTGATCCCAGATTACCATTCCTCGCTGTGAGGTTCAGTACTGTCTGCAACCACCAGAGGGAGCCTCTGCTCAGAAACCATCTCCAGCACATTCATAACAGTACCCCCCCTTGAGGAGGGGTCACCGAACCCTCACTTGTGCAACTAGGCCGATCAGGATGAGCTCGGTGATAGGCACGGATCAGTCTCCTAGTATGGATGTCCGAAGCAAACACCCAAGAATTGTCCTCCTGACCATAACCTCTCCACTTAACCAAATACTGGAGTTTCTGTCTAGAAAAACGAGAATCCAATATTTTCTCAACCACATACTCCAGATTGCCCTCAACCAAAACAGGGTTAGGAGGCGCAGCCATAGGAACCACTGGCTCGACAAACCTCTTCAATAAGGACTTGTGGAACACGTTATGGATCTTAAATGTCCCTGGAAGAAGCAAACAGAAGGAAACAGGATTAAGAATCTCCATGATCTTATAAGGTCCAATGAACCTAGGCTTAAACTTTGGAGATGCAACCCTCATAGGGATATTTCTTGAGGACAACCAAACCAAGCCCCCACTTTAAACCGAGGACCATCAGTCCTATGCCGGATGGCAAACCGTTGGGCCTTCTGAGAGAGAGACAACCTCTCCACTACCTGGTCCCAAATCTGCTGCATACGCTCCACAACAGAGTCAACACCCGGACAGACAGAAGCCTCCGCCTGTCCCGAAGAAAATCGAGGGTGAAACCCAGAATTGCAGAAAAATGGAGACATCAAGGTGGTAGAGCTAGCCCTATTATTAAGAGCAAACTCAGCCAAAGGCAAAAAAGAGACCCACTCATCTTGATCAGCAGACACAAAACATCTCAAATAAGTCTCCAAGGTCTGGTTTGTTCTCTCGGTTTGTCCATTGGTCTGAGGATGAAAAGCAGAGGAGAAAGATAATTGAACACCAAGTTTAGAACAAAATGTCCTCCAAAATCTGGAAACAAACTGGACTCCTCTGTCAGACACAATGTTTTCCGGAATGCCATGTAACCGAACCACGTGCTGAAGGAACAAAGGCACCAATTCGGAGGAGGAAGGTAACTTAGGTAATGGCACAAGATGTATCATCTTGGAAAACCTATCACAGATTACCCAGATAACGGTCATATTTTGAGAAACAGGGAGGTCGGAAATAAAATCCATGGAGATATGGGTCCATGGCCTCTTGGGCACAGGTAATGGCATCAAAAAAGCACTAGAGCGAGAGCAAGGCTTGGAACGAGAGCAAGTCCCACAGGACTGCACAAAGTCCCTGACGTCACGAGACAAAGTAGGCCGCCAAAAGGACCAACTCACCAAGTCTCTGGTACCAAAAATCCCGGGATGACCAGCCAACGCGGAACAATGAATCTCAGACATCACACTCTTCTTCCACTGGTCTGAGACAAACAATTTCCCAACAGGGCAGCGCTCAGGTTTATCCTCCTGACACCCCTCCAGAGCCAGTCTCAAATTGGGCGAGATGGCGGAAAGTACTACACCCTCTTTCAAATTAACAGCAGGATCAGATAACTCAGGAGAATCCGTAAAGAAACTCCTTGAGAGGGCATCCGCCTTAACATTCTTAGTGCCAGGAAGAAAAGAAACCACAAAATTAAAACGTGTGAAAAACAAGGCCCACCTGGCCTGTCTAGGATTAAGTTGCTTGGCTGATTCGAGATAAACCAGGTTCTTATGGTCCGTGAGGACCACCACCTGATGTGTGGCTCCTTCCAGCCAATGTCTCCACTCTTCAAAGGCCCACTTCATGGCCAATAACTCCCGATTACCCACGTCATAATTACGTTCAGTTGGAGAAAACTTTCGAGAGAAAAAGGCACAAGGGTTACTCTTAGAGGTCTCTGGATCCCTTTGGGACAAAACAGCACCTGCCCCAATCTCAGAGGCATCAACCTCCACCTGAAACGGCAGAGAAACATCAGGCTGCCGTAGAACAGGAGCAGAAATGAATCTCTGCATAAGTTCCTGAAATGCAGAAACTGCCTCAGGAAGCCAATTCACCACATCGGAACCCTTTTTGGTCAGATCAGTCAATGGTTTAACAATACCGGAGAAATTACCAATAAATTTACGATAAATATTGGCAAAACCCAAAAATCTCTGAAGAGCCTTCAATGAAGTAGGTTGAACCCAATCACAGATGGCCTGAACCTTGACCGGGTGCATTTCAATAACAGACGGAGACAAAATGAATCCCAGAAAAGAGACCTTCTGTACGCCAAAAAGACACTTTGATCCCTTCACATACAGTGCATTCTCTCTCAAAATCTGGAACACAGTCCGAACATGTTTCACATGAGAGTCCCAGTCATTGGAAAAAATCAAGATATCATCCAAATAAACAATCAGAAATTTATCCACAAAATCCCTGAAAATATCATTCATGAAAGATTGGAAGACGGAAGGGGCATTAGTAAGCCCAAAAAGCATCACTAGGTACTCAAAATGCCCCTCTGGGGTATTAAACGTCGTCTTCCATTCATCCCCGTGCTTAATACGAATAAGGTTATACGCCCCCCTGAGGTCAAGCTTGGTAAACCAACTAGCATTTTCACTCTGGAAAACAGATCAGAAATCAAGGGTAACGGATATTGATATTTCACAGTGATCTTATTCAGGAGACGATAATCAATAAACGGCCTCAATGAACCATCCTTTTTGGCCACAAAGAAAAAAACGGCGCCCAAGGGTGAAGAAGATGGTCTGATATGACCCTTCTCCAATGACTCCTTGATATAAGATCGCATAGCATCGTGTTCAGGTACAGATAAATTAAAAAGGCGACCTTTAGGAAATTTACCACAAGGCACTAATTCAATAGCGCAATCGAAGCTCCTGTGAGGGGGTAAGGATGCAGATTTACTTTCACTAAACACATCAGAAAAATCAGTCAAAAAGTCAGGAACATCCTGAGACTGGGGAGAGGCAGCAAAAACAGGAGTGCCAGCATTCACACATTGGCAGCCCCAACTGGTCACAGACACAGATTTCCAATCCAAAACAGGATTATGAATCTGCAACCAAGGGAAACCCAGAACAATAATGTCATGCAGATTATGCAACACCGGAAATTTGCAACTCTCCTGATGATCTGGTTCAACCCTCATTATCACCTGAGTAGAAAATTGGGGTTTATTCTCCGCCAATGGGGTAGAATCAATGCCCAATAGGGGAATAGACTTCTGCAGGGGTATCATGGGAAAGGCACAACGTTTGGCAAAGTCGAAATCCAATAGCTGCTCCTGAATCAACAAAAGCCTGAGCCGAAAATGTGGACATGGAGCAAATCAGGGTAACAGTCAACAGAAATTTAGTCTGAACACTACCCAAGACAACTGAGCGCGAAAAAAAAAAAACGTCTTCACCACTTAGGGCAGATGGAAATAGCATGAGAGGCGTCACCACAGTAGAAACATAACCCATTGCGCGTTCGAAATTCATGACGCTGTGCCCCAGAAGTCACTCCATCACACTGCATGGGCTCAGGAGCTGGCACACAAGGCAACACCATCTCACGCATACCTCTGCGCTCACGCAAACGTCTGTCAATTTGAATAGCCAAAGACATAGAATCATTGAGACCAGAGGGTATAGGGAATCCCACCATAACGTCCTTTACATTCTCTGACAGACCCTTCCGAAAAAGGGCTGCCAAAGCATCATCATTCCATTTGGTCAGGACTGCCCACTTTTGAAATTTCTGACAGTACAGTTCAGCGGCTTCACAGCCTTGACTTAATGCCAACAAGGTCTTCTCAGCATGATCAGTGACATTAGGTTCATCGTACAACAACCCCAGAGCCTGAAAAAATACATCAACATCATTCAAAACAGGATCCCCAGGTGTCAGGGAAAAAGCCCAATCCTGAGGGTCGCCGCGCAGGAGAGAGATGACAATTTGAACCTGCTGTGCTGCGTTCCCTGAGGACTTAGGCTTCAAGGCAAAAAACAACTTACAGTTATTTTTGTAATTCAGAAATTTAGCCCGATCCCCAAAAACAAATCTGGCATGGGAATCCTAGGTTCCACAACCGGCAACCCAGCAAGATAGGTAGGAATACTCCGAACCTCAGTGGCAAGCTGATCCACACGGCCAGACAACTGTGCAAACTCCATTGAGAGAAAAAAAATTCTCCTCAGCACCCAGAGAAAAAGAGGGATATAAATGCAACAAACAGAGAAAAAAAAATCTCTGACAACTCTGACAACTTTTTTTTTTTTTTTTTTTCTTTCCACACTATTTTTCCCTTCTGTGAGTACCATATAATTTTCAGTTTGGGCCGGTGATACTGTTGTGTTTTGGTAGCTGAGGAGAATAAGCAAAAACTGCAAAACACTAGAGAGGCTGGAACCTATTAAATTGCAGTAACCTGAAGTAACCACACAACTAGAGGTAGCCGTGGAGCGTTCCTACGTTGATCCTAGACGCCTCGTCACAGCCTGAGAGATAACTACACCTAAAGGCAGAAAGATGAAAGCTATCTGCCCTGGAGCAGATCCCCAAAGAAAATAGGAAGCCCCCAAACATGTAATGGCGGTTAGACAAGAAGAAGCACGGACACAGACAGAAAATAGAAAGAGCAAACGCTGGGGCCCAATCTGTCTAGACAGAAAAGTACAGGAAAGGATACTCACTGCAATCCAAAAAAAACCCTAAAAAATACCAACTCTTCTGATTGCAAAAACCTGAGATCACACGATCTCTACCACCTAAATCAGATCTCTGGTGTAACAAAACTAAGCCACAGCCACTGAAAAAACAGCAAAATGAACAAACAACAGTGGCTCCAGATAAACTGAGAGGAGCACAAGCCCCGGGGGGGGGACCTGGCTGACCTCCACAGAAGTGCAGGGAACAATGCAAAAAGCAAGCACAAAAATAAAAGCAGAAAATATCTTATCTGATTGCAGAAGATGCAGGCAAGACTCAGCAAACTTCCAAATGAACCAGGAACCACAATTGAGACAAGAACAATTGATCACCGGCAACCATCATGGGAGGGAACCTCCCTTATATCAGACCAGTCCGTGATCCCAGATTGCCATTCCTCGCTGAAAGGTTCAGTACTGTCTGTAACCACCAGAGGGAGCCTCTGCTCAGAAACCATCTCTAGCACATTCATAACAGCGAAAGCTCCCCGCAGCTCCGCTGTTGTGACGCGGTGGCTTCCTGAAACATGGCCGCCGCAACGAGAAATTCAAATCTCGGCAATGGGATCTCTTCCCGAGATCTCGGGAGACGAGACCACAGACCACAGCCACCCACAGACCACAGCCACCCACAGACCACAGCCACCCCACAGACACAGCCACCCCACAGACACAGCTATCCCACAGAGCACCCCTGCAACACAGAGCACCACCACCGCACCAGCCTGGACCACCGAACGACCCCTGTGACCACTCCTTTACCTGTGCTGATACCTTTGCTGGTAACCTAAAATTCAGACTGTAAGACGGACCCCCATTTGACACATTATTTTTTTTCCCTATTTTCCTTCTGAAAATTTGGGGTGCGTCTTACGGTTCGGTGCGTCTTATAGTCCGAAAAATACGGTAATACTGAGAAGGAGGAATGTATTTTGCAGAGGGGGGTTGTGGTGGCATGTTATGATTGTGCTAGAGATGGTTTCTGAGCAGAGGCTCCCTCTGGTGGTTACAGACAGTACTGAACCTTTCAGCAAGGAATGGTAATCTGGGATCACTGACTGGTCTGATAAGGGAGGTTCCCTCCCATGATAGTTGCCGGTGATCAATTATTTTTGTCTCAATTGTGGTTCTTGGTTCATTTGGAAGTTTGCTGAGTCTTGCCTGCATCTTCTGCTTTCAGATAAGATATTTTCTGCTTTTATTTTTGTGCTTGCTTTTAGCATAGTTCCCTGCACTTCTGTGGAGGTCAGCCGGGTCCCCTCCTGGGGGCCTGTGCTCCTCTCAGTTTATCTGAAGCCACTGTTATTTGTTCATTTGCTTTTTCCTGTTTTTTCAGTGGCTGCGGCTTAGTTTTGTTACACCAGAGATCTGATTTAGGTGGTAGAGATCGTGTGATCTCAGGTGTTTTTGCAATCAGAAGAGTTGGTATTTTTTAAGGTTTTTTTTGGATTGCAGTGAGAATCCTTTCCTGTACTTTTCTGTCTAGACAGATTGGGCCCCAGCGTTTGCTCATTCTATCTTCTGTCTGTGTCCGTGCTTCTTCTTGTCTAACCGCCATTAAATGTTTGGGGGCTTCCTATTTTCTTTGGGGATCTGCTCCGGGGCAGATAGCTTTCCTCTTTCTGCCTTTAGGTGTAGTTATCTCTCAGGCTGTGACGAGGCGTCTAGGATCAACGTAGGAACGCTCCACGGCTACCTCTAGTTGTGTGGTTAGTTCAGGTTACTGCAATCCAATAGGTTCCAGCCTCTCTGGTGTATTGCAGTTTTTGCTTTTTCTCCTCAGCTACCAAAACATAACAGTATCACCGGCCAAAACTGAAAATTATATGGTACTCACAGAAGGGAAAAATAGTGTGGAAAGAAAAAAAAAGTTGTCAGAGTTGTCAGAGATTTTTTTTCCTGTTTGTTGCATTTTTTCCCTTTTTCTCTGGGTGCTGAGTAGGATATTTTTTTCTCTCAATGGAGTTTGCACAGTTGTCTGGCCGTGTGGATCAGCTTGCCACTGAGGTTCGGAGTATTGCTACCTATCTTGCTAGGTTGCCGATTGTGGAACCTAGGATTCCCATGCCAGATTTGTTTTTGAGGATCGGGCTAAATTTCTGAATTTCAAAATAACTGTAAGTTGTTTTTTGCCTTAAAGCCTAAGTCCTCAGGGAACGCAGCACAGCAGGTTCAAATTGTCATCTCTCTCCTGCGCGGCGACCCTTAGGATTGGGCTTTTTCCCTGACACTTGGGGATCCTATTTTGAATGATATTGATGTATTTTTTCTGGCTCTGGGGTTATTGTACGATGAACTTAATGTCACTGATCAAGCTGAAAAACCTTGTTGGCATTAAATCAGGGTCTTGAAGACGCTGAGTTGTACTGTCAGAAATTCTGAAAGTGGGCAGTCCTGACCAAATGGAATGATGATGCTTTGGCAGCCCTTTTTCGGAAGGGGCTGTCAGAGAATGTAAAGGATGTTATGGTGGGATTCCCTGCTCCCTCTGGTCTCAATGATTCTATGTCATTGGCTATTCAAATTGACAGACGTTTGCGTGAGCGCAGAGGTATTAGTGAGATAGTGTTGCCTTGTGAGCCAGCTTCTGAGCCCATGCAGTGTGATGGAGTGACTTCTGGGGCACAGCGTCATGAGTTTCGAAAGTGCAATGGGTTATGTTTCTACTGTGGTGACGCCTCTCATGCTATTTCAGTCTGCCCTAAGCAGGGAAGCGTTTTGCACGCTCAGTTGTCTTGGGTAGTGTTCAGACTAAATTTCTGTTGACTGTTACCCTGATTTGCTCCCTGTCCAGATTTTCTGCTCAGGCTTTTGTTGATTCAGGAGCAGCTATTAACCTGATGGATTTTGACTTTGCCAAACGTTGTGGGTTTCCCATGATACCCCTGCGGAAGTCTATTCCCCTACTGGGCATCGATTCTACCCCTTTGGCGGAGAATAAACCCCAGTTTTCTACTCAGGTGATAATGAGGGTTGAACCAGATCATCAGGAGAGTTGCAAATTTCTGGTGCTGCATAATCTGCATGACATTATTGTACTAGGTTTCCCTTGGTTACAGTCTCATAATCCTGTTTTGGATTGGAAATCTGTGTCTGTGACCAGTTGGGGCTCCCAATGTGTTAATGCTGACACTCCTGTTTTTTCTGCCTCTCCCCAGTCTCAGGATGTTCCTGACTTTTTGACTGATTTTTCGGATGTATTTAGTGAAAGTAAATCTGCATCCTTGTCCCCTCACAGGAGCTATGATTGCGCTATTGAATTAG
Source organism: Oophaga sylvatica (assembly GCA_033576555.1). Classification (NCBI taxonomy): domain Eukaryota; kingdom Metazoa; phylum Chordata; class Amphibia; order Anura; family Dendrobatidae; genus Oophaga; species Oophaga sylvatica. The sequence continues at coordinate 518,349,550 of JARQOD010000003.1, read as the reverse complement.
TGCCTGGTGGTAAATTTCCTAAAGGTCGCCTTTTTAACTTGTCTGTACCTGAACATGATGCTATGCGATCTTATATCAAGGAGACATTAGAGAAGGGTCATATCAGACCATCCTCTTCACCCTTCGTTGCCGGTTTTTTCTTTGTGGCCAAAAAGGATGGTTCATTGAGGCCGTGTATTGATTATCGTCTCTTGAATAAGATCACTGTGAAGTATCAATATCTGTTACCCTTGATTTCTGACCTGTTTTCCAGAGTGAAAAGTGCTAGTTGGTTTACCAAGCTTGACCTCAGGGGGGCGTATAACCTTATTCGCATTAGGCACGGGGATGAATGGAAGACGGCGTTTAATTCCCCTAGAGGGGCATTTTGAGTACCTAGTGAAGCCCCTTGGGCTCACTAATGCTCCTTCTGTCTTCCAATCCTTCATGAATGATATTTTCAGTGATTTTGTGGATAAATTTCTGATTGTTTATTTGGATGATATCTTGATTTTTTCCAATGACTGGGACTCTCATGTGAAACATGTTCGGACTGTGTTCCAGATTTTGAGAGAGAATGCACTGTATGTGAAGGGATCAAAGTGTCTTTTCGGCGTACAGAAGGTCTCATTTCTGGGATTCATTTTGTCTCCGTCTGTTATTGAAATGGACCCGGTCAAGGTTCAGGCCATCTGTGATTGGGTCCAACCTACTTCATTAAAGGCTCTTCAGAGATTTTTGGGTTTTTCCAATTTTTATCGTAAATTTATTGGTAATTTCTCCGGTATTGTTAAACCATTGACTGATTTGACCAAAAAGGGTTCTGATGTGGTGAATTGGCCTCCTGAGGCAGTTTCTGCGTTTCAGGAACTTAAGCAGAGATTCACTTCTGCTCCTGTTCTACGGCAGCCTGATGTTTCTCTATCATTTCAGGTGGAGGTTGATGTCTCTGCAATTGGGGCAGGTGCCATTTTGTCCCAAAGAGATCCAGAGACCTCTAAGAGTAACCCTTGTGCCTTTTTCTCTCCAAAATTTTCTCCAACTGAACGTAATTATGACGTGGGTAATCGGGAGTTATTGGCCATGAAGTGGGCCTTTGAAGAGTGGGGACATTGGCTGGAAGGAGCCAAACATCAGGTGGTGGTCCTCACGGACCATAAGAATCTGATTTATCTCGAATCAGCCAAGCAACTTAATCCTAGACAGGCCAGGTGGGCCTTGTTTTTCACACGTTTTAATTTTGTGGTTTCTTTTCTTCCTGGCACTAAGAATGTTAAGGCGGATGCCCTCTCGAGGAGTTTCTTTGCGGACTCTCCTGAGTTATCTGATCCTACTGTTATTTTGAAAGAGGATGTAGTTCTTTCCACCATCTCGCCCAATTTGAGACTACAGTCATGGCCAAAAGTTTTGAGAATGACACAAATAATATATTTTCACATGATCTGCTGCCCTCTGGTTTTTATGTGTGTGTTTGACAGATGTTTTTATCACAGACAGAAATATAATTGCAAACATATGAGTAACGAAAGCTTATATTGACAGTTAGAATGAGTTAATGCAGCAAGTCAATATTTGCAGTGTTGACCCTTCTTCTTCGGGACCTCTGCAATTCTCCCTGGCATGCTCTCAATCAACTTCTGGACCAAATCCTGACTGATAGCAGTCCATTCTTGCACAATCAATGCTTTCATTTTGTCAGAATTTTTAGGTTTTTGTTTGTCCACCCATCTCTTGATGATTGACCACAGGTTCTCAATGGGATTAAGATCTGGGGAGTTTCCAGGCCATGGACCCAAAATCTCTATGTTTTGTTCCCTGAGCCATTTAGTTATCACCTTTGTTTTATGGCAAGGTGCTCCATCATGCTGGAAAAGGCATTGTTGATTGCCAAATTGCTCTTGGAGGGTTGGGAGAAGTTGCTCTTGGAGGACATTCTGGTACCATTCTTTATTCATGGCTGTGTTTTTAGGCAAGACTGTGAGAGAGCTGATTCCCTTGGCTGAGAAGCAACCCCACACATGAATGGTTTCAGGATGCTTAACAGTTGGCATGAGACAAGACTGGTGGTAGCGCTCACCTTGTCTTCTCCGAATGAGGCGTTTTCCTGATGTCCCAAACAATCGAAAAGGATTCATCAGAGAAAATAACTTTACCCCAGTCCTCAGCAGTCCACTGCCTGTACCTTTTGCAGAATATCAGTCTGTCCATGATGTTTTTTCTGGAGAGAAGTGGCTTCTTTGCTGCCCTCCTTGAGACCAGGCTTTGCTCCAAGAGTCTCCGCCTCACAGTGCGTGCAGATGCACTCACACCTGCCTGCTGCCATTCCTGAGCAAGCTCTGCACTGCTGGTAGCCCGATCCCGCAGCTTAAACACTTTTAAGAGACGGTCCTGGCGCTTGCTGGTCTTTCTTGGGCGCCCTGGAGCCTTTTTGGCAACAATGGAACTTCTCTCCTTGAAGTTCTTGATGATGTGATAGATTGTTGACTGAGGTGCAATCTTCCTAGCTGCGATACTCTTCCCTGTTAGGCCATTTTTGTGCATTGCAATGATGACTGCACATGTTTCTTTAGAGATAACCATGGTTAACAGAAGAGAAACAATGATGCCAAGCACAAGCCTCCTTTTAAAGTGTCCAGTGGTGTCATTCTTACTTAATCATGACAGATTGATCTTCAGCCATGTCCTCATCAACACCCACACCTGTGTTAATGGAGCAATCACTGAAAAGATGTTAGCTGGTCCTTTTAAGGCAGGGCTGCAATGATGTTGAAATGTGTTTTGGGGGATAAAGTTCATTTTCTAGCCAAATATTGACTTTGCAAGTAATTGCTGTTAAGCTGATCACTCTTTATAACATTCTGGAGTATATGCAAATTGCCATTAGAAAAAGTGAAGCAGTAGACTTTGTAAAAATTAATATTTCTGTCATTCTCAAAACTTTTGGCCATGACTGTAGCTCTGGAAGGGTGTCAGGAGGATAAACCTGAGCGCTGCCCTATAGGGAAATTGTTTGTCCCAGACCAGTGGAAGAAGAGTGTGATGTCTGAGATTCATTGTTCCGCGTTGACTGGTCATCCCGGGATTTTTGGTACCAGAGACTTGGTGAGTCGGTCCTTTTGGTGGCCTACTTTGTCTCGTGACGTCAGGGAATTTGTGCAGTCCTGTAGGACTTGCTCTCGCTCCAAGCCTTGCTCTCGCTCTAGTGGTTTGTTAATGCCATTACCTGTGCCCAAGAGGCCATGGACCCATATCTCTGTGGATTTTATTTCCGACCTCCCTGTTTCTCAGAGAATGACCGTTATCTGGGTAATCTGTGATAGGTTTTCCAAGATAATACATCTTGTGCCATTACCTAAGTTACCTTCCTCCTCCGAATTGGTGCCAGATTTTGGAGGACATTTTGTTCTAAACTTGGTGTTCAATTATCTTTCTCCTCTGCTTTTTTGATCCTCAGACCAATGGACAAACCGAGAGAACAAACCAGACCTTGGAGACTTATTTGAGATGTTTTGTGTCTGCTGATCAAGATGACTGGGTCCTTTTTTGCCTTTGGCTGAGTTTGCTCTTAATAATAGGGCTAGCTCTGCCACCTTGATGTCTCCATTCTTCTGCAATTTTGGGTTTCACCCTCGATTTTCTTCGGGACAGGCAAGGCTTCTGTCTGTCCGGGTATTGACTCTGTTGTGGAGCGAATGCAGCAGATTTGGGACCAGGTAGTGGAGAGGTTGTCTCTCTCTCAGGAGAAGGCCCAATGGTTTGCCAACCGGCATAGGACTGATGGTCCTCAGTTTAAAGTGGGGGACTTGGTTTGGTTGTCCTCAAGAAATATCCCTATGAGGGTTGCATCTCCAAAGTTTAAGCCTAGGTTCATTGGACCTTATAAGATCATGGAGATTCTTAATCCTGTTTCCTTCCATTTGCTTCTTCCAGGGACATTTAAGATCCATAACGTGTTCCACAAGTCCTTATTGAAGAGGTTTGTCGAGCCAGTGGTTCCTATGGCTGCGTCTCCTGACCCTGTTTTGGTTGAGGGCAATCTGGAGTATGTGGTTGAGAAAATATTGGATTCTTGTTTTTCTAGACAGAAATTCCAGTATTTGGTTAAGTGGAGAGGTTATGGTCAGGAGAACAATTCTTGGTTGTTTGCTTCGTACATCCATGCTAGGAGACTGATCCGTGCCTATCACCGAGCTCATCCTGATCGGCCTGGTTGCACAAGTGAGGGTTCGGTGACCCCTCCTCAAGGGGTGGTACTGTTATGAATGTGCTAGAGATGGTTTCTGAGCAGAGGCTCCCTCTGGTGGTTACAGACAGTACTGAACCTTTCAGTGAGGAATGGCAATCTGGGATCACTGACTGGTCTGATATAAGGGAGGTTCCCTCCCATGATGGTTGCCGGTGATCAATTGTTCTTGTCTCAATTGTGGTTCCTGGTTCATTTGGAAGTTTGCTGAGTCTTGCCTGCATCTTCTGCTTTCAGATAAGATATTTTCTGCTATTATTTTTGTGCTTGCTTTTTGCATAGTTCCCTGCACTTCTGTGGAGGTCAGCCAGGTCCCCTCATGGGGGCCTGTGCTCCTCTCAGTTTATCTGAAGCCACTGTTATTTGTTCATTTGCTTTTTCCTGTTTTTTCAGTGGCTGCGGCTTAGTTTTGTTACACCAGAGATCTGATTTAGGTGGTAGAGATCGTGTGATCTCAGGTGCTTTTGCAATCAGAAGAGTTGGTATTTTTTAGGGTTTTTTTTTGGATTGCAGTGAGAATCCTTTCCTGTACTTTTCTTTCTAGACAGATTGGTCCCCAGCGTTTGCTCATTCTATTTTCTGTCTGTGTCCGTGCTTCTTCTTGTCTAACCACCATTACATATTTGGGGCCTTCCTATTTTCTTTGGGGATCTGCTCCGGGGCAGATAGCTTTCCTCTTTCTGCCTTTAGGTGTAGTTATCTCTCAGGCTGTGACGAGGCATCTAGGATCAACGTAGGAGAAGAAAAGGTAGCACACTGTAGCGCTATAGCTTGCAAACACGAAATATGAAAAATATGAAAAATGAATTACATCATTACCTTAGAAATATGAAAAATTGAGAAGTCTTAGCGCATAAGATGGCCAAATTATGTGAGCCTGATAGCCACGTCAAGGCTCTTCTCGTATATCAGGTCCCTAACTAATGCCTATCCTCGCTTTAGAAAAGTCTGTCTGCATGGGAACCTATGAATCCTCTTTTCAGACCAAAATCTACATCTCTGTGGAGGGGTGATGAACCTGCTGTAATTAAAAGGCCTGTGACCACCAGGTGGAGTGCTCAGGCAGAAGGTAAATGAATACATATCAAAAAACTGACCGGAACATCCAAACTTAGATTCAGTGTGAACAGATGCTAAACCTAGAGTCACCAACTCATATACATACAAGAAGAAAAGGTAGCACACTGTAGCGCTATAGCTTGCAAACACGAAATATGAAAAATATGAAAAATGAATTACATCATTACCTTAGAAATATGAAAAATTGAGAAGTCTTAGCGCATAAGATGGCCAAATTATGTGAGCCTGATAGCCACGTCAAGGCTCTTCTCGTATATCAGGTCCCTAATTAATGCCTATCCTCGCTTTAGAAAAGTCTGTCTGCATGGGAACCTATGAATCCTCTTTTCAGACCAAAATCTACATCTCTGTGGAGGGGTGATGAACCTGCTGTAATTAAAAGGCCTGTGACCACCAGGTGGAGTGCTCAGGCAGAAGGTAAATTAATACATATCAAAAAACTGACCGGAACATCCAAACTTAGATTCAGTGTGAACAGGTGCTAAACCTAGAGTCACCAACTCATATACATACAAGAAGAAAAGGTAGCACACTGTAGCGCTATAGCTTGCAAACACGAAATATGAAAAATATGAAAAATGAATTACATCATTACCTTAGAAATATGAAAAATTGAGAAGTCTTAGCGCATAAGATGGCCAAATTATGTGAGCCTGATAGCCACGTCAAGGCTCTTCTCGTATATCAGGTCCCTAACTAATGCCTATCCTCGCTTTAGAAAAGTCTGTCTGCATGGGAACCTATTCTTCTTGTATGTATATGAGTTGGTAACTCTAGGTTTAGCACCTGTTCACACTGAATCTAAGTTTGGATGTTCCGGTCAGTTTTTTGATATGTATTCATTTACCTTCTGCCTGAGCACTCCACCTGGTGGTCACAGGCCTTTTAATTACAGCAGGTTCATCACCCCTCCACAGAGATGTAGATTTTGGTCTGAAAAGAGGATTCATAGGTTCCCATGCAGACAGACTTTTCTAAAGCGAGGATAGGCATTAGTTAGGGACCTGATATACGAGAAGAGCCTTGACGTGGCTATCAGGCTCACATAATTTGGCCATCTTATGCGCTAAGACTTCTCAATTTTTCATATTTCTAAGGTAATGATGTAATTCATTTTTCATATTTTTCATATTTCGTGTTTGCAAGCTATAGCGCTACAGTGTGCTACCTTTTCTTCTTGTATGTATATGAGTTGGTGACTCTAGGTTTAGCACCTGTTCACACTGAATCTAAGTTTGGATGTTCCGGTCAGTTTTTTGATATGTATTCATTTACCTTCTGCCTGAGCACTCCACCTGGTGGTCACAGGCCTTTTAATTACAGCAGGTTCATCACCCCTCCACAGAGATGTAGATTTTGGTCTGAAAAGAGGATTCATAGGTTCCCATGCAGACAGACTTTTCTAAAGCGAGGATAGGCATTAGTTAGGGACCTGATATACGAGAAGAGCCTTGACGTGGCTATCAGGCTCACATAATTTGGCCATCTTATGCGCTAAGACTTCTCAATTTTTCATATTTCTAAGGTAATGATGTAATTCATTTTTTATATTTTTCATATTTCGTGTTTGCAAGCTATAGCGCTACAGTGTGCTACCTTTTCTTCTTGTATGTATATGAGTTGGTGACTCTAGGTTTAGCACCTGTTCACACTGAATCTAAGTTTGGATGTTCCGGTCAGTTTTTTGATATGTATTCATTTACCTTCTGCCTGAGCACTCCACCTGGTGGTCACAGGCCTTTTAATTACAGCAGGTTCATCACCCCTCCACAGAGATGTAGATTTTGGTCTGAAAAGAGGATTCATAGGTTCCCATGCAGACAGACTTTTCTAAAGCGAGGATAGGCATTAATTAGGGACCTGATATACGAGAAGAGCCTTGACGTGGCTATCAGGCTCACATAATTTGGCCATCTTATGCGCTAAGACTTCTCAATTTTTCATATTTCTAAGGTAATGATGTAATTCATTTTTCATATTTTTCATATTTCGTGTTTGCAAGCTATAGCGCTACAGTGTGCTACCTTTTCTTCTTGTATGTATATGAGTTGGTGACTCTAGGTTTAGCACCTGTTCACACTGAATCTAAGTTTGGATGTTCCGGTCAGTTTTTTGATATGTATTCATTTACCTTCTGCCTGAGCACTCCACCTGGTGGTCACAGGCCTTTTAATTACAGCAGGTTCATCACCCCTCCACAGAGATGTAGATTTTGGTCTGAAAAGAGGATTCATAGGTTCCCATGCAGACAGACTTTTCTAAAGCGAGGATAGGCATTAGTTAGGGACCTGATATACGAGAAGAGCCTTGACGTGGCTATCAGGCTCACATAATTTGGCCATCTTATGCGCTAAGACTTCTCAATTTTTCATATTTCTAAGGTAATGATGTAATTCATTTTTCATATTTTTCATATTTCGTGTTTGCAAGCTATAGCGCTACAGTGTGCTACCTTTTCTTCTTGTATGTATATGAGTTGGTGACTCTAGGTTTAGCACCTGTTCACACTGAATCTAAGTTTGGATGTTCCGGTCAGTTTTTTGATATGTATTCATTTACCTTCTGCCTGAGCACTCCACCTGGTGGTCACAGGCCTTTTAATTACAGCAGGTTCATCACCCCTCCACAGAGATGTAGATTTTGGTCTGAAAAGAGGATTCATAGGTTCCCATGCAGACAGACTTTTCTAAAGCGAGGATAGGCATTAGTTAGGGACCTGATATACGAGAAGAGCCTTGACGTGGCTATCAGGCTCACATAATTTGGCCATCTTATGCGCTAAGACTTCTCAATTTTTCATATTTCTAAGGTAATGATGTAATTCATTTTTCATATTTTTCATATTTCGTGTTTGCAAGCTATAGCGCTACAGTGTGCTACCTTTTCTTCTTGTATGTATATGAGTTGGTGACTCTAGGTTTAGCACCTGTTCACACTGAATCTAAGTTTGGATGTTCCGGTCAGTTTTTTGATATGTATTCATTTACCTTCTGCCTGAGCACTCCACCTGGTGGTCACAGGCCTTTTAATTACAGCAGGTTCATCACCCCTCCACAGAGATGTAGATTTTGGTCTGAAAAGAGGATTCATAGGTTCCCATGCAGACAGACTTTTCTAAAGCGAGGATAGGCATTAGTTAGGGACCTGATATACGAGAAGAGCCTTGATGTGGCTATCAGGCTCACATAATTTGGCCATTTTATGCGCTAAGACTTCTCAATTTTTCATATTTCTAAGGTAATGATGTAATTCATTTTTCATATTTTTCATATTTCGTGTTTGCAAGCTATAGCGCTACAGTGTGCTACCTTTTCTTCTTGTATGTATATGAGTTGGTGACTCTAGGTTTAGCACCTGTTCACACTGAATCTAAGTTTGGATGTTCCGGTCAGTTTTTTGATAGGATCAACGTAGGAACGCTCCACGGCTACCTCTAGTTGTGTGGTTAGTTCAGGTTACTGCAATTCAATAGGTTCCAGCCTCTCTGGTGTATTGCCGTATTTGCTTTTTCTCCTCAGCTACCAAAACATAACAGTGGCATTATTGGGCTCTGAATTGGAGAATAGCATCCTAGAAGCCCAGAGTTCTGCACCAACAAACACTCCATATGGTAAACTATTTGTGCCCAAAACCTTGAGTAAAGCTTTGTTTGCTGAATGTCATGAGTCTCGGTTGGCGGGTCATCCAGGGATTTCGGAAACTAGAAAGTCGAAGTTTCTGGTGGCCAGGGTTGCATAGAGAAGACATCAAGTGGGTGCATCAGTGTACGGTGTGTGCTAGGTCGAAGGCCTCTCATGCCCCAGCTGCAGTATTGCTGTGCCCTTTGGAGGTTCCTAGCTCGCCATGGACGAATCTTGCTATGGATTTTATCACTGATCTGCCGGTCTCTGAGGGTTTTTCTGTCATCTGGGTTGTTGTGGACCGGTTTAGTAAGATGTGTCATCTGGTGCCATTCAATAAATTACCCTGCGCCAAGACTCCAGCTAGGGCATTTGTGAAAGAGATTGTCAGGCTCCATGGTGTTCCCACGGACATTGTTTCCGACAGAGGAGAACAGTTTTTGGCTCGCTTTTGGCGTGCTTTTTCTAACAGATTAAAGGTTAATTTGTCATTTTTGTCGGGTTATCATCTGCAGTCCAATGGACAGACCGATAGGAAGAACCAGGATGTTGAGCAGTTTTTGAGATGTTTTGTAGCAGATAATCAGGAGATGTGGTCGGAATATCTACCACTAGCTGAGTTTGCTATTAATAATCAAACGTCTTCCTCTGCTGGGTGTTCTCCTTTTTCTTTTGCTGTACAGGGAGACATCCATCTTTCGGCCCATTTTCAAAGATTGGGGCGGCTGTGCCTGAGGAGGAGAGTTTTTCTGGAAGTTTGGAAAGGGTTTGGACTAGAGATGGGCGACTTTGCCTTTTTTCGGGTCGAGTCGGGTTTCGGACCACCCAACTTTTGCAAAAGTCGAGTCGAACAAGATCGACCGACTAGCTCGCAGCAAAAGTCGGAGGTCGACAAAAAAAACAAAACCCGACCCCAATGCAAGTCAATGGGAATAACAGCTGCCCCCCACGTCCTCTTCCACCATACTTCCTCATGTTTGGGAAAATGTACCCAAAATACCAGCAGATATATTTTATTTATTATTATACATTTTAATAGCGCCATTTATTCCATGGCGCTTTACATGTGAAGAGGAGCAAATATAGACAAGTACAGTAAACATGAGCAATACAAGGCACACACAAGTACAGAAGGAGAGAGGACCCTGCCCGCAAGGGCTCACAGTCTACAGGGATGGGTGAGGATACACTAGGAGAGCGTAGAGCTGGTCGTGCGGTGGTTCAGTAGATTGATGATCACTGCAGTTTGTAGGCTTGTCGGAAGAGGTGGGTCTTCAGGTTCTTTTTGAAGGTTTCCATGGTAGGCGCGAGTCTGATGTGTTGGGGTAGAGAGTTCCAGAGTATGGGAGAGGCACGGGAGAAGCTTTGTATGCCGTTGGGGGAAGAAGAGATAAGAGAGGAGTAGAGGAGGAGATCTTGAGAGCATCGAAGGTTGCGTGTGGGTATGCACCGGGAGACCATGTCACAGATGTATGGAGGAGACAGATTGTGGATGGCTTTGTAGGTCATGGTTAGGGTTTTGAACTGGAGCCTCTGGACGATAGGAAGCCAATGAAGGGCTTTGCAGAGAGGAGAGGCTGGGGAATAACGGGGAGACAGATGTATCAGTCGGGCAGCAGAGTGCAGGATGGATTGTAGTGGTGCCAGAGTGCTAGAGGTAAGGCCAGAGGGTAGGAGGTTGCAGTAGTCGAGGCAGGAGATGATGAGGACATGCACTAGTGTTTTTGTAGTTTCATGGTCAAGGAATTGTCCAAGAAATATCGTCACTCCTTGCGGAGATCAACATGCTAAGCATGCCGAGATTAGGAGACTTAAAGCCGCAATGCTCCTCTGGGAAATATGCTAATTATGCAAATTGTCTCTTCAGAGAGGAAGAGAGCTAGAACTCTAGTGCCACCTTTTGGAAGGTAGCAATCCTACAAGTCAATGTCGACCCTTTAACGAGCCTTATCACATGACCTAGGATAATAGCCAAACCAGAATCTCAATTTGCAGACACTGTGTTTCTTTTTTTTTTTTTTTATTTATTTTTTTTTTTTTAAAACCATTCAGGTTAGTTATAAACAACTCAATATAAGCTCATCAACTTAAACGTCGTTGTTTCAACTCTCATCATCATGGCTCATATTTAATTCAGCATAACAAACTAAAGGTACACACAAAAGACGTCATAAACATCAATAAACATCACTAAAATTCACTGATATTTGATCAAGTGCTGCCATTTTTTAAATTTCCAAACGCCCTCTGCATCAGAACCACCACCGCCTTCACTGTCTAATTTATAAATCAAGTATAATCTAGAAAGGATCAGCCCGACACACTTATTCACAGATAAATGCTTCTCTTTGAAAATTCCTAAATTCCTCACATCCCACAAACTCTGCATCACACAAGTCATAATTAACCATAGGATTCTATTTTTCACACGACCACATGCACCAATTCCAAACATTGCAACACGCCAGTCAATAAAACTCACCCCCGCTAACTCCTTACACAACCCACCTACACACTTCCACACACTGTACGCGTAATCACAGTCCCACATAGTATGCCACACAGTCTCACATCCACCACAACCTTCTCTCGGGCACACTTCCATTCTGGTCAGGCCTCGTCTCTTCTGAACCTGTCGCACAGGCAAAATATTGTGCAAGGACATCCATACAATATCCCTCTGTCTATTAGACATCCCATGCGTTCCCAAACTCTTCCATACAACCGAGACTTCATTCCCTCTCAAACCCACAATATTACTCTCCACATCATTCTTATGTATTATTTTCATCACCTTCTTAGCCATTCTAAAATCATTCATCGGCACACTCAGTAAATCATGCTTCCTCACAAACTTTTCAATCACCTCATACCAGACCGGACACTTGAAAGCAACAGGCACTCTAGCATCCCTCTTTCTCCAACACAAGCCATACAACATCCAACCAGCAGAATATCTTGCCATATAAGCTCCTTTATTTCCTTTATTCAACAAAATAACTACCGTTTTGATATACTGAAGCCCCAGAAAAATCTCAATGTTTGGAAAGGCCATGCCACCATGGTGACATGCCTTAAAAAGACTTTCTCTCTTAAGTTTTTCTATTTTACTACTCCAGAAAAAAGTAAAAACTAACTTTTCCACTCTTTTTATTTTCCTATTAGACGGTGGAAAAACTGTTGCAATAAAAAGCAGAATCGGAAGAATCACCGCTTTTATGACCAAAATCTTACCACTCAAGGTCAAGTCTCTCAGTCGCCAAAAATTTAACTTACGCTCTATGCGCAATCCACACTCCTCCCAGCTCTCCTTACCTTCCAGCTCCTTATTAAATAATACTCCCAGCACTTTGAGAGGACCCTCCTCACATTTAACCCCCTCCATTTTAACCCCATCATCCCCAAAACATTTAAAACTACATTTATTCCAATTCACTCTAAAACCAGACGCACCACAGAAAAACTCCAAAAGCAACTTAACTCTACTCATAGACGCAACACTTTCACTCACAACCACAACATCATCCATATATCCAAGAACTTTCACATGCTTTCCACCAATCCCCGGTACCAACAAACCTCGCACCACTTTATCACGTCTCAACAAGCACAACAAAGGTTCAATCACACATACAAATAAGACAGGGGACATGGGACACCCCTGCCTTACACCAGACATAATATTCACTTTCTCACTCAACCATCCATTAACAAGAAACTCGCTTGACACACAATCATACAAAGACATTATCCCATTCACAAATTTTTTAGGAAATCCCATTCTCTCCAGAACTTTAAACAAAAACACATGCGAGACCCTATCAAACGCTTTCTCAAAATCAATTGTCAGAACCATACACTTCTGTTTCCTTCCCATGCAGTCCCCAATCAAATCCCTTAATAACAATAAGTTATCACTCATACTTCTCCCAGGCACCGCACACACCTGATCCTCATCCACAACATTACCAATCACCTCACACATACGATTCGCCAACAATTTGCTATAGATTTTGTAATCTGCATTCAGCAGCGTTATAGGTCTCCAATTCTCTAAACACTTTCTCTCACCTTTCTTATACACAAGCACAACCACCCCCTCCTTCATTGATTCACACAACTTACCATTCTCCCACATGTACTTACATATCTCAGTCAAATCAGCACCCAGGAAATCCCATGCTTTCACATAGAATTCTACCGGCAATCCGTCTTTCCCTGGTGTCTTATTCTTTTTAGCACTCTTCATCACGTTTTCTACTTCATCCATAATCACATCCTCATTCAAAATATCACATTCTTCACTACCCAACTTGTTTTCTAACCCATTCAGCACTTCTGAAACAAGACCAGAGTCAATCCATTTTTTATCATATAACTTGCTGTAGAACCTATTCACCTCCTTTATCACATTCTCACCTGACACACACAAACCGTTCCTATCCAGGACTTTATCCATATCAACCTTTCTCCCATTCATTTTCTTAAAAAAGAACCTTGTGCACTTTTCATCTTTCTCAAGATGTTCTATTTTGGTGCGATAGATGATTTCCTTTCCTTTCGCATCCATAACACGCTTTAGTTCACTCTTTGTCTCAGCCAGCTCATCAGACACATCCATCCCACTTTCTCCACACTTCCTTAACCAGTCTATACGCCTGTTTAAATCATTAAATCTTTCCCGATAAATAGCAGCTTTTTTATAGCCCCATTTTTTGAAGAATTTTTTGCAACACACCTTAACCCAGTCCCACCATTCCAGCACACACACAAAATTCCTCTTACATACTCTCCACTCTTTATACTTTATTTTTAATTCATTCATCACATCCTCATCTTCTAACAATCTAATGTTCAGCTTCCAAACCCCACCACCATACACACGGTCATCAATCGCACTAAACACACCTCTCAAACACTCATGATCAGAAAAAGGTACAGCATTTTGTTCAAAATTCATACACAACATATTTTTGGAAAACAACATTTTATCTATTCTGGATGCAATACCACCCCTATCAGCATGGTATGTTGGCGGTGGTGGGATGCCATATTTCAGAGCAGCAGCATCTAGAAGGGAAAAATAAGATTGGATAACTTTTTACCAGTTATGTCACAATTCCCTTCTGTGATGCAATTAAAGTCTCCAACTAAAACTGTAGGCATTTTGCCTGGAAGAAACAAACTTAATTTTTCCAAAAGAGCCAGACGCTCCTTTTTCCCATCCTTTCCTGATGGACAGTACACATTAATAATTCTAGCCCGCCACCCCCTATAGCTAACATGTGCAATTATACATCTACCCACCTCTACCACCGTGTAGCTATCTAAACTAATCTCCCTGTTACCCATTAATATCCCTACACCATCATTCCTATTAACACATGAGCCAGACCATACATGCTGACCGTAAGGCCAGTCCTTATCGCTTGGAGCGTCCTCAATCCCACATTCCTGAAGACAAAAGATGTGATCATACATCTGTTTAATATAATCTAGGACGACTGCCCTCCTGGATTTAGATCTAATTTGTCTGACATTCAGGGACGCAATGCCCCAACCAGCTTGGGGAGCCATAACATGATGGTGTTATTTACATGACGACAAACAGGCCACTTCTTCTTCAGCCGTTTTCGTCTTCCATCTGGAACTGCAACTCCCCGAATCTGTTTTTGTTGTGACCCGCACCACAATTGTGGGTTACCAGGGCAATGGGGTACTCAGAGCCGAGCCCGTAGAAGTCTATGGGGTTGTCACAGGTAGCGGTGGCTCGGTCTGTGGCCCTGGCGGTCAGGCGTATGTTGGGGGTATATTTACAGGGGATAGGTATATATACAGTTCGTGACGCCACCTGTAGTTCTCTGATCACTGAGACCAGCGCTGCTGTAGAACTCTGAGGGGATGTTGTGGCAGCTAGATGACGGGTCCCCTACAGGTGGGACTGGTCCCTCAAAGTCTATGAAGTTAATGATGTCGGGTGCAGGTAAATAAATCAGTCTCACACCATCCAGCGTCTTTCCATACCTTTTACTTGTCAGATGATAAGGCAGGTCCCAGGGAGGCTGTTCGGGGTGGATGAATGCACGTAGCGGTAACAGTTGAGCAGGTTACAGGCCTCCTTCTCTTTCCAAATGATGAGTGAGTCCAAGCTTGCCTGTAGCTAAGTTAACTCTATAGTTTTCAGCTTTTTCCACTAGCTGTACTGCCCGGTCAGTTTTGTGGTCGAGCCTTATAAGTGGTGAACTAAGTACTTTCTTTTGCCGCGCGCCGGACTCAGAAGCCTTGTTCTCCTGACTCAGTTACGTACTGGCACTCTAAGGGCGGCTTTCTGCAACCTAAGGTCCAGTAAGACTCTGGTTTTTCTATCACTATGCCTGGAGCTATAGTGACACTTCGGTCCCCAGTGACCGGTGACAATGTGCAGGATAATCCAATCCTTAAGGCACTTCTGAATTCCTCCACTGCGCCCTTCGCCCTGCTTCTGCTTTCAATATAGCACTGCAGCGTGAAGATAGAAAGTCAGTTTTCTTCCTTGGTCTCACTGAGTAACTCTCAGTTTCCTCAAAGTTCAGACTGAGTAAAAGGTAACTCTGACTAGACTCGGGATGATAACTAGTCATCCGTTACTAGACTCCACTTCGTTGAATTGGCAGGAACTAATCTTCTGCTCACACAGAGCTCTGACAGGAATCCTCACTGTCTGGGAAGAACTAGCCCTGACTGCTCTGTACGATGACAGGAAGCTAGACTAACTGCACTGTGCTACACGTCACTCCCCTATACACCCCTGTGGGTGTGCCTGAAGTGTAAGTGAGTGATGTTAAGCTTTAACTGTTACCTTACTGTGCATTCTCCAGATCCTGTGTGCCTTACATACCAGGGCTACACATTCCCCCATGGTAAAATACAGCACTCCCGGGCTGTGAAATATAAGAAGGCATTTTGTTTTACATAAACAAGTAAACATTTTAAACTCATCCCATATGGGAGGTACGGATTTCTTGAACGTTGCATTCAAACATTAGACATAGAAAAATACAAAATACTAAATAGACATTTTCATATAAATAGATGACAATATTCTTGTGAAGGACCCGCACCAAACCTTCAATGTGGGTCCTGGTGGGCTGCAGGACTTCTGAATGCAGACCTCACTCAGTGCCTCACCATACGGGTTTTATGTTCAGAGGTAAGTGTGCTGGTAGAGAATGCACAAAGTGCAACTATATACAAGATCAGTTCTTGGGCTGGCTCAGTCCTCAGCCTCAGAGTCCATCATGAAATATTTTCAAGTAATTTACATATCATAACAATACTTTATACAATTATCCATACTTAGTAAACTAATTTGCTAGGACTACTGTTGATAACGAATAGGTATCTTCCCTTTCGTTGTACGTTCTGATCTACGTGGAGTAGCTTCAGGTATATTGGTCTCTAACCCAACTGTTCTACGTAACGGCAAACTATAGAACTGTCTCAATCTTTCTATGGATCTGGCAAGCGTACTGATGGCTGGGCGGTGTGAGTCAGCTTCACCAGTGGATCCCATAGCATGGGGCGCTGCTTCTGATGATCCTTCTTGAGATTCTGTAGGCTGGGGTTCTGCTGGAATAGGTACCTCTAGAACTGGCTCTATTGGCACAATGGGTATGACTGGAGGTAGGACTTCCTCTTGTGGCTGATAGAACTGTAACACAGGAATGATTACCGCATCTCCCAGTCTGGGCCAATCCGCAGGCAAGTCTCCCAGATCCGTGTGTATGACCTTCTCTTCACTTTCTTCTCGATTGATGACAGAGTTCTCTTCACGAAGCTTCAATGGCTCTGGACACAATTTTAAATGGTCTCTGGACACAGTGGCGATTGTTCTTCCTCCATCCTTACTGATGATGCAGACTTTTCCGTTATCGTATTTAGAGTTTTGTACGACATAGGGCTCTTGTTCCCACTGGTTGTCCAACTTGTGCATCTTCTTTTTCCTTTTCAACACCACTTCTCCAGGCATCAAAGGCTTCGCGGGAGCATTCTTGTTGTAAATATTTTCCTGTTTTTCCCGTGCTTTATTGAGACTTTCCTCTACGCAGGCTTGCACTCTTCTGTATTGCTCTTGCCGATTTGTATCCCAATTTTCAACAGTGTCATCTGCCTCTGGTTCCACCACACCCAGTTCCAAGTCCATTGGCAACCTTCCAGGTCTTGCTCTCATAAGGTAAGCTGGGGTGCAGTTGGTAGAACTTACTGGTATGTGGTTGTACAAGTCAACCAAGTCAGGTAACAATTCTGGCCACAGATTTCTTTCTTCCAGTGGTATAGATTTTAGCAAGTCAACGACAATGTGGTTCATTTTCTCGCAAAGGCCGTTGGTTTGGGGGTGGTATGGCGTCGTTCTAATTTTCTTACACCCATACAAATGACAAAATTCCTTAAACAGATCCGCTTCAAAAGCAGGGCCTTGATCAGTCAGTACCTGCTCTGGATACCCATGTGGTCTGCAGAAGCTTGCTTGGAAGGTCCTCGCTGCCGTCACTGCTGTCTGATCCTTGACGGGAATGACCACCAAAAATCTCGAATAATGATCCACCATGGTCAGGGCATATGAGTATCCAGACCTGCTGGGCGACAATTTGACGTGGTCCAGGGCTACAATCTCCAGGAGACGAGTCGTCCGGATAGGTTGCAGGGGTGCCTTCTGACTACCGTAGTCCTTTCTTCTGAGACCACAGGGTCCACAGTTCCGACACCACCTCTCGATGGAGCTGCGCATCCCTACCCAGTAGAACCGGCACCTCAACAGGGTCTCCAGCTTTCTCCAGCCAAAGTGTCCTGCTTGATCGTGGTATGCTTCCAACACCATTTGGACGTCTGCCTTGGGGACCACTATTTGCCAGACCATCTCGTGGGTCCTGGGATTGACGTATCTCCTGCACAACTTGTCACGGTATAGGAATAACCTGCTTCTCTCGTTCCACAGGAGCTTTGCTGACATAGGTGCATCCTTTTCCAAGGAGGAACCTTCCTGTCTTAACAACTCCTTGATACGGCTGACCACTGGATCGCTGTCCTGAGTCTCCTTCCAGCTGTGATGGGTAAAGGATTTAACGTTGCACCATACTGCTTTCTGTAGACTCGATGCTCATGGACTACCCCATTTCGATGGAACGCAGGTAGCTCAATTTCTTCCAGGTCGTCCGATTCTTCTTCCGTGTCAGAGTCATGCGGCATTCGGGACAATGCGTCAGCATTAGCATTCTTTCGGCCTGCCCGGTACTTGATAGTAAACTGGTAATTGGACAACCGAGCCATCCAACGCTGCTCCATGGCGCCCAGCTTGGCGGTTTCCAGGTGCGTTAACGGGTTGTTGTCTGTGTACGCCGTGAACTTGTTGGAGGCAAGGTAATGCTTAAATCTTTCAGTAATGGCCCAGACCAGCGCCAGAAACTCCAGCTTGAAGCTGCTATAATTTTCCGGATTCCTCTCAGTTGGCCTGAGTTTTCTGCTGGCATAAGCGATGACTTTTTCTTGGCCATTCTGCTTCTGACTGAGAACTGCTCCTAAACCTTCATTACTTGCATCGGTGTACAGCAGGAACGGTTGGCTGTAATCAGGATACGTCAAGATCTCATCACCTGTAAGGATCTCCTTCATCTTTTGGAATGCTTCAGCCTGTTCCTTACCCCAATTAAAGGGAGGGTTCCTGCTCTTTAGGGATTGGCCTACTAGGAGGTCCTGTAGAGGCGCTGCCTTCTTCGTGTAATCTTTCACGAATCTCCTGTAGTAACCCGTTAGTCCCAGGAACTGTCGCACTTCCTTAAGGTTCTTCGGCTCCGGCCACTTTTGGATGGCGGTGACTTTCTCTGGGTCCGGCGCTACTCCCTCTGAACTGACGATGTGCCCCAAGTATTGTACCTTCTGTTTGAGTAGATGGCATTTTGAGGGTTTCAACTTCATCCCGTATCTGGACAGGGACTCGAATACTTCTGCCAGGTGCTTCAGATGGTCCTCATAAGTCTTGGAATACACGATAACGTCGTCTAGGTATAGCAGCACGGTTTCAAAATTGAGATGTCCCAGGCAGTTCTCCATCACTCTCTGAAATGTTCCTGGGGCACTGCTGAGCCCAAACGGCATTCTGTCGAACTCACAGAGCCCCATTGGGGTGGTGAAAGCCGTTTTCTCACGATCCTCCTCAGCCACAGCCACTTGCCAGTATCCACTAGTCAGATCAAGGGTAGAAAAGCAGTTAGCCGTTTTCAGAGCAGCTAAGGACTCCTCAATTCGTGGTAATGGGTATGCATCTTTATGTGTTATGCGATTCACTTGCCTGTAATCCACACACATTCTCATACTACCATCTTTCTTTTTAACCAGAACTAGGGGTGCTGCCCAGGGCTACAACTATCTCTTATCACCCCGGCTTCCTTCATATCATGTAACATTTCCTTAGCTTTCTGATAATGGGCTGGAGGTATGGGCCTGTACCGCTCTTTGATGGGAGGATGACCACCTGTAGGGATATGATGCTGTACTCCCTTAATGGCCCCAAAGTCGAGGGGGTGTTTACTAAACACTTGTGCGTACTCTTGTACCACCCGTAATACCCCTTGTTTCTGGTGGGCTGGAGTGGTGTCGGTCCCGACATGGAGTTGCTGACACCAATCCGCCACCTGAGTTGCCGGGTCATTATCCTCCGCTAGTTGGCGGGAGTCTAAGGACTCAGTCGGGAGAATAGAATTATTATCGACGGCATGTAGTTTAGCAATGGTTGCATAACGGGGTAAGTTTACCTCATCATCTCCCCAGTTAAGAAGCCGTACCGGTACTCTCCCATTTATCACTTCCACTACCCCTCTCGCTGTCATGAGTGTGGGTCTATGTTCTGAGCAATGGGGTTCTACGACTGCTTGGTAGTTTTGTCCTCTCAGACCTATGGCTGCCCTACACCATATTATCATTTCACTCATTGGGGGTATCACAATAGGGTTCGAGTCAGTGACCCGTACGTTACCAATTTCGGCGTCTGTAAGCTTCGCTTGCTGCTGACACATCAGGGCCCGGATCTCTCTCTGGATCACTCCTTTCTGCCTTGGTCGGGCGATCTCAGCGAGCTGTTGGAGTAGAAACACAACTTCCCCAGACAGTTACTGATAACGTTAGTACCCAAAATTATATTTAAACCGTTCTCTTCATTTACAGTCTTTATTACTAGAAGCCCCTGGTCTTTCAACTCCTCTCTGCCCACTTTCACATCCACACTTTTGGTCCCGAGTACTTCCACAGGGAGACCATTAGAAGCATACACAGTAAAGTCAGGGCTCGGGGGTTGAAGACTATCCATAGACCAGAACTTCGTATATAGGGCATCAGGTATTATGGTCACCTGAGACCCAGTATCTAGCAACGCCGGAACTGCAATCCCATCCAGAATGATGGACAGGTAGGGTCGTCCACCCACGAACCTGCGGTTCCAATCTAAGGGGCCTGACGAGTCTCCACCTGGGTGTTCGCCCTCGGACCCAGGTTCTGCCCGTTTAAAGGACACTGTGTCGACATATGACCTTTCCTGTTGCAGCGGTAACAGATGATCTCCCGGCGAGGAGGGTGCTGATCAGGGGTCACTCCTGGGGGTGGCGTTGTCCTCCTCCGGTGAGGCGACGTCCTCCTTCTCCTCCGGTTCATCCATGGGACATCCTCCGGGCAGTCGGCTAATAAGATTTTTCCTTCTTCCTCTTTCCGCAGCTGCAGGGCACTCATCACAGCAGCCAGATTTTTAGTCAATTGGCGCACTTCCGAGCGCAGACAGTCCAATTCACTAGGGGGCGTCACCTGCGTTTTGGCTTCTGCCACTAGCGGGGAAAAGGTGGGTACTGCCGGTTCCAGAGTGACTTCACCCTGGTGATGTTGGGTTGCCACTTCAGGTTTGCCCAGGGGTCGCAGTCCTTTTATTGCCATGTCCTTTAGGGCATCAAAGGTGGCATCTGGGTGATCTAAAGACCACCAATTCACAGTTCTGCGTTCCGCTTGGGACCTCAGTCCTTGCACAAATTGTTCTTTCAGCATCTTATTTTCATCAATGACACTTATGGTATTAACCTGCTTGAGGGCTCTCAGGGCCCCTTGTAGTCGGCAGGCATAGTCCCTTATGCTGTCACTTGGTTGCTGTGAACAGTTATAGAATGCCATCCGGAGATCTGTTTCGGTGCAATCTTCAAAAATGGCCTGTAACTTTAAGAGGATTGCAGGCACCAACTCCTGGTCCGTGGTAGCCCAAGTCTCCACTTCTCTCTCAGCCGCGCCAGTTAGCTGCCCTATTAACACTGCAGCTTTTTGCCTCTCAGACATAGAGTACATTTCTAGGACACTGCATATCTTCCGTTTGAATCCTGCTAAAGTGCCTGGCTCGCCGCTGTACTGGGGAAGCCATTTCGCCCCAGGCATATATGGAAGCGTTAGTGGCATGAGCGGGACCACCGGACTGGGTGCTGGGCCTGCGCCCCCATCTGGCGCTACAAGGCCTGGCGGTGCGGGAGCGGGGCCTCCGGCTGGGGCCGCACTGTCGGCCGGTTGTTGTGACATCTTAGTGCCCCCTTGGTTAAACGGAGCCTACCGGTTTCAGAAGCTGCCGCTCCACAAGCACAGCGATGGGGACAGGACCTTCGTCGCAGGCGCTCTGATGTCAGAGCGTTCACTTCCTGTCGCAGGACCTGCCGCTGAGTCAGAGCCGGGGGTGTGTCCAAGACTTTGCGCGCTCTTTCAGGTACGCCCACCTTCTTCTCCAGCGCCTTAGGGCGCGAATATGGCGGCAAATACGGCGGTATTTGGCGCCAAACAACAGCAACAGTCTTTTTCACCAAAACACTCCACAGGCACACAGGGCTCGCAATGCTGCAAGTTTCGTATCCTGTTCGTGGCGCCAAGTTTTTGTTGTGACCCGCACCACAATTGTGGGTTACCAGGGCAATGGGGTACTCAGAGCCGAGCCCGTAGAAGTCTATGGGGTTGTCACAGGTAGCGGTGGCTCGGTCTGTGGCCCTGGCGGTCAGGCGTATGTTGGGGGGTATATTTACAGGGGATAGGTATATATACAGTTCGTGACGCCACCTGTAGTTCTCTGATCACTGAGACCAGCGCTGCTGTAGAACTCTGAGGGGATGTTGTGGCAGCTAGATGACGGGTCCCCTACAGGTGGGACTGGTCCCTCAAAGTCTATGAAGTTAATGATGTCGGGTGCAGGTAAATAAATCAGTCTCACACCATCCAGCGTCTTTCCATACCTTTTACTTGTCAGATGATAAGGCAGGTCCCAGGGAGGCTGTTCGGGGTGGATGAATGCACGTAGCGGTAACAGTTGAGCAGGTTACAGGCCTCCTTCTCTTTCCAAATGATGAGTGAGTCCAAGCTTGCCTGTAGCTAAGTTAACTCTATAGTTTTCAGCTTTTTCCACTAGCTGTACTGCCCGGTCAGTTTTGTGGTCGAGCCTTATAAGTGGTGAACTAAGTACTTTCTTTTGCCGCGCGCCGGACTCAGAAGCCTTGTTCTCCTGACTCAGTTACGTACTGGCACTCTAAGGGCGGCTTTCTGCAACCTAAGGTCCAGTAAGACTCTGGTTTTTCTATCACTATGCCTGGAGCTATAGTGACACTTCGGTCCCCAGTGACCGGTGACAATGTGCAGGATAATCCAATCCTTAAGGCACTTCTGAATTCCTCCACTGCGCCCTTCGCCCTGCTTCTGCTTTCAATATAGCACTGCAGCGTGAAGATAGAAAGTCAGTTTTCTTCCTTGGTCTCACTGAGTAACTCTCAGTTTCCTCAAAGTTCAGACTGAGTAAAAGGTAACTCTGACTAGACTCGGGATGATAACTAGTCATCCGTTACTAGACTCCACTTCGTTGAATTGGCAGGAACTAATCTTCTGCTCACACAGAGCTCTGACAGGAATCCTCACTGTCTGGGAAGAACTAGCCCTGACTGCTCTGTACGATGACAGGAAGCTAGACTAACTGCACTGTGCTACACGTCACTCCCCTATACACCCCTGTGGGTGTGCCTGAAGTGTAAGTGAGTGATGTTAAGCTTTAACTGTTACCTTACTGTGCATTCTCCAGATCCTGTGTGCCTTACATACCAGGGCTACACATTTACGTCTGCGGGAATGCCTAAAAAAAACATTGGTGTCAGGAGAGAAGACATTCTGAGGGTAACTACGTTCACTCACTGGACTTAAACAATCTTCACCGGCGTCCGCCCAATCCGTTCTGGCTTTTTACAGGAAGTTCCAGGCTCCTCCTCCTCCTCAGAGGGCCTTGCAAGAGTGAAGTCACCTTGATCTCCACAACTGGTCAACTCCTCCTCAGTAGCTAACCAAGATATACTGGGGGTATTACCAAGAGAACCCTCCAACTCCCCCTCCCCACAGACATCAGACTGATGAGGGAGCTCACATTCAACCTCAGCAAGTTCCAAACCTGCCACCTCTGGGCTGGGAGTCTCCGTTTCGGGCAGGGCCTCCTCATGCGCATCCATGATTTCAGGTTCCTCAATAAGATCCGGGTCTGTAACCTGTGGAATGTCAACAACAGCAGCAGGGGGCGCAGCTGCCCCACCTGTGACCTCAGCGTAAGACCTAGGACTGATCCTGGCCTTACAATCCCGATACTTATGGCCCTCCTCACCACAAGCATTACACATAACAGGATTTGTGCAGTCTTTTGCCATATGGCCGGAACCATTGCAATTCCTACAAGTTGGCATGTCCTTGCAACTATCCTGGGTATGCCCGAAATTTTTACACCTCCTGCAATACAGCGGGGCATCTGGAAAAAACAAAAAAACACTATTTTTCCCAATTGAAAAATTAAGAGGGGGGTAATGGATGCCTCCCGGGCCTTGGGGATCCATCCCAAATCTCACAAAAAATTTGTACTTCCCGGTCCAGAGCCCTTCTCCATTCAGGACCCTGTGGGAGTACTGAACATAAATGCAATGTCTTTTCAAAAATAAAGTAATGTCCTCCAGGGAAACAAAAGGGTTGTGCATGAAAACCACAAGTGGGATATCCCCCTTAGAGTATAGCACAGTAAAGGTAAGTCCTTCCAGCAAAGGATTTGCAACTCCATTTTTCAGGGCAGTAAACAAATTCTGGCAAGCCGCCATAGAAGATAGCACCAGCACATACCTGCCTTCCCTCCTGAACTCCTGCAGGCATATTATATCGGACTTCCGAATCTTCAGGATGTCATAAAACACCAAGTTTACAAAATATCCCAGGGAAAAATGCAACTTCTTATCTTCAGCGATTTCAATCCGGAATCCATTTTTGACCCGGCTATCACCGGTCCCAGAGAATTGAAGTCGGACTCCCATCGTCCACAACTCCAAGGATCTTCTCCCTGAATCCTCCTGGCTATCTCCCTAAAGCAGCAACCGGCTTAAGCCACCGAAGTGGCGATGCCGGAAGGCCAAGAGACAGCACTCAAGGTATCCAGGACACTTTGCACCTCGTCAGTGCAAAGCGGAGATCTGGTTTGGCTGTGTGAGAGGCGTCAGACCATTGTCCAAGAAATATCGTCACTCCTTGCGGAGATCAACATGCTAAGCATGCCGAGATGAGGAGACTTAAAGCCGCAATGCTCCTCTGGGAAATATGCTAATTATGCAAATTGTCTCTTCAGAGAGGAAGAGAGCTAGAACTCTAGTGCCACATTTTGGAAGGTAGCAATCCTACAAGTCAATGTCGACCCTTTAACGAGCCTTATCACATGACCTAGGATAATAGCCAAACCAGAATCTCAATTTGCAGACACTGTGTTTCGGGGTTCAGCCCCTCGTCAGTGCAAAGTGGAGATCTGGTTTGGCTGTGTGAGAGGCGTCAGAAGAGACAATTTGCATAATTAGCATATTTCCCAGAGGAGCATTGCGGCTTTAAGTCTCCTCATCTCGGCATGCTTAGCATGTTGATCTCCGCAAGGAGTGACGATATTTCTTGGACAATGGTCTGACGCCTCTCACACAGCCAAACCAGATCTCCGCTTTGCACTGACGAGGTGCAAAGTGTCCTGGATACCTTGAGTGCTGTCTCTTGGCCTTCCGGCATCGCCACTTCGGTGGCTTAAGCCGGTTGCTGCTTTAGGGAGATAGCCAGGAGGATTCAGGGAGAAGATCCTTGGAGTTGTGGACGATGGGAGTCCGACTTCAATTCTCTGGGACCGGTGATAGCCGGGTCAAAAATGGATTCCGGATTGAAATCGCTGAAGATAAGAAGTTGCATTTTTCCCTGGGATATTTGGTAAACATGGTGTTTTATGACATCCTGAAGATTCGGAAGTCCGATATAATATGCCTGCAGGAGTTCAGGAGGGAAGGCAGGTATGTGCTGGTGCTATCTTCTATGGCGGCTTGCCAGAATTTGTTTACTGCCCTGAAAAATGGAGTTGCAAATCCTTTGCTGGAAGGACTTACCTTTACTGTGCTATACTCTAAGGGGATATCCCACTTGTGGTTTTCATGCACAACCCTTTTGTTTCCCTGGAGGACATTACTTTATTTTTGAAAAGACATTGCATTTATGTTCAGTACTCCCACAGGGTCCTGAATGGAGAAGGGCTCTGGACCGGGAAGTACCAATTTTTTGTGAGATTTGGGATGGATCCCCAAGGCCCGGGAGGCATCCATTACCCCCCTCTTAATTTTTCAATTGGGAAAAATAGTGGTTTTTTGTTTTTTCCAGATGCCCCACTGTATTGCAGGAGGTGTAAAAATTTCGGGCATACCCAGGATAGTTGCAAGGACATGCCAACTTGTAGGAATTGCAATGGTTCCGGCCATATGGCAAAAGACTGCACAAATCCTGTTATGTGTAATGCTTGTGGTGAGGAGGCCATAAGTATCGGGATTGTAAGGCTAGGATCAGTCCTAGGTCTTACGCTGAGGTCACAGGAGGGGCAGCTGCGCCCCCTGCTGCTGTTGTTGACATTCCACAGTTACAGACCCGGATCTTATTGAGGAACCTGAAATCATGGATGCACATGAGGAGGCCCTGCCCGAAACGGAGACTCCCAGCCCAGAGGTGGCAGGTTTGGAACTTGCTGAGGTTGAATGTGAGCTCCCTCATCAGTCTGATGTCTGTGGGGAGGGGGAGTTGGAGGGTTCTCTTGGTAATACCCCCAGTATATCTTGGTTAGCTACTGAGGAGGAGTTGACCAGTTGTGGAGATCAAGGTGACTTCACTCTTGCAAGGCCTCTGAGGAGGAGGAGGAGCCTGGAACTTCCTGTAAAAAGCCCAGAACGGATTGGGCGGACGCCGGTGAAGATTGTTTAAGTCCGGTGAGTGAACGTAGTTACCCTCAGAATGTCTTCTCTCCTGACACCAATGTTTTTTTTAGGCATTCCCGCAGACGTAAACAGATTCGGGGAGTTGCAGTTCCAGATGGAAGACGAAAACGGCTGAAGAAGAAGTGGCCTGTTTGTCGTCATGTAAATAACACCATCATGTTATGGCTCCCCAAGCTGGTTGGGGCATTGCGTCCCTGAATGTCAGACAAATTAGATCTAAATCCAGGGGGCAGTCGTCCTAGATTATATTAAACAGATGAATGCTCACATCTTTTGTCTTCAGGAATGTGGGATTGAGGACGCTCCAAGCGATAAGGACTGGCCTTACGGTCAGCATGTATGGTCTGGCTCATGTGTTAATAGGAATGATGGTGTAGGGATATTAATGGGTAACAGGAGGATTAGTTTAGATAGCTACACGGTGGTAGAGGTGGGTAGATGTATAATTGCACATGTTAGCTATAGGGGGTGGCGGGCTAGAATTATTAATGTGTACTGTCCATCAGGAAAGGATGGGAAAAAGGAGTGTCTGGCTCTTTTGGAAAAATTAAGTTTGTTTCTTCCAGGCAAAATGCCTACAGTTTTAGTTGGAGACTTTAATTGCATCACAGAAGGGAATTGTGACATAACTGGTAAAAAGTTATCCAATCTTATTTCTGATTTTCCCTTCTAGATGCTGCTGCTCTGAAATTTGGCATCCCACCACCGCCAACATACCATGCTGATAGGGTGGTATTGCATCCAGAATAGATAAAATGTTGTTTTCCAAAAATAGTTGTGTATGAATTTTGAACAAAATGCTGTACCTTTTTCTGATCATGAGTGTTTGAGAGGTGTGTTTAGTGCGATTGATGACCGTGTGTATGGTGGTGGGGTTTGGAAGCTGAACGTTAGGTTGTTAGAAGATGAGGATGTGATGAATGAATTAAAAATAAAGTATAAAGAGTGGAGAGTATGTAAGAGGAATTTTGCGTGTGTGCTGGAATGGTGGGACTGGGTTAAGGGGTGTTGCAAAAAATTCTTCAAAAAATGGGGCTATAAAAAAGCTGCTATTTATCGGGAAAGATTTAATGATTTAAACAGGCGTATAGACTGGTTAAGGAAGTGTGGAGAAAGTGGGATGGATGTGTCTGATGAGCTGGCTGAGACAAAGAGTGAACTAAAGCGTGTTATGGATGAAAAAGGGAAGGAAATCATCTATCGCACCAAAATAGAACATCTTGAGAAAGATGAAAAGTGCACAAGGTTCTTTTTTAAGAAAATGAATGGGAGAAAGGTTGATATGGATAAAGTCCTGGATAGGAACGGTTTGCTTGTGTCAGGTGAGAATGTGATAAAGGAGGTGAATAGGTTCTACAGCAAGTTATATGATAAAAAATGGATTGACTCTGGTCTTGTTTCAGAAGTGCTGAATGGGTTAGAAAACAAGTTGGGTAGTGAAGATTGTGATATTTTGAATGAGGACGTGATTATGGATGAAGTAGAAAACGTGATGAAGAGTGCTAAAAAGAATAAGACACCAGGGAAAGACGGATTGCCGGTAGAATTCTATGTGAAAGCGTGGGATTTTCTGGGTGCTGATTTGACTGAGATATGTAAGTACATGTGGGAGAATGGTAAGTTGTGTGAATCAATGAAGGAGGGGGTGGTTGTGCTTGTGTATAAGAAAGGTGAGAGAAAGTGTTTAGAGAATTGGAGACCTATAACGCTGCTGAATGCAGATTACAAAATCTATAGCAAATTGTTGGCGAATCGTATGCGTGAGGTGATTGGTAATGTTGTGGATGAGGATCAGGTGTGTGCTGTGCCTGGGAGAAGTATGAGTGATAACTTATTGTTATTAAGGGATTTGATTGGGACTGCATGGGAAGGAAACAGAAGTGTATGGTTCTGACAATTGATTTTGAGAAAGCGTTTGATAGGGTCTCGCATGTGTTTTTGTTTAAAGTTCTGGAGAGAATGGGATTTCCTAAAAAATTTGTGAATGGGTTAATGTCTTTGTATGATAGTGTGTCAAGCGAGTTTCTTGTTAATGGATGGTTGAGTGAGAAAGTGAATATTATGTCTGGTGTAAGGCAGGGGTGTCCCATGTCCCCTGTCTTATTTGTATGTGTGATTGAACCTTTGTTGTGCTTGGTGAGACGTGATAAAGTGGTGCGAGGTTTGTTGGTACCGGGGAGTGGTGGAAAGCATGTGAAAGTTCTTGGATATATGGATGATGTTGTGGTTGTGAGTGAAAGTGTTGCGTCTATGAGTAGAGTTAAGTTGCTTTTGGAGTTTTTCTGTGGTGCGTCTGGTTTTAGAGTGAATTGGAAAAATGTAG
>JARQOD010000003.1:518283465-518320872 GCA_033576555.1 Oophaga sylvatica | reverse complement strand
ATTCCAGTATTGGCCCCCTACCAGCAGCCCATCCATTCTAGCATCTTCACATCTTCCAGGAGCCCATCCATTCTAGCATCAGCCCCCTACCAGAAGCACTTCAGTTCTAGCATTTGCCTCCTACCAGCAGCCCATCCAGTTTAGCCTCTGGCCACCCTACCAGCAGCACATCCAGTCTAGCATCTGGCCCCCCTACCAGCAGCCCATCCAGACTAGCATCTGGCCCACCTACAAGCAGCTCATCCAGGCTGGCATCTGGCTTCCCTACCAGCAGCACATCCAGTCTAGCATCTGGCCACCCTACCAGCAGCACATCCAGTCTAGCATCTGGCCCCCCTACCAGCAGCCCATCCAGACTAGCATCTGGCCCACCTACAAGCAGCTCATCCAGGCTGGCATCTGGCTTCCCTACCAGTAGCCCATCCAGTCTAGCATCTGGCCCCCCTACCAGTAGCCCGTCCAGTCTAGCATCTGGCCCCCCTATCAGCAGCCCATCCAGTCTAGCATCTGGCCCCCCTACCAGCAGCACATCTAGTCTAGCATCTGGCCCCCCTACCAGCAGCCCATCCAGTCTAGCATCTGGCCCCCCTACCAGCAGCACATCTAGTCTAGGATCTGGCCCCCTTACCAGAAGCCCATCCAGTCTAGCATCTGGCCCCCCTACCAGCAGCCCATCCAGTCGAGCATCTGGCCCACCTAACAGCAGCCCATCCAGTCTAGCATCTGTCTCCCCTACCAGCAGCCCATCCAGTCTAGCATCTGGCCCCCCTACCAGCAGCCCATCCAGTCTAGCATCTGACCCTCCCTACCAGCAGCCCATGCAGTCTAACATTTGACCCCCCGTACCAGCAGCCCATCCAGTCTAGCATCTGACCCCTACTACCAGCAGCCCATCCAGTCTAACATTTGACCCCCCTACCAGCAGCCCATCCAGTCTAGCATTTGGCCCCCCTACCAGAAGCCCATCAAGTCTAGCATCTGACCCCTACTACCAGCAGCCCATCCAGTCTAACATTTGACCCCCCTACCAGCAGCCCATCCAGTCTAACATTTGACCCCCCAACCAGCAGACCATCCAGTCTAACATCTGACACCCATACCAGCAGCCCATCCAGGCTAGCATCTGGCCCCCTACTAGCAGCCCATCCAGTCTAGCATCTGGCCCCCCTACCAGCAGCCCATCCAGTCTAGCATCTGGCCCCCCTACCAGCAGCACATACAGTCTAGCATTTGCCGCCCTAACAGAAGCCCATCAAGTCTAGCATCTGCCCCCCCTACCAGCTTTCCATCCAGTCTAGCATCTGACCCCTCCTACCAGCAGCCCATCCAGTCTAACATCTGACCCCCCTACCAGCAGCCCATCCTGTCTATCATCTGACCCCTACTACCAGCAGCCTATCCAGTTTAGCATCTGACCCCCCTACAAGCAGCCCATCCAGTCTAGCATCTGGCCCCCCTACCATCAGCCCATCCAGTCTAGCATCTGGTACCCTACCAGAAGCCCATACAGTCCAGCATCTGGCCCCCCTACCATCAGCCCATCTAGTCTAGCATCTGGTACCCTACCAGAAGCCCATCCAGTCCAGCATCAGGCTCCACTACCAGCAGCCCATCCAGTCTGAATGCTAGAATGGATGGGCTGCTGGTAGGGGGGGTCAGATGCTAGACTGGATGGGCTGTCGGTAGCAGGGGTCAGATGCTAGACTGGATGGGCTGCTGGTAGGGGGGGTCAAATGTTAGACTGGATGGGCTGCTGGTAAGGAGGGTCAGATGCTAGACTGGATTGGCTGCTGGTGGGGGGGCCAGATGCTAGACTGGATGGGCTGCTGGTAGGGAGGCCAGATCCTCGTCTGGATGGGCTGCTGGTAGGGGAGCCAGATACTAGACTGGATGGGCTGCTGGAAGGGGGGGCCAGATGCTAGACTGGATGGGCTACTGGTAGGCGGCAAGATGCTAGACTGGATGTGCTGCTGGTAGGGGGTGCCAGATGCTAGACTGGATGGGCTGCTTGTAGGGGGCCCGATGCTAGACTGGATGGGTTGCTGGTAGAGGGGAAAAATGCTATACTGGAAGGGCTGCTGGTGGGAGGGCAGATGCTAGACTGGATGGGCTGCTGGTAGGGGGGCCAGATGCTAGACTGGATGGGCTGCTGGTAGTGGGCCAGATGCTAGACTGGATGGGCTGCTGTTGGGGGGCCAGATGCTAGACTGGATGGGCTGCTGGTAGGGGGGCCACATGCTAAAATGGATTGGATGTGGTAGGGGGGTCAAATGCTAGACTGGATGGTCTGCTGGTAGGGGGGCCAGATGCTAGACTTGATGGGTAGGGCCAATTCTAGCATCTGCTCCCTACCAAGAGCCCATGCAATCTAGCATCATTCCCCTGCCAGCAGCACATCCATCCTAGCATCTGCCCTCTACTAAGAGCCCATCAATTCTAGCATCTGCATCCTACAAACAGCCCAACCATTCTAGCATCTGCCCCCTACCAGGAGCCCATCCATTCTAGCATCAGCCCACTACCAGCAGCCCATCCATTCTAGCATCTGCCCCACTTCCAAGAGCACATCAATTCTTGCCTTTGCCTCCTTCCAGCAGAACATTCATTCTAGCATATACCAACTACCAGTGGCCCATCCATTCTAGCGTCTACCCACTACCAGTGGCCCATCCATTCTATTGCCTTCCCCCTACCAGCAGACCATCCATTCTAGCATCTGCCCCTCTTCCAAGAGCCCATCAACTCTTGCATTTGCATTCTTCCAGCAGACCATCCATTCTAGCATCTACCCCCTACCAGTGGCCCAACCATTCTAGCATCTGCACCTCTTCCAAAAGCCCACCCGTTCTAGCATCTGCACCCTACCAGAAGACAATCCACTCTAGCATCTGCCCACTACCTGCAGACCATCCATTCTAGCATCTGCGCCCTACCAGTAGCCCTTCGATTCTATCATCTGTCCCCTACCTGCAGCCCATCCCTTCTAACTTCTGCCTTCCTACGAGGAGACGATCCATTCTAGCATCAAACCACTACCAACAGCCCATCCATTCTAGCATCTGCCCCCTACCAAGAGCCAATCCATTCCAGCATTTGCCCCCTACCAGCAGCCCATCCATTCTAGCATCTGCCCCTCTTCCAGGAGCCCATCCATTCTAGCAATAGCCCCCTATCAGTGAACCATCCATTCTAGCGTCTACCCACTACCAGTGGCGCATCCATTCTATTGCCTGCCCCCTACCCGCAGACCATCCATTCTAGCATCTGCCCCTCTTCCAAGTACCCATCAATTCTTGCATTTGCATTCTTCCTGCAGACCATCCATTCTAGCATCTACCCCCTACCAGTGGCCCATCCATTCTAGTAACTGCCCTCTACAAGCAGACCATCCATTCTAGAATCTGACCCCTACCAACAGCACATCCCTACTAGCATCTGATCCCTACCAGCAGTCCATACATTCTAGCATCTGCCCCCTACCAGCAGTCCATCCATTCTAGCATCTGCCCCTACCAGGAGCCAATCCATTCTAGCATCAGTTCACTACCAGAGGCCCTTCTATTCTAGCATCTGCCCCCTACCAGGAGGGCATCCAATCTAGTATCAGCCTCTACTAGCTGCCCATCCACATTAGCATCTGACCCCCTACCAGGAACCCATTAATTCTAGAATCTGCATCCTACCAACAGCCCATCCATTCTATCATCTGCCCCTCTTCCAGGTGACCAACCATTCAAGCATCTACCCCCTACCAGCAGCCCATCCAGTCTAGCATTTGGCCCACCTACCAGCAGTCCATCCAGTCTAGCATCTGGCCCCTTTACCAGTAGCCCATCCAGTCTGGCATCTGGCCTCCCTATCAGCAGCCCACCCAGTCTAGCATCTGGCCCTCCTACCAGCAGCCCATCCAGTCTAGCATATGGTTCCCCTGCCAGCAGCCCACCCAATCTAGCATCTGGCCCCACTGCCACAGCCCATTCAGTCTAGCATCTGGCCCCTTACCAGCAGCCCATTCAGGCTAGCATCTGGCCCCTTACAGCAGCCCATACAGGCTAGCATCTGGCCCCCCTATCAGCAGCCCATCCAGCTAGCATCTGGCCCCCTACCAGCAGTCCATCCAGTCTAGCATCTGGCCCCCCTACTAGCAGTCCATCCAGTCTAGCATCTGGCCCCCCTACCAGCAGCCATCAGACTAGCATCTGGCCCCACTACCAGCAGCACATACAGTCTAGCATCTGGCCCCCCTACCAGAAGCCCATCAAGTCTAGCATCTGGCCCCCTCTACCAGCAGCACCATCCAAGCTAGCATCTGACCCCCCTACCAGCAGCCCATCCAGGCTAGCATCTGGCCCCCCTACCAGCAGCCCATCCAGGCTAGCATCTGGCCCCCCTACCAGCAGTCCATCCAGTCTAGCATCTGGCCCCCTATTAGCAGCCCATCCAGTCTAGCATCTGGCCCCCCTACCAGCAGCCCATCCAGACTACCATCTGGCCCCCCTACCAGCAACACATACAGTCTAGCATCTGGCCCCCCTACCAGAAGCCCATCAAGTCTAGCATCTGGCCCCCCCTACCAGCAGACCATTCAATCTAGCATCTGACCCCTCCTACCAGCAGCCCATCCAGTCTAACATCTGATACCCCTACCAGCAGCCCATCCAGGCTAGCATCTGGCCCCCCTACCAGCAGTCCATCCAGTCTAGCATCTGGCCCCCTAATAGCAGCCCATCCAGTCTAGCATCTGGCCCCCCTACCAGCAGCCCATCAAGTCTAGCATCTGACCCCTCCAACCAGCAGCCCATCCAGTCTAACATCTGACCCCCCTACCAGCAGCCCATCCTGTCTATCATCTGACCCCTAATACCAGAAGCCCATCCAGTTTAGCATCTGACACCCCTACAAGCAGCCCATCCAGTCTAGCATCTGGCCCCCCTACCATCAGCCCATCCAGTCTAGCATCTGGTACCCTACCAGAAGCCCATCCAGTCCAGCATCTGGCCCCCCTACCATCAGTACATCCAGTCTAGCATCTGGTACCCTACCAGAAGCCCATCCAGTTCAGCATCAGGCCCCACTACCAGCAGCCCATCCAGACTGGCATCTGGCCCCCCTGCCAGCAGCCTATCCAGTCTAGCATGTGGCCCACCTACCAGCAGCCCTTCCAGTCTAGCATCTGGCCCCCCTGCCAGCAGCCCATCCAGTCTAGCATCTGGCTCCCCTACCAGCAGCCCATCCGGTCTAGCATCTGGCCCCCTACCAGCCGCTTATCCAGTCTAGCATCTGGCCCCTCTACCAGTTTCCCATCCAGTCTAGCATCTGGCCCCCTACCAGCCGCTTATCCAGTCTAGCATCTGGCCCCTCTACCAGTTTCCCATCCAGTCTAGCATCTGGCCCCCCTACCAGCAGCCGATCTAGTCTAGCATCTGGGACTCCTACCAGCAGCCCATCCAGGCTAGCATCTGGCCCCCCTACCAGCAGCCCATCCAGTCTAGCATCTGGCCCCCTACCAGCAGCCCATCCATTCTAGCATCTGGCCCCCCTACTAGCCGCCCATCCAGTCTAGCATCTGGCCCCTCTAATAGCAGCCCATCCAGTGTAGCCCCTGGCCTCCCTACCAGCAGCACATCCAGTCTAGCATCTGGCCCCCCTACCAGCAGCACATACAGGCTATCATCTGGCCCCCCTACCTGCAGCCCATCCAGGCTAGCATCTGGCCCTCCTATCAGCAGCCCATCCAGTCTAGCATATGGCCCCCCTACCAGTAGCCCATCCAGTCTAGCATCTGGCCCCCTTACCAGCAGCCCATCCAGTCTAGCATCTGACCCCCCCACCAGCAGCCAATCCAGTTTAGTATCTGACCCCCTACCAGCAGCCCTTTCCAGTTTAGTATCTGACCCCCTACAAGCAGCCCATCCAGTCTAGCATCTGGCCCCCCTACCAGCAACATCCAGTCTAGCATCTGGCCTCTCTACCAGTAGCCCATCCAGTCTAGCATCTGGCTAACCTACTAGCAGCCCATCCAGTCTAGCATCTGGCCCCCTACCAGCAGCCCCTCCAGTCAAGCATCTGGGCCCCCTACCAGCAGCCCATCCAGGCTAGCATGTGGCCCCCCTACCAGCAGCCCATTCAGTCTAGTATCTGGCCCCCCTACCAGGAGCCCATCCAGTCGAACATCTGTTCCCCCTACCATCAGCCCATCCAGTCTAGCATCTGGCCCCACTACCAGAAGCCCATCCAGTCTGGCATCTGGCCCTCCTGCCAGCAGCCCATCCAGACTAGCATCTGGCCCCCCTGCCAGCAGCCCATCCAGTCTAACATCTGGCCCGCCTAACAGGAGCCCATCCAGTTTAGCATCTGGCCCCCCTACCAGCAGCCCATCCAGTCTAGCATCTGGCCCTCCTACCAGCCCCTCATCCAGTCTAGCATCGGGCCCCTCTACCAGTTGTCCATCCAGTCTAGCATCTTGCCACCCTACCAACAGCCAATCAAGTCTAGCATCTGGCCCCCCTACCAGCAGCCCATCCAGGCTAGCATCTGGCACCCCTACCAGCAGCCCATCCAGTCTAGCACCTGGCCCCCCTACCAGCAGCCCATCCAGGCTAGCATCTGGCCCCCCTACCAGCAGCCCATTCAGTCTAGCATATGGCCCCCCTACCAGCAGCCCATCCAGTCTAGCATCTGGCCCCCTTACCATCAGCCCATCCAGTCTAGCATCTGACCCCCCCTACTAGCAGCCAATCCAGTCTAGCATCTGACCCCTACTACCAGCAGGCCATCCAGTTTAGTATCTGACCCCCCTACCAGCAGCCCATCCAGTCTAGCATCTTGAATCCCTACTATCAGGCCATCCAGTCTAGCATCTGGTCCCCTACCAGAAGCCCATCTAGTCTAGCATCTGGCCCCACTACCAGCAGCTAATCCATTCTGGCATCTGGCCCCCCTGCCAGCAGCCCATACAGTCTAGCATCAGGCCCCCCTACCAGCAGCCCATCCAGTCTAGCATCTGGCCCCCCCTACCAGCAGCCCATCCAGTCTAGCATCTGGCCCCTCTACCAGTAGCCCATCCAGTC
This sequence comes from Oophaga sylvatica, assembly GCA_033576555.1. Lineage (NCBI taxonomy): Eukaryota > Metazoa > Chordata > Amphibia > Anura > Dendrobatidae > Oophaga > Oophaga sylvatica. The sequence goes on along the minus strand of JARQOD010000003.1, from coordinate 518,313,802 downwards.
TAGCATCTGGCCCCTCTACCAGTAGCCCATCCAGTCTAGCATCTGGCACCCTTACCATCAGCCCATCCAGACTAGCATCTGGCCCCCTTGCCAGCAGCCCATCCAGACTAGCATCTGGCCCCCTTGCCAGCAGCCCATCTAGTCTAGCATCTGGTCCCCTAACCAGCAACCCATCCAGTCTAGCATCTGGGCCCCCTACCAGCAGCCCATCCAGGCTAGCATGTGGCCCGTCTACCAGCAGCCCATCCAGTCTAGCATCTGGGCCCCCTACCAGCAGCCCATCCAGGCTAGCATGTGGTCCCCCTACCAGCAGCCCATCCAGTCTAGCATCTGGCCCCCCTACCAGCAGCCCATCTAGTCTAGCATCTGGCCCCACTACCAAAAGCCCATCCAGTCTGGCATCTGGCCCTCCTGCCAGCAACCCATCCAGACTAGCATCTGGCCCCCCTACCAGCAGCCCATCCAATTTAGCATCTGGCCCCCTACCAGCAGCCCATCCAGTCTAGCATCTGGCCCTCCTACCAGCCGCCATCCAGTCTAGCATTGGGCCCCTCTACCAGTTTCCCATCCAGTCTACCATCTGGCCACCCTACCAACAGCTCATCCAGTCTAGCTTCTGGCCCCCTACCAGCCGCCCATCCAGTGTAGCATCTTGGACCCTACCAGCAGCCCATCCAAGCTAGCTTCTGGCACCCCTACCAGCAGCCCATCCAGTCTAGCATCTGGCCCCCCTACCAGCAGCCCATCCAGTCTAGCATCTGGCCCCCCTACCAGCAGCCCTTTCAGTCTAACATCTGGCGCCCCCTACCAGCAGCCCATCTAGTTTAGCATCTGGCCCCCTACTAGCAGCCCATCCAGTCTAGCATCTGGCCACCCCTACCAGCAGCCCATCCAGTCTAGCATTTGGCCCCTCCTACCAGCAGCCCACCCAGTCTAGCATCTGGCCCCCCTTCCTAGAAGCCCATCCAGTCTAGCATCTGGCCCCCCTACCAGCATTCCATCCAGTCTAGCATCTGGCCCCCCCTACCATCAGACCATTCAATCAAGCATCTGGCCTTCCTACCAGCAGCCCATCCAGTCTAGCATCTGGCCCACCTACCAGCAGCCCATCCAGTCTAACATCTGGCACCCATACCAGCAGCATTTCCAGTCTAGCATCTGGCCTCCCTCCAGCAGCCCATTCAATCTAGCATCTGGCCCTCGTACCAGCATTCCATCCAGTCTAGCATTTGGCCCACCCTACCAGCAACCCATCCAGTCTAGCATCTGTCCCCCCTACCAGCAGCCCATCCAGTCTAGCATCAGGCCCCCTACCAGCAGCCCATCCAGTCTAGCATCTGGCCCCTCTACCAGCATCCCATCCATTCTAGCATCTGCCCCCATTACCAGCACCCCATCCAGTCTAGCATCTGGCCGCCCTACCAGCAGCCATTCCAGTTTAGCATCTGGTCCCCCTACCAGCAGCCAATCTAGTCTAGCATCTGGCACCACTACCAGCAGCCCATCCAGTCTAGCATCTGCCCCCCCCTACCACAGCCCATCCAGTCTAGCATTTGGCCTCACTGTTGAGGGTAAATGCTAGAATGGATGGCTCCTGGTAGGGGGGCCAGATGCTAGACTGGATGGACTGCTGGTAGGGTCCAGATGCTAGACTGGATGTCCTGCTGGTAGGGTCCAGATGCTAGACTGGATGTCCTGCTGGTAGGGGCCAGATGCTAGACTGGATGGGCTGCTGGTAGGGGTCCAGATGCTAGAATGGATGAGCTGCTGGTAGGGGCCAGATGCTAGACTGGATGGGCTGCTGGTAGGGTCCAGATGCTAGAATGGATGGGCTGCTGGTAGGGGGGCTAGATGCTAGACTGGATGGGCTTCTGGTAGGGGGGCAGATGCTAGACTGGATGGGTTGCTGGCAGGGGCAGATGCTAGACTTAATGGCTGCTGGTAGGGTGGCAGATGCTAGACTGGATGGGCTGTTGGTATGGGGGCCAGATGCTAAACTGGATGGCTACTGGTAGGGGGCCAAATGCTAGACTGGATGTGTTGCTGGTAGGGGGGGCATATTCTCGACTAGATGGGCTGCTAGTAAGAGGGGGCCAGATGCTAGACTGGATGGGCTGCTGGTAGGGGGGCCAGATGCTAGAGGGATGGGCAGCTGGCGGGGGGGCCACATGCTAGACTGGATGGGCTGCTGGTAGGGGGGCCAGATGCTAGACTGTATGGGCTTCTGGTAGGTGGTGCAGATGCTAGACTGGATGGGTTGCAGTAGGGGGGCAGATGCTAGACTGGATGGGCTGCTGGTAGGGGGCAGATGCTAGACTGGATGGGTTGATGGTATGGGGCCAGATGCTTGACTGGATGGGCTACTGGTAGGGGCCAGATGCTTGACTGGATGGGCTGCTGGTAGGGGGGGCAGATGCTAGACTGGATGGGCTGTGGTAGGGGGAAGCATATGCTGGACTGGATGGGCTGCTAGTAGGGGGGCAGATGCTAGACTGGATGGGCTGCTGGTAGGGGGGGCCAGATGCTAGACTGAATGGGCTGCTGGTAGGGGCCAGATGCTAGACTGGATGGGCTGCTGTAGGGGGGCAGATGCTAGACTGGATGGGCTGCTGTAGTGGGGGCCAGATGCTAGACTGGATGGCTGCTGGTAGGGAGGCCCAGATGCTGACTGGATGGGCTGCTGGTAGGGGGGCAGATGCTAGACTGGATGGGCTGCTGGTGGGGGCCAGATGCAGACTGGATGGCTGCTGGTATGTGGGGCAGCTGCTAGACTGGATGGGCGCTGGTAGGGGGGCCAGATGCTAGACTGGATGGGCTGCTGTAGGGGGGCATATGCTAGACTGGATGGCTGCTGTAGTGGGGGCCAGATGCTAGACGGATGGGCTGCTGGAGGGGCAATGCTGACTGGATGGGCTGCTGGTTGGGGGGCCAGATGCTAGACTGGATGGGCTGCTGGTAGGTGGGCAGTGCTAGACTGGATGGCTGCGGTAGGGGGCAGATGCTAGACTGGATGGGCTGCTGTAGGGGGGGCAGATGCTAGACTGGATGGGCTGTGTTGGGGGCCAGATGCTAGACTGGATGGCTCTGTAGGGGGCCAGATGCTGACTGGATGGGTGCTGGTAGGGGGCAGATGCTAGACTGATGGGCTGCTGTAGGGGGGCATATGCTGACTGGATGGGCTGCTGTTGTGGGGGCCAGTGCTAGACTGGATGGGTGCTGGTAGGGGGCCAGATGCTGACTGATGGGCTGCTGGTAGGGGGCAGATGCTAGACTGGATGGGCTGCTGTAGGGGGGCGATGCTAGACTGGATGGGCTGCTGTTAGGGGGCCAGATGAAATGCTAGACTGGATGTGCTGCTGGTAGGGAGGCCAGATGCTTGACTGGATGGGCTGCTGGTCTGGGGGGCCAGATGCTAGACTGGATGGGCTGCTGGTAGGTGGGGCCAGCTGCTAGACTGGATGGGCTGCTGGTAGGGGGGCCAGATGCTTGACTGGATGGGCTGCTGGTAGGGGGGGCAGATGCTAGACTGGATGGGCTGCTGGTCTGGGGGCCAGATGCTAGACTGGATGGGCTGCTGGTAGGTGGGGCCAGCTGCTAGACTGGATGGGCTGCTGGTAAGGGGGCCAGATGCTAGACTGCATGGGCTGCTGTTAGGGGGGCATATGCTAGACTGGATGGCTGCTGTTAGTGGGGCCAGATGCTAGACTGGATGTGCTGCTGGTAGGGAGGCCAGATGCTTGACTGGATGGGCTGCTGGTAGGGGGGGGCAGATGCTAGACTGGATGGGCTGCTGGTAGGGGGGCAGATGCTAGACTGGATGGGCTGCTGGTCTGGGGGCCAGCATGCTAGACTGGATGGGCTGCTGGTAGGTGGGCCAGCTGCTAGACTGGATGGGCTGCTGGTAGGGGGGCCAGATGCTTGACTGGATGGGCTGCTGGTATGGGGGCCAGATGCTAGACTGGATGGGCTGCTGGTAGGGGGGCCAAATGCTAGACTGGATGGGCTGCTGGTAGGGGGCCAGATGCTAGACTGGATGGGCTGCTGGCATGGGGGGTCAGATGCTAGACTGGATGGACTGCTGGTAGGGGGGCCAGTTGCAAGACTGGATGGGCTGCTGGTAGGGGGGCAGATGCTAGACTGGATGGCTGCTGATAGGGGGCCAGATGCTAGATTGGATGGCTGCTGATAGGGGGCCAGATGCTAGACTGGATGGGCTACTGGTAGGGGGGGCCAGATGCTAGACTGGATGGGCTTCTGGTAGAGGAGCCAGATGCTAGACTGGATGGGCTGCTGTTAGGGGGCCAGATGCTAGACTGGATGGGCTGTGGGTAATGGGGCCAGATGCTAGACTGGAAGGGCTGCTGGTAGGTGGGCCAGATGCTAGACTGGATGGGCTGCTGGTAGGTGGGCCTGATGCTAGACTGAATGGGCTGCTGTTAGGGGGGCCAGATGCTAGACTGGATGGGCCGCAGGTAGGGGGCCAGATGCTAGACTGGATGGGCTACTGGTAGGGGAGTCAGATGCTAGACTGGATGAGCTGCTGGAAGGGGGGCCAGATGCTAGACTGGATGTGCTGCTGGTAGGGGGGCTAGATGCTAGACTGGATGGGCTACTGGTAGGGGGGCCAAATTCTAGACTGGATGCGTTGCTGGTAGGGGGGCCAGATGCTAGACTGGATGGGCTACTGGTAGGGGAGCCAGATGCTAGACTGGATGAGCTTCTGGAAGGGCGGCCAATGCTAGACTGGATGCGCTGCTGGTAGGGGGGCTAGATGCTAGACTGGTTGGGCTACTGGTAGGGGGGCCAAATTCTAGACTGGATGCGCTGCTGGTAGGGGGCCAGATGCTAGACTGGATAGGCTGCTGGTAGGGGGGCTAGATGCTAGATTGGATGAGCTGCTGGTAGGGGGGCCATATGCTAGACTGGATGGGCTGCTGGTAGGGGGGCCAGATGCTAGACTGGATGGGCTGCTGGTAGAGCCAATTCTAGCATCTGCCCCTACCAAGAGCCCATCCATTCTAGCATCAGCCCTCTACCAGAAGCACTACAATTCCAGCATTTCCCCCTACCAGGAGCCCATCCAATCTAGCATCACTCCCCTGCCAGCAGCACATCCATCCTAGCATCTGCCCCTCTACCAGGAGCCCATCAATGCTAGCATCTGTATCCTACCAACAGCCCAACCATTCTAGCATTTGTCCCCCTACCAGGAGCCCATCCAGTCTAGCATCAGCCCACTACCAGCAGCCCATCCATTCTAGCTTCTGCCCCTCTTCCAAGAGCACATCAATTCTTGCAGTTGGCTTCTTTCTGCAGACCATTCATTCTAGCATATACCAACTACCAGTGGCCCATCCATTCTTGCCTGGCCCAAAAAGACCATACTTACTACATCTGCCCTCCAAGAGCCATCATCTTCATTTGCATTCTCAGCAACCACCATCTACATCGCCCTACAGTGGCCCATCCATTCTAGCATCTGCCCCTCTTCCAAAAGCCCACCCATTCTAGCCTCTGCCCCCTACCAGAAGCCAATCCATTCTAACATCTGCCCACTACCTGCAGACCATCCATTCTAGCATCTGCGCCCTACCAGTAGCCATTCGATTCTATCATCTGCCCCCTACCAGCAGCCCATCCCTTCTAACATCTGCCCCTACCAGGAGACGATCCATTCTAGCATCAGCCCACTACCAACAGCCCATCCATTCTAGCATCTGCCCTCTACCAGGAGTCGATCCATTCCAGCATTGGCCCCCTACCAGCAGCCAATCCAGTCTAGCATCTGGGCCTCCTACCAGCAGCCCATCCAGGCTAGCATCTGGCCTCCCTACCAGAAACCCATCCAGTCTAGCATCTGGCACTCCTACCAGCAGCCCATCCAGTTTAGAATCTGGCCCCCCTACCAGCAGCCCATCCAGTCTAGCATCTGGCCCCTCCTACCAGCAGCCTATCCAGTCTAGCATCTAGCCCCGCTACCAGCCGCCCATCCAGTCTAACATCTGGCCCCTCTACCAGCAGCCCATCCAGTCTATCATCTGGCCACCCTACCAGCAGCCCATCCAGTCTAGCATCTGGCCCCCCTACCAGCAGCCCATCCAGTTTAGCATCTGGACCTCTTTCCAGCAGCCCATCCAGGCTAGCATCTGGTCTCCCTACCAGAAACTCATCCAGTCTAGCATCTGGCCCCCCTACCAGCAGCCCATCCAGTCTAGCATCTGACCCCCTACCAGCATCCCATCCAGTCTAGCATCTGGCCCCCCTACCAGCAGCCCATCCAGTCTAGTATCTGGCCCCCCTACCAGCAGCCCATTCAGTCCAGCATCAGCCCCCTGCCAGCAGCACATCCATCCTAGCATCTGCCCCTCTACCATTAGCCCATCAATTCTAGCATCTGCATCCTGCCAACAGCCCAACCATTCTAACTTCTGCCCCCCTACCAGGAGCCCATCCATTTTAGCATGAGCCCACTACCAGCAGCCCACCCATTCTAGCATCTAGTAACATAGTTATTAAGGTTGAAGGAAGACTTTAAGTCCATCTAGTTCAACCCATATCCTATCCTAACCTGCCCTAACATGTTGATCCAGAGGAAGGCAAAAAAAACCCAAGTGGCAAACAGTAAGCTTCATATTGGGGAAAAAAATTCCTTCCCGACTCCACATACGGCAATCAGACTAGCTCCCTGGATCAACGCAGTATCTAGGAAACTAATGAATATAGCCTGTAATATTATACTTTTCAAGAAAGGCATCCAGTCCCTTCTTAAATTTTAGTAAGGAATCACTCATTACAACATTAGACGGCAGAGAGTTCCATAGTCTCACTGCTCTTACAGTAAAGAATCTGCGTCTGTGATTATGGCTAAACCTTCTTTCCTCCAGACGTAGAGGATGCCCCCTTGTCCCCGTCACAGGTCTAAGAGTAAAAAGATCATTAGAAAGGTCTTTGTACTGTCCCCTAATATATTTATACATAGTGATAAGATCACCCCTAAGCCTTCGTTTTTCCAAACTAAATAACCCCAAGTGTAATAACCTGTCTTGGTATTGCAGACCCCCCAGTTCTCTAATAACCTTGGTCGCTCTTCTCTGCACCCGCTCCAGTTCAGCTATGTCTTTCTTATACACCAGAGACCAGAACTGCACACAGTATTCTAAGTGTGGTCGCACCAGTGACTTGTATAGAGGTAAAATTATGTTCTCCTCATGAGCATCTATGCCTCTTTTAATGCATCCCATTATTTTATTTGCCTTGGCAGCAGCTGCCTGACATTGGCCACTAAATGTGAGTTTGTCGTCCACCCATACACCAAGGTCTTTTTCAGTGACAGTTTTGCCCAGTGTTTTACAATTAAGCACATAATTATACATCTTGTTTGTTCTACCCAAGTGCATGACCTTACATTTATCCCCATTAAAGCTCATTTGCCATTTATCAGCCCAAGCTTTCTAGTTTACATAAATCCTCCTGTAATATAAAATTATGCTCCTCTGTATTTATTTGCCTGCAGAGTTTAGTGTCATCTGCAAATACTGAAATACTACTCTGTATGCCCCCCTACAAGGTCATTAATAAATATGTTAAAGAGAAGAGGCCCCAATACTGACCTCTGTGGTACCCCACTGCTAACCGTGACCCAGTCCGAGTGTGCTCCATTAATAACCACCCTTTGTTTTCTATCCATGAGCCAGTTCTTAACCCACTTACACATATTTTCCCCTATCCCCATTGTTCTCATTTTATGTATCAACCTTTTGTGTGGCACTGTATTAAAAGCTTTTGAGAAGTCCATGAACACCACGTCCACTGCATTCCCTTGGTCCAGTCCTGAACTTACCCTTCATAAAAGCTTATCAGATTAGTCTGACAAGAACGGTCCCTCGTAAACCCATGCTGATACTGTGTCATGAGGTTATTCAGCCTCAGATACTCCAATATATTATCCCTTAAAAAACTCTCCAGGATTTTACCCACAGTAGATGTTAAGCTCACTGGCCTATAATTTCCAGGTTCAGTTTTTGCCCCCTTTATGAATATTGGCACCACATTTGCTATACGCCAGTCCTGTGGTACAGACCCCGTTATTATGGAATCTTTAAAGATTAAAAATAATGGTCTATCTATAACTGTACTTAATTCCTGCAGTACTCGGGGGTGTATCCCATCCGGGCCCGGGGATTTGTCAACTTTAGTGATTTTTAGACGCCGCCGTACTTCCTGCTGGGTTAAGCAGGTGACAATTAATGGAGAATTTTTTTTATCTCTGATCATGTTATCTGTCATGGGATTTTCTTGTGTAAATACAGTTGAAAAAAAGTCATTTAGCATATTGGCTTTTTCCTCATCCTCATCCACCATTTCACCCAGACTATTTTTAAGGGGACCAACACTATCATTTTTTAGTTTCTTGCTATTTATGTAGTATCTGCCCCTCTTCCAAGAGCACATCAATTCTTGCATTTACCTTCTTCCAGCAGAGCATTCTTTCTAGCATCTACCAACTACCAGTGGCCCATCCATTCTAGCGTCTACCCACTACCAGTGGCCCATTCAATTTATTGCCTGCCCCCTACCAGCAGACCATCCATTCTAGTATTTGCCCCTCTTCCAAGAGCCCATCCATTCTTGCATTTGCATTCTTCCAGCAGACCATCCATTCTAGCATCTACCCCCTACCAGTGGCCCATCCATTCTAGCATCTGCCCCTCTTCCAAAAGCCCACCTATTCTAGCATCTGCCCCCTACCAGAAGCCAATCCATTCTAGCATCTGCCCACTACCTGCAGACCATCCATTCTAGCATCTGCGCCCTACCAGCAGCAATTCGATTCTATCATCTGCCCCTACCAGCAGCCCATCCCTTCTACCATCTGCCCCCCTACCAGGAAACGATCCATTCTAGCATCAGCCCACTACCAACAGCCCATCCATTCTAGCATCTGCCCCCTACTAGGAGCCTATCCATTCCAGCATTTGCCCCTACCAGCAGCCCATCCATTCTAGTATCTGCCCCTCTTCAAGGAGCCCATCCATTCTAGCATCAGCCCCCCACCAGAATCACTTCAATTCTAGCATTTGCCCCCTACCAGGAGCCCATCCAATCTAGCATCAGCCCCCTATCAGCAGCCCATCCAGTCTAGCCTCTGGCCAACCTACCAGCAGTACATCCAGTCAAGCATCTGGCCCCCCTACCAGCAGCCCATCCAGGCTAGCATCTGGCCCCCCCTACCAGCAGCCGATCCAGTCTAGCATCTGGCCCCCCTACCAGAAGCCCATCCAGTCAGCATCTGGCCTCACTACCAGCAGCCCATCCAGTCTGGCATCTGGTCCCCCTGCCAGCAGCCCATCCAGTCTAGCATCTGGCCCCCCTGCCAGCAGCCCATCCAGTCTAACATCTGGCCCCTCTGCCAGCAGCACATCCAGTCCAGCATCTGGCCCCCCTACCAGCAGCCCATCCAGTCTAGCATCTGGCCCCCTACCAGCAGCCCATCCAGTCTAGCATCTGGACCCCCTACCAGCCGCTCATCCAGTCTAGCATCTGGCCCCCCTACCAGCAGCCCATCCAGTCTAGCATCTGGACCCCTACCAGCCGCTCATCCAGTCTAGCATCTGGCCCCCCTACCAGCAGCCCATCCAGTCTAGCATTTGGACCCCCTACCAGCCGCTCATCCAGTCTAGCATCTTGTCCCTCTACCAGCAGACCATCCAGTCTAGCATCTGGCCCCACTACCAGCAACCCATCCAGTCTAGCATCTGCCCCCCCTACCAGCAGCCCATCCATTGTCCGCTCTAGAACATCACCTAAAATGATGGTATTTTACGAAAACTGATGTTGGTAGAAATATATGCTAATAGTATTTCTGTGTAAGGCTGATCTGTGGCAGGGTCAGACAGGTTCAGTAGAGTGCCACAGGATACACTGACATAATAATGAATCCAAAAGTTCCAGAGTAGAAGAAAGCTTGTTTGGAGACATTCACCATTATGAGCTGTTTCTTATGGGTTGGTTCACAAATTACTATTAGCCCCAACATGAATTCTGTGAAGTTTGTGAAGAATTATAAAATGGATACTGATAGAGTCGGGGATTTTTCTCTCTCCAACTAACCTCAGGTATTGCTTCAGGTAGGCGCCTATCAATGGGAGAAATAAAGAAATATAGTATTGATAGAGCATGGGCCTTGACCTCTGCTCTAGGCACCAATAAAGAAGCAGTACCAAGTGCATCAACTACATATACTCGGCTGTATCGTTTCGCTAAGGCCAAAAAAACTTGTGCATAGTTGTACATCTTGTATGTCTTAATTGGCCTTAGGAACCAGTTTTACTGAGAGTAGTTTGAAACTTCGTTTTCTATCAAAACAGTTTTACTAAAGTATCACCAATGCAAGAATCACATAAAATATCAACATGATTGGAAAGTTCAATAGAACCTTTCTTTCTTCTACCATACCTTGACAAGTGTGGTTATCCTCAGACATGATTAGGCCCCTTGGGCACAGACACTGGTATGAATCACCGAGTGGAGCACAAGTGTGACTGCAGCCTCCATTGTTGTTCTGACATCCCTGAATATCTAATGTTGACATAAAATTCAGGAATATATATAAAAAATAGCTCAATGATCAGCATAGACACAAAGCTGGAGAAAAAGTAAGATTAGTATGTAAGATAGTTTAAACGCTTATGGACACAAACTATTTTGTACTTTAATATGCAGCCCCATTAATATTTAGGGCCTGTGCCCACATTGCGGATTTGCCTGCGGTTCCGCAGTGGTTTTTGCCCTGCGGTTCCGCTGCAGTTCCGCAGGCAGGGCACTGTGTAATGTAAATCTATGGAAAAAAAAAAAAGCTGTGCACATGATGCGGAATTTTCCGCGCGGATTTGGTGCGGTTTTAAAACCGCAGCATGTCAATTCTTTGTGCGGATTCCGCTGCGGTTTTACACCTATTCCATTATAGGTGTAAAACCGCAGGGCAAATCTGCACAAAAACCGCGTCAAAACCACATCAAAACTGCACCTGCGTTTTCTGCCAAGAGGTGCGGATTCTGTGCGGAAAAATCCGCAAGCAAATCCGCAACGTGTGCACAGGCTCTTAGAACATTTTCTTGTAGGAGCTAATTATAATCCAGCTATTGCAGTGAATGAGGGTGGGTTAGGGCTTTTAAGGTGTTTTGAGGGAACAACCCACTTACCATGATAGAATAGTATGCATGGGGTGGAAATAGGTTAAGCAATACTGAGTAAGAAAAATGGAAAACAATGCTTAATGGGAAACGGTCACTTTGTACATGCAGTCCGATTTGTGGACAGCAAGCTGCCTCTAAATTAATTTTGCCTCCCATGTCCATTTAGCATCTATTAAAGGGTTTGTAAACGAAAAGTCTGCAGTCACTGAGTGACTGCAGACTGCCAAATTGTGACGATTTGCATACTTGCGTTCATGTTCCAATTAGACTCATCAGACTTCTCTCAATAGAAGAGAATAGAGAAAAGCGGGGTGAGACTAGTCGGCACGTGATCACAAGTATGCAAACATTTGCTCATGTGACAGCTCATCTACATAGGGATTAAAAGGGAATCGTGACTGTGTGTGCATTATCATGATTGGCCAATTCAGACTAGACAACCTTTTTAAGCAAAATTTATAAGACATTACAAAAAAAAACTATATAGTCATGGCTGAAAGTGTTGGCACCCTAGAAATTGTTCTAGAAAATTAAGTATTTCTCCCAGAAAATTATTGCAATTACACGTTTTGTTATACACATGTTTATTTCCTTTGTGTTTATTGGAACAACAATAAAAAAAGGAAAAAAGGTAAATTTGATATAATTTCACACAAAACTCCAAAAATGGGCCAGAGAAAATTGTTGGCACCCTCAACTTAATATTTGGTTGCACACCTTTTGGAATAAGTAACTGGAATCAATCACTTCCTATAACCATCAACAAGCTTCTTACATTTCTCAACTGGAATTTTGGACAAACTCTTCTTTTGCAAACTGCTCCAAGTCTGTCATATTTAAAGATGCCTTCTCCCAACAGCAATTTTAAGATCTCTTCACAGGTTCAATGGAAATAAGATCAGGACACACTGATGGCAACTTCAGAACTCTCCAACGCTTTGTTTCAATCCGTTTCTGGGTGCTTCTTGAGGTAGGTATGTTTGGGGTCATTGCCCTGCTGGAAGACCCATGACCTAGGACACAAATCTGGCTTTCTAACACTGGGCACTACATTGTGACCCAAAATCCTTTAGTAATCTTCAGATTTCATGATACCTTGCACAAAGTCAAGGCACCCAGTGCCAGAGACGGCAAAACAACCCCAAAATACCTTTGAACCTCTACCATATTTGACTGTAGGCATTGTGTTCTTTTCTCATTCTAATTCGGTAAACAGTAGAATTATATGCTTTAACAAAAAGCTTTGTCTTGGTCTTACCTGTCCCCACAATGCTTTCCTAGAAGAATTTCGGCATATTCATGTACATTTTGGAAAACTTCAGTCTAGCTTTTTTATGTCTCTCTGGCAGCAGAGGGGTCCTCCTGAGTCTCCTGCCATAGTGTTTCATTTCATTCAAATGTCGAAGGATAGTTTGTGTTGACACTGATGCACCCTGAGCCTGCAAGACAGCTTGAGTTTCTTTGGAACTTGATTGGGGCTGCTAATTCACCATCCAGACTATCCTGGTTGCAAACTTTCATCAATTTTTCTCTGCCATCCACATCCAGGGAGATTAGATACAGTGCCATGGGTTGTAAACTTCTTGATTATGTTGTGCATTGTGGACAAAGAAACATCAAGATCTCTGGAGATGTGCTTGTAAACTTGAGATTGTTGATATTGTTCAACGTTTTGGTTCTCAAGTCCTCAGATAGTTATTTTCTCATCTTTCTGTTCTCCATGCTTAGTGTGGCACACACAGACGCACGATGCAAAAATTATGTCAACTTCTACCCTTTTTATCTGGTTTCAGGTGTGATTTTCATATTGCACACATGTGTTACTTACCACAGGTTAGTTTGAACAAGCATCATATGATTGAAACAAAGTTGCTTACCCACAGTTTTGAAAAGGTGTCAACAATTTTGTCTGGCCCATTTTGGGGGTTGTGTAAAATTATGTCCAATTTGCCTTTATTTCCTGTTTGTTTTGTGTTGTTCCAATACACACAAAGGAAATAAACATGTGTATAACAAAACATTTGCAATTGCAATAATTTCCTGGGAGAAATACTTTATTTTCTGGGGGAAAAAAAAAAGTCAAGGGTCCCAACACTTTTGGCCATGACTTTATAAGTTTGACATCGTCTTAATCACATTGATTCACAAAATAAAGTTAACTTTTATACTGTATACTGACACTAAAAAACAAACCCACAAATGTGAAATTGCAGTTTTTTTTCCCATCACTCCAAGAAGCTTATACATTTGTATTAGATAAGATTCATTTAACTGCACTAATGGGAAAATATAAACGTTAATGCTCTTAGAAGGCCGGATGAAAAAATGAAAACATCTTTGTATCATAAAGGACAATATTGTCTGCTGTGGTAAGGGCATAAAAGCAAGCTGTGCACTTATCTCATGGTAGAGTTAAGAACTGCGGTTGGTTTCCAAGAACATTTGGATGTAGTCATGTACAGTATATAAATGGAGAAATATATGAAATAACTCAAGATTACCACAAAGTACAAGGAACGAAAAGTTTGAAAAACTCATCTTTTAATGTTCTTTGAAATGTGAAACCTGAATTTCATTCTTAAAGGAAGTGACTATGTATGGCAATAAAAATGTATTCACCTTCACATGTTTTCTCGTCTACGGCCAGGACTCGCCCTTTCCCACAAGCACATCGATGGGAGTTCTTCAGATTAATGCAGACCTCACTACAGCCACCATTATCTTGCTCACATTCATTTTCATCTGCAATACATATAAAGTTGGTTGAAACCTGTCTCATTGTACATACAGTCCAATCTGTGGACAGCACAGTATAGAGAAGGAGAAACTGAGCAGAATGATATATAGGTTTGTGGGGGAAAACTCAGCATGTTCATTGAAATCCTTGGTATGTCCGGTGGGCAGTCCTACTAGTGATTGACAGTTATCTCTGCATATAGAGTAACACAGGAAAGACTGTTAATCACTGAATTGGACCGCCCACTGGTCTCATGCACACAAACACCAGGAAACTCTAGGAAAATGTACATCAATCCGATCAGCACCTTGTGTCTGTAACATCCTGCCTGCAGATCAGATACCATTTTCAACATTATGGTTTACTGTTAAGGCTTAAGTCATAGACATTTTTATTCCTTACTCATTTTTTTACTTAAACATATATCGAATCCGTTAAATAACGTCAAAGAAAATGTAAGATTTCCTGCAGTATGGCTGGTATAAGAGTTCCTCACGTTTTATCAGACTGCTGTCTGGTGGAAATTGAAATACTGTATTTTACATTTCATGATAGTATTCAGAGTCTGAATATTATTCTAGATGGATTCTATCAAGAGGACATTGAATCAGCAGTGTTTGCTGCATCGCTGATATCACTGAACGTTGGTTCTCTCCTTCCATCCTCTGTCCCTTTCTGTATTTTTAGCTTGTTCGGTATGTCCTTTACAAGCGATATTAATAACTCTACACAGTCCTATTTCTCTGGCAATTGCCATATTTCTAATATCTTTCTGCAGGAATAAATGAATGGATCAGTAATAGCCGCTGGCAGATGATTTTCTCATCGTGTATCAAGTCAGAGGTGCTATAAATCAGACAGTATTCAGAGTCTACTTTTTTGGCAGATGAGAGTTAAAATATTTTCAGTCCTTCCTATCTACTTCTGTTCTAGCCTGCTCATTTTGTAATGATAGAATGGTATTGCTGATTAGTCTTCTATATCATATGCAAGGTAGGAGTTTCTTGACTCTTGTTATAAAGGGTAATAGTCCAAAATAAAGTGTCCATTAAGATTTAAGAGAGTTTTTTGGGATTAGAGCATTAATGGCTTATCCTATTAAAGAGAATGGGAATACGCTGCAGTACCTTGTAGATGGATGGAGGGATGCAAATAAAAGGCCACTTCAAACTGATGATCGAAAAGGGTGTCAAGCTCCTCTCATCTAATATTGATGGCCTATCTCAACACTCTGGTCCTGGAAAACCCATTTAAGGTTTTATTTTTATTTCATATAACCAAAAGTCTGCCTAAAAACCATTCGTACAGATATTAATTCCCGCTCATTGCCCAGTGTAAACGGAGTCTGCGATGTAAAAACAAATGATAGAATGCTTGTTTGTTGTAGGCAATTACTCAGACATCAGAATCATCCTCATGCAATCAAGGGATGAAATGTGAATGTTATGATTGTCAGTTATCAGTGCAAGTATAAAGAGGGATGGCTTACTGGCTCATTTTTAATAGCCAAGCTAGCTCCCTTTTCAACATATCTGACAATGAGGGTATGTGCACAAGTTAAGTATTCACTGCAGACATTTCTGCTGCAAAAACTGAAGTATTTGCAGGAAAAACACAGCATAAAATATGCACTTTTTATGCCATTTTTTTCTCATTTTGTATGTGTTCTTTTCTCCATTTATTAGAATAGGTAAAATACACTACAAAAACACTGAAAGAATTGACATGCTGCAGATTTAAAATAAAACAAAAATGCAGCAGTTACTTAAACAGATTGCCGGTCTACAACGATAAGTCTATGTGACTGCAGACTTGTGAATCGTCAGATAGAGTGCACTGCAATTGTAAGAGGAGGCAATGTTAACCGTGAAGAGCACCTGCGTGATGTGGCATTAGTGAGGAAAGACTGCGATTTGCTGGCTGGATGAAACCATGAGGAACCAACTGGTATCAGAAGAGTTGCAAAAGGAGCAAGTTCATGTGTGGGACACAGCGAGGAGCTTTGATTGATGGGGTTCCCAGATATAGAAATCCTGCACCAAACCGGGTTTTCGGCACCAAGGAGAGGAGTGATGCGGACGTGTGTCAGAGATTACGCTGAAGCCAGTGCGACCAGCCTCAGCGGAAAGTGCGTGCCAGTAGGGTGCTGGCTGCTGTCAGACAGAGCCCAGACAACTCCCAGTTGACCCTACTATGCCGGTCAAAACCCGACGTGCTGGTCAAGACCCAGAGCCCAGACGCAGCCCATTGAGAGCCAGGACCCATCACTGTCTTCCTCAGGCTTAGGATATACCTGCCGTCGGTCAAGCACCAAAAGATCCACGAGGAGCCATCGACCAGAGGACACACAAGGGAGCCAGGCTGTCACTTTCATAAATAATGTAAAGTACAGGGGTCAACCTGGGGCAGGACAACAGATGGGGTGGGGTCTGGTTGGAACACAAGAAACTCAATGTTCCTTGATAGAATTTGTTAGGAGAACTAGTAGCCTAGCGGGAAAGCCCTGTGAACCCCGCTGTGGACATTGCTGTAGGAAGAGACAACTTATTAGCTCCCCAGGAACGGGTGTACTATCCTTGAAGGAAAGACACAAGTATAATCCCTGAGAGACTTTTCCGTTATTCAAATTGTATTCTAAAATCCATTGTATGTTTACAGTCATATGGTTTACTACTGTTTAAACTGTTTCATGTTATTAGCTGTTCCCTGATCACTGTAAATTCCTACCATATCAGAAGGAAATAGTTTATCGCCTGCACCAAATCTTGTGCCTTCGGTGCGTTGCATTCGGTCACCTGCTTACACATGCTGTGGTGTAAAATCAGACCAGACATTTTAAAGTGTGCACATACCCTTAAGAGGGGGGCTAAGCTACTGAAAGTAGTGAGAAGTGAGCCAAAACCATTCATACACCTCAGTGGTGACATGCCAACATAGGATGCTCACTTTTATGGAGGAAAAAAAAAGGTGGGAAGAGAGCCGACGTTGAGTTCTCTCTGGCATGCAGAATTTTAAACACAAAGTCTATTACAAAGATTTATAACTTTTTCTTCAGTGTGATATGAAGGAACAGGCTGATCTTACCCAGACACGTCTGCCCATCAGGGCCTAGAACTGTCCCAGAACTGCATATACAATCTCCAGTGTCCAGACACGTTCCTCCACACTCCATCAGATCGCAAATATCATAGAAGTCTAAATAACAGATACAATATTAAAGAAAAACTCTAGCAATCATATTTTGAACCACATTCTGTATTATGATGATTTTTAGGTGACCTCTGTACATTACTTCTTCTCGCTGTAGTGAATTGGGAGACATGCTTTTTCAGCGCTTTGCTATGCAGAGCAGTGACTTACGGTATATCATTGGAAACATTTCCTCTTTACTATTGTAGATGAATCAAGCTATAGGAAAACAGGAATACGGCAACCCCAACCTACACAATTGAGAATGCTACTTTAAGTTTATTACAGGAGATTAATCTAAACCACAATGTTTTACCAGAATAGATATAAACTGTAGAATTCCACCTTCAAATAACAAATTCCATCTATATAATTTATATGCCAATATTTTGAAAAATTACTGTTTCTGATTTTAACAACTGGAAATCCTAAAGTCACATTCTGCTCTGAAACCTGTAAGAAATTTCAGATTGTTACAGGAGGTTATGTTAGCATAAGTGGTAGTTTTTGGAACTAAAGATCCTGCAAAAATTAAAAATTGATGTCCTCTTCTTTTCCAATTTCTTTCAAATCTACTCCTAGCTTTGGCTCAAAAAACCTGTACCAAAACAACATCACTGTCAGTAAGTCACTTACTATTCTCCCCAAAGTACAAAAAGATTGGACATACAGAAACTGCTTGATCATTCTTTCTCCTGACATTTGCCGTAAGGGTAAAGTTTGCGCACTTCAAAAATATTAGTTAATTTACCAATTTTCCCAATATAAATGAGTAAGGCCAGCATAACAAGGCATTGTGGTAAAGTCTATAGCGGAACAACTTCGTCAAGTCTGGACTCGCCTAAAGGCTCTTTTTTATATTGTAGTACAGTACATTCAGTGTACACTCTGGGACAGGCAAGTGCCCCAACACCAAATGTCCCTATAAACTTCTATTGACCCCACGGATAATTTTTGGCTAGTATAACCTATGCTCTGCTTGAAATGATACCTATACTGCCAAGAGGCAAACATGTACCTGATCTCATAACAAAAATTTCTGCTCAGTGGGGGTCTGATCACTGTGTACTCTGTAAACATATATTTGGTCAAATTGAAAAATCTAAGTGGATCTGAAAGTAAAAGTGGAGTGGTGGTGGTTTATTAGCTGACACAGCAGTTAGGCTGAGAGGTTATTGTAGCCATATACACGCCCTTGGTACACAATGCCCCCTGTGCCCCATAAGAAATTTCCAGTAGTATAAATGACACAAAGTTGAAGGGTCTTGGATGGGAGAAGGATGATGCCGTTACATATTTTTCATTGTGGTTCAAAAGCTTCTAGTTATGCCTCTTGTTAGTGCCTCCCCATCCTCAAATAAACCTTGATCTCATAATGTGCCGTACGTTTTTGAAATTAAACTCAATTTGTAAATAATAAAAGAAGAAAAAAAAAGAGTACTTACGACCACAATAGACATGGAAGCAAACATTTGGCTTTGTTAATCGATACACATAATACCCTCCTGGGCAAGCCTTGATTTCTACAGTTGTATTCCATTGGCAGCAGTTGTTACTGAAACTGGCACAGGCTTGTCTTTGCACAATGCCCTCTGGTTCACTTGGGTGGCTCCCATTGAGCCAGATAGGGGCATGTGTGCCACAGTGGTTTTCGGGGATACAAAATGTTGGCATAGCATCTCCAGCCATACCAGTGAACCGATACCACTCGCCACTCAGGTGGTTGTCGCACATCGGTTTGTCTTCTGATTCGTTAATTAAGTGGTCCGTGTTTCTCCAAGGCTCATTCAGACTTATATAAGCTGAACATGGATCCAAGGCTTGAAGTAAGGAAGAGATGCATAATATAAGATGTTCAGAAGTGTCTACTGTATGAGGTCAGTTGTGAACTAGGTACACAGATATACACAAATTTCTATCTTATAGAAACAATAAAGGATAAAAAAATCGTGCAGACCTAAATTTACCGTACCGTTCTTTAACCCCTTAACCCCCAAGGGTGGTTTGCACGTTAATGACCGGGCCAATTTTTACAATTCTGACCACTGTCTCTTTATGAGGTTATAACTCTGGAACGCTTCAACGGATCTTCGCGATTCTGAGATTGTTTTCTCGTGACATATTGTACTTCACGTTAGTGGTAAAATTTCTTCCATATAACTTGCGTTTATTTTTGAAAAAAACGCAAATATGGTGAAAATTTTGAAAATTTTGCAATTTTCAAACTTTGAATTTTTATTCCCTTAAAACAGAGAAATATATCACACAAAATAGTTAAGAAATAACATTTTCCACATGTCTACTTTACATCAGCACAATTTTTTTTGTTAGGAAGTTATAAGGGTTAAAAGTTGACCAGCGATTTCTCATTTTTACAACAAAATTTACAAAGCCATTTTTTTTTTAGGGACCACCTCACATTTGAAGTCACTTTGAGGGGTCTATATGGCAGAAAAAAAAAATCGACCTAGTCCTGACCTGGAAATGATCTGGACAACTGCTACTGATGTCCTAAGCTTCAGAAAAGATTATCTAGACTGGACATGATTGCAGCTAACAGCAGAACTAGGTATGTATTGTTTTTAGCCTCTGGATTTTCCTCCACTGAAATCAAGCAGAAATCATGGTAATGATAAAGAATTGTAACACACAGTATTATAGAAAGTCACAGAACCCCTCAGTTTTGAACCTGTAATTAGGTTCAGATTTTAAATGTTAAGATAGTGAGTACACCGCACTCTATGAGACAAGGTATAATGCTTGAAAACTCGTGTTTATTATAAACTAGGCAACATATTAGGACAAAAAGGAAAGAGCGATCTTTAACGTTTCGGCTCCACCCGAGCCTTTATCAAAATATCGCTGTAAAACAAAAATATATAGCATAAGAACATCAAGATTAAAATGAAAATAATTTGTGGAAGCTAAATATATATACAAATATATACACATCTCCCCAGCAGAGGATAATGACAAGTAAATAACATGAAGATTACAAACGGCATATGTACAACAATTAGCACAGAAATGCATAACATGAGGATTTGTTGATAAGAGCCACTTGCAGTTGGAACAAAATGAGTATATCACATAGAATTAATAATTACCTCACAAGTGTCCAGTGCCAAATATAGTAAAGTTTGGAGAAAGGAACCAAGGTGATGTCCTTGTGTGGCTATAATGGTAAATATATAATCAATAGAAGCATAAATGTACTAGGATAAGTTACTAAGGCTCTTTCACACATCCGGCGGGCGCCTAAACGGCGCCCCCGGCATTTTACCGCAGCGCCGCATGTGAAAAGCTTTCACACTTCCGGCGCCAAATGCGGTTTTTTGCCGGATGGTTTCTGATGCTTGGAGAGATAAGAAACCATCGGCAAAAAAAAAAACGTTGCATGCAGCGTTTTGTCCGGCCGCCGCAATGTACATTTGCGCCGCATCGGACAAAACGCATGCAACGCATTGACATGCGGCGCCATGCGGCGCTAATGCATGTCAATGCGAAAAAAGCGCATGCGCCGCATCAGATTTTCAGATGCGGCGCTGCGGGAAAATGCCGGGGCGCCGCAAGGGGAAAAACGGATGTGTGAAACAGCCTAAAAGAGACTGCAATTACCCAGAACCTGTGGGCATCAATGTGTGGAAAGACACCTCCCTGTCAGGGAGTGGCTCTTATCAACAAATCCTCATGTTATGCATTTCTGTGCTAATTGTTGTACATATGCTGTTTGTAATCTTCATGTTATTTACTTGTCATTATCCTCTGCTGGGGAGATGTGTATATATTTGTATATATATTTAGCTTCCACATATTATTTTCATTTTTATCTTGATGTTCTTATGCTATATATTTTTGTTTTATAGCGATATTTTGATAAAGGCTCGGGTGGAGCCGAAACGTTAAAGATCGCTCTTTCCTTTTTGTCCTAATATGTTGCCTAGTTTATAATAAACACAAGTTTTCAAGCATTATATCTTGTCTCATAGAGTGCGGTGTACTCATTATCTTGATATTTGGGACCATTGGTCCATTACACCAGCATCTAACCATATAGGGCTGAGTGCACGTTATTATTTATTCTCATATTTTAAATGTTAATTGGAAGTCAATTAATGTATCCAATGCAGTTATTATAATTTTTGTGTGGCTCATATTTAGGCTGTGTGCACATGTTGCAGATTTGGTGCGTTTTTGTCAAGTTTTTTCTGCGCAGATTTGTGACAAAACCTGAAGCAATCCTGATGCCAGCAAAGAAAATGAGAAACCTGAAGTGTCATGCACACAAGTATTTTTGACTTGCAGATTTGGTGCAGAAAATAATCTGCAGCATGTCAATCTCTGCAGTTTTGCTCCACGTTTTTCACAATTCATTTCACTCAAATAAAAAACGTGGGGAAAAAAACGTATAAAAAATTCACCAAAAAAGAGCGTTTTTGCAGCTGCAACTTTCCTGCCAAGAGATGCAGAAATGGTACAGAAATGTTACTCAATGTGTGCGAATAGCCTAACTGATGGCTTATACCATAATGTTGTGTCACTCTGGACATACACAGATCTGCATACACAAACCCAGCAGAAACGACTCGCAATGCATCCCGTCCAAGTGTAAGATGCAGGGTGGAATTTGCAGTTTAGTTTGGCAATGCATGTCAATTAAATCATCATCAAAATCTTCCTATTTTAGCCAAGTGCAAAAACTTTTGGTTGGAACCTGTTAACAAATACTGTGCATTATGTTCTGCTTCTCCTCTTAGTGATTAATACATTTTTGAAGTAGCTCTGTTGTAATAATTTAGGCCGCCTTTTGTTGTTTTTGTGTTTATAAAAGTGCCATGAATTTCATTTTTAGAAGCTCACACTTTTTACATTTTCTGGAAGGGTTTTTTTTTTCTCGTAAGTGAAAGTTTTTTTAAAAAAACTACTGGAAGAAAATGACATACTGTACCCAGAGAATGGCAAAAATGCTAACACAGGAAGGCAATAAAAGCCACATTATACACACACACACAAATATATATATTTTGCATCGAATAACTTCCAAAAGTCTTAAAAACAGTGTTAAGTGTATTTATACACTGCAATGTAATAACCTTTATGTATTACATACAAGCACATATGGTTTTGGAACCATACATTGAGTTGTACAATGGTACTCCAGAATGTACATTTTGGCATTGGAAAAATATGCAGTTATCCTTTTCTTTGTTTTAAGAAATTATTGCAACTTACCCAAGGGTGTGACTTCATTAAGGTAGAAACAGAGGATGAAGTATAAAAGCATTTTTAAAATCCAAGTATAAACTTGAGAACTGGACGTGGTGCCCTTAGTAAGGTAAGGAGCCTTGTCAGATGGTCTCTGCCTTCTCTGCCTCTGAGGATCTTGTTTTCCTTTATTTATCACTATGACCTCTACCTTATCATTTTCAGTGGACACATTATCAGAAGGAAGAGGATGAAATGAGCCAAACCTCTGACCCTTCCAGCAGAGATCTGCCTTGTAAACAAGGATATTTTTACTGATTGATCCGAATGTCTCATCCTCCCATTGTCTTCACATACTGGAATGCTCAAAATGATGCATTGTTACCCGCAAGAGAACCCTGAGGAGAGACACTCAGGAGACAGGTCATCAGCTGAAGTCAGCCCTTCTGTTAGTCCTGTCCTAAGTCACATGCTTTTCGTTCTTTCTACCTACATGCCTGGAATAGTAGCTATCCATATACTTTCATAGAAGAATTTTAAACCAAAAGTTATGGAATTTTCAATCATTATTATAATACACATAATAAGCTATAAGTATTAAAGATGGCCTTTGGGCATACAGAGAATGCCTCGCAGAATAGATCTGTGCATTTTATAAATGACAACGGAAACCACTAATACTAAAGTATTTGCATTTTAAGAAAGTATTCAATCATAATGAATGTTATATATGTATATACAGTCATGGCCGAAAGTGTTGGCACCCCCAAAATTGTTCCAGAAAATGAAGTATTTCTCCAAGAAAATTATTGCAATTACACATGTTTTGCTACACCCGTTTATTTCCTTTATGTGCATTGAAACACCTCAAAAAACAGAGGAAAAAGGGTAAAAATTGGACCTAATTTTACACAATACCCCAAAAATGGGCAGGACAAAATTGTTGGCACCCTCAACTTAATATTTGGTTGGACACCCTTTGGAATAAATAACTACAATACATAGCTTCCTATAACCATCAACAAACTTCTTACACCTCTTAACTGTAATTTTGGACCACTCTACTTTTCCAAACTGCTCCACGTCTATGATATTTGGAGGGTGAAGGGCGCTTTCTTCCAACAGTAATTTCAAGATCTTTCCACAGGTGTTCAATGGGATTTAGATCTGGACTCATTGCTGGCCACTTCAGAACGATTCAGAGCTTTTTTTTCCATTCATTTATGGTTGCTTTTTGAAGTATGTTTGAGGTCATTGTCCTGCTGGAAAACTGATGAACTAGGAGGCAAACTCAGCTTTCTAATACACACACTACATTGCAACCCAAAGTCCTTTGGTAATCTTCAGATGTCATAATGCCTTGCACACAGGCAAGGCAGCCAGTGCTTGACGCAGCAAGACAACCCTAAAATATCTTTGAACCTCCACCATATTTGACTGCAGGTACTGTGGTCTTTGTAGGCCTCATTCCATTTTCGGTAAACAGTAGAATGATGTGCTCCACCAAAAAGCTCTATTTTGGTCTCATCTGCCCACAAGACTCTTTCCCAGAAGGATCTTGGCTTGCTCATGAACATTTTGGCAAACTGTAGTCTAGTTTTTTATGCCTCTTTGTCAGCAGTGGGGTCTCCTGCCATAGAATTTAATTTCACTCAAATGTCAACATAGTTCTTGCTGACACTGATGCACCCTGAGCCAGCAGGACAGCTTGAATTTCTTTGGAGCTTGATTGGGGCTGCTTATCCACCATCCGGACTACCCTGTGTTGCAACTTTTCATCAATTTTTATCTGTTATTGTCATCCACGTCCAGGGAGATAAGCTACAGTGCCATGGGTTGTAAACTATTTTATTATGTTTCATACCATGCACAAAGGAACATCAAAATGTCTGGAGACGAACTTGTAACCTTAAGATTTTTGATATTGTTGAAAAATTTTGGTTCTCAAGTCCTCCTCCAATTCTCTTCTCTTTCTATTTTCAATGCTTAGTGTGGCACACACAGACACAAAATGCAAAAATTGAGTCAACTTGTCCCCTATTTATCCGGTTTCATGTGTGATTTTCATAGTGCGCACACCTGTTGCTTGCCACAGGTGAGTTTAAACACATGCTTGAAACAAAGTTGTTTACCCACTAATTTGGTAAGGTGCCGACATTTTTGTCTAGCCCATTTTTGGTGTTTAGGGTGAAATTATATCCAATTTGCCTTTTTTTTCTCTGTTTTTGTGTGTTGTTCCAATACACACTAAAGGAAATAAGCATGTATAACAAAACATGTGTAATTGCAATAATTTTCTAGGAGAAATACTTCATTTTCTGGAACAATTTTAAGGGTGCCAACACCTTTGACTATGAATGCATAAACAGGCACATAAATATATATAATATATATAATATATATATTATATATATATATATATATATATATATATTTCTCAATATCGGACATAAAATCAGAATAAACCTTTTCCATTTTAGGTCAATTAGGATTACCATAATTATTAATATTTGCCCAATGCCAGAATAATGAGAGAGAGAATGTTTTAAGGCATTCTTATTACTTACTGTAAAGTCAAAAGTTTACATACACTAAGATTACTATGCCTTTAAACAATTCTGGACTGCCCATATGATAATGTTATGTGTTTACAAGCTTCTGAGTTAATTAGAGATGCACCTGTGGATGTATTTTAATGCACATCTGAAACACACTGCTTCTTTGTGTACCATCATGGGAAAGTCTAAAAAAAAAATCAGCCAAGATATCAGGAAGAGAATTGTGGACATGCACAAGTCTGACTTATCCTTGGGTACAATTTCAAGATATCTGAAGGTGCCTCGTTCATCTGTACAAACAATTATATGCAAGTACAAACAACATGGGAATGTCCAGCCATCATACCGCCGCTCAGGAAGGAGACGGGTTCTGTGTCCCAGAGATGAACATGCTTTGGTCCGACATGTGCATATCAACCCAAGGACAAAAGCAAAAGACCTTGTAAAGAGGATGGTGGAAGCTGGTAAGATTGTGTTAATATCCACAGTGAAACAAGTACTGTATCAACATGGGCTGAAAGGTCACTCTGCCAGGAAGAAGTCATTACTTCAAAGTAATGTTTGCAAATGCACACAGGAACAAAGACCTTAATTTCTGGCGACATGTCCTGTGGTTTGATGAAACTAAAATTTTACTTTTTGGGCATAAAGACCATTGTTACATTTGGAGGGACAAGCTTGGGAGCCTAAGAATACCTTCCCAACTGTGAAACACGGGGGGTGGCAGCATCATGTTGTGGGGTTGTTTTGCTGCAGGAGGGACTGGTGCACTTCACAAAATAAATGGAATCATGAGAAAATAAGATTATGTGGCAATACTCAAGCAACATCTCAAGACATAAGCCAGGAAGTTAAAGCTTGGGTGGAAATGGGTATTCCAAATAGACAACGACTCGAAGCATACTGCCAAAATGGTATCAAAGTGTCTTAAGGATAACAAAGTCATTGTTTTGGAGTGGCCATTACAAAGCCCTGATCTCAATCCAAGGTGACCTACAAAACTGGATCAGTTACACCAGTTTTGTCAGGAGGAACGGGCCCAAATTCCTACCAACTATTGTGAGAAGCTTGTAGAAGGATATGACAAACGTTTGACCCAAGTCATTCAGTTTAAGGGCAATGCTACCAAATACTAATGAAATGTATGTAAACTTTTGACTTTGCAGTAAGTAATAAAAATGCCTTAAAACATTCTCTCTCATTATTCTAGCATTTGGCAAATAATAACTATGGTAATCCTAATTGACATTTCTTGCATCCTAAGGAAGGAACTCTCCTCAGGTGCACTCTACACCATCCACTGCCGACACCGAGCCTCAGCATCGCCGCACCTCTGCCGCCGCCACACCACTGCCGCAACCCCCTGGTAAGCCTGTGTTCCACTATAAGACGCACCCCCCATTTTACTCAGTTTTTTTTAGGGGAAAAAGTGCATCTTATAGTCCGAAAAATACGGTGTGTGTATATATAAAATATATATATACAGTACAGACCAAAAGTTTGGACACACCTTCTCATTCAAAGATTTTTCTGTATTTTCATGACCATGAAAATTGTACATTCACACTGAAGGCATCAAAACTATGAATTAACACATGTGGAATTATATACTTAGCAAAAAAGTGTGAAACAACTGAAAATATGTCTTATATTCTAGGTTATTCAAAGTAGCCACCTTTTGCTTTGATGACTGCTTTGCACACTCTTGGCATTCTCTTGATGAGCTTCAAGTGGTAGTCACCAGGATTGGTTTTCACTTCACAGGTGTGCCCTGTCAGGTTTAATAAGTGTCATTTCTGGCCTTATAAATGGGGTTGGGACCATCAGTTGTGTTGTGTAGAAGTCTGGTGGATACACAGCTGCTAGTCCTACTGAATAGACTGTTAGAATTTGTATTATGGCAAGAAAAAAGCAGCTAAGTAAAGAAAAATGAGTGACCATAATTACTTTAAGAAATGAAGGTCAGTCAGTCCGAAAAATTGGGAAAACTTTGAAAGTGTCCCCAAGTGCAGTTGCAAAACCCATCAAGCGCTGCAAAGAAACTGGCTCACATGAGGACCGCCCCAGGAAAGGAAGACCAAGAGTCACATCTGCTTCTGAGGATAAGTTTATCTGAGTCACCAGCCTCAGAAATCGCAGGTTTACAGCAGCTCAGATTAGAGACCAGGTCAATGCAGACACATCCCTACAACAACTGTTAAGAGGAGACTTTGTGCAGCAGGCCATCATGGTAAAATATCTGCTAGGAAACCACTGCTAAGGACAGGCAACAAGCAGAAGAGACTTGTTTGGGCTAAAGAACACAAGGAATGGACATTAGACCAGTGGAAATCTGTGCTTTGATCTGATGAGTCCAAATTTGAGATCTTTGGTTACAACCACCGTGTCTTTGTGTGACGCAGAAAAGGTGAACGGATGGACTCTACGTGCCTGGTTCCCACCGTGAAGCATTGAGGAGGTGTGATGGTGCTTTGCTGGTGACACTGTTGGATACTGGGGATTTATTCAAAATTGAAGGCATACTGAACCAGCATGGCTACCACAGCATCTTGCAGCGGCATTCTATTCCATCCGGTTTGCGTTTAGATGGACCATCATTTATTTTTCAACAGGACAATGACCCCAAACACACCTCCAGGCTGTGCAAGGGCTATTTGACCAAGAAGGAGAGTGATGGGGTGCTACACCAGATGACCAGGCCTCCACAGTCACCAGACCTGAACCCAATCGAGATGGTTTGGAGTGAGCTGGACGAAGGCAAAAGGGCCAACAAGTGCTAAGCATCTCTGTGAACTACTTCAAGATTGTTGGAAGACCATTTCCGGTGACTACCTCTTGAAGCTCATCAAGAGAATGCCAAGAGTGTGCAAAGCAGTAATCAAAGCAAAAGGTGGCTACTTTGAAGAATCTAGAATATAAGACATATTTTCAGTTGTTTCACACTTTTTTGTTAAGTATATAATTCCACATGTGTTAATTCATAGTTTTGATGCCTTCAGTGTGAATGTACAATTTTCATAGTCATGAAAATACAGAAAAATCTTTAAATGAGAAGGTGTGTCCAAACTTTTGGTCTGTACGGTATATATATATATATATATATATATATATATAATATATATTATTATATACATACACTGTGTTCCAAATTATTATGCAAATAATATTTTCTCAGATTTTCCCAAATTACCTATATGAATTGCAGTCATTGTAATATTCCAGTCAAATAACTATTAGAGTACAATTGAAAGGTTTTTGTACAAACTGCCTATAACAGTATATTTTAAAAAAAAAATAAAACACTCAAACTGCACTCAAAATGCATGTTTCAAATTATTATGCACAGCAGAGTTTTCTACCTTTTCATTTTAATAAAGAACAAAAAAATGGTCATTTTTGAAATTATAAGCATTAGTAGGTTGTTACAAACTGAAATCAAACAGTTTTCAACTCAAAACTTTATTCTAGGTGATGTTACATTTGCACATAGGACCCCTTGTTAGAAAGGAGCTTCTGAACTCTCTCGTCCATTGAATTTGTCAGGTTTTGGATGGTTTCTGCTTCAATTGTTTTGCATGAGGACAGAATACCCTCCCAGAGCTGTTGCTTAGATGTGAACTGCCTCCCGCCATCATACACTCCTTTTGATGATGCTCCAGAGGTTCTCAATGGGGTTGAGGTCAGGGGAGCATGCGGGCCACACCATAAGTTTGTCCCCTTTTATGCCCATAGCAGCCAGAGATGCAGATGTGTTATGTGCAGCATGAGACGGTGCATTATCATGCATGAAAATGATCTTGCTGCGAAATGCACGGTTCTTCTTCTTGAACCATGGCAGGAAGTGCTGTTTGAGAAACTCAACATACACTATGGAGTTCATCTTTACCCCTTCAGGGAACCTAAAGCGGCCGACAATCTCTCTCCCCATGATTCCAGCCCAAAACATTACTCCACCTCCTCCTTGTTGGCACCGTAGCCATGTTTGCATGGGGTGTCCATCAACCAGCCATCCTCCACTCCATCCATCTGGACCATCGAGCGTTGCACGGCACTCATCGGTGAACAAAACAGTTTTGAAGTCAGTCTTCATGTATTGTTTGGCCCACTAGAGCTGTTTCTGCTTGTGTGCAGTGGATAGAGGAAGTCGACAGGATGGCTTACGCACAGTTGCAAACCTCTGAAAGACCCTGCATCTTGTTGTTCGGGGGACGTTGGAGGCACCAGCAGCTTCAAAAACTTGTCTGCTGCTATGACAAGGCTTTTTTGCCGCTGCTCTTTTAACCTGACGTAATTGCCAGTAGGAAAGAGTCCTCAATTTTCCCTTATCAGCACGCACACGTGTGAACTGTGAATCAGCTACATACTTCTTGATTGTGCGATGATCACGATGAAGTGTCTTGGCAATGTTGATTGTAGTCATGCCTTGACCTAAACACTCCACAATTTGTTGCTTCCCTGCAGCGACACATCCTTTTTCTTTCCCATTTTTGCAGAAAATGTAGGCTGCTTAATAATGTGGGACAGGCTTCTTAAGTAGTCTTGCCTTTCATTGGACACACCTGCCAAACTAATTAGCACAGGTGTCTGCAATTGCTTACAGTGATATAAAGAGCCCTGACACACATCACCATCAGTGAACTGACAAACAAAAAAATTCTTACCTTATCACTCCTAAACAATTTTTGCATAATAATTTGGAACACAGTGTATATACACATACACACGACATAAATATCTTATAGACAGACAAGTCATTAAAGTTTGTGCTTAAAGTGGTGGTCAATGACTTTTATATTGATAGTCTATCCTTAGGATACAGCCATACAATATCTGATCGATAGTAGTCCTATATCCAGCGCTCCCGCCGAACAACTGTTCCCGGTGCTGGCTGCATGTGCTCAGTTACAGAGTGGAACTACACAACTCCGTGAACCGCATATCCCCCTTATTGTTTCCCATGTTGGGATGTGCTGTGCCCACCATATCGGTGACAGAGCTGTGCTCTGCAAGTAATCACATCTAGTCACTACTGGAAGCAGGAGCAACTGATTGGCAGGGTTGCAACACCAGACACCACCACCAATCAGATATTGATAACCTATTCTAAGGATAGGCTATCAATATAATAGTCCCAGACAATGTTATATTTCCAAAACTTGTTGACTTTATGACCTTTTCTTCTCTTTCTAAATATTTGGGTCAGGGTTCGAGATAACTTACTGCCGTAGTAAGAAGCTGCAGCGTGGACAAGGAATCTCCATAATGGATGCTAAATTATATTTCTCTAATGATGCAAGAAGTTCAATACAATGTTTTGTTCCAAGGGAGAAGAAACCAGTCCAACTCAACAGCAAATATACAGCTTTAGCATAGTATAATAATAAAAAAAATAAACCCAACAGCCAAAAGGGCCTATAACAAATTAATTGTGGTCAGAATTAAAAGCTTTGAAG
>JARQOD010000003.1:518207955-518283365 GCA_033576555.1 Oophaga sylvatica | reverse complement strand
GGGACTAACCCGCAGCCCATCCAGTCCAGCAACTGGGCCCCCCCCCCCGCAGCTCCCTCCAGGGTAGCAAACTGGCCCCCCCACCCCCCCCCCCCCCCTCCAGCTAGCTTTTTGGCCCCCCCCTTTCCCGCAGCCCATCCATTTTGCCGGCCCCTACCCGCAGCCCTCCATTTTAAAATCGGCCCCCCTAACACAGCCCATCCCCCCAAAATCTGGCCCCCCTACCCCCCCCGCCCATCCATTCTAGCCCCCCCGGCACCCCCCCCCCCAGCCCCTCCAAAAAAGATAGGGGCCCCCCCCCCAGCAGCCTTTTCCCCCAAGCACCTGGCACCCCTACCCCGCTACCCATCCCTCCTTTCAATGGGGGGCCCCTACCAGCAGCCCATCCGTCTAGCAACTGGCCCCCCCCCGCAACCCCCTCCAATTTTTTCTGGCCCCCCTACTACAACCATCCCAAACCAAACTGGCCCCCCCCACCACCAGCAAAAACCCTCCATTTAGCATCCCGGTCCCCCTACCAGCAGCCATCCATTTTTTCATCTGGTCCCACTCCACAGCCCACCCCCAAAAATAGCATCTGGCCCCCCCTTTTCCCCAGCCCATCCATTTTAGCATCTGGCCCCCCTACCGAGCCACCATCTAGCAATGCCCCCCCTATTCCCCCCCGCCCATCCAGCTAGCTTTTGGCCCCCCAAAACCCCCCGCCCATCCAGTTTTTGCATAGGCCCCCCCCCCCCCGCGCCCATCCCGTCTAGCATCTCCCCCCTACCCCCCAAAACCCCCCCCCGGGGGAAAAAAATGGCCCCCCTAGTAGCCCCAAAAAAGCCCCAAAAAAACTGGGCCCCCCCCCCCCCCCCCATCCCTCTAACTCGGGGCCCCCCCCCCCAAAAAAACCCCCCCCCTTTTTGCATTTTGGGGGCCCAAAAACCCGCAGCCCATCCAGTCTAATATGGCCCCCCTACCCCCGCCCAAAAACCATCAAACAATTTTGGGCCCCCCCCCCCCGCACCCCTCCCTTTAAACATCTGGGCCCCCCCACTAAACAACCCATCCCCCTTTTTGCAACTGGCCCCCCCACACAAACCCCTCCAGTCTTGCATCGGTCCCCTAAAACCCCCAAGCCCCCCCCCCCCCTAGCATTTTTCCCTCCCACCCCAGCCCAACCAGTCTAGCTTTTTCACCCCAACCCGAACCCCTCCAGTCTAGCATCTGGCTTTTCCCCTACCCGCAGCCCTCCATTTTAGCATCTGGCCCCCCTACCAGCCAACCAGTCTAAACAAAAAAAACCCCCCCTACCAGCAGGGGCCCCCAGTCTAGCAAAAATTTTTTCCCCAAAACCCAAACCCCCCAGCCCCAAAACCCCCTTTAACACTGGCCCCCCCCCAGCGCCCATCCAGTCAGCTCGACCCCCCCCCCCGCAGCCCATCTAGTCTAAAAATCTGGCCCCCCCCACCAGCAGCCCCCTTTCCCCCCTTTTTTTTTTCCCCCCCACCCGCACCCATCCATCTAGCATCTGGCCCCCCCCCCCCGCAGCCCATCCCGGCTAGCATCTGGCCAAAACCCCCCCCCGCAGCCCATCCCTCTAGCATTTTCCCCCCCAAACCCCCGCCCATCCTGTCTTAAACACTGGGGCCCCCCCCACTACCAGCCCCCCCGGGGGACATCTTGCCCCCCTACCCACCCATCCAGGGCTAGCATCTGGCCCCCCAAACCCCCCCGCCCCCCCCTGTAGATTTACCCCCCAAAATTTGGGGGGCCCCCTGCTAGACGGATGGGCTTGGAAGGGGGGCCCCCTGCTAACCCCCATGGCTTGCTGGTAGGGGGGCCAATTTTGACCCCCAAAGGGCGCGGTAAGGGCCAGGGCTAGAATTTTGGGAAAAAATGCTTGGGGGGGGGGGCCTAAGCTTTTTGGGGGGGGTCGGTTTTTGGGGGCCCCCCTGCTAGACTGGATGGGCTTTTTGGGGGGGGGGGGGCAGATGCTAGACTGGTGGGCTGCGGTATAGGGGGGGGATGCTAGACTGGGGGGGCTGATGGTAGGGGGCTCAGATGTTAGACTGGAGGGCCGTGGGAGGGGGTCAAAAAGCTAGACTGGGGGTTGGCTAGCCCCTGGCACCCCCCTGCCAACCCGCCTATCCATTTTAGGGAAAATGGCCCCCCCTACAGCCTATCAAGTCAAGCATCTGGCCCCCAAAAACCCCCCCGCCCATCCCCCCCAACATAGACTCCCCCCCCGCACCCATCCATCCTAGCATGTGGGGGCCCCCCACAGCCCCCCCCCGTCTAGCATCGGGGCCCCCCTACTACAAAAACCCCCCCCCGTCAAGGGATCTGGGGGCCCCCACCAGCCCCCCCCCCCCCCGTCTACATTGGGGGGCCCCCCCCCCCGGGGGCTCATCCAGTCTTTCATCTGGCCCACTACCAGCACCTATTTTCCCCCCTAGCATCTGGCCCCCCTTCCAGCAGGGGGATCCATTTTGCAAATTTGGCCCCCCCACCACAGCCCCAAAAAAATTTTCATCTGGAAGCCCATCAGAGCCCATCCAGGGCTAGCATTGGGCCCCCTACCCGCCCGCCCTTCATTCTAGCATCTGGGGGCCCCACCCGCACCCATCCAGTCTAGCCATTGGCCCCCCTACCAAAAAGCCCATCCAGTTTTTCATCTGGGGCCCCCCACCAACCCCCTCCAGTCTAGCATCTGGCCCCCCCACCCAGCGCCCATCCAGTCAAGCATCTGGCCCCCCCACCTGCCGCCCCTCCATCTAGCATCTGGCCCCCCTACAGCAGCCCATTCCAGTCAGCATCTGCCCCCCTACCAGCAGCCCATCCAGTCTGCATCTGGCCCCCTACCAGCACCATCCTCTAGCATTGGGCCCCCTACCAGCAGCATATCCAGTCCCTGCATCTGGCCCCCTACCAGCTGCCCATCAGTCTAGCATTCTGGTCCCCACTAACCACAGCCCTTCCAGTCTAGCATTTAGCCCCCCTACAGCAGCCCATCAGTTTAGCATCTGCCCCCCTAACAGCAGCCCATCCAGTCTAGCAACTGGCCCCCCACCTAACAAGCCCATCCAGTCTAAGCATCTGGCCCCCCTACTACCAGTCCCTCCAGTCTAGCATCTGCCCCCCTCCACAGCCCATCCATTCTAGCATCTGCCTCCCTACCAGCAGCCCATCCATCTAGCATTACAAGCAGCCCATCCAGTCTAGCATCTGGCCCCCCTACCAGCAGCCCTTCCAGTCTAGCATTTTGCCCCCCTACTAGCAGCCCATCCAGTCTAGCATCTGGCCCCCCTACCAGCAGCCCATTCAGTCTAGCATCTGGCCCCCCTACCAGCAGTCCATCCAGTCTAGCATCTGGCCCCCCTACCAGCAGCCCATCCTGTCTAGCATCTGGCCCCCCTACCAGCAGCCCATTCAGTCTAGCATCTGGACCCCTACAAGCAGCCCATCCACTCTAGCATCTGGCCCCCCTACCAGCAGCACATCCAGTCTAGCATCTGGCCCCCCCTACCAGCAGCCCTTCCAGTCTAGCATTTTGCCCCCTTACTAGCAGCCCATCCAGTCTAGCATCTGCCCCCCTACCAGCAGCCCATCCAGTCACGCATCTGGCCCCCCTACCAGCAGCCCATCCGGTCTAGCATCTGCCCGCCCTACCTGCAGCCCATCTAGTCTAGCATCTTGCCCCCCTGCCAGCAGCCCATCCAGTCTAGCATCTGGCCCCCTAACAGCAGCCCATCCAATCTAGCTTCTGGCCCCCCCTTCCAGCAGCACATCTAGTCTAGCATCTGGCCCCCCTACCAGCAGCCATGCAGTCTACCATCTGGCCCCACCTACCAGCACCCCTTCCAGTCTAGCATCTGACTCCCCTACCAGCAGCCATACAGTCTAGCATCTGGCCCCACCTACCGGCAGCCCATCCAGTCTAGCATCTTGCCGCCTACCAGCAGCCCATCCAGTCGAGCATCTGGTCCCCCTACAAGCAGCCCATCCAGTCTAGCATCTGGCCACCCTACTAGCAGCCCATCTAGTCTAGCATCTGGCCCCCCAACCAGCAGCCCATCCAGTCTAGCATCTGGACCCCCTACCAGTAGCCCATCCACTCTAGCATCTGGCCCCCCTACCAGCAGCACATCCAGTCTAGCATCTGGCCCCCCTACCAGCTGCCCATTCAGTCTAGCATCTGGTCCCCCTACCAGCAGCCCTTCCAGTCTAGCATTTTGCCCCCTACCAGCAGCCATCCAGCCTAGCATCTGGCCCCCTACCAGCATCCCATCCAGCCTATCATCTGGCCCTCCTACCAGCAGCCCATCGAGTCTAGCATCTGGCTCCCCTACCAGCTGCTCATCCAGTCTACCATCTGGCCCTCCTACCAGCATCCCATCCAGTCTAGCTTCTGGCCCCCCTACCAGCAGCCCATCCAGTCTAGCATCTTGCCCCCCTAACAGCAGCCCGTCCATTCTAGCATCTGGCCTCCCTACCAGCAGCCCATCTAGTCTAGCATCTTGCCCCCTACCAGCAGCCCATCCAGTCTAGCATCTGCCCCCCCTACCAGCAGCCCATACAGTCTACCATCTGGCCCTCCTACCAGCATCCCATCCAGTCTAGCTTCTGGCCCCCCTTCCAGCAGCCCATCCAGTCTAGCATCTTGACCCCCTAACAGCAGCCCATCCAGTCCAGCATATGGCCCCTACTAGCAGCCCATCCAGTCTAGCATTTGGCCCCCCTACCAACAGCCCATCCAGACTACCATCTGGCCCCCCTACCAGCAGCCCATCCAGTCTAGCATCTGCCCCCCCTACTACCAGCCCAACCAGTCTAGCATCTGCCCCCTGCCAGCAGCCCATCCAGTCTAGCATCTGCCCTCCCTTCCAGCAGCACATCCAGTCTAGCGTCTGGCCTCCCCTAACAGCAGCCCATCTAGTCTAGCATCTGACCCCCCCTACCAGCAGCCCATCCAGTCTAGCATCTGGCCCCACTACCAGCAGCCCATCCAGTCTAGCATCTGGCCCCCTACCAGCTGCCCATCCAGTCTAGCATCTGGCTCCCCTGCCAGCAGCCCATCCAGTCTAGCATCTGCCCCCCCCCTACCAGCAGCCCATCCATTCTAGCATTTACTCTCAACAGTGGGGTCAGATGCTAGACTGGATGTGCTGCTGGTAGGGGGGCCAGATGCTAGACTGGATGGGCTGCTGGTAGGGGGCCAGATGCTAGACTGGATGGGTTGCTGGTAGGGGGGCCAGATGCTAGACTGTATGAGCTGCTGGTAGGGGGGCCAGATGCTAGACTGGATGGGCTGCTGGTAGGGGGGCCAGATGCTAGACTGGATGGGCTGCTGTTAGGGGCTCCAGATGCTAGACTGGATGGGCTTCTGGTAGGGGGGGCCAGATGCTCGACTGGATGGGCTGCTGGTAGGTGGGCCAGTTGCTAGACTGAATGGGCTGCTGATAGAGGGGCCAGATGCTAGACTGGATGGGCTGCTGGTAGGGGGGCTCAGATGCTAGACTGGATGGGCTGCTGGTAGTAGGGGTCAGAAGCTAGACTGGATGGGCTGTTGGTAGGGGGGTCAGATGTTAGACTTGATGGGCTGCTGGTAGGGGGGTCAGATGCTAGACTGGATTGGCTGCTGGTGGTGGGGCCTGATGCTAGACTTGATGGGATGCTGGTAGGGGGGCCAGATGTTAGACTGGATGGGCTGCTGGTAGGAGGGGCCAGATGCTAGACTGGATGGGCTTCTCTTAGGGGGGCCAGAAGCTAGACTGGATGGGCTGCTGGTAGGGGGGGTCAGATGCTAGACTGGATTGGCTGCTGATGGGGGGCCAGATGCTCGACTGGATAAGCTGCTGGTAGGGGGGGCCAGATGCTAGACTGGATGGGTTGCTGGTAGGGGGGCAAGATGCTTGACTGGATGGGCTGCTGGTAGGGGGGCCAGATGTAAGACTAGATGGGCTGCTGGTAGTGGGGTCAGATGCTAAACTGCATTGGCTGCTGGTTGGGGGGCCAGATGCTAGACTGAATGGGCTGCTGGTAGAGGGTGCCAGATGCTAGACTGGATGGGCTTCTGGTAAGGGGGCCAGATGCTAGACTGGATGGGCTGCTGGTAAAGGGGCCAGATGCTAGACTGGATAGGCTGCTGGCAGGGGGGCCAGATGCTAGACTGGATGGGCTGCTGGTAAGTGGGCCAGATGCTAGCCTGGATAGGCTGCTGTTAAGGGAGCCAGATGCTAGCCTGGATGTGTTGCTGATAGGGGGGCCAGATGCTAGACTGGATGGGCTGCTGGTAGGGGGGGCAGATGCTAGACTGGATGGGCTGCTCCTTGAGGGGGCAGATGCAAGACTGAATGGGCTGCTGATAGGGGGGCCAGATGCTAGACTGGATTGGCTGCTGATAGGGGGTCAGATGCTAGACTGGATGGGCTGCTGGTAGGGGGGCCAGTTGCTAGACTGGATGGGCTGCTGATAGGGAGGCCAGATGCTAGACTGGATGGACTTCTGGTAGGGGGGCCAGATGCTAGAATTGATGAGCTCCTGGTAGAGAGGCAGATTCTAGGAAAGATATGCTACTGGCAGGGCGCTGATGTTAGATTGGATAGGCTCTTGGTAGGGGGCAGATGCTAGAATTGGCCCTACCAGCAGCCCATGCAGTCTACCATCTGGCCCCCCTACCAGCAGCCCAGCCAGTCTAGCATCTGGCCCCCCTACCAGCAGCCCATTCAGTCTAGCATCTGGCCCACTACCAGCAGCCCATACAGTCTAGCATCTGGCCCCCTACCAGCAGCCCATCCAGTCTAGCATCAGGCCCCCTACCAGCAGCCCATCCAGTCTAGCATCTGGCCCCCCTACGAGCAGCACATCCATTCTAGCATCTGGCCCCCCTACCAGCAGCCCATCCAGTCAAGCATCTGGCCCCCCTACCAGCAGCCATCAAGTCTAGCATCTGGCCCTCTACCAGAAGCCATCAAGTCTAGCATCTGGCCCCACCTATAAAGCAGCCCATCCAGTCTAGCATCTGACCCCCCTTCCAGCAGCCCATCCAGTCTACCATCTGGCCCCCCTACAGCAGCCCATCCAGTCTACCATCCGGCCCCCCTACCAGCAGCCCATCCAGTCTACCATCTGGCCCCCTACCAGAAGCCCATGCTGTCTAGCATCTGCCCCCCTACCAGCAGCCCATCCAGTCTAGCATCTGGACCCCTACAAGCAGCCCATCCACTCTAGCATCTGGCCCCCTACCAACAGCACATCCAGTCTAGCATCTGGCCCCCCTACCAGCAGCCCATTCAGTCTAGCATCTGGCCCCCCCTACCAGCAGCCCTTCCAGTCTAGCATTTTGTCCCCCTACTAGCAGCCCTTTCTGTCTAGCATCTGCCCCCTACCGGCAGCCCATCCAGTCAAGCATCTGGCCGCCCTACCAGCAGCCCATCCAGTCTAGCATCTGCCCCCCCTACCTGCAGCCCATTCAGTCTACCATCTTGCCCCTACCAGCAGCCCATCCAGTCTAGCATCTGGCCCCTCTACCAGCAGTCCATCCAGTCTAGCATCTGGCTCCCCTACCAGCAGTCCATCCAGTATAGCATCTGGCCCTCCCACCAGCAGCCCATCCAGTCTAGCTTCTGGCCCCCCTTCCAGCAGCACATCCAGTCTAGCATCAGGCCCCCCTACCAGCAGCCATCCAGTCTAGCATCTGGCCCACCTACCAGCAGCCCTTCCAGTCTAGCATCTGGCCCCCCTACCAGCAGCCCTTCCAGTCTAGCATTTTTCCCCCCTACTAGCAGCCCATCCAGTCTAGCATCTGGCCCCCTACAGCAGCCCATCAGTCTAGCATCTGCCCCCTACCGCAGTCATCCCGTTAGCATCTGGCCCCCTACCAGCAGCCCATCCAGTCTAGCATCTGCCCCCCTACCGCAGCCATCAGTCTACATCTGGCCCCCTACCAGCAGCCCATCCATCTAGCATCTGGCCCTCTACAGCAGCCATCCAGTTAGCATCTGGCCCCCTACCAGCAGCCATCAGTCTAGCATTTGCCCCCACAGCAGCCATCCAGTCTAGCATCTGGCCCCCCTCCAGCAGCCATCCAGTCACGCATCGGCCCCCTACCAGCAGCCCATCCAGTCTAGCATCTGGCCCCCCTACCAGCAGCCCATCCAGTCTAGCATCTGCCCCCCTACCAGCAGCCCATCCAGTCTAGCATTCTTGCCCCCCTACAGCAGCCCATCCAGTCTAGCATCTGCCCCCTACCAGCAGCCCATCCAGTTAGCATCTGGCCCCCACCAGCAGCCCATCCAGTCTAGTTTTGCCCCCCTACCAGCAGCCCATCCAGTCTAGCATCTGGCCCCCTACCAGCAGCCATCAGTCTAGCATCTGGCCCCCTACCAGCAGCCCATCCATCTAGCATCTGCCCCCTACCAGCAGCCCATCCAGTCTAGCATCTGGCCCCCCTACCAGCAGCCCATCCAGTCTAGCATTTGGCCCCCTACCAGCAGTCCATCCAGTCTAGCATCTGGCCCCCTACAGCAGCCCATCCAGTCTAGCATCTGGCCCCCTACCAGCAGCCCATCCAGTCTAGCATCTGCCCCCCTACCGCAGCCCATCCAGTCTAGCATCTGCCCCCTACCAGCAGCCCATCCAGTCTAGCATCTGGCCCCCCTACCAGCAGCCATCCAGTCTAGCATCTGGCCCACCTACCAGCAGCCCTTCCAGTCTAGCATCTGGCCCTCCCTACCAGCAGCCATCCAGTCTAGCATTCTGCCCCCCTTCCAGCAGCCATCCAGTCTAGCATCTGGCCCCCTACCAGCAGCCCATCAGCTAGCATCTGGCCCCCTACCAGCAGCCATCCAGTCTAGCATCTGGCTCCCCTACCAGCAGCCCATCCAGTCTAGCATCTGGCCCCCTACCGCAGCCCATCCAGTCTAGCATCTGGCCCCCTACCAGCAGCCCATCCAGTCTAGCATCTGGCCCCCTACAGCAGCCCATCCAGTCTAGCATCTGGCCCCCTACCAGCAGCCCATCTAGTCTAGCATCTGGCCCCCTACGCACCATCCATCAGCATTGCCCCCTACCAGCAGCCATCATCTAGCATCTGGCCCCCTACCAGCAGCCCATCATTGCATCTGCCCCCTACCGCAGCCATCTAGTCTAGCATCTGCCCACCAGCAGCCATCCAGTCTAGCATCTGGCCCCCTACCAGCAGCCCATCCAGTCTACATCTGGCCCCCTACCAGCATGCCCATCCAGTCTAGCATCTGGCCCCCCTACCAGCAGCCCATCCATCTAGCATCTGGCCCCCTCCACATCAGCTAACATGCCCCATCCTTAGTCTGATCGGCCCCCTACGCAGCCTGCTCCCCACCTATGCATCTGGCCCCCCTACCAGCAGCCCATCAGTCTAGCATCTGGCCCCCTCAGAGCATCCAGTCTAGCATCTGGCCATCCAGGTCCTCTACCAGCCTGCTACCCATCCATCTGCAATCTAGCTTCTGCCCCTACCAGCAGCCCATCCAGTCTAGCATCTGCGCCCCCTACACAGCTAGCCCATCCAGTCTAGCATTCTGGCCCCCTACCAGC
This sequence comes from Oophaga sylvatica, assembly GCA_033576555.1. Classification (NCBI taxonomy): domain Eukaryota; kingdom Metazoa; phylum Chordata; class Amphibia; order Anura; family Dendrobatidae; genus Oophaga; species Oophaga sylvatica. Next base: position 518,273,804 of record JARQOD010000003.1, on the reverse strand, counting down.
AGCCATCTAGCACTTTGCCTAAGGCCATCACTGATGGCGCTGGAGGGCCAATCTAGCATCTAGCATCTGCGTAGGCCCTAACAGATCTGTTCCATCTAGACTGGCTCTGGCAGTCTAGTCTAGCTTGACATGGCTGATGGGTGGCCGGTGGAGGGTCAAGCTAGTTCATGCCTCACTGGATGGCTAGGGCAGATGCTAACTGGATGCTGCTGGTAGGGCCTCCTGGATGGGCTGCTGGTAGGGGGGGGTCAGATGCTAGACTGGATTGGCTGCTGTGGGGGGCCCCACAGCAGCACGATCCAGTTAGCTTGACCCCCACAGCAGCCATCAGTCTGCATCTGGCCCTACCGAGCCCGATCCTTTAGCATCTGGCCCTCAGCGCCATCCAGTCTAGCACTGGCCCCTACAGATGCTATCCAGTCTAGCATACGGCCCCCTGCCAGCAGCCCATCCAGTCTAATTCTGGCCCCCCTACAGCAGGGCCATCCATTCTAGCATTTACCCTCAACAGTGGGGTCAGATGCTAGACTGGATGTGCTGCTGGTAGGGGGCCAGATGCTAGACTGGATGGGCTGCTGCTAGGGGGGCCAGATGCTACACTGGATGGGCTGCTGGTAGGTAGGCCAGATTCTAGACTGGATGGGCTGCTGGCAGGGGGGCCAGATGCTAGACTGAATTGGCAGCTGGCCGCGGGGGTCCAAATGCTAGACTAGATGGGCTGCTGGTAGGGGGGCCAGATGCTAGACTGGATGGGCTGCTGTTAGGGAGGCCAGATGCTAGACTGGATGGGCTGCTGGTAGGGGGGCCAGATGCTAGACGGGATGGGCTGCTGGTAGGGGGCCAGATGCTAGACTGGATGGGCAGCTGGTAGGGTGGATCAGATGCTAGACTGGATGTGCTGCTGGTAGTAGGGGTCAGATGCTAGATGGGATTGGCTGTTGGTAGGAGGGTTAGATGTTAGACTGGATGGGCTGCTGGTTGGGGGGGTCAGATGCTAGACTGGATTGGCTGCTGGTGGGGGGCGAGATGCTAGACTGAATGGGCTGCTGGTAGGGGGACCCAGATGCTAGACTGAATGGGCTGCTGGTAGGGGGACCAGATGCTAGACTGGATGGGTTGCTGGTAGGGGGCCAGATGCTCGACTGGATGGGCTGCTGGTAGGGGGGCCAGATGCTAGACTGGATGTGTTGCTGGTAGGGGGGGCCAGATACTCGACTGGATGGGCTGCTGGTAGAGGGGTAGATGCTAGAGTGGATGGGTTGCTGGTAGGAGGGCAAGATGCTAGACTGGATGGGCTGCTGGTAGGGGGGCCAGATGCTAGACTGGATGGGCTGCTGGTAGGGGGGGTTCAGATGCTAGACTTGATGGGCTGCTGATAGTAGGGTTCAGATGCTAGACTGGATGGGCTGCTGGTTGGGGGTCAGATGTAAGACTAGATGGGCTGCTGGTAGTGGGGTCAGATGCTAAACTGGATTGGCTGCTGGTTCGGTGGCCAGATGCTAGACTGGATGGGCTGCTGGTAGAGGGTGCCAGATGCTAGACTGGATGGGCTGCTGTTAGGGGGGCCAGATGCTAGACTGGATGGGTTACTGGTATGGGGGGTCAGATGCTAGACTGGATGGGCTGCTGGTAGGGGGGGACAGATGCTAGACTAGATTTGCTGCAGGTAGGGGGCCAGATGCTATACTGGATAGGCTGCTGGTAGGGGAGCCAGATGCTTGACTGGATGGGCTGCTGGTAGGGGGCCAGATGCTAGCCTGGATGAGCTGCTGGTAGGGGGACCAGATGCTAGCCTGGATGTGGTGCTGGTAGGGGGGCTAGATGCTAAACTGGTTGGGCTGCTGGTATGAGGGCCAGATGCTAGACAGGATGGGCTGCTGGTAGAGAGGCCAGATGCTAGACTGGATAGGCTGCTGGCAGGGGGGCCAGATGCTCGACTGGTTGGGCTGCTGGTATGGGGGCCAGATGCTAGCCTGGATGGGCTGCTGGTTAGGGGGCCAGATGCTAGCCTGGATGTGCTGCTGGTAGGGGGGCCAGATGCTAGACTGGATGGGCTGCTGGTAGGGGGGGCACATGCTAGACTGGATGGGCTGCTGCTAGGGGGGCCAGATGCTAGACTGGATGGGCTGCTGATAGAGGGGCCAGAAGCTAGACTGGATGGGCTGCTGATAGGTACGGTCAGATGCAAGACTGGATGGGCTGCTGGTAGGGGGCCAGATGCTAGACTGGATGGGCTGCTGTTAGGGAGGCCAGATGCTAGACTGGATGGGCTGCTGGTAGGGGGGCCAGATGCTAAAATTGATGGGCTCCTGGTAGAGAGGGCTGATGTTAGATTGGATAGGCTTTTGGTAGGGGGCAGATGCTAGAATTGGCTCTACCAGCAGCCCATCCAGTCTAGCATCTGGCCCCCAACCAGCAGCCCATCCAGTCTAGCATCTGGCCCCCTACCAGCAGCCCATCCAGTCTAGCATCTGGCCCTACTACCAGCAGCCCATCCAGTCTAGCATCTGGCCCCCCCTACCAGCAGCCCATCCAGTCTAGCATCTGACCCCCGTAGCAGCAGCCCATCCAGTCTAGCATCTGGCCCCTCTACCAGCAGCCCATCCAGTCTAGCATCTGGCCCCCCTACCAGCAGCCCATCCAGTCTAGCATCTGGCCCCCCTGCCAGCAGCCCATCCAGTCTAGCATCTGGCCCCACTACGAGCAGCCCATCCATTCTAGCATTTACCCTCAACAGTGAGGCCAGATGCTAGACTGCATGGGCTTCTGGTAGGGGGCCCAGATGCTAGACTGGATGGGCTGCTGGTAGGGGGGGCCAGATGCTAGACTGGATGGGCTGCTGGTAGTTTGGACAGATGTTAGACTGGATGGGCTGCTGGTAGGGGACCAAATGCTAGACTGAATGTGCTGCTGGTAGAGGGGCCAGATGCTAGACTGGATGGGCTGCTGGTAAGGGGGGGCACATGCTAGATTGGATGGGCTGCTGCTAGGGGGCCAGATGCTAGACTGGATGGGCTGCTGATAGAGGGGCCAGATACTAGACTGGATGGGCTGCTGATAGGGGGGGTCAGATGCAAGACTGGATGGGCTGCTGGTAGGGGGGCCAGATGCTAGACTGGATGGGCTGCTGGTAGGGGGGCCAGATGCTAAAATTGATGGGCTCCTGGTAGAGAGGCAGATGCTAGGATGGATGTGCTGCTAGCAGGGGGCTGATGTTAGATTGGATAGGCTTTTGGTAGGGGGCAGATGCTAGAATTGGCTCTACCAGCAGCCCATCCAGTCTAGCATCTCGCCCCCACCCCCCATCCAGAGCAGGCCCCCCCATCCAGTCTAGCATCTGGGCGCCCCCTACCAGCAGCCCATCCAGTCTAGCATCTGGCCCCCTACCAGCAGCCCATCCAGTCTAGATCTGACCCCCTACCAGCAGCCCATCCAGTCTAGCCTCTGGCCCCACTACCAGCAGCCCATCCAGTCTAGTATCTGGCCCCCTACAGCAGCCATCCAGTCTAGCATCTGGCCCCCTGCCAACAGCCGTCCAGTCTAGCATCTGGCCCCATACAAGCAGCCAATCCATTCTAGGCATTTACCCTCACAGTGAGGCAGATGCTAGACTGGATGGGCTTCTGGTAGGGGGCCCAGATGTAGACTGGATGGGCTGCTGGTAGGGGGGCCAGATTCTAGACTGGATGGGCTGCTGGTAGTTTGGACAGATGCTAGACTGGATGGCTGCTGTTAGGGGGGTCAGATGTTAGTCTTGATGGGCTGCTGGTAGGGGGGTCAGATGCTAGACTGGATTGGCTGCAGGTGGGGGGGCCAGATGCTAGACTGGATGGACTGCTGGTAGGGGGGCCAGATGCTAGACTGGATGGGTTCTGGCAGCGGGGCCAGTTGCTAGCCTGGATGAGGCTGCTGGTAGGGGGGCCAGATGCTAGCTGGATGTGCTGCTGGTAGGGGGGCAGATGCTATACTGGATGGGCTGCTGGTAGGGGGGCCAGATGCTAGAGTGGATGGGCTGCTGGAAGGGGGTCCAGATGCTAGACTGGATGGGCTGCTGGCAGGGGGACAGATGCTAGACTGGATGGGCTGCTGGCAGGGGGGCCATATGCTAGGGTGGATGGCTGCTGGTAGGGGGCCAGATGCTAGACTGGATGGGCTGCTGGTAGGGTGGCCAGATGCTAGACTGGATGGACTGCTGGTAGGGGGGCCAGATGCTAGATGGGATGAGCTGCTGGCAGGGTGTCCAGATGCTAGACTGGATGGGCTGCTGGCAGATGGTCCAGATGCTAGACTGGATGGGCTGCTTACAGGGGGGCCAGATGTTAGACTGGATGGGCTGCTGGCAGGGGGGACAGATGCTAGACTGGATGGGCTGCTGGTAGCGGCGCCAGATGCTAGACTTGATGGGCTGCTGGTAGGGGGGCCAGATGCTAGACGGGATGGGCTGCTGGTAGGGGTGCCAGATGCTAGACTGGATGGGCAGCTGGTATGAGGTTCAGATGCCAGACTGGATGGGCTGCTGGTAATGGGGATCAGATGCTAGCCTGGATGGGCTGCTGGTAGGGGGGTCAGATGCTAGACTGGATAGGCTGCTGGCAGGGGGGCCAGATGCTCGACTGGTTGGGCTGCTGGTATGGGGGCCAGATGCTAGCCTGGATGGGCTGCTGGTTAGGGGGCCAGATGCTAGCCTGGATGTGCTGCTGGTAGGGGGGCCAGATGCTAGACTGGATGGGCTGCTGGTAGGGGGGGCACATGCTAGACTGGATGGGCTGCTGCTAGGGGGGCCAGATGCTAGACTGGATGGGCTGCTGATAGAGGGGCCAGAAGCTAGACTGGATGGGCTGCTGATAGGTACGGTCAGATGCAAGACTGGATGGGCTGCTGGTAGGGGGCCAGATGCTAGACTGGATGGGCTGCTGTTAGGGAGGCCAGATGCTAGACTGGATGGGCTGCTGGTAGGGGGGCCAGATGCTAAAATTGATGGGCTCCTGGTAGAGAGGGCTGATGTTAGATTGGATAGGCTTTTGGTAGGGGGCAGATGCTAGAATTGGCTCTACCAGCAGCCCATCCAGTCTAGCATCTGGCCCCCCTACCAGCAGCCCATCCAGTCTAGCATCTGGCCCCCTACCAGCAGCCCATCCAGTCTAGCATCTGGCCCTACTACAAGCAGCCCATCCAGTCTAGCATCTGGCCCCCCCCTACCAGCAGCCCATCCAGTCTAGCATCTGACCCCGTAGCAGCAGCCCATCCAGTCTAGCATCTGGCCCCCCTACCAGCAGCCCATCCAGTCTAGCATCTAGCCCCCTACCAGCAGCCCATCCAGTCTAGCATCTGGCCCCCCTGCCAGCAGCCCATCCAGTCTAGCATCTGGCCCCACTACGAGCAGCCCATCCATTCTAGCATTTACCCTAAACAGTGAGGCCAGATGCTAGACTGCATGGGCTTCTGGTAGGGGGCCCAGATGCTAGACTGGATGGGCTGCTGGTAGGGGGGGGCAGATGCTAGACTGGATGGGCTGCTGGTAGTTTGGACAGATGTTAGACTGGATGGGCTGCTGGTAGGGGACCAAATGCTAGACTGAATGTGCTGCTGGTAGAGGGGCCAGATGCTAGACTGGATGGGCTGCTGGTAAGGGGGGCACATGCTAGATTGGATGGGCTGCTGCTAGGGGGGCCAGATGCTAGACTGGATGGGCTGCTGATAGAGGGGCCAGATGCTAGACTGGATGGGCTGCTGATAGGGGGGGTCAGATGCAAGACTGGATGGGCTGCTGGTAGGGGGGCCAGATGCTAGACTGGATGGGCTGCTGGTAGGGGGGCCAGATGCTAAAATTGATGGGCTCCTGTAGAGAGGCAGATGCTAGGATGGATGTGCTGCTGGCAGGGGGCTGATGTTAGATTGGATAGGCTTTTGGTAGGGGGCAGATGCTAGAATTGGCTCTACCAGCAGCCCATCCAGTCTAGCATCTCGCCCCCTACCAGCAGCCCATCCAGTCTAGCATCTGGCCACACTACCAGCAGCCCATCCAGTCTAGCATCTGGCCCCCCCTACCAGCAGCCCATCCAGTCTAGCATCTGACCCCCCTACCAGCAGCCCATCCAGTCTAGCCTCTGGCCCCATACCAGCAGCCCATCCAGTCTAGTATCTGGCCCCCCTACCAGCAGCCCATCCAGTCTAGCATCTGGCCCCCCTGCCAACAGCCCGTCCAGTCTAGCATCTGGCCCCACTACAAGCAGCCAATCCATTCTAGCATTTACCCTCAAGAGTGAGGCCAGATGCTAGACTGGATGGGCTTCTGGTAGGGGGCCCAGATGCTAGACTGGATGGGCTGCTGGTAGGGGGGGCCAGATGCTAGACTGGATGGGCTGCTGGTAGTTTGGACAGATGCTAGACTGGATGGGCTGCTGTTAGGGGGGTCAGATGTTAGTCTTGATGGGCTGCTGGTAGGGGGGTCAGATGCTAGACTGGATTGGCTGCAGGTGGGGGGGCCAGATGCTAGACTGGATGGACTGCTGGTAGGGGGCCAGATGCTAGACTGGATGGGTTTCTGGCAGCGGGGCCAGTTGCTAGCCTGGATGAGCTGCTGGTAGGGGGCCAGATGCTAGCCTGGATGTGCTGCTGGTAGGGGGGCCAGATGCTATACTGGATGGGCTGCTGGTAGGGGGGCCAGATGCTAGAGTGGATGGGCTGCTGACAGGGGGTCCAGATGCTAGACTGGATGGGCTGCTGGCAGGGGGGACAGATTCTAGACTGGATGGGCTGCTGGCAGGGGGGCCATATGCTAGGCTAGATAGGCTGCTGGTAGGGGGGCCAGATGCTAGACTGGATGGGCTGCTGGTAGGGAGGCCAGATGCTAGACTGGATGGACTGCTGGTAGGGGGGCCAGATGCTAGATGGAATGAGCTGCTGGCAGGGTGTCCAGATGCTAGACTGGATGGGCTGCTGGCAGATGGTCCAGATGCTAGACTGGATGGGCTGCTTACAGGGGGGCCAGATGTTAGACTGGATGGGCTGCTGGCAGGGGGGACAGATGCTAGACTGGATGGGCTGCTGGTAGCGGCGCCAGATGCTAGACTTGATGGGCTGCTGGTAGTGGGGCCAGATGCTAGACGGGATGGGCTGCTGGTAGGGGTGCCAGATGCTAGACTGGATGGGCATGCTGGTATGAGGTTCTGATGCCAGACTGGATGGGCTGCTGGTAATGGGGATCAGATGCTAGCCTGGATGGGCTGCTGGTAGGGGGGTCAGATGCTAGACTGGATTGGCTGCTGATGGGGGGGCCCGATGCTAGACTGGATGGGCTGCTGGTAGAGGGGCCAGTTGCTAGACTGGATGGGCTACTGGTAGGGGAGGCCAGATGCTAGACTGGATGAGTTGCTGGTAGGGGGGCCAGATGCTCGACTGGATGGGCTGCTGGTAGGGGGGCCAGATGCTAGACTGGATGTGTTGCTGGTAGGGGGGCCAGATGCTCGATTGGAATGAGCTGCTGGTAGGGGGCCAGATGCTAGACTGGATGGGTTGCTGGTAGGGGGGCAAGATGCTAGACTGGATGGGCTGCTGGTAGGGGGGGTTCAGATGCTAGACTGGATGGGCTACTGGTAGTAGGGTTCAGATGCTAGATTGGATGGGCTGCTGGTAGTGGGGTCAGATGTAAGACTAGATGGGCTGCTGGTAGTGGGGTCAGATGCTAACCTGGATTGGCTGCTGGTTGGGGGGGCCAGATGCTAGACTGGATGGGCTGCTGGAGAGGGGGCCAGATGCTAGACTGGATTGGCTTCTGGTAGGGGATCAGATGCTAGACTGGATTGGCTGCTGGTAGGGGGGCAGATGCTAGACTGGATTTGCTGCTGGTAGGTGGGCCAGATGCTAGCCTGGATGATCTGCTGGTAGGGGGGCCAGATGCTAGCCTGGATGTGATGCTGGTAGGGGGGCTAGATGCTAAACTGGATGGGCAGCTGGTAGGGGGGCCAGATGCTAGACTGGATGGCTGCTGGTAGAGGGGCCAGATGCTAGACTGGATGGGCTGCTGGCAGGGGGCCAGATGCTAGACTGGATGGGCTGTTGGTAGGGGGGCCAGATGCTAGCCTGGATGGGCTGCTGGTAGGGTGCCCAGATGCTAGACTGGATGTGCTGCTGGTAGGGGGCCAGATGCTAGACTGGATTGGTTGCTGGTAGGGGGGCCAGATGCTAGACTGGATGGGCTGCTGGTAGAGGGGCCAAATGCTAGACTGGATCAGCTGCTGGTAGGGAGGCCAGATGCTAGACTTCATGGGCCGCTGGCAGGGGGGCCAGATGCTAGACTGGATGGGCTACTGGTAGGGGGGCCAGATGCTAGACTGGATGGGCTGCTGGTAGGGGGGCCAGATGCTAGACTGGATGGGCTGCTGGTAGGGGGGCCAGAGTAGACGGATGGGGTGCTGGTAGGGGGCAGATGCTAGCTGGATGGTGCGGTAGGGGGGGCCAAAAGGCCCAAACTAAAAACCCCCGCCCCAAAAACCCCCAGATTTTTAAGGAGCCCTTTTTGGGTAAGGTTTTTAGCTGATTTGGCCCCTTAAGGCCCCATTAGCCGGTGAAAGTATTGGCCCCCCCGGGCCCCCTTTTTAACTGGTGGGCCCTTTGCTGCGGGGCCCCCCAAGCAACCCCCCGTTAAAAATCTGGCCCCCCTGATCTAACCGGTTTTTCCTTTCCCCCCCCGCAAATCCCGGGTAGATTTGGGCCCCCCCGCGTACCAGGCTAGACTGGTGCGCCCCTTCAAAAATTGGCCCCCCCCAAGGGGTAAATTTTGCTCTGGCCCCCCTCCCGAGTAAATCCTGTTGGGCCCGCCCCCAGGTAAAGGGGACTGTTCAGAACCCCCCATTGCTCTGGTAAAGGGGGGGAGTCTTGCTGGGACCCCTTTGGTAAGTCAGATTGGCCCCCCCCGGCCAAAAGTTTGCATTGCCCCCTCCAGAAATCTGCTTGCAGGGCCCCCCAAAGCAGACCCCTTTGCTCTCCCCAACCCCCAACCCCAAAATTTATTTACCCCTTAAGGGAACCAGATGAAAAACCCCCAAAAGGGCCCCCCGTTTGGGGGCCCCCCCGATGCTAGACTGAAAGGGTGCTTTGGTAAAGGGGCCATTCCCCAGACGGATAGGCCTCCGGTTTGGGGGGCCAAGGATGTTAACTGTAAGGCTGCCGTTTGAGGCCCCCCCGAGCCCCCCGTTAGCTTTTCCCCCACCCGGGGCCCCCAATTAGACTTGGGCCTGCCCTTTTTAAGCGCCCCCCAGTTACCTGGTTTAGCGCCCCCCGGGAAGGGCCAAGATTCCCCAGCCTGGTGAGCCCTATTTGCCGCCCCCCACCAGCGGATGGGCTCTGGAACCCGGGTCCAGATCTAACTAAAAAAAACTCTGCCCCCCCCGGCCCATGCTAGATGTTGGGGTGCGTTGGGTGAGGGCCAAACCAGCTGGGGGGGGGTCTGGCCCCCCCCGGGGTCCAGTCTAGATTTTGGAAACCCTGGGCCTGGTGTAGGGGGTCCCGAAAAAGTTAGTCTGGGCCCCCCCGCAGTTAGGGGGGCCCCCCCGAATTATAACTGGAAGGCCCCCCGCTGAAATGGCCCCCCCCAAAAAATTCTAGCCTGGAAGAAAACTGCTGGTAAAAAGGGGGTCAATGAACCCCCCCCAAAACGATGTTTGCATTGCCCCCAAAACCCCCCCAGCTGATTTTCCCCCCCAGGGGCCCCTTAGACGGATGCGCCCTGGTGATTGGCCCCCTCCAGAAAATGGACTGCCTTAAGGACAAGAGATTGAACCCTTTTGGCCCCCCTTTTGAAATACCGCAGATCCAGTTGCTCTGGTAAGGGGCCCAAAAGCTAGCCTTTTGGAAAAAGGTGCCCCCCCCGGTAGGGGGGCCCCCCCCCCCCAAAAAAGTTAAATGGGTAGGGCCCCCCCGTAGGAGGGCCCCCCCCCTGCTAGCCCGGAGACCCCCCGTTAGCAAAAAGCCCCCCCCAAAACCCACGGCTGCAGGAGAAGCAATGTTTGACGGGTGGCCCCCCTTTAAGGGCCCCCCAGTTTCCTTGCCCCCCCGGATAGTCTGTTGCCCCCCCGAAATGCTAGCCCGGATGGCCCCGCCTTAATTTGGCCCCCCCAAATCCCCCCACTGATTTGGCCCCCTTCCGCAAATCAAATTAGACTGGAAGGGCCCCCCGCTGGGCCCCCCCCGGAGCCCCCCAGCTAGCTCTGGTGGGGGCCCATCACTGGATGGGCGCTGGGAGGGGGCCAGATGCAGACGGTGGGGCTGGAGGAATGCTAGACTGGAGGGCTGCTGGGGTGGGGGGGGAGAGAAAAAGGGGCGTGGTAGGGGGGGGAGATGTAGACTGGATGGGCTGCTGGTGGGGGGCCCGATGCTAGATGGATGGGGGCTGGAGGGGGGTCAGATGTTAACTGAAAGGGCTGTGGTAAAGGGGCAGAGCTAGTGATTGGTGTGGTGGGGGGGCCCGATGCTAGACTGGATGTGCTGCTGGTAGGGGGCCAGATGCTAGACTGGATGGGCTGCTGGTAGGGGGGCCAGATGCTAGACTGGATGGGCTGCTGGTAGAGGGGCCAAATGCTAGATTGGATCAGCTGCTGGTAGGGGGGCCAGATGCTACACTTGATGGGCTGCTGGTAGGTGGGCCAGATGCTAGACTGGATGGGCTGCTGGTAGGGGGGGCAGATGCTAGACTGGATGTGCTGCTGGTAGGGGGGTCAAATGCTAGACTGGATGGGCTGCTGGTAGGGGGACCAGATGCTAGACTTGATGGGCTGCTGATAGGGAGGATCAGATGCTAGACTGGATGGGCTGCTGGTAGTAGGGGTCAGATGCTAGACTGGATGGGCTGCTGGTAGGGGGATCAGATGTTAGACTGGATGGGCTGCTGGTATGGGGGGTCAGATGCTAGTCTGGATGGGCTGCTGGTAGGGGGGGTCAGATGCTAGACTGGATTGACTGATGGTAGGGGGGGTCAGATGCTAGACTGGATTGGCTGATGTTAGGGGGTCAGATGCTAGACTGGATGGGCTGCTGGTAGTAGGGGTCTGATGCTAGACTGGATGGGCTGCTGGTTGGGGGGTCAGATGTTAGACTGGATGGGCTACTGTTATGGGGGGTCAGATGCTAGACTGGATTGGCTGATGTTAGGGAGGGTCAGATGCTAGACTGGATGGGCTGCTGGTAGTAGGGTCAGATGCTAGACTGGATGGGCTGCTGGTAGGGGGGTCAGATGTTAGACTGGATGGGCTGCTGGTATGGGGGGTCAGATGCTAGTCTGGATGGGCTGCTGGTAGGGGGGGTCAGATGCTAGACTGGATGGGCTGCTGGTAGGGGGGGTCAGATGCTAGACTGGATTTGCTGATGTTAGGGGGGGTCAGATGCTAGACTGGATGGGCTGCTGGTATTGGAAGTCAGATGCCAGACTGGATGGGTCTCTGGTAGGGGGGGTCAGATGCTACTCTACTTATATCACTGACCCCTGATGACATCTTTTTTCACATTTAGCCATGGCAGAGTACCAGCGCTGCCCTCACATCTCCTGTGACGTCTATCACCAAGGACATCTATAGAGGGCGGAGATGCAAGAAACTGTAGTTACTGCAGAGCCACCGCACTGACTTTCTGTACCAGGTAGAGTGATGAACCCTGCAGGGAAGTGAGTGCAGCCTTAGCCTGCTGTGACATCTTTTTTCAGACTCCCCTCAAACCGTACAACACAGTAAATGAAGTAAAATAAACACATTTAGGAATTAGCTAGATAGGAATAAGTGTAGTGTATTAATTGTATTAATAAAGCTAGATACAAAGGTGGTGGGGTTTAAAAAAATGGATATTTAGAAAGTACATTTTAGATGCTACACCACCCCTTTCAATATAAACATTTCCAACTATAATGTTATTATTTTCCTCAAACAATACACTTCTCAGCTTTGAAATTGCAACACCCAGGGAATGTCGTGAAATTATGGAAATCATAGGAGGGATGGACATGTTAATCTGAAAATAATGAAAACATGGGGACACAATTTTCAAAACATCTTGATTAATTTAGGATCTGGTATGGTCACCACACACAGAAATCCCCGCACTTACAGCCTTGGTTGCAATCATTGAGGTTATCAATGGTTGTCTAAGGGATGTTCTGCCACCCTGAATGCACTTGGGCCAAAAAACAGAATCCATTGCTGGCTGCTGCCCCTGCAATTTCCAACCAGTGACCTCCCAGATGTGCTGATGTGAGACATGTCTGGAGACCTTGCAGCCAAGGTAACACATTTAGGCCACGCGGTCTGCTCACTGTAGGGTGAGCAATATGCGCATCATGTTGTATTGAAAAACGATTCCTGGGATTTTATTTTTTCTCTGAAGGACTCTTCATTCATGACATTGCCACTTGGCAGACCAATCTGCAGCTATCATTGCATCAAATACAAAAGCTGGACTCCTTTCTGAAGAGGATAGACCCCAGTTCCAGCTTTTGCTGCCATCTTGATCTGCACTGGGATCATTTTTGGGTGCAATGATGTGAGATCAATGGAATGCCTGTAGCTGGATGTCTGGCTCATAGCTCATGCAAATGTCTTCTGATGGTTTGTATAGACACTATTTTACACCTTAGCTTGCAATATGACGTCCAATTTCACTTGAAGTACAGAATGGATCGTGATGATTTGCCCAAGTGCATACAATGCGTAAGAACATGTGTTTTGCTTGTAAAATGCTGGATGTTTTCGTCCCCAATGAAGACCCTAATCCTTCACTTCTTGGATATCCTTTTTGTTCGAGCTGATACATACAAACACTGACTTTGTTAAAAACACTTGTCATTCTCAGTGTGCATTGGTGTGAAAGTCATAGGAGATCATTGACCTGTGGCAGAGAGTCAATGTCCTGCTTTGTTACTTAGTTCTGTGTGGGATTGAACATTTAATTCCATCGCTTATAACCACCAGGGATTCTCATACTAGAGAGTTATAGTCATCGCAAATTGCATTTTCTCTCTGTATGACCTAATTCTTTCTGTGCACAATAGAAAGTTGAAGTTGAGTGAAGGTTATAAGCTTCTTAATTCTTTTCTACTATTGTTTTTTTTTTCAGTTCCAGTTTTGTGCAAGCCAAGTTCCGTAGAGGTCTCTGTCCCTAAGGATCTGGTTGGGGGACTTGAATTGTCACTTACTAATTCCTCCTGCAAAGGTGTATCCAATGGCACCCATGTCAATATCAACTTCAATCTCAAGACTTGTGGCACCGCTATCAATGTGTGTAACTACTATAGAGAAAACTTGATTATGCTACTATATCTATTCTTAATCTCTAGATATGGCTGTGGCCTTGGCTTGCTTCAGATCTAATGCAGTTTTTCCTATTTTTACATCTCTCGCTAGAAAACTTTCTTTTAAAAAAAAATGTTTCTAGCTTAGCCACGGGGGATACATAGCCAAGAGCGCACCAGCTGCATGTTGGGCAAAATTTATTAAGAGACGCAATTTGCAGCCTCTTACTACAGTACACCTTTAATCAAGACTGGTGTGAAAAAACACCAGTCTTGATGAATTGGGGTCTTTGACTTTTTATGAGATCAGCAGGACTGGAATGTTAACCAGAGCCTCCTTTGTGAATATTGCCTTCCTGTTCTGACTTCTGATATTTCAGAACATATAGCAGTATCTGAAACTATGGAAGTTAGGAGTATATCGATTGTAATTTTACATGTTTGCTTAATTTTACAAATGTGTTTACTGTATTCCCTGACACTTTACTGTTTCCAACTTTTGTAGGTAGTAAGTGATAAGATTATTGCTACCAACCTAGTCACTGGCATGCCCAAGCAGACCCCAGGAAGCAATGGAGACATTATAATTCGTACAAGCAAGATTCTTATTCCGATTACATGTGAGTTTCCTAGACTTTACACCATCATAGAAGGCTATGTACCTAATCTTAAGAACTCACCGCTGGAAATCATGGGTCACAGCAGAGGTACCTTTCCCTTCACGCTGGAAATATTTAAGGATAAAGATTTTGATGAGCCTTACAGAGAAACTTTGCCAATACTTAAGCTCAGAGACTCGCTTTATTTTGGCATTGAACCCCTGATGCGTGTCAATGGACTGGAAACCCTAGTGGAGAGTTGTTATGCAACACCAACTTCCAAAAATGATGAAATCCTGAAATACGATCTAATTAAAGATGGGCAAGTATTAAAATGCTACATTATGATATTTAAGTAATAGAAAGTGTAATCCTCTGATGCAGCAAAGGTATCAAAGGAGCCACAAAGATTTGCAGATAATCCACCAAAATACTGTTCATCTGATTTATTGCTATTCAGGTAGACAAAATTTACTAAACAAAACTTCCTCTGGATTTTCGTGCAAAAGTATTCCTATGGGCAGAGTCAGACGGCCGTATAAGTCGTTCGATAATTGCACCTCTCCTGACCTGAATAAGACAGCGTGATGGATTACTATGCAGCTGTCAAGCTCAAGTCAGGAGAGCCGACAGCCAGTACGAGTTTTACGATGCGATTCTCGCACGAGAAATACGGCAGTCTGTCTCTGCCCTATAAGTGAGTGTAGCAAAGTGCAAAAGCAGACCTAGATTCTTTTCATCTTAGTGTCCCTAAAACAAACTCTTGCTATAAGGGCTCATTCAGACGTCCATTTTTTTATGTACTAGATAATGGTCCTAGTTTCATCAGTGATTTTGTTCAGAGTGTTACCCGAGTTTCATCCTAGTTTAGTCTGATTTTTATGTAGTAGTTTTATAAGTTTTCTCAGATTAGAGAATAAAAAGTTTATCTAACTTCTATCTAGCAGGGACAACATACGGATGGCATCTGAGTGGTGTCCAATTTTTTTCACTGACCCATAGACTTGCATTGCTGATCTTGATCCAACACTCGGATCAATATCAAACAAGTCCCAGCAATTTTGCACAGACTACTTGGTCAGCAAAGATATTGGCCATGTGAACAGCCCCATAGACTATACTAGGTATGAGTTCTATCTGTGAAAAACATGGATAGAACATGTATGCAGAAAATGGATGTCTGAATGAGCCCTAAATGAGAGGACTGCGTTAGAAAACCTTGTACTCTGCTGCCACCACCATGGTATATATTTCTAGTTAAGCAGACAGCATAGTGTTCCATGCTTCAAGTCTTCTATTTTTTTCCAGCAGCTCAAAATGGACAATTTAGCATATTGATGAATATATTTATAATAATTGATATATAATAATTGATAAAAAAAATAGTGGAGAACTAATATTCTTTTCACACTCCCTTGGTTCTAAAGCATCTAATGTGATTATCATGTAGATTTCATTATAATTTTATAATGGAGAACTGTCTGATTTGGTGACTAACTTGGAATGGAATAATCCAGTGGTGTTAATTTAAAGCCAAAAAATTTAGTCTCAGATGAGGACAAGCTATATAACAACCACTGAAAATAAGATGGAACCATTCCAGATGTGAATTCACTGCGTTTAAATAAGGGGGTAGAGGAAAGAAATACTGATATTTTGTTGCTAATTAATAAAGAAAAGTAGAGTTAATGGGAATAAGTCATCAACTATAGGGGCTAACCAATAGAACATATAGTGGTGTAGCTAATAAGAGTACAAGGTAATAATAATAATCTTTTATTTTTATATAGCGCTAACATATTCCGCAGCGCTTTACAGTTTGCACACATTATCGTCGCAGTCCCCGATGGGGCTCACAATCTAAATTCCCTATCAGTAATGTATAAATGTATGGCTTCAAAGCATTGCTTAAGCGCTGAAAAATTCCTTTCTGAATCTATATGCTAATGAGACTGAAAGTGGATTGTGGGGTGGTCCAATGCATGCCAAGTGCATTTGTCTTTTCATTACTCCCTGGCTTATGCTTCCCTCCTCTCAGTTTTCTGGGAGTATGGGGTGTTGAGAGCAAATGACGAATTGGGTGTGGGGGAGAGCAAGTTACGAATTGGGAGTGGAGAAAAAAATAATGAATTGGGAGTGGGGAAAAGTAAATGATGAGTGGGGTGGGGAGAGCAAATGACGACGTGGGGGTGAGGAAAGCAAATGATGAATTTTGGAGTGGGGGGAGCAAATAATGAATTGAGAGTGGGGGAGAGCAAATAATGAATTGTGATTGGGGAGATAGAAAATGGCAAATTTAGAGTAGGACCCTACAAAAAGTCTAACTTGTGGTGGCGGCTTAAAAAATCTTTTGGCCAAAACAAAAGCTGATGGCTGTATATGTGATCTGGTATTTGATGGGAACTGTTAATGTGCGATTAATGAGGACGTGTGCAGAAGTGGAGTTTTTTCAAGAGAGGGCGGTAGGACTGTGGAAGGTTCGAGTGGTGGAGGCAGAGCTGGGGTGGAGCCAGAGCTGGGATGGAGCCTTGGCAGAGCCACAAGGGAGCCCGAAAATTTTGCCAGTATGGGGCCCTGAAGTTCCTTTGTAAAAATGAAAATGATTTGGATCAGGCTACATTTGCAAAATTTTCTTCAGGTTCTAAAGCGGATATGCAATGTAAAATATATACAGAAATCAGTCTTAAATAGAAATTTATAAAACGTTCTTATTTTGTTAAGTTAGGCCAAGTGCCGCTATTTCTCATAACCGTTCCATCTCGGCCCCCATCAGCTGCGCCTCTGGTCCTGTCACCAGGTCAAAAGTGGCAAATTTTTGTTTTTATTTTACTTTTAGTCTCCACTAAGTATTCAATTTTTTGGTTGTTTTTCTAAAATCCGCCATACGGTTCTAGAGATATGGGCCTTTATATTTAGTGCTGATTTTTATTGATTTTAACAAGGAGGCAAAACTCACAGTGTAATAATGCAAAACAGTTAAAAGCTGTTAAGGGACACTCCCAGAGAACCTGTGAGCACAGCCCCCTGGAAACGGCTATAAAGATTAGCACTTATTAAAAAAAAGTCCATATCTCTGGATCCATATGGCAGATATAAAAAAGAAAAAAGCTGAACACTCAGGAAAAAGTGAGAAATAAAATAAAATCAACAACTGACCACTTTTAACCTTTTGACAGAACCTCTTCCTGTGTCGGCATCTGTTATTTGTCACAACTCATTCAGAGACACAAAAGGGGGCTAGCTTGCTTTTTCAAATAAACAGCCATGGTGCCCTCTTTACACCTTTTCATATAGGTAACTTCATAGGAGTGCTAGGAGCAGATCAGGACTCCCAGCTAAATTGATCTACATTAGTAAGTTACATAATTTATTTTTTTGCACCTGGATTTATGAAGTAAGAAATTTATGATTTTTTTTTAGCTGACAAACCCATATAACCTCACTGACTTTAAAGAGGTTGTCAAGTGTTTAAAAAAAAAAAAAAGAAAAAAGAAAAACTAAAGCATTTAGGCATCGGTTGTTATAATTTATCAAATGCAAGCATATGCATCTCTTATCATCCCGGTAGATCCAGTGGTTGCGCTATCTCACAGGTGATGAGTGCACCATCTGGATGTCACAGGACCGTTGAAGCCTGTGATTGGCAGCAGTGGTCAACTGACAGGAACAGCGTGTCATCAGAGAAACCAGTTCCAGCAGATTGACCGATGTAGCCATTCCCAGGATTCGGCAGCCCGGTAACATTCGGACTACACAATTATCTGGAGCTGGTGCCAACCCCCAGAGCGGCCTGCGCTGGATTCACAAGGGTGACAGGTGATAAATAAGCTTGTTTTCATTATTTTATAATATCCTTTACCAACAGAAAAATAAATATGCCAGATAACCTCTTTAAGGCCATGTGCACACGTTGAGTGTTTAGTGAATTTTTTACCTCAGTATTTGTAATCCAAAAAGAGGAGGAAACAGTCAGAGGAAAAGTATAATAGAAACACGTCACCACTTCTGTATTTGTCACTCACTACTGGTCTTGGCTTACAAATACTGAGTAAAAAAACTGACCAAATATTCAACATGTGAATGTGGCCTAATAGGTATAAGCACAATGGAAAAAAATATTTGAAGTTCTTGGCGTCTACATGCGTTACTTGTCAAGATCTATGTCACCACAAAATGCCAAATTGGGCAAATCATTGGGGGAATCTGACAATCTTCTAAAATTGCAGTTTCTCATTTTTTTCAGTTGTGTCTCCGATGAAGCTGTAAAACAATATACATCAAAAGATCATCTTGCCAAACACTTTCAGGTCCCGGTGTTTAAATTTGTGGGAAAAGACAATAAGGTAAATATGGGAATTTTCACACAAATTTCATAATTTGAATAAAAAATCATTTGTTTGCAAAAATCAGAGTCCTATCAATACAATATGAATGTGTTTATCATCCATACATATAAAGCACACATACATTCCATATTACACTGGTGATGTAGAATATTACAGAAGGTTATTTAGCTGTAACTTGTGGTCGTAGGAGAATACATTGATCATGAGATATTGGGATAAAATTATGCAACCAGGTTTTTCATTATGTTCCATAGATATATGAATTTGAGCCATATTAGCTAACCGCCATGCCCTTCACTGACTGAGAACGGTAGGTCAAAATGTAGAGAAACCTCTTCCCTCAATGATTATAATCCTATTAAACTGGAAATAATTATAATCATTATCACATTTATAGTAATTCAGTTCCCAGGAATAGGACAGCCATCGCTGTTTCTAATTCTAGTTCATAGACTGAACTCTATATCAGCAGGAGAGCTCGTGGCTTTCAAGTCTACTGTACAACGACCCCATTAATTTAGCGTATGGAACTGGTATTTACAATCATCATTCAGTTATAAATGGAGAAGATTCTGCATACAAGATGATTTCACAAATTATACTTTCACATTTAGGTCAGTGCATTATAAAAGAAAAGCTGTTTTATGTAACGGGCTTATGACTTGGATGGATACTTAGCACCAGTAATATAAACAGAATCAATTGGTGGTATTTTTTTCTATGGAAAAAAGTAGTTTGCTATTTAAAGGAAATCTGTAAGCAAGTTTTTGCTATGTAATATGAGGGCAGTGTGATTCGGGGCTGAGACATTGATTTCAGAAATGTCACTTCTTAGGCTGTTTGCTGTTGTTTCAACACAATTAGTGTTTTATCAGCAGGAGATCATCATTACTGGACTAGGTACCCATGTGCATCCTGGTCCAATCATGCCCTCTGCACTGATAAGCAGCTTACTGTCAAAATACAATATATACAGAAAGATATGAAGTGATGTGGGCGGGGCTAGCTGTTGTGTGGGAGGGGTTAGATTTCTCAGCTCTGCTTCATGCTACATCTGAAACCGCTGATTGTTTTACAACTGCTGCACCCAGTAAGCTAAGTGATACATCACTGGCATCAGGATCTCTTTCTCTAGATTACGCAGCTCTCGGATGAGGAAGCAAAAACCTGCTGACAGATTCCCTTTATTGGGATAATGTTAAATCAGTTACCCTCATAAAGGGAAGCTGTCAATTCTAGAAACACTATTTACTTGCAAATATAAGGTTAATCTGTAAGTAAATATTGGTAAAATCATGTTGGGCTGCTTTACTGGAGCAACGGTTACAGGAGAAAAAGATCTTCCATCCTCTGTCTCAAGCAGCTTGCTTCCAGTCATCAGGGCAGTGCAGGCAGTGATTGCAGTCGCTGCTTATTATACTGTCAGTGTAAGTAGGTATGAGAATGCAGTAACGCAGGGTCGCAGAGCAAGGGTTAACAAGAGTGCGGATTAATTTACAGTAATAAACTCCTTGCAGGGAGATAACAGGAAGGGGACAAGCAGGTGAAAACAGTGTTATTGTGATACAACGCAACAGTCTTGCAATCAAATTCAACTTCTCGTGACTCCGCTGTCCTTTAGTCGCGTGCGGTCCGATGGATGATGGAATGTCGGCGGAGGCTGACACTGCGTCATGAGGCTTCCCTGCCATGGATGCCGGCGGATGCTGACACTGCGTTTTCAGACTTCACCGCCCAACACATGGTTCCACTTGTGCAGAAGGTGTGGAGCTCTGCACAAGTCTCTACTCGGCGTGTGCTCTGCTGCACACCCACCGATAGCTGGATACACACCCCACGATGTTTCTCCTGGTGCTCGTTCGGCACCCGTCCCTCTGCGCGCTCAGTGGTACTCGTGGGCCCTAACTGAACCCCTCTCGGGTCTGTGCTCCACGCTTCACTTTACTTCGCAGAGTGCAGTTGGTCCCTGCCTTCTCCTTCCTCCGGAGGGAACTCTCTGGCTTTTCCCGCGCTACACTCTCTCTCATCCCCTGCTCACCAAGCCCCTTCTCTCCAGGTCATGGGTCCTGTCCGGCTCCCATTTCCTTCCCCCCTGCAACACTGGACGCAGCCTCGGCAGTTCCGGATCCGGCATTGCACAGGTACCTGCAGCCTGGTCTTCCTCCTTACACCACCATGGCTATATTCTGTTTCAGGTACTTTGATTTTTAGCCTGCGTCGCCAGCACAGGCTGTAAAAGTAGTCGTCAATCAAAGGACCGGGGAGTGGTTACAGCATTGCTAACAATATATTGAGTGTTGACTGTAATAGTTCACTGCTAAGACCCTAATGAGTAGAAGTGGGGGGGCTATAGCAGGGAGGATATACAGTCATGGCCAAAAGTTTTGAGAATGACACAAATATTATATTTTCACATGATCTGCTGCCCTCTGGTTGTTATGTGTGTTTGACAGATGTTTTTATCACAGACAGAAATATAATAATTGCAAACAGATATGAGTAACAAAAGCTTATATTGACAGAATGAGTTAATGCAGCAAGTCAATATTTGCAGTGTTGACCCTTCTTCTTCAGGACCTCTGCAATTCTCCCTGGCATGCTCTCAATCAACTTCTGGACCAAATCCTGACTGATAGCAGTCCAGTCTTGCACAATCAATGCTTTCATTTTGTCAGAATTTTTAGGTTTTTGTTTGTCCACCCGTCTCTTGATGATTGACCACATGTTCTCAATGGGATTAAGATCTGGGGAGTTTCCAGGCCATGGACCCAAAATCTCTATGTTTTGTTCCCTGAGCCATTTAGTTATCACCTTTGCTTTATGGCAAGGTGCTCCATCATGCTGGAAAAGGCATTGTTGATCGCCAAACTGTCTTTTGGAGGGTTGGGAGAAGTTGCTCTTGGAGGACATTCTGGTACCATTCTTTATTCATGGCTGTGTTTTTAGGCAAGACTGTGAGAGAGCTGATTCCCTTGGCTGAGAAGCAACCCCACACATGAATGGTTTCAGGATGCTTAACAGTTGGCATGAGACAAGACTGGTGGTAGCGCTCACCTTGTCTTCTCCGAATGAGGCGTTTTCCTGATGTCCCAAACAATCGAAAAGGGGATTCATCAGAGAAAATAACTTTACCCCAGTCCTCAGCAGTCCACTGCCTGTACCTTTTGCAGAATATCAGTCTGTCCATGATGTTTTTTCTGGAGAGAAGTGGCTTCTTTGCTGCCCTCCTTGAGACCAGGCCTTGCTCCAAGAGTCTCCGCCTCACAGTGCGTGAAGATGCACTCACACCTGCCTGCTGCCATTCCTGAGCAAGCTCTGCACTGCTGGTAGCCCGATCCCGCAGCTGAAACACTTTTAAGAGACGGTCCTGGCGCTTGCTGGTCTTTCTTGGGCGCCCTGAAGCCTTTTTGGCAACAATGGAACCTCTCTCCTTGAAGTTTTTGATGATGCGATAGATTGTTGACTGAGGTGCAATCTTTCTAGCTGCGATACTCTTCCCTGTTAGGCCATTTTTGTGCATTGCAATGATGACTACACGTGTTTCTTTAGAGATAACCATGGTTAACAGAAGAGAAACAATGATGCCAAGCACCAGCCTCCTTTTAAAGTGTCCAGTGGTGTCATTCTTACTTAATCATGACAGATTGATCTCCAGCCATGTCCTCATCAACACCCACACCTGTGTTAATGGAGCAATCACTGAAAAGAGGTTAGCTAGTCCTTTTAAGGCAGGGCTGCAATGATGTTGAAATGTGTTTTGGGGGATAAAGTTCATTTTCTAGCCAAATATTGACTTTGCAAGTAATTGCTGTTAAGCTGATCACTCTTTATAACATTCTGGAGTATATGCAAATTGCCATTAGAAAAAATGAAGCAGTAGACTTTGTAAAAATTAATATTTGTGTCATTCTCAAAACTTTTGGCCATGACTGTAAGTTCATATTCTTTCTGTAGGCGCTGCTCCATTTGTGGACATAACTGGCTCCCCTTGAGGGAATATATCTCATACAGCAGAATTCCTCTTCCCTATCTAGCCGATTCCTAATGGGTGCAGCGTTCACAGGGATAATGGTGTCATTAACATGGCTCTACTAAAATTACAGGCTCCTTCCGGGGTCACCGTTTTTCCCCTAGGCCGCAAGTCTTTCTAATAAAGTTAATTAAAGCTTTCTGGGTCTTCCTCACACTGTCCGTCCCCCGTCCCATCTGCTGCACTTCCCTGGATCTAATTGTTTACCATACGTCAGCGTTGGAAGTAGCGGCCTGTCTCACTCAAAATTCCCAGTCACCGCAGTGTACATCCACTTCCAGATTGGATGTCCGCACTCTGTCTTCAGTGCTTGACCTGAAACAGTCTTCTGTTGGGTCAGGACAGATGAGGGATGGGCCCTCGGGTCTTGACAAAGGTAGATTGGGTCACGAGTCTTGACCGGTGGAGGGCTAGGCCTCAAGTCTTAAGAGGTGTAGTCTGGCTCACAGGTCTTAGCCGTCATTGTCTGGGTCCCTTTCACTGGTGCGTGACGCCCATGGGACCTTACTAGTGACTCGACCGCGGCGTCCCTCTCTGCACACGTCCTGTTGATTTCACTCATTGATGCCAAACTTGTACCCACCTTGCTACTGTGATGTTTTGTATCGGGGAGCTGTGTCAAATACGGTGGGTACGAAAAGTATTCAGACCCCTTTAAATTTTTCACTCTTTATTTTTAGCCCCTTCGTGACACGGCCAATATCCGTTTTTGCGTTTTCATTTTTCTTTTCTAGAACCATAACTTTTATATTTTTCTGTCCTCATAGACATATGAGGGCTTCTCTTTTTGCGGGACAAGTTGTACTTTTGAATAACACCATTCATTTCACCACATGATGTACTGGAAAACGGGAAAAAAAATCCAAGTGGGGAAAAATTGTGAAAAAAAAGGAAATTCTAACATTGTTTTCTGGGAATTGTTTTTACGGTGTACATTTTGTGGAAAAATGACCGTGCAATATGATTCATTCTGCTCATCAGTACGATTACGACGATAACTAACATTTCCAGTTTTTGTATTATTTTAGAGTAAAAATTGAGATGATTGCAAAAAAAACGTTTCTCTTGTCATTTTAGGTGTGACGTTTTGATCACTTGTTACAGCATTTTTTGTGGTATTGCCACGAACAATTAAGTTAATTTTTCTTTCTTTAAATTTTTTGGTTACAGTGTTTAGCAATCAAGTTAATTATTTTTATATTTTGATAGATCGGAGATTTCTGAATGCAGCAATATCATATGTGTATTTTTTATTATCTTTATATTTAATAGGTGAAAAGATGTGATTAGTAACCTTTATGGGTTTTTGTTTTTTTAATTTTTCAATATTTTTTAAAATACTTCTTATTTTTCATTGTATTTGTTAGTCCCCTTAAGGGACTTGAAGCTGAGATCGTCTGATCACTTGTGCTATATACAGCAATGTTGCTGTATATAGCAAAAATCATGGTCTCCTTGGCTAGCCAGCGTACATGTATATTCCAAATGAAGATTACTCTCTCTAGGATCGCATCACAATCCTCGGACTGGCCGTCTGCTTTCCTGACATGAGCGTAACGGCATGTATTTCTATGCAGCTGTCACACTCTGGGCAAGAGAGCAGACAGCCAGTCAGAAGATTACGATGTGATCCTTGGGCATAAGGCAATCTAACTGAATCAGTGGCACTGCCAGAAGGGTGGGCGGGATTATGGACGAGGGAAGGGGTGAATATTCATTTTGCATTTATATACGCTTGACTTGCTGGCACAAGACAAAAATTTTCAGAGGCTTACGGCATCTCAACGGGGTAACGTGCAAAAATAAAAGTTACATTAGATGTGCCAATTCTGGCACATAGCACCAAGTCTTCCTTATTGCCCTGGTGCGGTGGCATTCAGGGTAATGGTTTATGAGGTTCATGTCAGCTGGCATCAAGCCCTGGTTTTAGTAATGGAGAGGCATCTATCAGACACCCCCATTACTAACGCAGTAAGTTTAAAACAAAAAAAAAACTCAAATATTTTATTTTAAAAAATACACCAAGACTCAAGCCTTGCTTCACCAATTTATAAAAAAAAAAAATAGAAGTCATCCACACCGGGAATTCTGATGTAGTCCACTGAAGCTGAAACAGTCCACAAATGGGAGCCTGAAAGACATAAAAAGATTGAGGTGAGGAAATAAAAACAAAAAACACTCCCTCATTCACCAATTTATTATTAAAAAATAATTCCCGCAACTCCGAAGTAATCCATGGTGTTCCCACGACGTCCACCAATTCTGTACTGCAACCTATGGAGAATTGTTCTGAGAATGACACTTCATAGGTCACTCCTGGTCATGTCTCACAAGCGATGACGTTGCTAAGTTACTGACATTATCGCTCGTGAGATATGACTGGGAGTGAGCTCAGAAATACACATGTCATATGGTTATCATACGGATGCTAGTTGAAATAAAAAATTGCGCACTCACATGACATAACTTGAACCATACGGATTCCACTCGTCCAACTTTTCAGGAGCAACATCGGAGCTAGTTTTTTTACGCTAAGGTGAGCGGGCCCTTACATTCGTACTTCATGTTCTACTCAGAAGCCAAATGGACATAGGCAATAATAGACTTCCTCCGGCTCATTGACTTGTATAGAAGCACTGAAAATAACATTGCATGCACTAGTCTCTTAAGTTTTCTGAATGAGACTCAAACATTAACTCCTTCCCAATATGGCCAATTTCTGTTTTTTTTTCTTTTTTGTTTTTTCTTCCCCTTTTTCCAAAAGCAATTACTTTTTTTTAATATCTATTTTTACGTTCACATAGATGTATAAGGGCTTGTTATTTGCAGGATGTTTTGTACATTTTGAATGACACCATTCATTTTACCATATTGTATACTGGGAAATTCCAAGCACAATGAAAATGTGAAAAAAAATGCAACTCTAACATTGATTTGGGGAATTGTTTATACGTCGTACGTTGTGTGGTAAAAATGGAAATGACAGGGCAGCATGATTGTACAGGTCAGTACAATTACGGTGACACCAAACTTGTCCAGTTTTTTAATTAATTGTGTTAAAAAAAATCACATTTCTCAAAAAAATTTGATTGTCACAATTTTTCATGTAACACCCCTTCAGGGCTACCACGGTACGCTGGGTGTTATGGGGGGTCTCACCTCTTTAGGGCGCAGTTCCTCCACCCGAATCTTGATTGGAGCTCTCTCTAGGACTGCAGAAGGACTGTTATCTTCTGCCAGGGACTGATTCGGGAAACCCCTGTCTATAGCTCAGTACACACTCACCCAAAACAGGAGTAAAACAGTTTAACTGGTTTATGGATATGCAGCAGAAATGAAGTGTATTTAAAGAAACAACATGCAATACAGGTAACGGTGCTCTATAAAAATCATATACACATCACAACCTAATTCTTTCCCCAACCCTGCAAATATAACGTAGCAGGGTTCCCCTTTTCTTGTATTAACCCAGTCCAAAAGTTGGGGCCCAGTTGCCGCGGATGTTGGCGCGCAAATTTATAACCGTTGGTGCACTTAGATGCTCACGAAGGTAAATAGTCTGGGGCGTAGTGTACTCACTGTAACGGGCTGGTTGAACCACAAGTCTCGAAAAGGGGCACTCCCGGTGCGTCTCCACCGGTTGTAGTTTTCCCTGGACCCCAACTGGGGGCGGCAGGATTCAGGCCTTTATACGGGGGGAGTGCCGGTAGAACTCTCCGAGTCCTTAATGTTGCTTGCTTCACCTGATGACCGGGCTGCGCTCTCTCCAGATTCGCAGGTATATCAGAGGGGACTGGAACGCTCCGCTCTTTAGAGGAATACAAGTCCACAGCGCTCCATCTTTTACATGAACCATCCACTCTCTCACTTTCTTTCACTTCCTCTCCAGCTCCCTCCCCCAAATCCCTTCTCCCTCCTATCCCTCCAAGCTGTGTCATCTGACTGAAACAAGGGTCCATGGGAATTGTAGTCCCCCGCAGCTCAGGGAAAAAAACATTAATGTCTGAAGGTCCCTGTTTAACAGCAGCTGCAAAACTCTTCTTAGTGTCTGTAAATCCCAGTATACCAGTAGCTGCTCTGACAGTTCCATGTGCAGGTGTTACATTCTCCCCTTGGTGAGTCATTGAAAGTGTCCCATCACGACATGAGGACTCACCACCTGAAACATGAATGGGGGTTAAGGCATCCTGACTAACACCAAATTTACATGCATACAAACCACCTCCTGGACACATGGAAGATACCGAGAAATAAGGCCAAACAGAATTTGAATTTGGGTGTATCAACCTGGGGACCTCAGTGGTATGTCCCATTCTGTCATAAGTCAACATCATGGGTGGCCTAATGTCCCGCTTGGGACGAGTGTGTACCGAGGGGCCCACCTCCTCAGTCCCCGACTCTTGTCTCTCAAGAACGGGCTCCACCAGGTGAATCTCTTCATTCAATAAATGTCCCTCTTCTGAACTTTCCTCCAATTGTGGGCGGGGTGCACTCGCCTCCTGAAAAATGTCCCTTTTCTTTGTTTCTACTTCAGGGGTCTGGTTTTCAGGGTCTACGCCCATGGGGCATGGGTCCTCGATCCACCTGTAGCTCCATTGACAGTCAGGTCCCCATTCATCCCCAGACTCGCTGTCACATCCTCCTGAGGCAACTCCAGTCTGGGGTGGGTTTTTACACCTTGGACTTCTCCTATTGCACTGAAGAGTTGTATGACCTCCTTGAGTTGGCAATGGGGGTAAAGGGATGTTTTTTCCCACAGGCAACAGATGATGTCGATGATAGGTTTTAACAGCTCCACCCCCTTTTTCGGGCTTCACTCTGTAGGCCGGAACACCGGGCAACTTCTCCATCACCACGTAAGGGTCAGGACACCACCGATCAGCAAGCTTGTGCTTCCCAGAAAGGCCCAAAAGCTGAATAAGAACTCTGTCTCCAGGTAGTAAAACTTGTTCTCGAACCCTACAGTCGTAGCGAGTCTTATTGCGCTTCCCTGACCGACCAGAGGCCTGCTCTACCAATTTGTAAGCTTTTGTCAAATCCTCTTTTAGCTGGGACACATATTTTAAGTAGGTCTTCCCATTAGAACGGTCAATGGATGTCCCAAAACTAATATCCACGGGTAGTCGGGCTTTTCTTCCAAACATGAGGAAATAAGGAGAATATCCAGTTGACTCATTTGTGGTGCAATTGTAGGCATGAACCAACTGGCTCACATGCCTGCTCCAGTGTCCCTTCTTCCTGGGATCTAAAGTGCCTAACATGTTCAGAAGGGTACGGTTGAATCTCTCAGGTTGAGGATCCCCTTGGGGGTGATATGGCGTGGTTCTGGATTTCTTGATCCCACAGAGAGCGCATAGCTCCTTGATTAGTCTACTTTCGAAATCTCTTCCTTGATCGGTATGGATGCGGGCAGGCAGCCCGTAATGTACAAAGAACTTCTCCCATAATGTTTTTGCCACAGTAATTGCCCTTTGATCTTTAGTGGGGTAGGCCTGGGCATATCGGGTGAAATGGTCAGTGACCACTAACACATTACTGACATTGCTTTCATCAGGCTCGATGGAGAGGAAATCAATGCACACTAGTTCAAGTGGGCCATCACTGGTAATGTTCACAAGGGGGGCTGTTCTCAAAGGCAAGGTTTTTCTCAACACACACCGGGAGCATGATTTGCAGTATTCTTCAATATCCGCTTCCATGCGAGGCCAATAGAATCGGTCGGCCACGAGACTCGTAGTCTTTTCGATGCCAAGATGTCCATGGTCATCATGCAGGGACTTCATGACCATCTTCCGAAATCGGGTGGGTAACACCAGCTGTCTGCGGACTCCTCCCTTCTGGCCCCTTGTCTCTCGGTATAGTAGCCCATTTTTTACTACTAGCGACTCTAGCTGCCGAGTCAGCAGGACAGACTCCTCTGTTCTTAATGCATTCTTTTCGGGCCTCCAGCCCCTCTTCACCCACCATCGAACTACCCCCACTGATTGATCCTCCTGCTGCGCCGTCCTGACTTGATTATGAGTCAGTTGAGGGAGAGAGTCTGGGGTTACATTTGTCACTCGACAGTACGACAACGGGAGCGCTTCGCTAGATGCTCCTAAGAATTTAGCACAGCACTGCAGAGTGAGGGCATCAGTTCGATGTCTATGGTACAGAGTCTTCACCTCAGGGGCAGGGACCTCTATCCATCCTCCTTCTTCTTCCTCATTTAAAGGTTCACTAGGCAGGCGAGAGAGTGTGTCTGCATCAATGTTACTGATCCCTGGTCGATATTTTAAGCTGAAATCATACAGAGAGAGTGCGGCAAGCCACCGGTACCCCGTGGCATCCAGTTTTGCTGTGGTTCTCACGTAGGTTAATGGATTGTTGTCAGTATGAACCACGAAGCGTACCCCATAGAGGTAGTCATGCAGCATGTCCACTACAGCCCATTTCAGAGCCAGAAACTCCAGTTTGTGAGCTGGGTAGTTGCGTTCACTGGGAGTCAATCCTCGACTAATGTAGTAAACGGGACGTGGACAGCCATCATGGTCCTGATAGAGAATCCCTCCTAGTCCGTCGAGAGAAGCATCTATATGTAACACATATGGTTTACTGGCGTCTGCATAGGCCAACACTGGAGTTTGGGTCAAACATGACTTCAGTTTCTCGAATGCCTCGTCGCATAAGGGTGTCCATCTTTCCCCAAAAGGTTCATTAACTCGGAAGTAGTCTCTTTTCCCTGACCTTGAGGGGCGGGCTGTCCCGCCGGAAGGGGGATACCCTGGGTAAGAGCAGTTAATGGCTTCGCAATCCGAGAGTACTGGGGTACAAATCTTCGGTAGTATCCACAGAATCCTAAAAAGGACCTAAGCTCCCCCAGCTTGGTGGGCTTAGGCCAGTTTACCACAGCCTCCACTTTGGCGGGGTCGGTGGAAATTCCTTCTCTGCTGACTGTGTGCCCCACATATTTCACAGTCGTCTGGCAAATCCGGCACTTATCAAGGGACAACTTCAACCCAGCCTCCTTCAACCGATCCAGCACCTTGAACAACCGCTGGTTGTGTTCTTCCAGAGTCTTCCCAAAAACAATAAGATCATCGAGATAAACCAAGACCTCACGTAAGTGCATGTCCCCCACTACTTTGTCCATACATCTCTGAAAAGTGGCCGGAGCACCTGTCAGTCCTTGAGGCAGTCTTTGAAACTCGAAGAACCCAATGGGGCAGATAAAAGCGGTCTTCTCTTGATCTTCCTTTGACATGGGTATCTGATAGTAACCACTCCGGAGATCTAACACAGAAAACCATTGGCTCCCTTGCAGGCAATCTAAAGCTTCATCAATTCGGGGCACAGTGTACTGGTCAGGAACCGTACGTTTGTTCAAAGTACGATAATCCACACACATCCGAATAGCTCCATTTTTTTTTCGAGCAATCACAATGGGGGAAGCATATGGGCTACTAGACTCTATGATGACTCCTGTGTCTAACATACCGCGTAGATGCTGCCTAACATCTTCGATATCCGCCGGGGCCAATCTTCGGGATCTCTCTCGGAAAGGCTTTTGATCTTTCAACCGAATGCGATGCTCTACTCCTTGGGCGAGGCCCATGTCCCATTCGCCCAAGGAGAAAGCCGCCCCCCGCATCATCATGCCGTCGATGACTAGCCTCCTCTCTTCTCCTTTCAGCTCACTTCCTTCAAAACAAGGGTCAAAGCTTTCAGGCTGCAGCTCCCTCTTCTCCTCCTCCGTCCTCACATAGGCTTCCAGACAGACTGGGTGGATGGATAGGGTCTGCGAGTACTTTTCTCCCCAGCTTCACACACCACTGAGCTAACGTACGGAAAATGTTGGCATTTGTTCCCACTATGACAGGTGTGGGTCTCTCATCTGCCTCTGCCTCCGGGCAGATTAGCGCTATAATGGGTATCTCTTTATCCACTCCAACAACAGTCTCTGGGAATCGTAGTGTCACGGACACGTATCCTCGGTAGGGATAGCTGTGTTCACTCAGTCCCCACACCACGAGTCCAGACAGCGGTTTCAGAGGCACATTGGATAAATATCTCTTATACCATCCTTCAAAAATGATGGACACTTGAGATCCGCTATCCAGCAATACTGAACAAGATTTACCATTGATATATGCGGGGACATGCGGGGCTGGTCCCACTAACCCTTCAGGCAGTGTTTTCGATGAGGCACTATTGGATGGAGAGGTAGATTAGGTCTTTGTTGCTGATGGGGGCTCAGTATGGGGTTCTACTGGCCCCCTTTCCCGTTTCCCACTGCCTCGGAGGGAGGTGGGGAGAATGTGAAGAGTTCTTTGAGCTCCACCTCTTTGGACACTGACGAGCTATATGGCCTGGACTCCCACAGACAAAGCATCCTTCTGGTTTCCTACTTTCCACTCTACACAGGTCATCATTCTCTCTTCCTGAAGCCAGGGTCTGCTTCTCAGCTACCTCTGCAGCACTTTGTAACCGCTGTATTGTCTTGGCCTGAGCACTTAACAATTGAGTAATCTGCTCCCCCTGTTTCTCGATGACTTTCAGCAGTTCCCTCTCTCGGCAGTCGGCTGCTGGCTTCAAGGCAACAGTAGTCACCCAAGGGGAGGTCTTCTCTCTTGCGGCCAAAATAACCTCTTCCTTGCGAACTTCCTTAAGCAACTCATGAAAAGAACCAGGAATCTTCTCTTTATCACAAGACCTCATCCGCTGATCAATTGGATCATGAGTGAGAGCTCCTCTGAGTACTTGGTCCAGACGACACTGATCAACTTCTTTAGGGCTGACTCCACCTTTAGATACTATTCTATGAACCATCTTATCCAATCGGTATAGATAGTCGGACATCTTCTCATCTGGTTGTTGGTAGGTGGTACGAAGTTTATAGAGTAGATCAGTAGCATCTTCAGGGGATCCAAAAGCATCTTCTAAAGCACTCATATAATCTTGATAAGTTGCTAGTGGCTTGCTCCGCCAAGCAGCCTGCACCACTTCCATAGCAGTACCCTTCAAACTTTCTACTATTCTCTGCTTCTTCACGGCATCAGTGCACTGCCACTCTTCTAAGCACAGTAAAGTGACATCCCTCCAAGTATCATATTCTTCTTCTCCAGCAGGGGTGGGGAGGGCACCCGAGAAGGTTCTTAAACGACGGTAGTTCCCTTCTGGCTGCATCTTTGCAAACTGACTGACTAACTTTTCCATAGCTGTCATAAGCACATCAACAGGGGCCGCTGTCTCTTCAGGACTGGTTCTAAGGGGAGTAGAGGGCGGACGTATACTAGTCTTCCCAGACTGAGTAGTTGATTCCTGTTGCCGGGTCTCAACTTCGGACTCATTAGGCCAAGTGATCTTCCATTGTCGACCATACTCTGGGGACACGGCTATCATGGATGGGAAGTAATCTTTCCTCAAGATCTGCCCGGTTGAGATCAGGGCTATGGGTAACTGTCCCCCCTTTTCCTTTCTGCGGTCGACCACTTCAGGGTGAGCAAGTTCAGTGAGTCGGTTAACTATTTTCAGTATCTCTTCATCAGATGCATCACAGAGCTCACCACTCACTGCAAAGCTTTGTCTAGCTGTAACATCCATCTCTTCACACCACAAATATACTTCTCGCTCTGTTAAAGTCTCCATAGTAAATACTCCTGTGTTAGTTCTGTAATCTCAGCAGTGCCTCCACTGTAACACCCCTTCAGGGCTACCACGGTACGCTGGGTGTTATGGGGGGTCTCACCTCTTTAGGGCGCAGTGCCTCCACCCGAATCTTGATTGGAGCTCTCTCTAGGACTGCAGAAGGACTGTTATCTTCTGCCAGGGACTGATTCGGGAAACCCTGCCTATAGCTCAGTACACACTCACCCAAAACAGGTGTAAAACAGTTTAACTGGTTTATGGATATGCAGCAGAAATGAAGTGTATTTAAAGAAACAACATGCAATACAGGTAACGGTGCTCTATAAAAATCATATACACATCACAACCTAATTCTTTCCCCAACCCTGCAAATATAACGTAGCAGGGTTCCCCTTTTCTTGTATTAACCCAGTCCAAAAGTTGGGGCCCAGTTGCCGCGGATGTTGGCGCGCAAATTTATAACCGTTGGTGCACTTAGATGCTCACGAAGGTAAATAGTCTGGGGCGTAGTGTACTCACTGTAACGGGCTGGTTGAACCACAAGTCTCGAAAAGGGGCACTCCCGGTGCGTCTCCACCGGTTGTAGTTTTCCTGGACCCCAACTGGGGGCGGCAGGATTCAGGCCTTTATACGGGGGGAGTGCCGGTAGAACTCTCCGAGTCCTTAATGTTGCTTGCTTCACCTGATGACCGGGCTGCGCTCTCTCCAGATTCGCAGGTATATCAGAGGGGACTGGAACGCTCCGCTCTTTAGAGGAATACAAGTCCACAGCGCTCCATCTTTTACATGAACCATCCACTCTCTCACTTTCTTTCACTTCCTCTCCAGCTCCCTCCCCCAAATCCCTTCTCCCTCCTATCCCTCCAAGCTGTGTCATCTGACTGAAACAAGGGTCCATGGGAATTGTAGTCCCCGCAGCTCAGGGAAAAAACCATTAATGTCTGAAGGTCCCTGTTTAACAGCAGCGGCAAAACTCTTCTTAGTGTCTGTAAATCCCAGTATACCAGTAGCTGCTCTGACAGTTCCATGTGCAGGTGTTATATTCAGACCGTAAATTTTTCATTATTCGGTTGATGGAGCCTATGAGGGATTATACTTTGCTGTGCAAGTCGATATTTCTATTTTTTTGATGGATATGATATGATTTTTGAACATTTCTTAATGCATTTTTTGCATTGCTGAGTTAACAAAAAACAAAATGCAATTTTGTCGTTTTTAATTTTTTTTCTCTTTCTGGACTTTTGCCAATCAAATTAATTAATTTTAGATTTGATCGGATTTTTTTGGATATGGTAACACAACATATGGGTATTTTTTAATATCTATTTTTAATGGGGGCAAAATAGGAGTGATTAGAATTTTTGTGTGCACCACTACGGTGCTGAAATAATAATAAAAAGCTGGAGTGATGCTTTAAAATTCCTCTGTTCTTGAGCATGGAAAGGATTTTTAAATAAATGTTATTTTTTTTAAGCATGTTGCAATTTTAGCTACATTAGAACTTGAGACAACCGCTTTAGTTGCAAGAGTCAATCTTTAGAAAATGTCACAACTAATACTCGTTTTGCATCATACAGGAGGTGTTCTTGCATTGTCAAGTTTTGGTCTGTGGAGCCACAGATGAGCGATCACGATGTGCTCAAGGATGTCGACGCCGAATGCGTAGATCAGCAAATATTGAAGAAGAAACAAGTCACCTCTCAAACCATCTTCTCACTGGAGGTCCCATAATAATAGACATGGAAGAGTAGTTTTTCTTCCATTCATCTTGACAGTGCTGTATATAATGCGATCTTCCTATTGCTCCATATTTCCATTGCTTATATTTTATATTGTATTTATGTTTGTTTTACTCCTAGCACCATGATCAGGTCTGCTATACAGTTAAATGATCAGGCTCTTGATTAAAAACTGTGGTGCCGATTCACCATTTAATTTGTGCGGCCTTTTTTTCTGTAGTAAAAATTGTTCTAATGGTGTTTTTTTATTTGCTCCTTATTCATTTTTTAAGTTACATCTATTTAAAGCTAACTTTACTTGTTTTTCAAAATCAAATTTTTGGTGCATTTATAGTGCATCACCCTAGTGAAGGACAAAATCTGTCAAATTTTCTTTGGGAGCAGTTAAACACCAGCCTACGTAATGTGACATTGTAAAGCTTATTAAAAGGATTGTGCTACTTTTTACTCAAAAAAGGCACAAAAAAGTGACAGAGTAAAGAAAGTAGGTATCTTTGAGTTTGTGCCACCTTATCAAACTCTGTGTACTCATTTAGATGAATTTGGCACAAAATCTGCCAGGCAAGAGGCCACTGTGGTAAGAAGAGGTTGCTCACACTCCTGTCCTCCCTGTCTAGATGAACTAATACTGGATATACAGTATTAGAAGTGCTGAGATAAGGGGAGGCTGCGATCACTGTTGTCCACCCTGTATATCTGATCTGATACTACTGTAGAACTACCAAGAGTGCTGAGGTAAGAAGAGGCTGCTCACACTGCTGTCCAACATTTCTAAATGAATACTGAGCAGCTACTGTGATCTGGAAATAACATATACCACATCCTATGAGCCACTCAGCATTCAAAAAGACATGGTGGACAGCAGTGTGAGCAGCCTCTTCTTAAATCATTACCCCAGTATTAGATGATAATATACACTAAGAGCACATGCAAGAGAGAAGCTTCCTACCACACACGCTCTCAGGCTATTGTCTGATTAACATTCTACGACAGGTGTTTTTCAATGTAACAAGACAGTTGTCATTTTGACGTACTAGCTCCATAGACATAAGTGTGATTTGCTAATTGAAGGTATCTATGAATTTATTTATAAATACAGTACATTTTCTTTCCTATATTTTTTTGTATCCCTGGTACAAAGATCTGTGCATGCTCTATTAGAGCATATGTACAGTACAGACGAAAATTTGGAAACACCTTCTCATTTATAGATTTTTCTGTATTTTCATGACTATGAAAATTGTACATTCACACTGAAGGCATCAAAACTATGAATTAACACATGTGGAATTATATACTTAACAAAAAAGTGTGAAACAACTGAAAATATGTCTTATATTCTAGATTCTTCAAAGTAGCCACCTTTTGCTTTGATGACTGCTTTGCACACTCTTGGCATTCTCTTGATGAGCTTCAAGAGGTAGTCACCGGAAATGGTCTTCCAACAATCTTGAAGTAGTTCCCAGAGATGCTTAGCACTTGTTGGCTTACCCCAAACCATCTCGATTCGGTTCAGGTCTGGTGACTGTGGAGGCCAGGTCATCTGGCGTAGCACCCCAACACTCTCCTTCTTGGTCAAATAGCCCTTTCACAGTCTGGAGGTTTGTTTGGGGTCATTGTCCTGTTGAAAAATAAATGACGGTCCAACTAAACGCAGACCGGATGGAATAGCATGCCGCTGCAAGATGCTGTGGTAGCCATGCTGGTTCAGTATGCCTTCAATTTTGAATAAATCCCCAACAGTGTCACCAGCAAAGCACCCCCACACCATCACACCACCTCCTCCATGCTTCATGGTGGGAACCAGGCATGTAGCGTCCATCCGTTCACCTTTTCTGCGTCACACAAAGACACGGTGGTTGGAAACAAAGATCTCAAATTTGGATTCATCAGACCAAAGCACAGATTTCCACTGGTCTAATGTCCATTCCTTGTGTTCTTTAGCACAAACAAGTCTCTTCTGCTTGTTGCCTGTCCTTAGCAGTGGTTTCCTAGCAGCTATTTTACCATGAAGGCCTGCTGCACAAAGTCTCCTCTTAACAGTTGTTGCAGAGATGTGTCTGCTGCTAGAACTCTGTGTGGCATTGACCTGGTCTTTAATCTGAGCTGCTGTAAACCTGCGATTTCTGAGGCTGGTGACTTGGATAAACTTATCCTCAGAAGCAGAGGTGATTCTTGGTCTTCCTTTCCTGGGGCGGTCCTCATGTGAGCCAGATTCTTTGTAGCGCTTGATGGGTTTTGCAACTGCACTTGGGGACACTTTCAAAGTTTTCCCAAATTTTCAGACTGACTGACCTTCATTTCTTAAAGTAATGATGGCCACTCATTTTTCTTTACTTAGCTGCTTTTTTCTTGCCATAATACAAATTCTAACAGTCTTGTTATGTTTCGGTAGCTGAGGAGTGCAGGTAAAAAAGGAAATACACCAGAGCAGTTGGAATCTATGGGATTGCAGTACCCTGACTAACCACCACAACTAGAGGCAGCCGTGGAGCGTTCCTACGTTGGTCCTAGACGCCTCGTCACAGCCTGAGAAACTAACTATACCTAAAGATAGAAATAGGAAAGCTATCTGCCCCGGAGCAGAACCCCAAAGATAACAGAAAGCCCCCAAACATGTAATGGCGGTTAGACAAGATGAAATACTGACACAGAAAGAAAATAGTATGAGCAAACGCTAGGGCCCAAACTATCTAAATAGAAAAGGATAGGAAGGGTACTTACTGCAATCCCAGAAAACACTGAAAAAACACCAACTCTACTAATTTCAAAATCACCTGAGATCACACGACCTCTACCACCTAAATTAGTTCTCTGGTGTAACAAAAACAGCAGCCACTGAAAAAACTGGAAAAAGCAAAAGTACAAAACACAGTGGCTGAACTAAACTGAGAGGGCAAAAGCCCCGGAGGGGACCCAGAAGGCCCCCACAGAAGTGCAGGACCAAATGCAAAAATATAGCAAAAACACAAAATAAGAAATTGTCTTATCTGATAGCAGGAGATGCAGACACGACACAGCAGGCTACAAGGGAAACTGGAAAGAAGGATTCAGACCAGAACAATTGATCACCGGCAACCCTGATGGGAAAATGATTCCCTTAAATAAGACCAATCAGTAACACCTGATTCCCAATCCTCACTAGTACCGCTTGTAACCACCAGAGGGAGCCTCTGCTCAGAACTCATCTCAAACCCATTCACAACAGTACCCCCCCCTTGAGGAGGGGTCACCGAACCCTCATTTGAGCAACCAGGTCGGTCAGGATGAGTTCTATGATACGCACGGATAAGTCTCCTAGCATGGATGTCCGAAGCAAACACCCAAGAATTATCTTCCTGACCATAACCTCTCCATTTAACCAAATACTGGAGTCTTCGTCTAGAAAAACGAGAATCCAATATTTTCTCAACCACATACTCCAGATTGCCCTCAACCAAAACAGGGTCAGGAGGCACAGCAGCAGGAACCACTGGCTCAACAAACCTCTTCAACAAGGACTTGTGGAACACGTTATGGATCTTAAATGTCCCTGGAAGAAGCAAACGAAAAGAAACAGGATTAAGAATCTCCATGATCTTATAAGGTCCAATGAACCTAGGCTTAAATTTAGGAGATGCTACTCTCATAGGAATATTCTTTGAGGACAACCAGACCAAGTCCCCCACTTTAAACCGAGGACCATCAGTCCTATGCCGGTTAGCAAACCGCTGGGCCTTCTCCTGAGAGAGGGACAACCTCTCCACTACCTGGTCCCAAATCTGCTGCATACGCTCAACAACAGAGTCAACACCTGGACAGACAGAAGCCTCCGTCTGTCCTGAAGAAAATCGAGGGTGAAACCCAGAATTACAGAAAAACGGAGACATCAAAGTGGCAGAGCTAGCCCTATTATTAAGAGCAAACTCAGCCAAAGGCAAAAAAGAGACCCAGTCATCCTGATCAGCAGACACAAAGCATCTTAGATAAGTCTCCAATGTCTGGTTTGTTCTCTCAGTTTGACCATTGGTCTGAGGATGAAATGCCGAGGAGAAAGACAATTGAACACCCAGTTTAGAACAAAAAGTCCTCCAAAATCTGGAAACAAACTGGACTCCTCTGTCAGACACAATGTTCTCAGGAATGCCGTGTAAACGAACCACGTGCTGAAGGAACAACGGCACCAATTCAGAGGAGGAAGGCAACTTAGGTAATGGCACAAGATGTATCATTTTGGAAAACCTATCACAAATTACCCAGATGGTGGTCATTCTCTGAGAAACAGGAAGATCGGAAATGAAATCCATAGAGATATGGGTCCATGGTCTCTTGGGCACAGGCAATGGCATCAACAAACCACTAGAGCGAGAGCAAGGCTTGGAGCGAGAGCAAGTCCCGCAGGACTGCACAAATTCCCTGACATCGCGAGACAAGGTAGGCCACCAAAAGGACCGACTAACCAAGTCTCTGGTACCAAAAATTCCGGGATGCCCAGCCAATGCGGAACAATGAATCTCAGACATCACACTCTTTTTCCATTGGTCCGGGACAAACAATTTTCCAACAGGGCAGCGCTCGGGCCTATCCTCCTGACACCCCTCCAGAGCAAGTCTCAAATTGGGCGAGATGGCGGAAAGAACTACACCCTCCTTCAAAATAACAGAGGGATCAGATAGCTCAGGAGAGTCCGCAAGGAAACTCCTCGAGAGGGCATCCGCCTTAACATTCTTAGTGCCAGGAAGAAAGGAAACCACAAAATTAAAACGTGTGAAAAACAAGGCCCACCTGGCCTGTCTAGGATTGAGTCGCTTGGCAGATTCCAGATAGACCAGATTCTTATGGTCCGTAAGGACCACCACCTGATGTTTGGCTCCCTCCAGCCAATGTCTCCACTCTTCAAAAGCCCACTTCATGGCCAATAACTCCGATTACCCACGTCATAATTACGTTCAGTAGGAGAAAATTTTCGAGAGAAAAAGGCACAAGGGTTACTTTTAGAGGTCTCTGGATCTTTTTGGGACAAAACGGCACCTGCCCCAATTTCAGAGGCATCAACCTCCACCTGAAATGGCAGAGTAACATCAGGCTGCCGTAGAACAGGAGCAGAAGTGAATCTCTGCTTAAGTTCCTGAAACGCAGAGACTGCCTCAGGAGGCCAATTCACCACATCAGAACCCTTTCTGGTCAAATCAGTTAATGGTTTAACAATAACAGAGAAATTACCAATAAATTTACGATAAAAATTGGCAAAACCCAAAAATCTCTGAAGAGCCTTTAATGAAGTAGGTTGGACCCAATCACAGATGGCCTGAACCTTGACCGGGTCCATTTCAATAACAGATGGGGACAAAATGAATCCAGAAATGAGATCTTCTGTACGCCAAAAAGACACTTTGATCCCTTCACATACAGAGCATTCTCTCTCAAAATCTGGAATACAGTTCGAACATGTTTCACATGAGAGTCCCAGTCATTAGAAAAAATCAAGATATCATCCAAATAAACAATCAGAAACTTGTCCACAAAATCCCTGAAAATGTCATTCATGAAGGACTGGAAGACGGAAGGAGCATTAGTGAGCCCAAAGGGCATCACAAGGTACTCAAAATGCCCTTCAGGGGTGTTAAATGCCGTCTTCCATTCATCCCCGTGCTTAATGCGAATAAGGTTATACGCCCCCTGAGGTCAAGCTTGGTAAACCAAGTAGCGTTTTTCACCCTGGAAAACAGGTCAG
Source organism: Oophaga sylvatica (assembly GCA_033576555.1). NCBI lineage: Eukaryota > Metazoa > Chordata > Amphibia > Anura > Dendrobatidae > Oophaga > Oophaga sylvatica. The sequence continues at coordinate 518,234,477 of JARQOD010000003.1, read as the reverse complement.
AAATCAAGGGTAACGGGTATTGATATTTCACAGTAATATTGTTCAAGAGACGATAATCAATACACGGCCTTAATGAACCATCTTTTTTGGCCACAAAGAAAAAACCGGCACCTAAGGGTGAAGAGGATGGTCTGATATGACCCTTCTCCAATGATTCCTTGATATAAGACCGCATAGCGTCATGTTCAGGTACAGACAAGTTAAAAAGGCGACCTTTAGGGAATTTACTACCTGGCACTAATTCAATAGCGCAGTCATAGCTCCTATGGGGAGGTAAGGATGCAGATTTACTTTCGCTAAACACATCAGAAAAATCAAACAAAAAGTCAGGAACATCCTCAGCCTGGGGGGAGGCAGAAAAAACAGGAGTGTTGGTATTAACACATTGGCAGCCCCAACTGGTTACAGACACAGATTTCCAATCCAAAACAGGATTATGAGACTGTAACCAAGGGAAACCCAGCATGATAATGTCATGCAGATTATATAGAACCAAAAATTTGCAGCACTCCTGGTGATCAGGTTCAACCCTCATTATCACCTGAGTAGAAAACTGGGGTTTATTCTCAGCCAAAGGGGTAGAATCGATCCCCAGTAGGGGAATAGACTTCTGTAGGGGTATCAAGGGAAATCCACAACGTTTAGCAAAATCATAATCCATCAGGTTAATAGCTGCTCCAGAATCAACGAAAGCCTGAGCAGAAAATGAGGACAGAGAGCATATCAGAGTAACAGTTAATAAAAACTTAGTCTGAACACTACCCAAGACAACTGAGCGTGCAAAACGTCTTCCCCGCTTAGGGCAGACTGAAATAGCATGAGAGGCATCACCACAGTAGAAACATAACCCATTGCGCTTTCGAAACTCATGACGCTGTGCCCCAGACACCACTCCATCACACTGCATGGGCTCAGCAGCTGGCTCACAAGGCAACACCACTCCACGCATACTTCTCCGCTCACGCAAACGTCTGTCAATTTGAATCGCTAATGACATAGAATCATTGAGACCAGAGGGGACAGGGAATCCCACCATAACATCCTTTACATTATCTGACAGACCCTTACGGAAAAGGGCCGCCAAAGCGTCGTCATTCCATTTGGTCAGGACTGCCCACCTACGGAATCTCTGACAGTATAACTCAGCGTCATCAAGCCCCTGATTTAATGCCAACAAGGCTTTTTCAGCTTGATCAGTGACATTAGGCTCATCGTACAATAACCCCAAAGCCTGAAAAAATGCATCAACATCACTCAAAACAGGATCCCCAGGTGTCAGGGAAAAAGCCCAATCCTGAGGATCGCCGCGCAGGAGAGAGATGACAATTTGAACCTGCTGCGCTGCGCTTCCTGAGGACTTAGATTTTAAGGCAAAAAACAATTTACAGTTATTTTTGAAATTCTGAAACTTAGCTCGATCCCCTAAAAACAAATCTGGCATGGGGATCCTAGGTTCCACAACAGGCAACCTAGCAAGATATGCAGCAATACTCTGAACCTCAGTGGCAAGCTGATCCACACGGCCAGACAACTGTGCAAACTCCATTGGGAGAAAAGATCCTCCCCAGCACCCAGAGATACAGAGGAAAAAAAAAAATGCAACAAACAGAAAAATATCTCTGACAACTTTTCTTCCTTCAAAATATTTTTTCCCTTCTGTGAGTACCATACAATTTTTATGGCCGGTGATACTGTTATGTTTCGGTAGCTGAGGAGTGCAGGTAAAAAAGGAAATACACCAGAGCAGTTGGAATCTATGGGATTGCAGTACCCTGACTAACCACCACAACTAGAGGCAGCAGTGGAGCGTTCCTACGTTGGTCCTAGACGCCTCGTCACAGCCTGAGAAACTAACTATACCTAAAGATAGAAATAGGAAAGCTATCTGCCCCGGAGCAGAACCCCAAAGATAACAGAAAGCCCCCAAACATGTAATGGCGGTTAGACAAGATGAAATACTGACACAGAAAGAAAATAGTATGAGCAAACGCTGGGGCCCAAACTATCTAAATAGAAAAGGATAGGAAGGGTACTTACTGCAATCCCAGAAAACACTGAAAAAACACCAACTCTACTAATTTCAAAATCACCTGAGATCACACGACCTCTACCACCTAAATTAGTTCTCTGGTGTAACAAAAACAGCAGCCACTGAAAAAACTGGAAAAAGCAAAAGTACAAAACACAGTGGCTGGACTAAACTGAGAGGGCAAAAGCCCCCGGAGGGGACCCAGAAGGCCCCCACAGAAGTGCAGGACCAAATGCAAAAATATAGCAAAAACACAAAATAAGAAATTGTCTTATCTGATAGCAGGAGATGCAGACACGACACAGCAGGCTACAAGGGAAACTGGAAAGAAGGATTCAGACCAGAACAATTGATCACCGGCAACCCTGATGGGAAAATGATTCCCTTAAATAAGACCAATCAGTAACACCTGATTCCCAATCCTCACTAGTACCGCTTGTAACCACCAGAGGGAGCCTCTGCTCAGAACTCATCTCAAACCCATTCACAACACAGTCTATTCAGTAGGACTATCAGCTGTGTATCCACCAGACTTCTGCACAACACAACTGATGGTCCCAACCCCATTTATAAGGCCGGAAATCCCACTTATTAAACCTGACAGGGCACACCTGTGAAGTGAAAACCATTTGACTACCTCTTGAAGCTCATCAAGAGAATGCCAAGAGTGTGCAAAGCAGTCATCAAAGCAAAAGGTGACTACTTTGAAGAACCTAGAATATAAGACATAATTTCAGTTGTTACACACTTTTTTGTTAAGTATATAATTCAACATGTGTTAATTCATAGTTTTGATGCCTTCAGTGTGAATTTACAATATTCATAGTCATGAAACATGAAAATACAAAAATCTTTAAATGAGAAGGTGTGTCCAAACTTTTGGTCTGTACTTTACGTCACAAAGCAAAGTATTCTGCTTGAGTTACGCATAAAGGTTCTCATGCTGGCAAACTGGAGTCATCTGTGTAATTCATGGCTTCTATAAGGAGAAGTATAGTCAATGGAAATGTTTCTTGGTGAAATTATTTTTTTCCCCCGAGGGTGTGATAAGCATGCTAATCACAACAACAGCTTTCATCTGAACAGTAGTTATCTCTGGTACGCAACCACTTTATACGTTATATTGTGTTTGTCTAATAAAAATATAGTATAAATATAAAAACATATTTTATAATATTTTTATTGAGTCAGTCAGGTGCAGTAAAATGAGATCAAAGTGTACAATCACACTGCAAATCGTAAAATAATTGGATGAATGAAGAGAGGGCATAGACCACATTTACAAGCAGGAGATGGAAGTGTCTCAGTTTCAAAAAGTCGCAGTAGCTGGTATACATCACCGATCAGCTTATTATTGAGCTTTTTCTGGGTATAAGGTGGGGTCTGAGTTACAAATTATTAGATGAAAATTACTAATCATGGTAAAACTCGCTGTCATTCTGGCCTCCACTCCTTGATGAGACATTGTGTTGGGACATGAGATTGGTACTGCCTAGTAGCGACTATCATGTCTCTGGCTGTCTAAATCGTACCAAGTTTTGTTTCTTTTTTAAATATTCTACATAGTTCCTTGGGATATCCGGCATAAAATGTCACAATAAATAGATGTTTACAGAAGGAAATTAGGTAAATGGGTGTCTTGTCATGACCAGTAAGGAATGCAGAATGGCTACTTCTAAAGCCATCCTAGAATCTGGAATTAGCTGACCTTCAAGGTTTTCTCTTTGCTTCCTGATGACCAGATGCAACTTAACCTACAAATAAGCTGAGTTACTTCTCATAGCAGTGGTATAATGTTCCACAGAGAATACCGGCACAGAGTTGTGATGTCTCTCCTTTGTCCACCAATCCTTGAACCACAGTGATCTTCTATGTTTGAAGCTTCTAATGTTCTTATAGTTCATCTCTTTCCTCCTCATTGCAGATACAGGCTGATCGTTGACTATTCATGAAAGGTCTACATCCCAAGGTCCAGACAGTGTTAAATACTGTGTCAGCCATTGACTCACAGGCTACAAGGACAAAAAATACAGTTAATTTATATATACTATTGGTTGTTTTTTTCTTGAATATTTTTGCAAATGTATCGGATAGTTCTTTAGGTGCTTTTTAGTCCTAAAACTGGATCAATACAATGTAATTAGAAAGTAAATCAACTTTTTGCACATAAATCTGTGATATAGCTGTAAAATAGTGTGAATTAAGGCGCATTTACACTGCACGATTATTACACAACTGTTGACGTTTCTGTTTGGGTGTCATTTAATGAGACACATCGTGCATTGCAAATGCACTTTTAAAGATGTCTACTCAAGAACACCACTTTATTTTTTTCTAAGTTTATATAAATAGATCTAAAAAAAATGTTTAAATGATTCATTTTTCTGATACAGAGCTTACAGATAGTTAAATGATACAGTTCAAACACCAGTACCTGCTACTAGTGGTCGTTTAGGCACTTACTGAATGCAATCATAAAACAATGGGCCAAAACTATCTAAAAGTGGCTTAAGGCAGGCAAAATTCAGTATACCTGTATTCAAGGCCACCTAAAAAATGTCTGATCCTCCATTCTGTAGTTAGCAATGTATTTATACATTTATCCCAAGGGACACAAGAGGAAGAAAGTGCTTATGCACCTTATAAAAACTCTTCACCACTCTAATACCTGAACATTTTGACGATCACCTCAATACAAGCCCCTAAGCCATTTTTGTATTTCACAATACTTGGAGTGGCTCAAAGCTCAAAGGGGTTCTGCTACTTTTATATTGGTGAACTATCCTCATGATTGGTGGGGGTCCAACACGTGGTACTCCCACTGATCAGCTGTTATCACCTCCACAGGTGACTGGATGTAAACCATGTACAGAGCAGAACACCACAGCCATGTACGCTGTTCATTGCCCGCATCAGATCAGTACTCCACCTCTTATTAAGGATACATGAGCGGTGTCAGGTGTTGTACTCCCAATTATAGTATACCGATGACCTTTTGTAAGAAATGGTCATCAATATAGAAGTGGTGGACAGCTCCTTTGTAATTGAACAGTAACAGATGTATGAGATAGCTAATAGGTATTATTAATATACATGGTTGCCTAAGGTGGATTGTTGGTTAATAAACACCCCCTAGACTAACATCTAGAAGTTAAAGTAGTTAAGATATAGGCATAAAGATTTGAGTATTGCATCTGATGATTGTCAATTGGGACACATTGTATGCTACGGTCACTCTACATACAAAGTTGCCCTTATAGGCTTCAGTATACAGTGCCTTGCGAAAGTATTCGGCCCCCTAGAACTTTTCAACCTTTTCCCACATATCATGCTTCAAACATAAAGATATCAAATGTTAATTTTTGGTGAAGAATCAACACAAGTGGGACACAATTGTGAAGTTGAATGAAATTTATTGGTTATTTTACATTTTTGGTGAAATACAAAAACTGAAAAGTGGGGCGTGCAATATTATTCGTCCCCTTTACTTTCAGTACAGCAAACTCACTCCAGAAGTTCATTGTGGATCTCTGAATGATCCAATGTTGTCCTAAATGACTAATGATGATAAATATAATCCACCTGTGTGTAATCAAGTCTCCGTATAAATGCACCTGCTCTGTGATAGTCTCAGGGTTCTGTTTGAAGCACAGAAAGCATCATGAAGACCAAGGAACACAACAGGCAGGTCCGTGATACTGTTCTGGAGAAGTTTAAAGCCGGATTTGGATACAAAATGAGTTCCAAAACTTTAAACATCCCAAGGAGCACTGTGCACGCGATCATATTGAAATGGAAGGAGTATCATACCGCTGCAAATCTACCAAGACCTGGCCGTCCCTCTAAACTTTCATCTCAAACAAGGAGAAGACTGATCAGAGATGCAGCCAAGAGGCCCATGATCACTCTGGATGAACTGCAGAGATCTACAGCTGAGGTGGAACAATCAGTCGTACACTGCACAAATCTGGCCTTCATGGAAGAGTGGCACGAAGAAAGCTATTTCTAAAAGATATCCATAAAAAGTGTCGTTGGCGTAAAGGCAACACAGCTCATCACCCTGAACACACCATCCCCACTGTCAAATATGGTGGTGGCAGCATCATGGTTTGGGCCTGCTTTTCTTCAGCAGGGACAGAGAAGCTGGTTCAAATTGATGGAAAGATAGATGGAGCCAAATACAGAACCATTCTTGAAGAAAACCTGTTGGGAGTCTGCAAAAGACCTGAGACTGGGACGGAGATTTGTCTTCTAACAAGACAATGATCCCAAACATAAAGCTAACTCTACAGTGGAATGTTTCACAAATAAACGTATCCAGGTGTTAGAATGGCCAAGTCAAAGTCCAGACCTGAATCCAATTGAGAATCTATGGAAAGAGCTGAAAAGTGCTGTTCACAAACAATCTCCATCCAACCTCACTGAGCTAGAGCTGTTTGCCAATGAAGAATGGGCAAGAATTTCAATCTCTCGATGTTCAAAACTGATAGAGACATACCCCAAGCGATTTGCAGCTGTAATCGCAGATTTTCAGATTTTGTATTTCCACAAAAATTAAAAAAAACAATAAATTTCGTTCAGTTTCACAATTGTGTCCCACTTGTTGATTCTTCATCAAAAATTAACATTTGGTATCTTTATGTTTAACCCCTTCCCGACCCATGACGCCGACTTCGGCGTCATGAAAACCTGTGCCATCCCGACCCATGACGCCGACGTCGGCGTCATGCTATAAATCATGTTCCTGCGGGCCGGGAGACCGGGGTCACTGAAAGGTCACCCGACCCGCAGTAACAAGACCCTTACTGCATCACCACAGGGGGGTTGGCTTAACCCCCACGTGGCCACGATCGCTCTGATTGGCTGATAAAAGTGAAACAGCCAATCAGAGCGATTTGTAATATTTCACCAATGAAACTGGTGAAATATTACAATCCAGCCATGGCCGATGCTGCAATAGCATCTGCCATGGCTGGACACCAAGATCTGACCCCCCCACACCAAGTCACGGCGGTGATCGGCCGCCACCATCGAAAGATGGCAGCGATCGGTCACCGCCGTCACTGTCTGCTCCCCTGCTCCTGCGATCCGCTGCCCCACCTACCGATCCCCCCCCTCACCTTCCGACGCCCCCTACTCACCTCTCCCGGTCCACCGATGTCCCTGGATCGTCCCGGCGGCTGCCCGGGATTCCTCATGGGCGCCGCCATCTTGGAAAATGGCGGGCGCATGCGCAGTGTACCCGCCAGCCGGCGCATGCGCAGTGCGCCCTCCATTATACAAAAATTTATTTTGATCACTGTGATAAACTGTCACAGTGATCAAAATAAAAAAAAAGTAAATGAACCCCCCTGTCATAGGTAGGGACAATTAATAAAATAAAGATTTTTTTTTTTTTTTCCTAGCGGATTTTGCTGCTGATCCGCAGCTGATTATGCTGCGGATCCGCGGCGGATTTTGCTGCTGATCCGCGACTGATTTTGCTGCTGATTCGCTGCGGATCCACGGCGGATTTCGCTGCTGATCCGCGGCTGATTTTGCTGCTGATCCACGGCGGATTTTGCTGCGGATCCACGGCGGATTTCGCTGCTGATCCGCGACTGATTTTGCTGCTGATCCACGGCGGATTTTGTTGCGGATCCGCGGCGGATTTCGCTGCTGATCCGCGGCGGATTTCGCTGCTGATCCGCGGCTGATTTGCTGCTGATCTGCGGCGGATCCGCGACTGATTCGCTGCTGATCCGCGGCGGATTTCACTGCTGATCCGCGGCGGATTTTGCTGCGGATCCGCGGCGGATTTCGCTGCTGATTCGCGACTGATTTTGCTGCTGATTCGCTGCTGATCCGCGGCGGATTTCGCTGCTGATCCGCGGCGGATTTCGCTGCTGATCCGCGGCGGATTTCGCTGCTGATCTGCGGTGGATTTCGCTGCTGATCTGCGGTGGATTTTGCTGCGGATCCGCGGCTGATTTTGCTGCTGATCCGCGATCGCGTTATGCTATACCGTTACCAGCCGGTCAACGCTACGTGTTGAATGGGCTGGTAAAACGCAATATGAACCCAGCCTTAGGGTTAGAACTAGGGTTAGGGTTAGCATTAGGGTTAAGGTTAGAATTACGGTTAGGGCTGGAATTTGGGTTAGGGTTGGAATTAGGGTTAGGGTTGGAATTAGGGTTAGGCTTGTGGTTAGGTTTATGGTTAGAGTTGGGATTAGGGTTAGGGGTGTGTTGGGGTTAGGGTTATGATTAGGGTTTGTATTAGGGTTAGGTGTGTGTAGGGGTTAGGGTTAGGGGTGTGTTGGGGTTAGGGTTGGAGTTAGAATTGAGGGGTTTCCACTATTTAGGCACATCAGGGGGTCTCCATACGCGACATGGCGCCACCATTGATTCCTGCAAATTTTGCGTTCAAAAAGTCAAACAGTGCTCCCTTTATTCCAAGCCCCGACGTATGCCCAAACAGTGGTTTATCCCCACATATGAGGTGTCAGCGTACTCGGGAAAAATTGCACAACAACTTTGGGGGTTCTAAATTCTCCTGTTAACATTGGGAAAAAAAATTGGGGACTAAAAAATTATTTTTGTGGAAAAAAATGATTTTATATTTTCACGGCTCTGCGTTATAAACTTCTGTGAAGGACTTGGAGATTCAAAGTGCTTATCACACATCTATAGGAGTTCCTTGGGGGATCTAGTTTCCAAAATGGGGTCACTTGTGGGGAGTTTCTACTGTTTAGGCACATCAGGGACTCTGCAAACGTAACATGACGCCCGAAGACCATTCCATCAAGTGGGCATTTCAAAACGTCACTACTTCCCATCTGAGCCCCGACGTGTGCCCATACAGTAGTTTTCTCCCACATATGGGATATCAGCATACTCAGGACAAATTGGACAACAACTTTTGGGGTCTAATTTCTCATGTTACCCTTGGGAAAATAAAAAAATTGGGGACTAAAAGATCCTGATTGTGGAAAAAATATGATATTTTTATTTCATGCCCGGCGTTATAAACTTCAGTGTAGCCCTTGGGGGTTCAAAGTGCTCACCACACATCTAGATAAGTTCTTTGCGGGGTCTAGTTTCCAAAATGGGGTCACTTGTGGGGAGTTTCTACTGTTTAGGCACATCAGGGCTCTGCAAACGTAACAAGATGCCCGCAGACCATTCCATCAAGTCGGCATTTCAAAGCGTCACTACATCCCTTCCGAGCCCTGACGTGTGCCCAAACAGTGGTTCCCCCACACATATGGGGTACTAGCGTACTCAGGACAAACTGGACAACAACTTTTGGGGTCCAATTTCTCCTGTAACCATTGTGAAAATAAAAAAGTGGGCTAAAAAATCATTTTTGAGAAAAAAAATGATTTTTTATTTTCACGGCTCTGCGTTATAAACTTCTGTGAAGCACCTGGGGGTTCAAAGTGCTCACTATGCATCTAGATAAGTTCCTTAGGGCGTCTAGTTTCCAAAATGGGGTCACTGTGGGGGAGCTCCAATGTTTAGGCACACAGGAACTCTCCAAATGCGACATGGCAACCGCTAAATATTCCAGCATATTTTCCATTCAAAAAGTCAAATGGCGCTCCTTCCCTTCTGAGCCCTGCCGTGCGCCCAAACAGTGGTTTATGACCACATATGAGGTATCTGTGTACTCAGGAGAAATTGCCCAACAAATTTTAGGATCCAATTTATACTGTCGCCCATGTGAAAATGAAAAAAACTGAGGCTAAAAGAATTTTTTGTGAAAAAAAGTACTTTCTTTTTATTTACGGATCAATTTGTGAAACACCTGGGGGTTCAACGTGCTCACTATGCATCTAGATAAGTTCCTTAGGGGGTATAGTTTCCAAAATGGGGTCACTTGTGGGGGAGTTCCAATGTTTAGGCACACAGGAACTCTCCAAATGCGACATGGCAACCGCTAAATATTCCAGCATATTTTCATTCAAAAAGTCAAATGGCGCTCCTTCCCTTCTGAGCCCTGCCGTGCGCCCAAACAGTGGTTTATGACCACATATGAGGTATCTGTGTACTCAGGAGAAATTGCCCAACAAATTTTAGGATCCAATTTATACTGTTGCCCTGGAAAATGAAAAAAACTGAGGCTAAAAGAAAATTTTTGTGAAAAAAAAGTACTTTCTTTTTTTACGGATCAATTTGTGAAGCACCTGGGGGTTCAAAGTGCTCACTATGCATCTAGATAAGTTCCTTAGGGGGTCTAGTTTCCAAATGGGTCACTTGTGGGGGAGCTCCAATGTTTAGGCACACAGGAACTCTCCAAATGCGACATGGCAACCGCTAAATATTCCAGCATATTTTCTATTCAAAAAGTCAAATGGCGCTCCTTCCCTTCTGAGCCCTGCCGTGCGCCCAAACAGTGGTTTATGACCACATATGAGGTATCTGTGTACTCAGGAGAAATTGCCCAACAAATTTTAGGATCCAATTTATACTGTTGCCCATGTGAAAATGAAAAAAACTGAGGCTAAAAGAAAATTTTTGTGAAAAAAAAGTACTTTCTTTTTTTTACGGATCAATTTGGAAGCACCTGGGGGTTCAAAGTGCTCACTATGCATCTAGATAAGTTCCTTAGGGGTCTAGTTTCCAAAATGGGGTCACTTGTGGGGGAGCTCCAATGTTTAGGCACACAGGGACTCTCCAAATGCGACATGGCAACCGCTGAATATTCCAGCATATTTTCCATTCAAAAAGTCAAATGGCGCTCCTTCCCTTCTGAGCCCTGCCGTGCGCCCAACAGTGGTTTATGACCACATATGAGGTATCTGTGTACTCAGGAGAAATTGCCCAACAAATTTTATGATCCAATTTATACTGTTGCCCATGTGAAAATGAAAAAAACTGAGGCTAAAAGAAAATTTTTGTGAAAAATTAAAAGTTCCGGGGGGGCCCAAAATACTTTCGCAAGGCACTGTGAGTTTCTGTAACTTGATATGACATGTCGGCTATTTGTCTGTTTTAGCAGTTAAATTTATATTCCAGAATATTAACATGGCAGCAAGAAGCGGTCTCTTTTAGTTGTGCGGCCCGTCTTAAACATTCTCTGTCTCAACCAGTGTCTCATCTATCCCCTAGCCTTAATGCTGAGGCTGTGTTTGATTTTGCAGCCAAAGTGTTTACTTTTTACCGTAATTCAGCAAAATAATCTTTTGACACCCCCATAATATTAAACTGTCTCTGAACCTGATGATATTGGTGAGTTCAGCCGACATTAGTTAATGTGTTGAGGCCTAAAGTTTTTTGTTTTTTTTCTTATTGCTCCAAACGTTTAAAGACACTTGCACCATAGCAATACATGTATGCACATGTTTATCTCAGCGAACCAGTAGGGAAGAGTAGTGATTGTCTTGTCTTTTCATGCCGTCTCCTTCCTTACTACACCTCCATAAGCCTACAGTCTAGCCATGACTTAGATTGTGGACGCTCAAACATTCCCAGCGGCTGTCGTTATCAGCCAGAACAATTATATACTCCTCAACATTGAAATTGCAGCACCAAGAAAGAAAATTTGTGTAATTATGGAAATCATATGATCGTTAATGATATGCAAATAATAAACACATGGAAATTAAATTTTGAAAACATTTTGATTTTTCCAGTATCAAGTGTGAGCGACAAAAATCCTTACACTTACACACCTTGGCTGCTATCAGTGAGGTTATTAATAATGGTTGTATGAGGAATGTTCTGCCACCTGAATGCACTTCTGCAAATCCTCAAAATCCACTGCTGGCAGCTCCCTTTCCAATGAGATCCCTGATGTGCCAATATCCCATTAACGTCCAGAGATGCTGCAGACCATGGTTGCATATCTACGCTAAGCAGGCTGCTCACAGTAGCACCGACAACATGAGACCTGGCGTTGTGTTGAACAATGGCTCCTGGGATGCTTTGTAGAAATGAACATACCACTGGTTCCACAACCAAATTAGTCTAATGCGAGCTCTTTGTGTCCCTTAAATTAAGATATGGAATTTATGATGAATTGGTGGGGGGCATGTAACTATAATGAACTGGGAGAACGGGGAAGCACAATGGGTGTGAGGGGCTGAGTACGCAGGACTGTGACTGGTAATGAATTGGTGGAAAGAGTACAGCTGAAAATTAATTTAACTTTTTATTAGAAGAGGGAAAAGTGGTTAATTAACTTCAATAAGGAAGTGTGTGTTTTTCTGCACTTGGCACTCAGACTGGATACTGAAAAAATCAAGAAAATGTAGTTTCTATTTTGTCATCATTTGCATATCTATCGGTCCTGTGATTTCCATAATTCAATAACTTTTCCTTTTTGGTATTGGAATTTCAATGTTGAGTGTAATTGAAATCACCAGACCTCTATATTCTGGCCATTGAAAGCACAGATAACAATAGCCTGACCATGGATAGTTGGTACATGATGAGTTTCTAAAGGATTGTTATTTAGTATTATTATTACCAATTATTAGTATTTTTAACAAAAATTACTACTCTTTTATTATGGGAAATATGAGAAAAATTACCATAAAAGTTTAATTAACAAAACATTGTACGTTTAAAGTAAAAACTGCTGTATGCAAAATTAAAAATCTATAGCTTGGAAATTTCAAAAGATAAACTAACTCTTACCTTCAACTTTGGAGACAAACCCCAGGCTTTTCTTCAAGTCTGAACAGATGGAATGTAGACACCAGCGGAACTTTGCATCACAGCGGTACTTGTTTGCCCCACAGGTATCATAACAGATATCCAGCTGGTTACAGCACTTTGTCATAGCAGGGATGCCCATATCCAACTGTATAGAGCAAGCAACAGATCTTTAAAGGCCTTTTCCTGCTAACAAAATTTTTTTTTTTCAATACCGTTAGAGAGTTCTAAGTTAATAAAGAATTTTCCCTATCTGCTAACCAGTGGAGACCTGAAGGATCTGTGAGGTCAAGGGGCATCATGTAATGCCCAATTCGCCTGCAGTTGCGCTGCAGGAAAATGAAACTTGCTTTTGGGCTTTCTTGAAGATGGCAGGGTGGAAACCATGCCATTAGTAGATAAACTATATTGATGTAACATTATAAATACACTGATCGATATGCTGCATTGCTCTCAGTAATATGATTTGCAACATCACTGTTGCTTGTAATCAATAATAAGTTAATACTGTCATTTGTGATTAATCAATTATTAGGCCAAGTCTTTCTATAATCCTCTGTATTATAGGCACAGATATAGTCACCTTTACTAATGAGGTGATTCATATAACATACAAGTTATGTCTATGTTCATTTTGTGACTATTCACATTATACCATGAGTACTGCTAAGTATATCAAATAGAAAGAGGTAACATACCTAAAAGAACACTATAATGTTCTTTGCAGGGAATGCAGAGCAAGAGTTAGAAGAGTTAAAGCCAGTAATGAAGTAAGGCTTGTAAGGGAGACCAAAAGCAGCAAAAAAGGATTTTGGGTGTAAGTTAAAAGCAAAAGAAAAGTCCAAGATGCTACAGGATTTTCACAGGATGATAAGGGTGAAGTGGTAAACATGATGTTGAGAAGGCTGAACTTTTAAATTCCTAGTTTGTATCTGTGTTCTCTAAGAAAGCAAATGTATGATCAACTGTTCTTCACGGTGGCATCGAAGGAATAAAAGAATCCACTCTATCTATAAACAGAGAGATGGTGAGGGAACACTTAACTAATTTAAATGAATTTTAATTTCCTGGTACAGATGAATTATCTCCCAGATTACTTAAATAGTTAGCAGAGGAAATTGCAGAACCACTAGCCAGAATTTTGAAAATCCTGGAAAACAGGAGAAGTCCCAGAAGATTGGAGAAGGGCAAATGTTGTCCCTATCTTCAAAAAAGAAAGAAGATGGAGCCAGGAAATTACTGGCCAGTGAGCCTTACTTCTATAACAGGAAAGATATTTGAACAAATTATTAAGCAGCATGTATGTGAGCACTTGGATAAGAATACAGTGATTAAACCAGTGCCAGCATGGGGTTGTCGCAAATAAATCATACCAGATTAATCTAATTCCCTTCTATGATGGAATCACTGACTGGGTGGATCAGGGAAATGTGATAGATATAGTGTATCATGACTTCAGCAAAGCATTTGATAAAGTATTTCATACTATCCTTATTGAAAAAATTACTAAGAATGAGATTGACAAGGCTACAGTTAGGTGGATTCATAACTGGCTCAGTGATCATACTCAAAGAGTGGTGATAAATGGTTGCACATCCGATTGGAAAAGTGTTTTGAATGGGGTACCACAAGGCTCTATTCTGGCTCCAGTGTTATTCAACATTTTTATAAATGATCTAGATCAGGGAACTGAAGGTAAACTAATTAAATTTGCAGATGATGCAAAGCGAGGAGGAATAGCACTAGAGAAGACAGAGAAAGGATTCAGAAGGATCTAGATAAGCTTGAACAATGGGCAGTGACTAATAGAATGGTATTTAACAGTGAGAAATGCAAGATTCTACAGTCATGGCCAAAAGTTTTGAGAATAACACAAATATTATATTTTCACATGATCTGCTGCCCTCTGTTTTTATGTGTGTTTGACAGATGTTTTTATCACAGACAGAAATATAATAATTGCAAACATATGAGTAACAAAAGCTTATATTGACAGTTAGAATGAGTTAATGCAGCAAGTCAATATTTGCAGTGTTGACCCTTCTTCTTCAGGACCTCTGCAATTCTCCCTGGCATGCTCTCAATCAACTTCTGGACCAAATCCTGACTGATAGCAGTCCATTCTTGCACAATCAATGCTTTCATTTTGTCAGAATTTTTAGGTTTTTGTTTGTCCACCCGTCTCTTGATGATTGACCACAAGTTCTCAATGGGATTAAGATCTGGGGAGTTTCCAGGCCATGGACCCAAAATCTCTATGTTTTGTTCTCTGAGCCATTTAGTTATCACCTTTGCTTTATGGCAAGGTGCTCCATCATGCTGGAAAAGGCATTGTTGATCGCCAAACTGCTCTTGGAGGGTTGGGAGAAGTTACTCTTGGAGGACATTCTGGTATCATTCTTTATTCATGGCTGTGTTTTTAGGCAAGACTGTGAGAGAGCCGATTCCTTGGCTGAGAAGCAACCCCACACATGAATGGTTTCAGGATGCTTAACAGTTGGCATGAGACAAGACTGGTGGTAGCGCTCACCTTGTCTTCTCCGAATGAGGCGTTTTCCTGATGTCCCAAACAATCGAAAAGGGATTCACCAGAGAAAATAACTTTACCCCAGTCCTCAGCAGTCCACTGCCTGTACCTTTTGCAGAATATCAGTCTGTCCATGATGTTTTTTCTGGAGAGAAGTGGCTTCTTTGCAGCCCTCCTTGAGACCAGGCCTTGCTCCAAGAGTCTCCGCCTCACAGTGAGTGCAGATGCACTCACACCTGCCTGCTGCCATTCCTGAGCAAGCTTTGCACTGCTGGTAGCCCAATCCCGCAGTTGAAACACTTTTAAGAGACGGTCCTGGCGCTTGCTGGTCTTTCTTGGGCACCTGAAGCCTTTTTAGCAACAATGAAACCTCTCTCCTTGAAGTTCTTGATGATGCGATAGATTGTTGACTGAAGTGCAATCTTTCTAGCTGCGATACTCTTCCCTGTTAGGCCATTTTTGTGCATTGCAATGATAACTACACGTGTTTCTTTAGAGATAACCATGGTTAACAGAAGAGAAACAATGATGCCAAGCACCAGCCTCCTTTTAAAGTGTCCAGTGGTGTCATTCTTACTTAATCATGACAGATTGATCTCCAGCCAAGTCCTCATCAACACCCACACCTGTGTTAATGGAGCAATCACTGAAAAGAGGTTAGCTGGTCCTTTTAAGGAAGGGCTGCAATGATGTTGAAATGTGTTTTGGGGGATAAAGTTCATTTTCTAGCCAAATATTGACTTTGCAAGTAATTGCTGTTAAGCTGATCACTCTTTATAACATTCTGGAGTATATGCAAATTGCCATTAGAAAAAGTGAAGCAGTAGACATTGTAAAAATTAATATTTGTGTCATTCTCAAAACTTTTGGCCATGACTGTACATCTGAGCAAGAAAAACAAAACTTACATCTAGGGAATGGGAGGAATAGTACTAAGCAAAAGCACGTGTGAAAAAGACTTGGGTATACTAATAGATCACAGACTGCACATGAGTCAACAGTGTGATGCAGCAGCAAAAAAGGCAAACACAGTTCTAGGATGTATTAAGAGAAGAATAGAGTCTAGACCACGTAAAGTAGTTATCTTCCTCTTGTCCTCCTTGGTCAGGCCTCATCTGGAATCCTGTGCCAGGTTCTGGGCACCACATTTTTAAAAAGACATTGAAAACCTGAGACAAGTTCAGAGAAGAGCTACCAGTATGGCGAGTGGACTGCAAAGTATGTCCTACGATGAACAGTTTAAAGATCTGGGAAAGTTTAGCTTGCAAAAAAGAAGGCTAAGAGGAGACTTAATAGTGGTCTACAAATATCTGAAGGGATGTCACAGTGTAGAGGGATCATCCTTATTCTCATTTGCACATGGAAACATGAGAAGCAATTATGTAAAACTGTAAGGGACAAGATACAGATTAGATATTACAAAAACCTTTTTGACAGTGAGGGTGATCAATGAACATTAATGAATGGAACAGGCTGCCACAAGAGGTCGTGAGTTCTCCTTCAATTTAAGTCTTCAAACAGAGGCTGGGCAGCTGGACAGACATCTGTCTGAGATGGTTTAGTGAATCCTGCATTGAGCAGGGGGTTGGACACAATGACCCGGTGATCCCTTCCAACTCTAACATTCTATGATATATTCCGATGTTCAGTATTTGGTCAGTATTTTCCATGAGTATTTGTAAGCCAAAACCAGGAGTGGGTGAAAAATGCAGACGTGGTGATGTGTTTCTATTATACTTTTCCTCTGATTGTTCTGATTCTTTCTTTTCTTTTCTTTTCTTGTGTTATGAACACATTAAACTATTGGCTCTTCTTTTCACACTGGAAAATCTGCTTTTGACCTCAGGTGTCAAATATGATATATTTTATTGCTCTATTCTTCAAAACTATCTGTTACTTTAGCCACACAAAATGCTATAGCCAATAATTCATTCATCAGTGAAGTTTATCAGGCTTCCTATCTTAATAATGACTTATACTTTTCCCACTTCAGTCCTGCAATATTTCTGGAAAATCAATTTAAAGCTTACAGATCTTCTATCTGGGTGACGAAGCATCATTAATCAATGCTTATTTATGACCTCTTTACAGGATTACTCTACTCATAACATCTTCAGGTGAACGAAGGACCATACGTCATGATAAATGTTTCACAATGTAAGATAAATGTGAAAAATGGATCAAAAAATTGCAGCCAGTTTTCTTTTTAATGAGTAGTGAAATCATACCAAAATGATGTTTCATTTCTGGATCCTAAGAGCAGAACTGTAGCTAGGCTTCAAAAGGTTCAATGTACTGCCCTCACCTAAATTCTAACTATCTTGGTCTAGGTAAAGTGGCTTGTTGGTGCATACCACCTCCCACACAAACCCTGATCCCATGTACCCAGTTGTACCCCCTTGCTTTGCCCTTCACTAGCCCAGAGTGTTCCCAGAACATTTCTTGGCCTCTATAAATATTAAAGCAGCATTTATTGGAAATTTGTCACCAGTTTTATATCTTATAAACCCTGCCCATTGCCTTTAAAAGCATGTAAATGGGGTTCCTACAACGCCTTTTTACCCTTATAGGTGCCTCTGCACAGCTGCAAAAAAAAATCTTTTATTCATGTCTCACCCTGAATGCAGAATAAATAATACACCGCACACTTAGTTGAATATGATGCAAGGGGGAAAACTATTATTTATTTATATACAGATAGGTAGTTTAGGCAAGGCAATATATGACAAGCGATTGAATTTTTAACGTTTCGGCTCAACCGGAGCCTTTATCAAAAAAGTCGCTGAAAAATAAAGAGAAAACAAATAAATAGCAAATATATAATCACAATGAAATAATAAAGCAAATGAGACAATGAAGGTAAATATACAAAAATCATCCAGTGGTCAGATATTATATACAAAATAGTCACACAGAGAAAAGATATACAGTTTGGCCCATATCAAACATGCAAGGAAAAGATAAATATATACACTTGTTCTGGCGGCAAAGGAGCTTCGGAATATGCGGAGTTACCTTGAGGTCCAGTGCCAATGAATATAAAGAGAAGGTGCAAAAACCAACAGGGTGTCAGAGTAATGCCTTTAAAAGCATGTAAATGGGGTTCCTACAACGCCTTTTTACCCTTATAGGTGCCTCTGCACAGCTGCAAAAAAAAATTTTTATTCATGTCTCACCCTGAATGCAAACTGTGCAGTTTGGTCCAATGGGCAAACAGAGATCATGCTCAGAGCCGCCCTAGTCCCTTCAAACGCTGCCTCTTCTATCATGATGGAGGTAGATTACGTCTTCTACATCATCCACACAGTGCCCATAGTTTCACACTAGCAGAGTTGAATCAGAGACCTGGAAAGGTGCACTTCATTCTTCCTTAGGGCAGAGAAAAGTCATGTTTTGTGCTGGCGCCGGCTTCACTTCTACGTCACCGGCTCGCTGGCAGTTCAATAGGGCAGAATGAGGAGTGTCGGCTCAGGTCTCTGATTCCACTGCGCAGGCGCAAGACTTTGAGCACTGTGTGAATGATGTAGGACATGTCATCTACTCCATCCAGATAGAATAGGTGGCACTGAGCGCAATTTTAAGACACCCATAGGACCTGCCCACACAATATGAATGTGGTGCGGGACATGAATAAGAGACTTTTTCAGAGGTATTCAGGGGCACCTATTAGGGTATAAAGGGGTTGTAGGAACTCCATTTACATAATTTAAAAGGTAATGGTTTATAAGTTATGAAACTGGTTAAAGGTTCCCTTTAAAACCAAGGCATTTATTGGTAATATATGTATATAAAAACGGGTGGACATACCATTGGTGCAAGAGGTGAGGGGGTCACTACCACCTCCAAAGCTGGTAGAATTTGACATTATGATGTGGTATTTCACTGCAAAGGACCCATATATTGTCCTTAACCAGGGGCCCTCTTCTGCCTGTGTCTGCTCGTCTATATGAAAAATATTTAGAGTTGAGAGTCCTCAGTGGTTGATACCTTTTAATGGCTAACTGAAAAGATGGTAACAAATTGCAAGCTTTCGAGACTCGTCTATATAGAATTCTTATCCAGGGGCCCTCTTCTGCCTGTGTCTGCTCGTCTATATAGAATCCTTATCCAGGGCCCTCTTCTGCCTGTGTCTGCTCGTCTATATAGAATCCTTATCCAGGGGCCATCTTCTGCCTGTGTCTGCTCGTCTATATAGAATCCTTATCCAGGGGCCCTCTTCTGCCTGTGTCTGCTCGTCTATATAGAATCCTTATCCAGGGGCCCTCTTCTGCCTGTGTCTGCTCGTCTATATAGAATCCTTATCCAGGGGCCCTCTTCTGCCTGTGTCTGCTCGTCTATATAGAATCCTTATCCAGGGGCCCTCTTCTGCCTGTGTCTGCTCGTCTATATAGAATCCTTATCCAGGGGCCCTCTTCTGCCTGTGTCTGCTCGTCTATATAGAATCCTTATCCAGGGGCCCTCTTCTGCCTGTGTCTGCTCGTCTATATAGAATTCTTATCCCCCACTTTCTAATGCTCAGCTTAACTACTGTAAACATTTGCATATTAAATTACCTTTTCCCTTTCACAGCCTTTAGTTTTATTAAACGATGGTGCAGACAACATGATTCATTCGGCAAATAGCTGCTAATAAACAATTGTGTGCAGTTAGTGGAGTGGCACAATATTGTCGGCACACTGTATTTGATGTCTGGGGTGATTTGGCGTGACTAGTGATTTCAGTGTTCCCAAAGCAAATATTTCTGCCTGACTGGTTGACCCCAGTGCATGGCGCCTTAATGGGCTCTTTCTGTTCAGCATTATGATTGCTTTTCATCAAATAAAAATGTACAGTGCAGAAAATGTTGAGGGATCTCATATTTCCATGATGAATATTCATGAGTATTTACATGCAATTTAACAGATAGGAATTCTAATTATGTAATGCTGAGAATGCAAAGGTGACTTTGTGAAAAAGAAGCATAAATGGGGCCGTTTATTAAAAATGACAATGAGTCTTGATGCTCCATTTTCAGATTATTAATGGAACCGTACCTGCATAATTGACTGGTAACTATTGCTAAGACTGTAAGACAGAAATTATCTGCTGGCAGATCTTTATATCATTCAATTTTGATTATAGTCTACATTCACTCATGTAGCTAGCCACACAGTAAGAGTGCACATGATTTCCTTGCAAATTTGCGGTGAGTGCTATGAAAAAATGCATTGACAGATCACATGCAGTGATAAGCGAGTATGCTCGTTGCTCGGGTTTTCCCGAGCATGCTCGGGTGTCCTCCGAGTATTTGGAAGTGCTCAGAGATTTGGTTTTTGTCGCCGCAGCTGCATGATTTACGACTGCTAGACAGACTGAATACATGTGGGGATTCCCTAACTAACAGGCAATCCCCACATGTATTCAGGCTGTCTAGTAGCCGCTAATCATGAAGCTGCGGCGACAGAAACTAAATCTCCGAGCACTTCCAAATACTCGGAGACCACTGGAGAATGATCGGAAAACCCGAGCAACGAGCATACTCGTTCATCACTAATCACATGTAAAAACAAGGGTGTTCTCTAAATTCAACACAAAATGCCACTCTTAATGACTACTACCACTTCTGAAGAAACGTGCACAAATGGACATACATCTTTACTGCAGTCTCAGAGTTTTTCAACTCCTGCATGACAAACACTTTTACAATGCCCCCCAGTTAACTAATCTTTGGGTTTGCATGCTGCAACCTTTTTCTTGAAATCCCCCGAAAGATTGTCTATGGCATCTCAAGTCAAGCAACCTTGACGGAAACTCCAAAATCTTCTAAGACTTCTTCTAACACCAAGATTTGGTGGATTTTGAGGTATGCTTGGGATCATTGCTCTTTTGGAAAGTGCAGTGCCATAAAAGCTTTGCTTATGTTTTATATTCTTAGGATTTCCTGATACCTGATAGAAGTTGTCTTGTTGTCCGCAAGCTGCAGGATTTCTAGCATCACGCGAAGCAGAGCAGGCAAAAAGCATCACCAAGTCACCAACATGCTTCACTTTAGGGAGTGTTCTTCTCAGTGTATGCATACAACTGATCCATGGGCCCCAAAATTTCCAGTTTTGTTTAATCAGTCCAAAGAACTGAATCTGAAAAACTTTTGTGGCTTATTTATATGATTTTGTGCTTTTGGGTCAGTAGAGGTGTACATTTTGGAGCTTGGGCTTCAGCAATTAGAATGAGCCTTAAGGCCCCGTTACACATAGCGAGATCGCTGAAACGTCACCGATTTTGTGATGTAGCAGCGACCTAGCCAGCGATCTCGCTAAGTGTGACACTCAGCGACAATCAGCCCCCTGCTTGGTGTCGCTGAATGTCCTGGAACATTTTTTGATAGCTGGTCTCCCGCTGGCCAGTGCGCATCGCTGCGTGTGTACAGGTGGGAGACCAGTGATAAGAAAGCTGGAGCTGGTAACCAAGGTAAACATCGGGTTTCCAGGCGCCGGGCGGCGCCTGGAAAACCCGATGTGTACGTTAGATACCAGCGCGCTGGTGCAGAGGAGCTGGTAACCAAGGTACTCAGCGGGTTTCTAAGGTGCACTGCGGGTAACTAAGCGACGTGCGTCGCTTGTTACCCGGAGTGTTGCTGTTTGGCAGCTCAGCAGCGATCATGTAGCGACACACCAGCGATCCTGACAAGTGCATATCGTTGTCGGAATCACTGGTGAGTCGCTATGTGTAACAGTATACAAAAAAAGGTTGCACTCTATCGTGCCAAAGCAAGTCAATGTGAAATATGAAACATGAATAGCAATATGACTTTTGAATATTAGAAAAAAATGAATGAGACGCTTTGCACAAAATTTGGCCAAATAATGCCTGCCCATACACCAACGTCAAGGTGGTCTCAGAACGTATGGGTCCCTGCCTATGTGAACATACCTCTATTAGGCTGATATCTGAATTCCTGGGTGAATGTGGACACCTCTGTCAGTAAAGCTTGCCTTTTCTGGGTGAGCAGGAACCTGCTATAATTAAAATCACCACATGGTGATGGGCGGAGTGCTCGGTCAGTAAGCTAACATAGAAGTAAAAGAAAACTGACTGGCACATCCAAACCAGTGTGAATTAGGTGCAAACCAGGAGCAGCTATCTCCATAGACAATATACAAAAAAAGGTTGCACTCTATCGTGCCAAAGCAAGTCAATGTGTAACAGGACCCTTACTGTGTGAACATAAACCACAAAGCCAGATGCCATAAAATCTTGATACAAATCTTTTGAAGTAAGTCAAGGCTTTGACCAATAGCCTCATTAGGAATCTGGTGGCAGCCCGTTGATAGCTTTTTTTTGCCCAAACCATTCGTGTAGCCTGTGGTAATTTAACTTTGATCTTGTGAACTCTGCATCCAACTGTATTTCTAGGAACATTCAATACCTTTGCTATCTTTTTTGTGCAAGACAGTAATCTCTTATTTTACTTTGTTAGTACACTCTCATAACAACTCAGGTAGGAGGCTATTGCCCTTGATGAATGGGCTAAGATTCCTTAGAAACGCTGCCAGAAGCTTGTGTCCAGCACCAGGTAATAACAGAGAAAGGTGTTATGATTTGGTAGCTGAGGAGTGCAGGTAAAAAGGCAATACACCAGAGCAGTTGGAATCTATGAGATTGCAGTACCCTGACTAACCACCACAACTAGAGGCAGCCGTGGAGCGTTCCTACGTTGGTCCTAGACGCCTCGTCACAGCCTGAGAAACTAATTACACCTAAAGATAGAAATAGGAAAGCTATCTGCCCCGGAGCAGAACCCCAAAGATAATAGAAAGCCCCAAACATGTAATGGCGGTTAGACAAGAAGAAACACTGACACAGAAAGAAAATAGCATGAGCAAACGCTGGGGCCCAAACTAACTAAATAGAAAAGGATAGGAAGGGTACTTACTGCAATCCCAAAAAACCCTGAAAAGCACCAACTCTACTAATTTCAAAAACACCTGAGATCACACGACCTCTACCACCTAAATTAGTTCTCTGGTGTAACAAAATCAAAACAGCAGCCACTGAAAAAACTGCAAAAAGCAAAAGTACAAACATCAGTGGCTGAACTAAACTGAGAGGGCAAAAGCCCCGGAGGGGACCCTGAAGGCCCCACAGAAGTGCAGGACAAAATGCAAAAATCTAGCACAAAAACCAAAAAGAAGAAAATGTCTTATCTGATAGCAGGAGATGCAGACAAGACACAGCAGGCTACAAGGGAAACAGGATTCAAGGATTGAGACCAGAACAATTGATCACCGGCAACCCTGATGGGAAGGTGACTCCCTTATATAAGACCAGTCAGTAACACCTGATTCCCAATCCTCACAATCTTCACTGGACAGACCAGCACCGCTTGTAACCACCAGAGGGAGCCTCTGCTCAGAACTCATCTCAAGCCCATTCACAACAGAAAGGTTGGTCCACTAAGTGCTAAAGATGCTTATCATGAAGGGGATGAATAATTCTGAGACTGCAGTATTTAATAAAAATGGCATTTTATGTTGATTTTGGATAAACCCCTTGTTACACTAGTTGTATTGAGCAATTTAAATTGTTCTTGTTTCATTGGTTTATTGCAAACAGCAGGAACCTAATTTGCAGTGGGGGTGAATAATTCTGATTTCAACTGTATTACAATAGAATAATTGGTTTGCAAAAAGTGGTACCAGAGCACACTTACATAAAATAACGTTTGACTAAAACCCTTATTTGGTCAACAATTATTTGCCCCAGATTCACCATTTTATTATTTCAATGGGAAGGTGGAGAGAAAATAAGCTAATATGCTAAGCATATATGCTAAGCAAGATCTTTTAGCATAAAACCAAAGGGCTGAGAATCTTGGATGCTGCTTTCCCCTGAAATCTACCATAGGTTTTCCCCATATCCCCTTATTATAGTCACCTGAGGGGCGGTTGGATCCAAGGAACGTCGCTGATCTTGGTCCAGTGCCTCACTTCTTTCAATGCCGTCCTCCTTCTGTGCTTCATGTGCATGATGCGTCCCTACATCATCCACACAGTGTTCCCCGGCATCGTGCTCCTACGCAGGCGTACTTCTCTGTCCTGACCATGGCTAAGTAAAATAGTGCAGTGCGCATGCACCAGGGATCTTTGACCTTTGCCGGCACATACACACTGCAGTACTTGGCTCTGCCTTGAACAGGGAAGAGAAGTATGTCTGCACAGGAGCACAATGCAAGGGTGCCTTTGGGGATGACTTAGGGACGCTTCATCCACACAAAGCAAGAAGGAAGTGAGGCACCAAGCCAAGACCAGCGACTCCCCTCTGACCCGACCTCCCCCAGGGGAGTATGATAAAAGGTGTTTTTCTTTTATTCCAGGCAAGATGTGGGGCATATACACGACATATTAGTATGCCGTATATGAAGGTGGATAGGTGGTGGCCGTATCTCATATAGGACAAACCTGGTGACAGACATTTGCGGATATGCCGTAAAGCTAGCAATGTCCTTTTAATGAAAACTTTTACACAAAAATATTGAGTTAAACAACTTGTATTAATCTCTGAGCTCCCCTGATTCTGCCGCTCTTTTCTTCTTGCGTTGCCTTGCTCCATTGCAGAGATATTCACATTGAATTCTTCTGTAGCACAGTATGTGAAATCTCTGCTAGTAATGCAACTGGGCTTTTCTTCAAAGTTCTCTATAGGGGAATGGGCTTTCACTCCTCCCTCCCGGAGGCTGACAATCGCACCTCTCTGCAGCATCTGAGACTGACAGACCGCTAGATCAGATGCTGAGCTGTGATTGGCAGCATCTTGGATGGGTGAACGTGTATGTTCACAGAGAAAACTCTGAATAAACAATCAGTTGGACTACAATGCAGAGATCTCCTTTACTGTACTCCAGAAGAAAAAAATGTGAATATCTCTGCAGTGGAGTGACATTTAACTCATTTTTTTAGGCAAGTAATAGTTTCTCTTTAAAGGGATTGTACATTATTTAGTTGGATATACCTGATCTGCAGTATCAGACTTAGTGACAGCTGTGGCACAGTTTCAGCAAAAAGAAGCCACATTTTTGTAATCATTCACAGCCAACTGAATATTTCATTGTGTTAATAGTTGTTTGTGCCTAGAATACGAAAGATGTTAGTGGTACATACACTCTCTGGTACCTTGAGACCAAGGAAGTAGGAGCTGCAGCCATTGGGTTCTGGAGCTTTGTACTCTGGTCGAGGAAGTGGGGCTTTGCCTTTAAGAGATTCCAAGGAAACATTGCATTAACAATGGACATTTACAATAGTATTATCTTGTTAACTTTTAACAAATGGTCTGTTAACAAGATTCTACAGAGTTATCTGACCTTTCATATTTGTAGCTGGCTAGAGATATTTTCAAAGATGTAATAATTGGTAACGGTCTATATGCTCTAACAGGAAAAGATACGTTTGATGATAGATGAAAAAGAATGACCTTTACAGCAGAAGAGAGATGTATTGTTCATTGTTAGATCTGTTGTATGTCTCTGTCAGTTTTACATTCTATCATCCATAGACATGGCTTTCAGTTATTTTATTGTGTGTTTTTGTAATTCCTCACCATTTTACTATGGAGGAAACCTAGACAAAAATGTGCCCTTATAGGGAACCCTTACAAATAAAAGAATCTACTTTTAGGCTCTTACTGGTGCAGATATTTAGGGACGTGTAAACTAGTAAGGAGGGAACGTGCTCGTGTATCTTCTCCATGCTCAAAAAATATGTTGGGTAATCCCTGTATGTGTTGCGGCTGTTCAACAGCCAAGAGACTTGCAGCAGGGACATATTATTCGAGCACGCCGAAGACAATCCGCACCCAAGCATGCTCGGATAACAGCTTATTGGAGCATGTTCGTTCATCACTATTGTAAATGTGAGCAGGTTGCAAGATGCAGGGAGGCATGAGAGGCAGAGCAAGGGTTAACAATTTTACTTTAACAATGGGATACTCCACGCAGGAGATAAGCAGTTAAATGAGGGAGCAAAATGTTAAATGAAGGAATACACAGTAAAATTTCAAAGGTTATGCAGAGTCAAGAAACAATGGATAAGGTAACTGCAGTTCTTTGGGGTAACTTATTGTGTCAGTAGTTCCTCAGGCTGTGGGAGCTGAGGGGAAATCAATGGCGCCACGTTGACTGGCGCAGTGCTGAGCCAACTAGGTCCTGTAAGCAACAACGATCCATCTTCTGGCAGCAGCGGTCGATCTCCGGTACCTTCCTCTGCCCCTAGTCCATAGTTTGATGCAGTTGAGAAAGAGAAAACCACAGCACTATCGGGTCCAAAGTTGACCAGTAAGTATATAACATTGGTGG